>JARQOD010000002.1:81359325-81442865 GCA_033576555.1 Oophaga sylvatica | reverse complement strand
GAAGTGGTGGCGTGTCCTAGGAGGAGAAGTGATGGCGGTGCTCCTAAAATGGTGCATAGTGGTGGCGGTGCTCCTAGACGGAGATGTGGTGGTGGTCCATACAGGAGAATAGGTGGTGGTGGCCCAAGCAGGTGCTGCGGTGGCAGTAGTCCAAGAGCGTGTACCGGTGTCTGTGGTGGTGGTGCAGCGCTTGCCATGGTGGTGGTGACAGTGGACTTGTGGTGGTATAGTGGTGTCCAGCTTGACTCGGAATGCAGGTGGCTGTGCAGTAGTATGCAGCAGAAGTCGGTAGTGAGGTGTGGCGAGTCATTGGTGGCACAGTTGGAAATGCTACCACTGACTGCTGTGAGTCGCCCTCCAGAGCAATGGGAACTCGGATCTGAGCCTATAGACTACAATGGGGGATGTCACGGCAACACAGCTCAGTCCGTGGCTCTGGGGCTTACCTTTTAATGTGGGATATTTACAGGTGAAATGAATATTGGAATGGGGAATTCGTGACGCCACCTGTGGTACCTGGTCAGGGTGACCAGCGCTGCTATGCAGATCCACTGAAGGGTTAATATTGTGCAGCAAGATGTTAGGCCTTCCACAGGTAAGGCTGAGTCCTCCAGGGCAGATAGATTGTAGGGATGCAGGACAGACGGGGACCCGGCAGTTAGGGGTAATAAGGGAGACACACACATAAGTCACTTTGGTACCTTTACTGAAGATGTTGCAGGCACTCCCCGGAACACTGTAAGGTGAAGGGTGCACATCCAGATTCCTCCACTGAGTAGGTGTGTGGCCTCCTGTTCTCTGCCTTTTTGTAATAAAGTCTTGGCCTGCTTGTAGCTGGGCCTAACTTGGTCTTCGTCCTGCACATGGCTGACCTTGTGATTGGACTTTCCCTTGAAGTACACAGACCCTGCTTGCAGCGTCCTGCTTGCCAGACTCCGTCCTCCTGGCCCGGTTACGTATCAGCTCTGTGGTACTCCTGGGACTTGTAGCCCTCCAGGAACTCCGGTGTTCTCCTAATGGGTCGTGGAGATCCCTATAGGCTCGGACCCCGGCGTCCGGTAAATACTTGCTGAGGTGAGCTATGAAGGCTCCTCTGCCTCATTCACTTTCCACTCGCCTTCGGCCTACCCGTTGGTGGGCTGCCTCTTCACCGCTCTCTAAGTGTCGGCACGCTTTCTCACTGAGCTGCACTCACTAGATTCAGCTCTGACTAGGCTGGAGTGGGTTCTGTTCCACTTTTACTAGCCTCCACTCTCTGTTGAACTGAATAGCTCTGCAGCCGCTCTCTAATCTCAGCTCTGCACTTCACCTTACTGCAGACTGACTGAGCCCTCTGAGGTGACTGCCTTGAGTGGCTTCAATGGCTGAATGGCTTGTTCTTTCTGTGTTCACTCTGCTTTTATATGTCTAAACAGCTCCATCTAGTGGTCTTTGGGATGGATGAACGTGTGTGAATGTATATAGTGACCTCTAGCGGTGTATTCCTTCTGTGCACCCTTCTGGGAGATATGGATCCAGTCGCAGCTGGGCTCCACATTGCCCCTAGTAGAACTTAGCACTCCGGGGCTGAAATACAAAAACAGAGAACAATAAAAACATTGTATAACTTAACTCTTCCCTTACGGGAGGTGAGGATCTTAAACTGTTGCATAAAAGATGAATGAATAACTATATACATTAGTAAAACAATGAGGAAATGAGCAACCATAAAAGTCCTAGTCTCTTTTGGAAAAAGGATGCTCAAAAGGGTAGAGGGAACAAGTAAAAATAATGTCCATTCCACTTGTTTCAATATCAAAAGGAAAACAGATTAATAAATAACGGTATATTAAGGCATATTATAAGCAACAATATATACATTTATGTACAGTGACTCTAGACAATTATTTACATTTGCCAAGGGTTGAACTAATCTCTAAACCTAGCAGGGATATGTCCTTTTGTGCTACGTTCTGACCTGCGTGGTGCAGTGACCTGTGAGGTAGCAGTTTCCTTGTTTGTTCTGCGTGAGAGTGAATTATAGAATTGCCTTAACCTCTCTACAGGACTGGCAAGTACACTGTGAGCTGGGTGAACTGGCTCGACTTCTGCAGGGGATCCTTCTTCCTGAGATTCAGCTTCTTGGGATTCCGCTTCTTGGGATTCTGCTTCTTGGGGTTCTGCTGGAGCAGGTTCCTCTGGAACTAACTCTACTGCAACAACCGGTGCAACTGGATGTAGAGGTTCTCCTTGATTTTGATAGAATTGAAGTATGGGAATAATTACGGCTTCTCCAATGCGAGGCCAATCCGCAGGGAAGTCTGTATGTATGACTGCTTCATCCCGCTCTTCCTGATTGACAACAGGTTCTTCTTCCTGAAGCCTTAACGGATCCGGACACAACTTTAGGTGATCTCTGGATACAGTGGTAGTTGTTCTTCCTCCATCTTTGCTAATTATACACGTTTTCTTGTTGTCAAACCTTGAATTCTGTACAACATAGGGCTCTCTTTCCCATTGATCGTCGAGTTTGTGCATCCTCCTCTTTCTTTTCAGTACGACTTCACCAGGTGCGAAAGGTTCAGCTGGCGCACTTTTGTTGTAGTGATCTTCTTCTTTGTCCCTCACTCGATTGAGACTATCTTCAACGCAGGCCTGTACTTTTCTGTACTGTTCCTGTCTGTTTGTGTCCCAATCTTCAGTAGTCACATCTGCTTCTGGTTCTACAACACCAAGCTCCAGATCCATGGGCAGCTTTCCTGGTCTTGCCCGCATGAGATAAGCTGGGGTGCAATTGGTGGAACTCACAGGTATGTGATTGTGTACAGATCTACCAGATCAGGTAGTAAGTCTGGCCACCGATTTCTCTCTTCGAGTGGTACAGTCTTCAGCAGGTCAATGACGATGTGATTCATCTTTTCACAGAGACCATTGGTTTGGGGGTGGTACGGAGTGGTTCTTATCTTCTTACACCCATACAGATGACAGAACTCTTTGAACAATTCGGCCTCGAAGGCTGAGCCTTGGTCAGTTAGCACCTGCTCAGGATATCTATGTGGTCTGCAGAAATACGCTTGGAACGTCTTTGCTGCTGTCTCTGCTGTCAGATCTTTGACAGGGGCGACCACCAGGAACCTGGAGTAGTGATCCACCATAGTCAGGGCATAGGAGTATCCTGACCGGCTGGGTGACAACTTGACATGGCCCAGGGCCACGATCTCTAAGGGACAAGTCGTCTTGATGGGTTGCAGGGGTGCTGTTAAGAATGTGCTAGAAATGAATTCTGAGCAGAAGCTCCCTCTGGTGGTTACAAACAGTACTGAACTATCCAATGAAGATTGTGAAGATTGGCGATCAGGTGTTACTGACTGGTCTTATATAAGGGAGGTTCCCTCCCATCAGGGTTGCCGGTGATCAATTGTTCTGGTCTCATCTTTGATTCCTGTTCACTTTGTAGCTTGCTGTTTCTGCCTGCATCTTCTGCTAACAGATAAGACATTTTCTTCTTTTAGTTTTTTGTGCTTGCTTTTTGCATTTTGTCCTGCACTTCTGTGGGGGTCTGCCGGGTCCCCTCCGGGGGCTTGTGCTCCTCTCAGTTTAGTTCGGCCACTGTTGTTTGTTCATTTGCCTTTTCCAGTTTTTTCAGTGGCTGCTGTTTAGTTTTTGTTACACCAGAGAACTAATTTAGGTGGTAGAGGTCGTGTGATCTCAGGTGTTTTTGTAATTAGTAGAGTTGGTACTTTTCAGGGTTTTTTGGGATTGCAGTAAGTGTCCTTCCTATCCTTTTCTATTTAGGAAGTTTTGGCCCCAACGTTTGCTCATACTATTTTCTGTCTGTGTCTGTATTTCCCCTTGTCTAACCGCCATTACATGTTTGGGGGCTTTCTATGTTCTTTGGGGATCTGCTCCGGGGCAGATAGTTTTCCTCTTTCTGTCTTTAGGTGTAGTTAGCTTCTCAGGCTGTGGCGAGGCGTCTAGGACCAACGTAGGTACGCTCCACGGCTGCCTTTAGTTGTGGTGGTTAGTCAGGGTACTGCAATCCCATAGATTCCAACCTCTCTGGTGTATTTCCTTTTTTGCCTGCTCTCCTCAGCTACCAAATCATAACAGGGTGCCTTCTGACTGCTGTAGTCTTTTCTTCTGAGGCCACAGGGTCCACAGTTCTGGCACCACCTCTCAATGGAGCTGCGCATTCCCACCCAGTAGAAACGACACTTCAACAGGGTCTCCAGCTTCTTCCAGCCAAAGTGTCCCGCTTGATCGTGGTAGGCTTCCAACACCATCTGGATGTCTGATCTGGGGACTACTATCTGCCATACCATCTCATGGGTCTTTGGGTTGACGTACCTCCGGCACAGCTTCTCACGGTAGATGAACAGCCGGCTTCTCTCATTCCACAGCTGCTTTGCTTGCGGAGACGCATCCTTCTCCAAGGAGGAACCTTCCTGAGTTATCAGCTCCTTGATACGGCTAACAACTGGATCGCTGTCCTGAGTCTCCTTCCAGCTGTGGTGAGGTAAAGGATTTAACGTCTTACCACGCGGCCTCCTGCAGGCTTGTTGCTCGTGGATCATCCCATTTTTGTGAAAGGCAGGTAGTTCAATCTCTTCCAGATTATCCACTTCTTCTTCTGTGTCCGATACATGAGGCATCCTGGATAGGGCATCAGTGTTGGCATTCTTGCGGCCCGCTCGGTACTTGATTGTGAATTGGTAGTTTGACAGCCGAGCCATCCAGCGTTGTTCTATGGCTCCCAGCTTGGCTGTTTCAAGATGTGTGTGGCCCAGCTGCGCTTGGTACACATGTTCCAGGAGTATGTACTGAAAAGTAACTGCAAAATCTGATATTCATTCACAACATTACCACTAGAGGGAACCTTAGACTATTTAAGGGTGTGGGATTGGTAGCAGTTAGATCAGTTCCTGTCAGAGAGAGATAAGATCAGATCAGTGGTGTGTGCTAGTGAGTCATACTAGCCAGACGTGTGGAGATTTCCTGTCAGACAAGACAGAGGAGGAAAGATTGCAAGCTGATATCTCAGATCATCCAGACTGTTAGTTCCCTAAGGAATGTGGAAAATGACTCTCGGAGCAAGCGTGTATTCAGTCTGACGGAACGTCCTGAGAGCTGCTCTGGACAGAGTCTTTGAAGGAAAGAAGGAAGGGGACTACAGTTGGCAGAACATCAAGTTAACTGAGAATCAGTCAGCGAGCTTTGGAAAGAAGGAAGAAAGCTAACAAAAGAACCTACTGCTGCCCTGTGCTTATGTTAAGGATGAGAGTAGGGCGACGGGCGAGTGGTGACCCAAGAAAGGAGTGACTTCGGTGACAAATCACCTTCACTCGACTAACCGGACACCGGGGTCCGAAGTATTGCTAGAACCTTTACGGCTAGTGAGAGAAACACCGGATTCCTTGCTGGACTTCAAGTCACAGAAGGTAGCCCTAAGTGCCGATACGTAACCGGGGTCAGGAGAACAGGAGTCTGGCAGTGCACTGCAGATATAGACTTAGTTCTTTCCACAAGAAGACTTCCACCACAATGTTGGCCGGGCGTAGCTGTTCTATTCAGAGTTAAATCTGACTTCACGCAGGTTTGGACTCATACACTTTAAGGGAAAGGAGGCCTTAAACCTACTCAGCGATTACCTGGATGTACATACTCCACCCTGAGCAGCTTCCCGGGACATACCTGCAACCTTCACAAGTAAAGGTATGGAAAGAGAACAACTTGTGTGTGACTGACTTATTATCCGCAACACCATTGACTTTGAGGGAACAGTCCCACCTGTGGGGGACTTAACATCTTGCTGCCCAATAACATCCCCTCAGAAGATTAACCTTGCAGCGCTGGTCTACCTGATCAGAAACCACAGGTGGCGTCACGAACAATTCCTAAAATCCCCTGTAAATATCCCCCTTTGTATGAGCGCTCAGGGCCACGGACCGAGCTGTGCTACTTGTGACATTCCCCATAGACTTCAACGGGCTCGGTGCCGAGTACCCCATAAGCCCTGGTACTGTACGTGCGACTCAGATGCGTTAAGGGGTTATTGTCAGTGTAGGCCGTGAACTTGCTGGAGGCTAGGTAGTGCTTAAACCTTTCCGTGATGGCCCGGACCAGTGCTAGGAACTCCAACTTGAAGCTGCTGTAGTTCTCTGGGTTCCTCTCGGTCGGGCGGAGCTTCCTGCTTGCATAGGCGATGACTTTCTCCAGGCCATTTTGCTTCTGACTGAGGACAGCTCCCAATCCTTCATTGCTGGCATCAGTATACAGTAGGAACGGTTGGCTGTAGTCAGGGTAGGCTAGGATCTCATCTCCTGTCAGGATCTCCTTCATTTCCTTGAATGCCTCAGCCTGTTCTTTACCCCAGTGGAATGGAGAATTTCTGCTCTTGAGGGACTGTCCCACCAGGAGGTCTTGCAGAGGCGCTGCTTTCTTGGTGTAGTCCTTTACAAACCTCCGGTAGTAACCTGTCAGTCCCAGGAACTGTCCACCTCCTTGAGGTTCTTCGGCTCCGGCCATTTCTGGATGGCGGTGACCTTCTCGGGGTCTGGCGCTACTCCTTCTGAGCTGACAATATGCCCCAGGTACTGTACCTTTTGTTTGAGCAGGTGGCACTTTGAAGGCTACAGTTTCATCCCATACTTGGACAGTGACTCGAATACCTCCGCCAGGTGCTTCAAGTGATCTTCATATGTCTTGGAGTACACAATTACGTCGTCCAGGTACAGCAACACAGTTTCAAAGTTGAGATGTCCCAGGCAGCTCTCCATCACTCTCTGGAACGTTCCAGGGGCACTGCTGAGTCCAAACGGCATCCTGTCGAACTCACAGAGTCCCATCGGGGTGGTGAAAGCCGTCTTCTCCCGATCCTCCTCAGCCACAGCTACTTGCCAGTACCCACTAGTGAGGTCAAGGGTGGAAAAGTAATAATTAAGGCAGCTAAGGATTCCTCAATGCGTGGTAAAGGGTATGCATCTTTATGTGTAATGCGATTTACTTGTCTGTAATCTACACACATTCTCATGCTTCCATCCTTTTTCCTGACTAGGACTAGAGGTGCTGCCCAGGGACTACAACTATCCCTTATCACTCCTGCTTCCTTCATGTCACGCAACATCTCCTTGGCTTTCTGGAAGTGTGCTGGTGGTATAGGCCTCTACCGTTCTTTAATGGGAGGATGATTGCCTGTGGGATGTGATGTTGGACCCCTTTAATTTTCCCAAAGTCGAGTGGGTGTTTGCTGAATACCTGTGCATACTCCTGATCTACTCGATGTACTCCTTGTTTCTGGTGGGCTGGAGTGGTGTCCGTCCCGACATGGAGCTGTTGACACCAATCCTCCACCTTGGTGGTCGGGCCGTTATCCTCCACTGGTTGTGGGGAGGTTAAGGGCTCCGTCGGGTGAATGGATTTATTATTCACAGCATGTAACTTGACAACAGTGGCATAACGTGGTAATTTGACTTCATCCTCTCCCCAGTTGAGAAGACGCACTGGCACCCTCCCATTATGTACCTCCACTACCCCTCTGGCAGTCAAGAGTGTAGGTCTGTGTTCTGAACAATGGGGCTCTACTACTGCTTGGTAGCTCTGTCCTCTCAGACCTATTGCTGCTCTACACCAAATAAGCATTTCACTCATTGGGGGTATCACAATTGGGTTCGGGTCTGTTACCCGTACATTACCAATCTCACCACCGGTCAGTTTCACTTGCTGCTGGCACATCAGGGTCCGGATCTCCTTCCGGATCACTCTCTTTTGCCTTGGTCTGGCAACATCGGCGAGCTGTTGGAGTAAAAACACAACCTCCTCCAAACAGTTACTAATAATGTTAGTGCCTAAAACCACATTCAACCCATTTTCCTCATTAACAGTCTTCACTACAAGAAGTCCTTGATCCTTTAGCTCCACTCTCCCCACTTTTACGTCTACGTTTTTAGCCCCCAATAAGTCAAGAGGGAGGCCGTTAGAGGCGTATACTGCAAAGTCAGGGTTTGGGGGTTGGAGACCTCAATGGACCAGTATCTAGTGTAAAGAACATCAGGTATGACGGTTACCTGAGATCCAGTGTCCAGCAGGGCAGGGATTGCGATCCCGTCCAATATGATGGACAGGTATGGTCTTCCTCCCACAAACCTGCGGTTCCAGTCTGAGGGGCCTGAGGAGTCTATTCCTGGGTGTTGGCCCTCGGACCCAAGATTTGCTCGTTTAAAGGGCACCGACGTGCTGGGTGACCTTTTCTGTGGCAGCGGTAGCAGATGATCTCTCAGCAAGGATGATGCTGGTCGCGGGTCCTTCCAGGGGGTGGCGTTGTCCTCCTCCGGTGGGGCGACGTCCTCCTTCTCCTCCGGTTCATCCAAGGGACATCCTCTGGGCAGTCAGCTAGCAGGATCCTTCCTTCTTCCTTATCGGCAATTGCAGGGTGTAACGGGTCTGGTGGGTGGAACTACTGACGAGACAGGTCAGGTTGGTGGAACCACAAAGCTTTATTGTACAAGAGAGTTTACTTGTAAGAGAGCGGGTGGCACCCGGGAAAAGGGCAGGGAATCACGGCAGGGGATATAGGTAGTCTCTGGACAGGCAGGTTTGTCACAGCAAGTGACCAAGGAAGTCTCTGGGCAGGCAGGTTATAACGGTAAGTGACCAGGCAGTCTCTGGACAGGCAGGTTGTCACAGCAAGTGACCAAGGCAGTCTCTGGGACAGGCAGGTTGTCACAGCAAGTGACCAAGGCAGTCTCTGGGACAGGCAGATTGTCACGGCAAGTGACCAGGCAGTATCTGGGCAGGCAGGTTGTCACAGCAAGTGACCAAGGCAGTCTCTGGGACAGGCAGGTTGTCACGGCAAGTGACCAGGCAGTCTCTGGGACAGGCAGGTTGTCACGGCAAGTGACCAGGCAGTCTCTGGACAGGCAGGTTGTCACGGCAAGTGACCAGGCAGTCTCTAGAACAGGGCAGGCATATACGACCTGATATGGTGGAGCCTCCAGGTAGGCTGCAGTCGGATGGCAGATGATCGCTCCCAGGTGAGCAGGCAAGAGCCGTGGATCTCTGCAGATGATGTCCGAACTTCCGGATGGAGCTGCAGTCGGATGGCAGATGATCGCTCCCAGGTGAGCAGGCAAGAGCCGGGGATCTCCGCAGATGATGTCCGAACTTCCGGATGGAGCTGCAGTCGGATGGCAGATGATCGCTCCTAGGTGAGCAGGCAAGAGCCGGGGATCTCTGCAGATGACGTCCGAACCTCTGGATGGAACTGCAGACGGATGGCAGACAGGCAAGCCGACAGGTAACAGGCAGGTAACTGGAATCAGGAGCTGATGGCTGAAACAGAGTTAGACTGCACAGGAACAACATTGCTCGGGCACCTACATTAAGGAGGAAGCCCTTAATATAGGGTGGAGTCCTCCAGCATTGGCTGGAGACTAATTTGGAAAATGCGCGCGGCTCCTCTAAGAGCGGGGGAGGGTGCGGGCGCGCCCTAAGGCCAGTAGCAGGGAAGGAGCGCGCGGGACCAGCAGGGTGGAAGGAGGACACCGAGGATGCCAGAGGCGCAGAGGAGGCTGGGAGCACTGAGGACGCTGAGCGCAGATGAGGAGAGCGACGTCCCTGTCTGGCAGCAGGCAGGGACGCGGGCGCTACAGTACCCCCCCCTCTAGGCCCCCCCTTCTTTAGGCCAGAAAGAAATTTAGCTAGGATAAGAGGGGCATGGATGTTCTCCCGAGGCTCCCAGGTTCTCTCCTCAGGACCAAACCCCTTCCAATCCACCAAAAAATAAGTCTTTCTTCCTACCCTTTTTGTGGCCAAAATGTTCTCTACCTCAAATTCATCATCAGCAGACACTGGAGCAGGAGGTGTACCTGTAGACTTAAAAAAAGAGTTAAGAACCACAGGTTTGAGGAGAGATACATGAAAAGAATTAGGAATTCTCAAATTGGCCGGGAGTTTCAATTTATAGGACACCGGATTGATCTGACTGATGATCTCAAAAGGACCGATGAACCGAGGACCTAACTTGTAGGACGGAATTTTGAGTCGAACATATTTGGACGAAAGCCAGACTTTGTCCCCAGGACGGAATTGAGGAGGATCCAGACGTTTTTTGTCAGCATGTCTTTTCATGCGCTCGGATGAATGAATAAGTGCGGACCGGGTACTCTCCCAGATGGAGGAGAATTCTCTAACCAGAGATTCCGCAGCTGGATTGTCCACAGAGATGGAAACAGGGACAGGGATCCGAGGGTGCTGACCGAAGACTACAAAAAACGGAGACTTGGTGGAAGATTCGCTCTCATGATTATTGTAGGAGAATTCGGCCCAAGGCAGGAGCTCCACCCAGTCAGAATGGTGGGCATTAACGAAGTGTCGAAGATAACTGGTCAAATTCTGATTTATTCGTTCAACTTGTCCATTGGACTGTGGTGGTAAGCGGAGGAAAAATCCAGGGTGACGTCTAGCAACTTACAAGTGGCTCTCCAGAAACGTGAGGTGAACTGAACCCCACGATCCGACACAATGTGACGAGGCCGACCATGAAGACGGAAGATGTGGCGGATAAAGTCTTTAGCCAACTCGGGTGCAGACGGAAGACCTGGCAGAGGAATGAAGTGAGCCATCTTGGAAAAGCGGTCAGCGACCACCCAAATGACTGTACAACCAGCAGAGACGGGAAGATCAGTAATGAAGTCCATGGCTATATGCTGCCAGGGGGCAGCGGGTACAGGAAGCGGAAGAAGACGGCCGGCAGGCAGGTGTCTCGGAACTTTGTTGCGGGCACAGGAAACACAGGCAGAAACAAAGTCTATTACGTCTTTGTGCAGGGTAGGCCACCAATAATGCCGGGTAATGAGTTGGAGGGTCTTTTTTTGACCAGCGTGGCCAGCGAGTTTAGACGAGTGACCCCAATGTAGGATTCTCTTCCGATCGGTTTCTGATACGAACGTCTTACCAGGAGGGAGACGATTTAGACTCACGGGAGCCACCTGCATCACTCTGGCGGGATCGATGATATGTTTAGGCTCATCTTCGAGATCCGACACCAGGAAAGACCGAGACAAGGCATCCGCCTTGACGTTTTTATCAGCTGGGCGAAAATGCAAAAGAAAATCGAAGCGGGCAAAAAACAAGGACCACCGGGCTTGGCGAGGATTAAGTCTCTGTGCCTGCTGGAGGTATGCCAGATTTTTGTGGTCCGTGTAGATGATTACCGGATGAAGAGCCCCTTCGAGTAGGTAACGCCACTCCTCCAATGCCAACTTAATGGCCAATAACTCTCGATCTCCTATGGAGTAGTTGCGCTCGGAGGAGAAGAGTTTGGAGAAGAAACCGCAGGATACCATCCTCCCGGATGGCGATTTTTGGGTAAGAACCGCTCCGGCTCCAGCAGAGGAAGCGTCCACCTCCAGGAAGAACTGCTTGTTGCCATCCGGGCGATGCAGCACTGGAGCGGAAGAGAAGGCTTGTTTAAGAGAAAGGAAGGCCTCCTCTGCTTCGGTCGTCCACTGTTTGGGGTTAGCATCCTTGCGAGTGAGCGCTGAGATTGGAGCAGTCCTGGAAGAGAAGTGCGGTATGAAGAGACGGTAATAGTTAGCGAATCCCAGGAACCGCTGAATGGCCTTCAACCCCTCTGGTCGGGGCCATTTCTCGATGGCAGACAGTTTCTCTGGATCCATTCGTAGGCCTGTCTGAGAAATAATGTAGCCCAGAAACGGAAGCGAAGTCTGCTCAAAGAGGCACTTCTCATATTTGGCGAAGAGGTGATTCTGCCTGAGCCTGAGCAGAACCTGACGAACATCCCTCCGGTGAGACTGAAGATCCGGAGAGAAGACCAAGATGTCGTCAAGGTACACCACAACACAGGAGTAGAGGAGGTCCCGGAAGATGTCATTGACCAACTCCTGAAAGACTGCTGGAGCATTACAGAGACCAAAGGGCATCACCAAGTACTCGTAGTGGCCGTCCCGGGTGTTGAATGCCGTCTTCCATTCATCTCCTCGACGGATACGAACCAGGTTGTATGCTCCACGAAGATCTAGTTTGGTGAAGACTCTAGCCCCTCTAAGACGATCAAACAGTTCTGGAATGAGCGGAAGAGGGTACTTATTCTTCACCGTGATCGAATTTAGGCCTCTGTAGTCAATACAGGGACGGAGAGATCCGTCTTTCTTTTTAACGAAGAAGAAACCTGCTCCCGCTGGGGAGGTAGATTTCCGGATGAATCCCTTTGCTAAGTTCTCCTCGATATATTCGGACATCGACCTGGTCTCAGCAGCAGACAACGGGTAAATACGCCCACGGGGAGGCATAGTACCGGGCAACAGGTCAATCGGGCAATCATATGGTCTATGCGGGGGTAATGTCTCTGCTTCCTTTTTATTGAAGACATCAGCAAATGACCAATATGGAATCGGGAGTCCAGGTAGATTAGCAGGTGTAGGAGAAGAATAGACAGGATGAACAGGCACCAGACACGTTTTATGACAGTCCTGTCCCCAGCGAAGAACCTCTCCATTCTGCCAGTCGAGCACAGGTGCATGTTTTTGGAGCCAAGGCAGACCTAGTAAGAAAGCATGAGAGAGTCCGGGTAAAACATGAAACGAGATGCTCTCAGAATGCAACATTCCCACCTGCAGGGTTATGACTTCGGTGATAAGTCGGATGGGACGAGGTAGGAGGCCCCCATCCACAGCAGCAACAGATACAGGTTCAACAAGAGGTTTGGTGGGAATGTGATACTTCTCTACTAGAGCCTGTGACACGAGATTCCCAGCTGCTCCAGAATCAAGTTGGGCCATTTCGAAGTGGCGGTTCTTACCGAGCAGAATTGAAACCGACAGCAGCAGGGATGAAGAGGATTTATTTTTGTCTAGATTGACCTCTCCGAGCGAACCTAGACACAGGCGTTTCCCGACCTCTCCGGACAGGTTTGGATCCAGTGCTCCTTACTGCCGCAGTAGAAGCAACTTTTCTCGGCACGGCGTGAGTCCTGACGGGCTTTGACCATCTTGGTCTGGTCGACCTGCATAGGCTCAGCAGTGTGCACCTGAGGAGAAACGGAAGAGGTTATGGATCTCTGACACGAGGGTGCAAGATGGGAAAATTTTTTTTTACGGGTGATCTCTTCGGCTCGTTCCTGGAACCGTAGATCAATTCGATTGGCAAGATCTATTAAATCATCTAGAGAGGTTGGAATGTCCCGACCGGCAAGTTCGTCTTTAATACGGCCGGACAGACCCTCCCAGAAGACCGAAATTAGAGCTTCATTGTCCCAAGCTAGTTCTGAGGCTAAAGTCCGGAACCGTATGGCATATTGACCAACGGTGAGGCTCTCCTGACGGAGACGCAGCAGAGATGATGCAGAGGAAGTCTTCCGTCCAGGTTCGTCGAATACCTTCCGGAAGGCCGAGAGAAAAGCAGGCAGGTCAGATACCAGAGAATCCTCTCTCTCCCAGAGAGTATTAAGCCAGGCCAGGGCCTCTCCGGTGAGATGGGACATGATGAAGGCAATTTTGGCCCGGTCAGAGTTAAACTGGTGTGCCAGGAGTTCAAAATGCAGGGTGCACAGATTAATGAAACCCCGAGCCAGAGCAGGATCGCCTCAAACCTAGGAGGAGCTGACAGTCGTGGTCCGGGAATGGAAACCACGGAATTGGGAATCAGCGGGACTGACGGATTATGAGTCATGGCTCCAGCGATGGTTGCTGGTGATGAATTCAGAGTGTCCAGACGGGAATTGACGTTCCGCAGGTGACCCAGGATGGCCTCCTGTTGAGACCTCTGGCGAGACAGCTCATGACACAGTTCCGGGAGTGAAGGGGTTTGGGTGCCACCGGGTTCCATGGCCCGAGCAAACTGTAACGGGTCTGGTGGGTGGAACTACTGACGAGACAGGTCAGGTTGGTGGAACCACAAAGCTTTATTGTACAAGAGAGTTTACTTATAAGAGAGCGGGTGGCACCCGGGAAAAGGGCAGGGAATCACGGCAGGGGATATAGGTAGTCTCTGGACAGGCAGGTTTGTCACAGCAAGTGACCAAGGAAGTCTCTGGGCAGGCAGGTTATAACGGTAAGTGACCAGGCAGTCTCTGGACAGGCAGGTTGTCACAGCAAGTGACCAAGGCAGTCTCTGGGACAGGCAGGTTGTCACAGCAAGTGACCAAGGCAGTCTCTGGGACAGGCAGATTGTCACGGCAAGTGACCAGGCAGTATCTGGGCAGGCAGGTTGTCACAGCAAGTGACCAAGGCAGTCTCTGGGACAGGCAGGTTGTCACGGCAAGTGACCAGGCAGTCTCTGGGACAGGCAGGTTGTCACGGCAAGTGACCAGGCAGTCTCTGGACAGGCAGGTTGTCACGGCAAGTGACCAGGCAGTCTCTAGAACAGGGCAGGCATATACGACCTGATATGGTGGAGCCTCCAGGTAGGCTGCAGTCGGATGGCAGATGATCGCTCCCAGGTGAGCAGGCAAGAGCCGTGGATCTCTGCAGATGATGTCCGAACTTCCGGATGGAGCTGCAGTCGGATGGCAGATGATCGCTCCCAGGTGAGCAGGCAAGAGCCGGGGATCTCCGCAGATGATGTCCGAACTTCCGGATGGAGCTGCAGTCGGATGGCAGATGATCGCTCCTAGGTGAGCAGGCAAGAGCCGGGGATCTCTGCAGATGACGTCCGAACCTCTGGATGGAACTGCAGACGGATGGCAGACAGGCAAGCCGACAGGCAACAGGCAGGTAACTGGAATCAGGAGCTGATGGCTGAAACAGAGTTAGACTGCACAGGAACAACATTGCTCGGGCACCTACATTAAGGAGGAAGCCCTTAATATAGGGTGGAGTCCTCCAGCATTGGCTGGAGACTAATTTGGAAAATGCGCGCGGCTCCTCTAAGAGCGGGGGAGGGTGCGGGCGCGCGCCCTAAGGCCAGTAGCAGGGAAGGAGCGCGCGGGACCAGCAGGGCGGAAGGAGGACACCGAGGATGCCAGAGGCGCAGAGGAGGCTGGGAGCACTGAGGACGCTGAGCGCAGGTGAGGAGAGCGACGTCCCTGTCTGGCAGCAGGCAGGGACGCGGGCGCTACACAGGGCACTCATTACAGTGGCCAGGTTTTTGGTCAGCTGGAGCACTTCTGAGCGCAAATAGTTCAGCTCAGTAGGGGGCGCCACCTGCGTTTTGGCTTCCGCAACCAGCGGGGAAAAGGTGGATGTGCTGGCTTTAGAGTGGCTTCACTCGAGTGACACTGGGTTGCCATCTCGGGTGTTTCCAGGGGTCGCAGTCCTTTTATTGCCATATCCTTAAGGGCATCAAAGGTAGCGTCAGGATGATCCAAGGACCACCAGTGCACCGTCCTGCTTTCAGCTTGGGACCTCAGTCCCCGTACAAATTGTTCTTTCAACATTTTATTTTCATTGGTGACGCTTACGTGGTTAACCTGTTTGAGAGCTCGCAGGGCCCCTTGTAGTCGGCAGGCGTAGTCCCTAATGCTATCATCTGATTTCTGGGAGCATTGGTAAAACCTCACCTGGAGATCTGTTTCAGTGCAGTCCTCAAAGATAGTCTGTAGCTTTAAGAAAATTGCAAGCACTGACTCCTGATCTGCAGCTGACCATGTCTCTACTTCTCTCTCTGCAGCACCAGTCAATTGTCCCACTACCACTGCAGCTCTTTGCTTTTCTGACATAGGGTACATGTCCATTATACTGCATATTTTTCGCTTGAACCCTGACAGGGTGTCTGGCTTGCCGCTGTACTGAGGGAGCCACTTCGCTCCAGGCATGTATGGCAGCGTTAGCAGTACTATTGGGGCCACAGGACCAGGTGAGGGGCCAGCTTTTCCAGCCTGTGCGGCAGCGCCGGTGGGTAGGTCATTGGGGCTGCGCTGTCAGCTTGCTGCTGCGACATGTCTGCACCCCCCTAGTTAAGCGTGGCCTACCTTCTCCTGCAGGCAGCAGCTCTGCAGGGCACAGTAGTGAGTAGGACCTGCGTTGCTGGCGCTCTGACGTCAGAGCGTTCACTGAAGCTCTCCACAGGGCGTGTCCAGGTCTCAGCGCGCTTTTGCAGGTACGCCCACTAGTTTTTCGCGCCGTGGCGCTGTAAATGGCGGGCAATGGCGGGCAAATGGCGGGAAACCTTCACCACTATATGTGACAGTCTTTTAGTAAAGCACACAGTACCCGGTGGCAACGGGCAAAAGTTACTCCGTTGCTGCAGGGCACGAAATCCTGTTCGTGACGCCAGAAGAGATGAGTCGCCCTCCAGAGCAATGGGAACTCGGATCTGAGCCTATAGACTACAATGGGGGATGTCACGCCAACACAGCTCAGTCCGTGGCTCTGGGGCTCACCTTTTAATGTGGGATATTTACAGGTGAAATGAATATTGGAATGGGGAATTCGTGACGCCACCTGTGGTACCTGGTTAGGGTGACCAGCGCTGCTATGCAGATCCACTGAAGGGTTAATATTGTGCAGCAAGATGTTAGGCCTTCCACAGGTAAGTGTTATGTTACGGTAGCTGAGGAGTGCAGGTAAAAAAGGAAATACACCAGAGCAGTTGGAATCTATGAGATTGCAGTACCTGACTAACCACCGCAACTAGAGGCAGCCGTGGAGCGTTCCTACGATGGTCCTAGACGCCTCGTCACAGCCTGAGAAACTAACTACACCTAAAGATAGAAATAGGAAAGCTATCTGCCCCGGAGCAGAACCCCAAAGATAATAGAAAGCCCCCAAACATGTAATGGCGGTTAGACAAGAGGAAATACTGACACAGAAAGAAAATAGTATGAGCAAACGCTGGGGCCCAAACTAACTAAATAGAAAAGGATAGGAAGGGTACTTACTGCAATCCCAGAAAACCCTGAAAGGCACCAACTCTACTAATTTCAAAAACACCTGAGATCACACGACCTCTACCACCTAAATTAGTTCTCTGGTGTAACAAAAACAGCAGCCACTGAAAAAACTGCAAAAAGCAAAAGTACAAAACACAGTGGCTGGACTAAACTGAGAGGGCAAAAGCCCCCGGAGGGGACCCAGAAGGCCCCCACAGAAGTGCAGGACAAAATGCAAAAATATAGCAAAAACACAAAATAAGAAATTGTCTTATCTGATAGCAGGAGATGCAGACACGACACAGCAGGCTACAAGGGAAACTGGAAAGAAGGATTCAGACCAGAACAATTGATCACCGGCAACCCTGATGGGAAAATGATTCCCTTAAATAAGACCAATCAGTAACACCTGATTCCCAATCCTCACTAGTACCGCTTGTAACCACCAGAGGGAGCCTCTGCTCAGAACTCATCTCAAACCCATTCACAACAGTACCCCCCCCCTTGAGGAGGGGTCACCGAACCCTCATTTGAGCAACCAGGTCGGTCAGGATGAGTTCTATGATACGCACGGATAAGTCTCCTAGCATGGATGTCCGAAGCAAACACCCAAGAATTATCTTCCTGACCATAACCTCTCCATTTAACCAAATACTGGAGTCTTCGTCTAGAAAAACGAGAATCCAATATTTTCTCAACCACATACTCCAGATTGCCCTCAACCAAAACAGGGTCAGGAGGCACAGCAGCAGGAACCACTGGCTCAACAAACCTCTTCAACAAGGACTTGTGGAACACGTTATGGATCTTAAATGTCCCTGGAAGAAGCAAACGAAAAGAAACAGGATTAATAATCTCCATGATCTTATAAGGTCCAATGAACCTAGGCTTAAATTTAGGAGATGCTACTCTCATAGGAATATTCTTTGAGGACAACCAGACCAAGTCCCCCACTTTAAACCGAGGACCATCAGTCCTATGCCGGTTAGCAAACCGCTGGGCCTTCTCCTGAGAGAGGGACAACCTCTCCACTACCTGGTCCCAAATCTGCTGCATACGCTCAACAACAGAGTCAACACCTGGACAGACAGAAGCCTCCGTCTGTCCTGAAGAAAATCGAGGGTGAAACCCAGAATTACAGAAAAACGGAGACATCAAAGTGGCAGAGCTAGCCCTATTATTAAGAGCAAACTCAGCCAAAGGCAAAAAAGAGACCCAGTCATCCTGATCAGCAGACACAAAGCATCTTAGATAAGTCTCCAATGTCTGGTTTGTTCTCTCAGTTTGACCATTGGTCTGAGGATGAAATGCCGAGGAGAAAGACAATTGAACACCCAGTTTAGAACAAAAAGTCCTCCAAAATCTGGAAACAAACTGGACTCCTCTGTCAGACACAATGTTCTCAGGAATGCCGTGTAAACGAACCACGTGCTGAAGGAACAACGGCACCAATTCAGAGGAGGAAGGCAACTTAGGTAATGGCACAAGATGTATCATTTTGGAAAACCTATCACAAATTACCCAGATGGTGGTCATTCTCTGAGAAACAGGAAGATCGGAAATGAAATCCATAGAGATATGGGTCCATGGTCTCTTGGGCACAGGCAATGGCATCAACAAACCACTAGAGCGAGAGCAAGGCTTGGAGCGAGAGCAAGTCCCGCAGGACTGCACAAATTCCCTGACATCGCGAGACAAGGTAGGCCACCAAAAGGACCGACTAACCAAGTCTCTGGTACCAAAAATTCCGGGATGCCCAGCCAATGCGGAACAATGAATCTCAGACATCACACTCTTTTTACATCGGTCCGGGACAAACAACTTTCCAACAGGGCAGCGCTCGGGCCTATCCTCCTGACACCCCTCCAGAGCAAGTCTCAAATTAGGCGAGATGGCGGAAAGAACTACACCCTCCTTCAAAATAACAGAGGGATCAGATAGCTCAGGAGAGTCCGCAAGGAAACTCCTCGAGAGGGCATCCGCCTTAACATTCTTAGTGCCAGGAAGAAAGGAAACCACAAAATTAAAACGTGTGAAAAACAAGGCCCACCTGGCCTGTCTAGGATTGAGTCGCTTGGCAGATTCCAGATAGACCAGATTCTTATGGTCCGTAAGGACCACCACCTGATGTTTGGCTCCCTCCAGCCAATGTCTCCACTCTTCAAAAGCCCACTTCATGGCCAATAACTCCCGATTACCCACGTCATAATTACGTTCAGTAGGAGAAAATTTTCGAGAGAAAAAGGCACAAGGGTTACTTTTAGAGGTCTCTGGATCTTTTGGGACAAAACGGCACCTGCCCCAATTTCAGAGGCATCAACCTCCACCTGAAATGGCAGAGAAACATCAGGCTGCCGTAGAACAGGAGCAGAAGTGAATCTCTGCTTAAGTTCCTGAAACGCAGAGACTGCCTCAGGAGGCCAATTCACCACATCAGAACCCTTTCTGGTCAAATCAGTTAATGGTTTAACAATAACAGAGAAATTACCAATAAATTTACGATAAAAATTGGCAAAACCCAAAAATCTCTGAAGAGCCTTTAATGAAGTAGGTTGGACCCAATCACAGATGGCCTGAACCTTGACCGGGTCCATTTCAATAACAGATGGGGACAAAATGAATCCCAGAAATGAGATCTTCTGTACGCCAAAAAGACACTTTGATCCCTTCACATACAGAGCATTCTCTCTCAAAATCTGGAATACAGTTCGAACATGTTTCACATGAGAGTCCCAGTCATTAGAAAAAATCAAGATATCATCCAAATAAACAATCAGAAACTTGTCCACAAAATCCCTGAAAATGTCATTCATGAAGGACTGGAAGACGGAAGGAGCATTAGTGAGCCCAAAGGGCATCACAAGGTACTCAAAATGCCCTTCAGGGGTGTTAAATGCCGTCTTCCATTCATCCCCGTGCTTAATGCGAATAAGGTTATACGCCCCCCTGAGGTCAAGCTTGGTAAACCAAGTAGCGTTTTTCACCCTGGAAAACAGGTCAGAAATCAAGGGTAACGGGTATTGATATTTCACAGTAATATTGTTCAAGAGACGATAATCAATACACGGCCTTAATGAACCATCTTTTTTGGCCACAAAGAAAAAACCGGCACCTAAGGTGAAGAGAATGGTCTGATATGACCCTTCTCCAATGATTCCTTGATATAAGACCGCATAGCGTCATGTTCAGGTACAGACAAGTTAAAAAGGCGACCCTTAGGGAATTTACTACCTGGCACTAATTCAATAGCGCAGTCATAGCTCCTATGGGGAGGTAAGGATGCAGATTTACTTTCGCTAAACACATCAGAAAAATCAAACAAAAAGTCAGGAACATCCTCAGCCTGGGGGAGGCAGAAAAAACAGGAGTGTTGGTATTAACACATTGGCAGCCCCAACTGGTTACAGACACAGATTTCCAATCCAAAACAGGATTATGAGACTGTAACCAAGGGAAACCCAGCACGATAATGTCATGCAGATTATATAGAACCAAAAATTTGCAGCACTCCTGGTGATCAGGTTCAACCCTCATTATCACCTGAGTAGAAAACTGGGGTTTATTCTCAGCCAAAGGGGTAGAATCGATCCCCAGTAGGGAATAGACTTCTGTAGGGGTATCAAGGGAAATCCACAACGTTTAGCAAAATCATAATCCATCAGGTTAATAGCTGCTCCAGAATCAACGAAAGCCTGAGCAGAAAATGAGGACAGAGAGCATATCAGAGTGACAGTTAATAAAAACTTAGTCTGAACACCACCCAAGACAACTGAGCGTGCAAAACGTCTTCCCCGCTTAGGGCAGACTGAAATAGCATGAGAGGCATCACCACAGTAGAAACATAACCCATTGCGCTTTCGAAACTCATGACGCTGTGCCCCAGACACCACTCCATCACACTGCATGGGCTCAGCAGCTGGCTCACAAGGCAACACCACTCCACGCATACTTCTCCGCTCACGCAAACGTCTGTCAATTTGAATCGCTAATGACATAGAATCATTGAGACCAGAGGGGACAGGGAATCCCACCATAACATCCTTTACATTATCCGACAGACCCTTCCGGAAAAGGGCCGCCAAAGCGTCGTCATTCCATTTGGTCAGGACTGCCCACCTACGGAATCTCTGACAGTATAACTCAGCGTCATCAAGCCCCTGATTTAATGCCAACAAGGCTTTTTCAGCTTGATCAGTGACATTAGGCTCATCGTACAATAACCCCAAAGCCTGAAAAAATGCATCAACATCACTCAAAACAGGATCCCCAGGTGTGAGGGAAAAAGCCCAATCCTGAGGATCGCCGCGCAGGAGAGAGATGACAATTTGAACCTGCTGCGCTGCGTTTCCTGAGGACTTAGATTTTAAGGCAAGAAACAATTTACAATTATTTTTGAAATTCTGAAACTTAGCTCGATCCCCTGAAAACAAATCTGGCATGGGGATCCTAGGTTCCACAACAGGCAACCTAGCAAGATATGCAGCAATACTCCGAACCTCAGTGGCAAGCTGATCCACACGGCCAGACAACTGTGCAAACTCCATTGGGAGAAAAGATCCTCCCCAGCACCCAAAGATACAGAGGGAAAAAAAAATGCAACAAACAGAAAAATATCTCTGACAACTTTTCTTCCTTCAAAATATTTTTTCCCTTCTGTGAGTACCATACAATTTTTAAGGCCGGTGATACTGTTATGTTACGGTAGCTGAGGAGTGCAGGTAAAAAAGGAAATACACCAGAGCAGTTGGAATCTATGAGATTGCAGTACCCTGACTAACCACCGCAACTAGAGGCAGCCGTGGAGCGTTCCTACGATGGTCCTAGACGCCTCGTCACAGCCTGAGAAACTAACTACACCTAAAGATAGAAATAGGAAAGCTATCTGCCCCGGAGCAGAACCCCAAAGATAATAGAAAGCCCCCAAACATGTAATGGCGGTTAGACAAGAGGAAATACTGACACAGAAAGAAAATAGTATGAGCAAACGCTGGGCCCAAACTAACTAAATAGAAAAGGATAGGAAGGGTACTTACTGCAATCCCAGAAAACCCTGAAAGGCACCAACTCTACTAATTTCAAAAACACCTGAGATCACATGACCTCTACCACCTAAATTAGTTCTCTGGTGTAACAAAAACAGCAGCCACTGAAAAAACTGCAAAAAGCAAAAGTACAAAACACAGTGGCTGGACTAAACTGAGAGGGCAAAAGCCCCCGGAGGGGACCCAGAAGGCCCCCACAGAAGTGCAGGACAAAATGCAAAAATATAGCAAAAACACAAAATAAGAAATTGTCTTATCTGATAGCAGGAGATGCAGACACGACACAGCAGGCTACAAGGGAAACTGGAAAGAAGGATTCAGACCAGAACAATTGATCACCGGCAACCCTGATGGGAAAATGATTCCCTTAAATAAGACCAATCAGTAACACCTGATTCCCAATCCTCACTAGTACCGCTTGTAACCACCAGAGGGAGCCTCTGCTCAGAACTCATCTCAAACCCATTCACAACAGGTAAGGCTGAGTCCTCCAGGGCAGATAGATGTGTAGGGATGCAGGACAGACGGGGACCCGGCAGTTAGGGGTAATAAGGGAGACACACACATAAGTCACTTTGGTACCTTTACTGAAGATGTTGCAGGCACTCCTCGTAGCACTGTAGGGTGAAGGGTGCACATCCAGATTCCTCAACTGAGTAGGTGTGTGGCCTCCTTTTCTCTGCCTTTTTGTAATAAAGTCTTGGCCTGCTTGTAGCTGGGCCTAACTTGGTCTCTGTCCTGCACCTGGCTGACCTTGTGATTGGACTTTCCCTTGAAGTACACAGACCCTGCTTGCAGCATCCTGCTTGCCGGACTCCGTCCTCCTGGCCCGGTTACGTATCAGCTCTGTGGTACTCCTGGGACTTGTAGTCCTCCAGGAACTCCGGTGTTCTCCTAATGGGTCGTGGAGATCCCTATAGGCTCGGACCCCGGCGTCCGGTAAATACTTGCTGAGGTGAGCTATGAAGGCTCCTCTGCCTCATTCACTTTTCACTCGCCTTCGGCCTACCCGGGCCCTCACACGATCACAAACTGGCAGTTGGTGGGCTGCCTCTTCACCGCTCTCTAAGCGTCGGCACGCTTTCTCACTGAGCTGCACTCACTAGATTCAGCTCTGACTAGGCTGGAGTGGGTTCTGTTCCACTTTTACTAGCCTCCACTCTCTGTTGAACTGAATAGCTCTGCAGCCTCTCTCTAATCTCAGCTCTGCACTTCACCTTACTGCAGACTGACTGAGCCCTCTGAGGTGACTGCCTTGAGTGGCTTCAATGGCTGAATGGCTTGAATGGCTTGTTCTTTCTGTGTTCACTCTGCTTTTATATGTCTAAACAGCTCCCTCTGGTGGTCTTTGGGATGGGTGAACGTGTGTGAATGTATATAGTGACCTCTAGTGGTGTATTCCTTCAATGCACCCTTCTGGGAGATATGGATCCAGTCGCAGCTGGGCTCCACAGCTGCACGTACCGATTCTGCTGCATAGCCTGCAAGTAAGCAGTGTTGCAGGCCTGCAACACACTCAGCTGTTGCTCAGGACTAAGGTGTTCCGCCATGCCCCGTTCAATTTTACTGAGAAAATGGTGTGCTGGTCTGTTGAGGTCGGCCTCCAGCCGGTCAAGGCGCTAGTCGACAGAGTGGATGTGGTGATCCATGTGGGCAAAACCGCATTCCATGAGTGAAAAAACGGTTTCCACTCTGTCTGACAGCGACTTCATACTGGCATGAAAGGCCTCGCTCAAGTGCATGAACTCGGGCAAGACATTCCTGTCCAAGGCCCTCTGCCGCTGGAGGGAAGTGCCCGCATAACCAGTGGCAGAGACCTGGGACAGGGGAACACCTGATTGACCAGCTTCCTGTTCACCAGCTGTTGCTGACCTGCAAGTTGCTTCCAGGCTGTCGGATGGCTGGGACAGGTCCGAGGTCATCCGATGAAGGACCATTTCAGGGACAGGTTGCATGGTGCTGCTCCAGGTGCTGTGGAAAGAAAAGAAAAACATTACTATTATGCATTTACAAGAAGCATCAGCTGTGGAATAGAAAAGCACTGATTAAATTAAAAAAAAAAAACACTTACGCTCTGCTGGCAAGGACCAGTCTCAGGAACGCCAACTCGCGATAATAACGATATTTTCTTCTGGTCCTTGCCGCTGAACCACTGCGAACCTGTCCCTCTGCACGAACATCAGTGTTGAAGCGGTACTTCATCGAGCGCCAACGTGTGCGGACTTTGTTCACTGTTGAAAAAAAAAAATAATAATTATACAATGCACTCAGGGCAAAATCTGTATCATCACACACACCTGTTATGAATGTTTTAGAAATGAATTCTGAGCAGAAGCTCCCTCTGGTGGTTACAAACAGTACTGAACCATTCAATGAGGATTGGCAATCAGGAATTACAGACTGGCTGGATTTAAGGGAGGTTTCCCCCCATCATGGTTGCCAGTGATCAATTGTTCTTGTCTCAACGTTGTTTCCTGGTTCACTTGGAAGCTTGCTGAGTCTTGCCTCTTCTCCTGCTCTCAGATAAGATATTTTCTGTTTTTTGTTTTTGTGCTTGCCATTTGCATTTTTCTCTGCATTTCTGTGAGGTTGGCCAGGTTCCCCTCCACGGGGGGCATGGTCTCCTCTCGGTTCCTCTGGAGCCACTGTTGTTTGTTCATTTGCCTTTTCCAGTTTTTTCTGTGGCTGCGGCACCCAAGGGTGAAGAGGATGGTCTGATATGACCCTTCTCCAATGACTCCTTGATATAAGACCGCATAGCATCATGTTAAGGTACAGACAAGTTAAAAAGGCGACCTTTAGGGAATTTACTACCAGGCACTAATTCAATAGCGCAGTCATAGCTCCTATGGGGGGGCAAGGATGCAGATTTACTTTCGCTAAACACATCAGAAAAATCAGTCAAAAAGTCAGGAACATCCTGAGACTGGGGAGAGGCATAAAAAACAGGACTGTTGGCATTAACACATTGGCAGCCCCACTGGTTACAGACACAGATTTCCAATCCAAAACAGGATTATGAGACTGCAACCAAGGGAAACCTAGTACAATAATGTCATGCAGATTATACAGTACCAAAAATTTGCAACTCTCCTGATGATCAGGTTCAACCCTCATTATCAACTGAGTAGAAAACTGGGGTTTATTCTCAGCCAAAGGGGTAGAATCAATCCCCAGTAGGGGAATAGACTTCCGTAGGGGTATCAAGGGAAACCCACAACGTTTGGCAAAATCAAAATCCATCAGGTTAACAGCTGCTCCCGAATCAACAAAAGCCTGAGCAGAAAATTTGGACAGGGAGCAAATCAGGGTAACAGTCAACAGAAATTTAGTCTGAACACTACCCAAGACAACTGAGCGTGCAAAACATCTTCCCCGCTTAGGGCAGACAGAAATAGCATGAGAGGCGTCACCACAATAGAAACATAACCCATTGCGTTTTCGAAACTCATGATGCTGTGCCCCAGAAGCCACTCTATCACACTGCATGGGTTCAGAAGCTGGCACACAAGGCAACACTATTCCATGCATACCTCTACGCTCACGCAAACGTCTGTCAATTTGAATCACTAATGACATAGAATCATTGAGACCAGAGGGAGCAGGGAAACCCACCATAACATCTTTTACATTCTCTGACAGCCCCTTCCGAAAAAGGTCTGCCAAAGCATAATCATTCCATTTGGTTAGGACTGCCCATTTTTGGAATTTCTGACAGTACAACTCAGCGTCCTCAAGCTCCTGATTTAATGCCAACAAGGTTCTTTCAGCTTGATCAGTGACATTAGGCTCATCGTACAATAACCCCAGAGCCAGAAAAAATGCATCAACATCACTCAAAACAGGGTCCCCAGGTGTCAGGGAAAAAGCCCAATCCTGAGGATCGCCACGCAGGAGAGAGATGACAATTTGAACCTGCTGTGCTGCGTTCCCTGAGGACTTAGGTTTTAAGGCAAAAAACAACTTACATTTATTTTTGAAATTCAGAAATTTGGCCCGATCTCCCAAAAACAAATCTGGCATGGGAATCCTAGGTTCCACAACCGGCAACCCAGCAAGATAGACAGCAATACTCCGAACCTCAGTGGCAAGCTGATCCACACGGCCAGACAGCTGTGCAAGCTCCATTGAGAGAAAAAAAATCCTCCTCAGCACCCAGAGAAAAAAGAGGGAAAAAATGCAAGAAACAGAAAAAAAAAATCTCTGACAACTCTGACAACTTTTTTCTTTCCACACTATTTTTCCCTTCTGTGAGTACCATACAATTTTCAGTTAGGCCGGTGATACTGTTATGTTTCGGTAGCTGAGGAGAGCAGGCAAAAACCGGCAATACACCAGAGAGGTTGGAATCTATTGGATTGCAGTACCCTGACTAACCACTACAACTAAAGGCAGCCGTGGAGCGTTCCTACGTTGGTCCTAGACGCCTCGTCACAGCCTGAGAGATTAACTACACCTAAAGATAGAAAGAGGAAAGCTATCTGCCCCGGAGCAGATCCCCAAAGAACATAGGAAGCCCCCAAACATGTAATGGCGGTTAGACAAGAGGAAATACAGGCACAGACAGAAAATAGTATGAGCAAACGCTGGGGCCCAATTTGCCTAGACAGAAAAGGATAGAAAGGATACTCACTGCAATCCAAAAAAACCTAAAAAATGCCAACGCTACTGATTGCAAAAACACCTGAGATCACACGACCTCTACCACCTAAATCAGTTCTCTGGTGTAACAAAACTAAGCTGCAGCCACTGAAAAAACTGGAAAAGGCAAATGAACAAATAACAATGGCTCCAGAGGAACTGAGAGGAGCCCAAGCCCCCCGGGGGGGAGGGGAACCTGGCTAACCTCACAGAAATGCAGAGAAATATGCAAATGGTAAGCACAAAAACAAAAACAGAAAATATCTTATCTGAAAGCAGAAGAAGAGGCAAGACTCAGCAAGCTTCCAAGTGAACCAGGAACCACAGTTGAGACAAGAACAATTGATCACCGGCAACCATGATGGGAGGGAACCTCCCTTATATCAAGCCAGTCTGTGAATCCTGATTGCCAATCCTCATTGAATGGTTCAGTACTGTTTGTAACCACCAGAGGGAGCTTCTGCTCAGAATTCATTTCCAAAACATTCACAACAGTAGTCGGGAAAATCAGGGAAGATCAAGCGAGAATAGTTCTCATAGCTCCATTTTGGCCACGGAGGCCTTGGTTCTTCCTTTTAAGGCATATGTCACTTACAGATCCATAGATCTTACCAGAAATTCCAGATCTGCTCACCCAGGGACCAGTGATCCACTCTCAAGTGAAGGGCTTCCATCTGGCAGCCTGGAATTTGAGAGGGCGTTACTGAATCGCCAAGGGTTCTCACCAGGGTTAATCTCCACCCTGTTGAAGAGTAGGAAACCTGTCACATCCAGAATTTACGGTAGAACATGGAAAAAGTTCCTAGACTTCCTGGGAGAACCTTTGGGAGATGTAGCTCCGGTGGGGCCTATCTTAGAATTCTTACAGGCAGGGCTACAACTTAGTAACTATGATTCTATGATTCTATGATTCTATGATCCTCAAAGTCCAGGTTTCGGCTCTAGGAGTCCTATATAACTGCAATCTAGCATCTAATAGGTGGATTTCCAGGTTCATAAAAGCTTGTGGCAGGTCTAGGCCGGTTATTATCCCCAAGATACCACCCTGGGACCTAAATCTAGTCTTAGATGCATTAACCACAGGTTCCTTTGAGCCATTGCAGGAACTATCACCAAAAATCCTCACACTTAAGACAGTATTACTGGTAGCCCTAACATCGGCACGTAGAGTAAGCGACCTACAGGCTCTATCGGTACGCTCCCCATATACCCAAAATTTTTGATGATAGAGTGGTTCTAAGACCAGATCCGGCCTATCTCCCCAAGGTGGTACTCAAGTTCCATAGCACTCAGGAGATTATCTTGCCATCATTCTGTATTAATCCTAGAAACCTTGGGAGCAAAGATTCCATACGTTAGATGTAAGAAGAGCTATACTTCAATACATGTCAGTAACCAGTCAGTGGAGGAAGGATGAGGCCCTATTTGTAGCCTTTCAGGGTAGTAGAAAAGGATATGGAGTAGCCAAAAGTACCATTGCCAGATGGATCAGGGAGGCCATCATGTTACGCTATTCTGCGAGCGGCGCTCTGGTTCCTGAAGGCATCAAGGCTCACTCCACCAGAGCCATGGCTACCTCCTGGGCAGAGAAGGCTGAGGTATCGATCGAGCAAATCTGTAAAGCCGCTACTTGGTCCTCACCTTCTACCTTTTTCAAGCACTACCAGCTAGATCTATCTTCCTCTACTGACCTAACCTTTGGTTGAAGGGTGCTACAAGCGGTGGTCCCTCCCTAAGGTATTTCATTCTACAAAAGTCTCTCATGTGTGACGTCATGGGAGACGGGAAAACACCAAGGTTACTTACCGGTAGCCGGTTTTTCCGGAGCCCATGACGGCACCTGTATATTCCCCCCCTTATCACTTCTTTGGTGTGCACTATAGTTGGGTGTATTTTTAGTTAATAAAATGTGGTGATAGTTTTACCATGTGTACTAACCAAGTGAGCCTCTCATGCTCTGTAAACCAACTGAAGCGAGGGAGAGGTACCGCCCTTTTATTTCAGAAGGTTTCCTGTCCTGACTGGGCGGATCCCCTCTCGTCCATGTGTGCCGTCATGGGCTCCGGAAAAAACCGGCTACCGGTAAGTAACCTTGGTGTTTCAACTTCAGCTTTTTTAGAGATGGTGTTATGTTTGCACCCAGAATTTAGGAATGGCTCCATCAAGGCTCTGAATACCGTTTTTTGGGGAATTTACTTATAAACTTAGAAGCAATATTCATTTTTGAGCACACAATGAAAAAAACTTAGTCCTAATTTCCCTTTCAGCTCATGATTTGGCCATTGGCCTGTTTTGCTTTTCCGTGATTATTTATGGCATTTGCGTATTTCTGCATTAATCCTTTTATGTCACATTGTACAGAGCCATGAACAATAATGGTTGGATATAATTAATAATATAAATAAAACAAGTTTTTTTTTCACTGTATTTGCTGCTTTACCTTGTTTTCCCTAATGTAACCAATTATCTGTACTAGTCATGATTGAGCATAAAAATAGTCATAGAAACAGCAAAAGTGGTGTAAAAATTAAATAAACAAGCAGGAAAGTTATGAGTCAGGTAAAATAAAATCTATTGCTGCCACCTTGTGGTTTAAATGAAGATCTACAAGGCAATTCAAGAGAGAAGTCATAGGCCTTGATTCAAGTCTGGCGTTTTGCACACTAGTCTTGAAGAAGTGTGCGCTAGAATAAGATGCACTAAAGTCATTAACAGGTGAAACGTCAAAAGGCGATACAACTATGAGTTAGCCCAAAAATTTTGGCCCATTTTACAAGATAGATTGTAAGCTTGTGAGCAGGGCCCTCATTCCTCTTGGTATCTGTTGATTTATGTGATTATTGTTATGCTGTAATGTATTTTATTGTCTGTACAAGACTCCTCTAAAATGTAAAGTGCTGCGGAATATGTTGGCGCTGTAAAAATAAAATTATTATTATTATTACAAGAAATCTGTCGACAACTGGATGATGGGTTGGGTCCATAGTCTTTGATCAGTCAAAGTTACAAAATGTGGAGTAAGATGCACCTAATTCACTAAGAGTTATGAATTAGGCACATTTTATCTTACAAGTGGCGTACACCACTGCATTAGATGTACTCCAGTCAGGTACTAGAGTACATTTTTGGATAAATAAAGTGGTGTAAATTTTGATGAATCAAACGGATGGGCTTAACTATGCCCCAGCCCGCCCCAACTTTGCCAATTTTGTCAAAACTGTCTGGGATTTGTGTGAAAATGCAACTTCTCGTTGCACAAAAATCTTTTTAAGGTGTTTTATTGCAATACCATCATTGGGGGGTGGACTCATCAGTGCTATCTGTACTTACTGCGCTGGCAACTGCTTCATCCCTAGTGCATTCCTCATCCGTCTCGGAGTTCAAAGAATTGGAGTCAGAGCCCAGGATAACTTCAAACAAATCAGCTTTATTTTCCTCCGGACACAGCACATCCAAAATACCATTAGCACGTTTCACACGGTACCACCAATACATCTTCTACAGCTCCGCTTAGCTTCTTCACCTACACTAGAATGGACCACAAAGTAACTGCGGGACGAGGATCCCTGGGAAAACGGCACATCGATCTTTCCCTGGAACCGACTTCAGTCCAGACACGGAAATACACATCTACTAGGTCGTCCACCGCCTTCTGGTTATCCTGCTCGTGTACTCACTGGTGGCCCACTCGACTACTTCTTCAGCACTCACACTTTTGCTGACATTCCCACAGTGGTTCATCCACCGGCTTTTCTACGTCTTCAGCCCCAGACTCTGGCTGACGTTTCACAGCGACTCATTCACTGGCTTCTCTATTCCTGCCGATACCATAAACACTCTACTCCTAGTGTGTCAGCTACGCGGCTCAGGACCTGGAACGTCCGAGCAGTAACAGGGTCCACCCCCGACTGACTATCTCCAGGAAATCCTTACCCTAGTTCCCGGCCGACACTTCTCTACTTAACCCTCTGGTATCCTACAAGTGTGCTCTACTATGAATGTGCTCAGTGCCCCCACCTTTTGTCCTGTTTATTAATTTCACTGTCCCCAACGTGTAAACCTCAACATGACAATAAACACATATATACAGCTTACACAATATACACAGATACGAACATACGGGACATTCAAATATGGCAAATGGTAATATCAACATTTACAGGGCTAGGCCCTGACTCCCTTAAATTATGCCTAAATGCCTTCATGAATAGGTCTCCTAGAGCTCATGCACACAATAGAGCCCTGTGCACAAAGCATATATGGCAGTGCAAAGATTCTGTACAGTCCCTTTAGCAAAGAGCCATTTAGGAGATATTATCCTTTATAAGCATTGCCTCTAGTCATAATACTTCTATACATAATGAGCTTGATTGAACATATTTTTTACATCAGATACATAATCTTACTGAAAGAGCCTTCATAAAATTTGAAGTGTACTTAAGTGTACAGAGGTACAGTAGAGGGCTCGTGCATCTATGGCAGACAGACCCATTATGCCTCTGTACAAAAAGGAGCCGAACCGAACCAGTCTCGTGCCTGAGCCTGTAATTGGGATATAGTAGAAATGGTTCAGTAATTTTAAATAATGGTGTAATTATGAGACTGAAACCTGAAAAACAGACATCCATGCCATAAATGCAATAAATCTTGCAAAATAAGTTTATATACTGTATGGTTGGAAATTCCAGTTCCTCTAAGTTCTGGATATATTTTGATTCTGTCACGCTCACACCCTGGCTGGTGGGCATGAGCCAGGGGGTTGTGGCCCCACTGTGCCACAAACCAGACTACCCTGGAAGGGGCGTGACTAGGACAGCTGCCTCGGTCTTCACTGGAGCCTCTGATGGTGAGGTCAGGCTTGTGCGGCAGGCAGCTGCCAGGTGCCACTCCAGGGTGGTGTCTGGTTGTGGCTGCTGATCCCACTTGGGGAGACGGTGGTACGGCTGAGACACTGGCAAGCAGACACGGAGGAGACACAGGGCTGGCAAGCACGGAGGAGACACAGGGCTGGCAGGCACGGAGGAGACACAGGGCTGGCAGGCACGGAGGAGACACAGGGCTGGCAGGCACGGAGGAGACACAGGGCTGGCAGGCACGGAGGAAACACAGGGCTGGCAGGCATGGAGGAGACACAGGGCTGGCAGGCACGGATGAGACACAGGGCTGGCGGGCATGGATGAGACACAGGGCTGGTGGGCCCTGTTCACACAGCAAATGCAGATACTGGAACTGACTGGAAGGAATGGTGTATGGAGGAACAGGTAGAGACCTGTTCATACAGTAGAACCGCAAGGCTGCGGAGAAGGGCTGTAGAGCAGCAAGAGGTGCTGCAGCGGCAGGAACAAAGCAAAGCAGAACCGCAAGGTATGCGGAGAGGAGCTGCAGCAAGAGGTTCTGCAGCTGCAGGAGTGAAGCAGAGCGGAACCGCAAGATATGCGGAGAGGAGCTGCAGCAAGAGGTTCTGCAGTTGCAGGAGTGAAGCCGAGCGGAACAGCAAAATATGCGGAGAGAAGCTGCAGCAAGGGATTACTGCAGCTGCAGGAGCAAAGCAGAGTGGAACGGAGCAGAACTGCAGGAGTGCGGACAAGAGGCAGAAAGAGATTCAGAGAGAACACTAGGCAAGACACGGCAGGGGAGGAAACCACAGACAAGGAGACTAAGAGACAGATGTAGGACAGAGTTCAGACAAGGAAATGACATGAGACAAGGTGCAGGGACAAACACACATGGACCAGGATATTCTGCCTCCTGGAGGGCGGCAAGGACAAGTACAAGATAAGGTCAGAAGCAAGAGCACAGAGACCAGGATATTCTGCCTCCTGGAGGGCGGATGTTACACTCGGTCCCCGTGCTTGCTCTGCGCTCCATCCTGTTCACTCACCTTCTGCTCTTCAAGCTGTCCCTTTGCAGCAGTCTGTGCACGGGCTGGGGTCTCCTGCTCCCTCTGCTTCTCAGCGTCCTGCTTCCTCCCCCAGTTCCTGGCACGCTGCCAGTGTGGAGCCCAGCTGCGACTGGATCCATATCTTCCAGAAGGGTGCACTGAAAGAATATACCACTAGAGGTCATTATGCACCTTCACACACGTTCACTTATCCCAAAGACCATCAGAGGGAGCTGTTTAGACATATAAAAGAAGCTGAACATAGGAAGTTTCAGTTTAGTTCAGTGCAGCCACCTCAGAGAGTTCAGTCACCTCAGAGAGCTCAGTCAGTCTGCAGTAAGGTGAAGTGCAGAGCTGAGATTAGAGAGGCTGCAGAGCTATTCAGTTCAAGAGCAAGTGGAGTCTAGTAAAGAGTGGAACAGAAACCACTCCAGCCTAGTCAGAGCTGAATCTAGGAGTGCAGCTCAGTGAGAAAGCGTGCCGACGCTTAGAGAGCGGTGAAGAGGCAGCCCACCAACTGCCAGTGTGTGATCGTGTGAGGGTCCGGGTAGGCCGAAGGCGAGTGGAAAGTTAATGAGACAGAGGAGCCTTCATAGCTCACCTCAGCAAGTATTACCGGACACCGGGGTCCGAGCCTATAGGGATCTCCACGACCCATTAGGAGAACACCGGAGTTCCTGGAGGACTACAAGTCCCAGGAGTACCACAGAGCTGATACGTAGCAGGATCAGGAGAACGGAGTCTGGCCTGATCAGCCATAAAAGACCCTGTCCTTTCAGAGAGAGAAGGTCCAACCACAAGGTCAGCCAGGTACAAGACGGAGTCTAAGCTAGGCCCAGCTACACGCAGGCCAAGACTTCATTACAAAAAGGCAGAGAACAGGAGGCCACACACCTACTCAGTGGAGGAATCTGGATGTGCACCCTTCACCCTACAGTGCTATGGGGAGTGCCTGCAACATCTTCAGTAAAGGTACCAAAGTGACTTATGTGTGTGTCTACCTTATTGCCCCTGACTGCCGGGTTCCCGTCTGTCCTGCATTCCTGCACATCTATCTGCCCTGAAGGACCCAGCCTTACTTGTGGGAGGCTTAACATCTAGCTGCACAATATTAACCCTTCAGTGGATCTGCATAGCAGCGCTGGTCATCCTGACCAGGTACCACAAGTGGCATCACGAATCCCCATATCATTATTCAATTCACCTGTAAATATCCCACATTAAAGAATGAGCACCAGAGCCATGGACTGAGCTGTGTTGCCGTGACATCCCCCATAGTAGTCTATAGGCTCAGATCCGAGTTCCCATTGCTCTAGAGGGCGACTCACCAGCAGGCCTCCAGGAAGAATGCTTAGGACGCGTGGCAGTCCTCATCGTCTCTCTTAAAGGGACAGCGTGCATTTTTTGAAAATGACAATAAACCAATGGCAGCACACTGATTACTATATCTAGCCACTCCACCATAGGGGGAGTGCCGGAGGAACATGTTTCTACCATTGCTACATCCGTTTCTGACTCTGATCTGTCTGCGCTGCATTAGCAGTCTCTGTGCTTCGCTCATTCTATTTGTCTCCACAGATCAGTGATATCCTGTATCCAGCTATCCCTGACAAACTGCTATCACTCGTGCAAGTGTCATCCCGTTCCGCCATCAGCCATCCGTATCCATAGACTGTGACAAGGTTACTGGAGCCAGCCTGCTACCATCTATCCGGAACCAGAACCATCCTCACCTGCGTCTACCACTCCACCGTTTCTTATATCATATCTGTTACCACCTTTTGGTTCCTCTGGGACAGCTGCCACGTGTCCGGGGTCTAACTGGAGGTAGCACCTGTGTTCTCCGGGTATTCCATTCTGGTCCTTTTCGAGGGGCCTTACTACGGGTACCCAGGACTCACTAGTTATGCCCCCTTCGGAGCCCCCCGGACCGCGGTCTTGAGGTTCCACTTCTAAAATAAAAGACGAATGTGAACTTCACCATCTCTGCCTCTGCTTCCATTCGTTACAGCAGATAAACAAATACAAGACAAAGCTAGGAGTGAAGTCTCCAAAGATGGAGGAACACAGAGCAAGACCTGGCAGCTCGGTAGCAAGATACTAACTGAAAGAAATTACAGGAGAACAGAAAGTCAAAAACGTATCTCAACAATAAAATTTATTAATAATTTCATATAATAAATATACAAAAAATATACAAATGCATAATAATCAATCATATATATGGATTCGGATACATTGTGATCCGCCAAAAAACAATAGTATTTATGGACACCGCGGGCTCCTGCTAAAATAGCCAAATCATCTGAATGAAGCACCAACAAATTGTAATTAGGGCACTGGGTAGCTAATCCCAGGTTGAAAGTATAAACTCAATCAATGCGATAAGTAAACTAAGTGAACAACCATAATGTGCACCTAATGCTAGCGCTAACATCAAATTGATAACAAATATAGGCATATATTTAAATATAAAAGGTTATACTACCCATGTCAGAAGTAGGTTGTTAAAAGCCACGAGGTGTCCTGAGACCTTGAAGAGCGTTTCGCGAGCTCTGGGCTCGCTTCCTCAAAGCTGAGCTGTCAGTAACTTCATCCCAGACACATGAAATCGTGACATGTAGTATGTACATTAAAAAAAAAATTATAATGCTTTTTCAGCGGCTGCGGCTTGGTTTTGTTCACACTGAGATCTGATTTAGTGGGTGGCGAGATCGTGTGATCTCAGTATTTTTGTAATCAGAATTGTTGGATTTTTGTAGGGTTTTCTGGGTTGCAGAAAGTAATCTCTCCTGTCCTATCCTATTTAGTCAGCTTGTGGCCCCAGTGTTTGCTCAGTCTATTTTCTGTCTGTGTCCGTGCTTTCTTCTTCTCTAAACGCCATTACATGTTTGGGGGCTTCCTATTTTCTTTGTGGATCTGCTCCGGGGCAGATGGTTTTCATCTTTCTGCCTTTAGGTGTAGTTAACTCTCAGGCTGTGACGAGGCATCTAGGATCAACGTAGGAACGCTCCACGGCTACCTCTAGTTGTGTGGTTAGTTTAGGAATCTGCAACACATTAGTTACCAACATCTCAGGTGTTCGGCTGCCCGTCTGTTGTTCCTGTCCTCCTCAGCTACCTAACATAACAGTATCACTGGCCAAACTGAAAATTATATGGTACTCACAGAAGGAAAATAGTGTGGAAAGAAAAAAGATGTCAGAGTTGTCAGAAAATTTTTTTTTCCTGTTTGTTGCATTTTTTCCCTCTTTTTCTCTGGGTGCTGAGGAGGATTTTTTTTTCTCTCAAATGGAGTTTGCACAGTTGTCTGGCCATGTGGATCAGCTTGCCACTGAGGTTCGGAGTATTGCTACCTATCTTGCTAGGTTGCCGGTTGTGGAACCTAGGATTCCCATGCCAGATTTGTTTTTGGGGGATCAGGCTAAATTTCTAAACTTCAAAAATAACTGTAAGTTGTTTTTTGCCTTAAAGCCTAAGTCCTCGGGGAGTGCAGCACAGCAGGTTCAAATTGTCATCTCTCTCCTGCGCGGCGATCCTCATGATTGGGCTTTTTCCCTGACACCTGGGGATCCTGTTTTGAATGATATTGATGTATTTTTTCAGGCTGTGGGGTTATTGTACGATGAACCTAATGTCACTGATCAAGCTGAAAAGACCTTGTTGGCATTAAATCAGGGTCTTGAAGACGCTGAGTTGTACTGTCAGAAATTCCGAAAGTGGGCAGTCCTGACCAAATGGAATGATGATGCTTTGGAAGCCCTTTTTCGGAAGGGGCTGTCAGAGAATGTAAAGGATGTTATGGTGGGATTCCCTGTTCCCTCTGGTCTCAATGATTCTATGTCATTGGCTATTCAAATTGACAGACGTTTGCGTGAGCGCAGAGGTATGCGTGAGATGGTGTTGCCTTGTGAGCCAGCTCCTGGGCCCATGCAGTGTGATAGAGTGACTTCTGGGGCACAGCGTCATGAGTTTCGAAAGCGCAATGGGTTATGTTTCTACTGTGGCGACGCTTCTCATGCTATTTCCGTCTGTCCTAAGCGGGGAAGACTTGGGTAGTGTTCAGACTAAATTTCTGTTGACTGTTACCCTCATTTGCTCCATGTCCACATTTTCAGCTCAGGCTTTTGTTGATTCAGGAGCAGCTATTAACCTGATGGATTTTGACTTTGCCAAACGTTGTGGGTTTCCCATGATACCCCTGCGGAAGTCTATTCCTCTACTGGGCATTGATTCTACCCCTTTGGCGGAGAATAAACCCCAGTTTTCTACTCAGGTGATAATGAGGGTTGAACCAGATCATCAGGAGAGTTGCAAATTTCTGGTGCTGCATAATCTGCATGACATTATTGTACTGGGTTTCTCTTGGTTACAGACTCATAATCCTCTTTTGGATTGGAAATCTGTGTCTGTGACCAGTTGGGGTTGCCAATGTGTTAATACTGACACTCCTGTTTTTTCTGCCTCTCCCAGTCTCAGGATGTCCCTGACTTTTTGACCGATTTTTCTGATGTGTTTAGTGAAAGTAAGTCTGCGTCCTTACCTCCTCACAGAAGCTACGATTGCACTATTGAGTTAGTGCCTGGTGGTAAATTTCCTAAGGGTCGCCTTTTTAACTTATCTGTACCTGAACACGATGCTATGCAATCTTATATCAAGGAGTCATTGGAGAAGGGTCATATCAGACCATCCTCTTCACCCTTGGGCGCCGGCTTTTTCTTTGTGGCCAAAAAGGATGGTTCACTGAGGCCGTGTATTGATTATCGCCTCCTGAATTAGATCACTGTGAAATATCAATATTCGTTACCCTTGATTTCTGACCTGTTTTCTAGAGTGAAAAGTGCTAGTTGGTTTTCCAAGCTTGACCTCAGGGGGGCGTATAACCTTATTCGCATTAAGCACGGGGATGAATGGAAGACAGCGTTTAATACCCCAGAGGGGCATTTTGAGTACCTAGTGATGCCTTTTGGGCTCACTAATGCTCCTTCCGTCTTCCAATCCTTCATGAATGATATTTTCAGGGATTTTGTGGATAAATTTATGATTGTTTATTTGGATGATATCTTGATTTTTTCCAACGACTGGGACTCTCATGTGAAACATGTTCGGACTGTGTTCCAGATTTTGAGAGAGAATACACTGTATGTGAAAGGATCAAAGTGTCTTTTTGGCGTACAGAAGGTCTCATTTCTGGGATTCATTTTGTCTCCGTCTGTTATTGAAATGAACCCGGTCAAGGTTCAGGCCATCTGTGATTGGGTTCAACCTACTTCATTAAAGGCTCTTCAGAGATTTTTGGGTTTTGCCAATTCTTATCGTAAATTTATTGGTAATTTCTCTGTTATTGTTAAACCATTGACTGATTTGACCAAAAAGGGTTCTGATGTGGTGAATTGGCCTCCTGAGGCAGTTTCTGCGTTTCAGGAACTTAAGCAGAGATTCACTTCTGCTCCTGTTCTACAGCAGCCTGATGTTTCTCTACCGTTTCAGGTGGAGGTTGATGCTTCTGAAATTGGGGCAGGTGCCATTTTGTCCCAAAGGGATCCAGAGACCTCTAAGAGTAACCCTTGTGCCTTTTGTTTTCTCCAACTGAACGTAATTATGACGTGGGTAATCGGGAGTTATTGGCCATGAAGTGGGCCTTTGAAGAGTGGAGACATTGGCTGGAAGGAGCCAAACATCAGGTGGTGGTCCTCACGGACCATAAGAACCTGGTTTATCTCGAATCAGCCAAGCGACTTAATCCTAGACAGGCCAGGTGAGCCTTGTTTTTCACACGTTGTAATGTATGTAGTACAGTTCATATAGCGTCTTGTGCTTGGGTGCGATGAAAACACAGGAGTCACAGGTTTGATATAGAAAAGTCCTGTATTACTTCATACAAGTTGGCAGAAATAGTCACACAGTTTGCAGACACAGAAACAGGAGACACAGCAGGCCAGAGTAATCCAAGCTCAGCAATCACTCTCCAATACAGATTCAGGATCTTCTTCTCTGTTACCGTAAGTCCATGCAAACGTGGGTCTTTCAAAGAGCAGGGTTCAGAGTCCACAAGTGCTTCAGAGTTCCTCAGTAGGAATAGCTGGAGTACAAGGTCCAAGGCTTACAGGAGTCAAGTCACAGGTTCACTGCAGGCTAGATTCTGAAGCACTGATTGCTCAGCTGTGGCTGCTTAAGAAGCAAAGGAGAGAATCAGGGCAGGAACATGCAAGCTGGAAACTCCATTTTGACTGAGGGCAAGATAGCTGCAGCAAGACAGAAAGTAAAATGGCTGACGAACAAACTGAGTTTCAGGAATATATACATAGAACCTTACATTACTCACCCCTTAAGGACAACCTCCGGATGACCTCAGACCAGGCTTGTGTGGGTACCTCTGATGAAACTGACGGAGCAAGCGAGGAGCATTAACGTTATTGACCGGTTCCCATGAGTTGTCCTCCACTGGGTAGCCCTGCCATTTAATCAGATATTGTAACTGATTTCTATACAACCTGGAATCTAAAATCCTTTCCACCACAAATTCTTCCTGACCATCGACTAGCACTGGGTCAGGGCAAGGAGAGGAACGTCCAGGAAACGTATTGGGTGTCGCAGCCTTTAGTAGGGATACATGAAAGACAGGGTGGATTCTCATAGTTCTGGGCAGTTGAAGACGACAAGCAACGGCACTTATAATTTTACTGATTTTATAGGGTCCAATGTACTTATGTCCCAACTTAGACGATGGAATCCTTAACTTAAGATTTCTGGTTGACAGCCAGACCAAGTCTCCTACCTTGAAAGCTGGTGCAGGTTTACGAAATTTATCTGCTGCTTTCTTGTACCTTTCTTGAGCCGATTCCAGATTTTCCTTTAGAAGATTCATATTCTTCTGTAAAGACGTGATTCTTTCAGCCACTGCTGGTAAAGGCGTTTCTATGGGAAATCGTGGTAGAATGTTAGGATGATAACCTAGATTAGAGTAAAAAGGAGACTGTTTAGTGGAGGCACTCTGAGAGTTGTTATACGAGAACTCAGCTAATGGAAGTAGATCCACCCAATCATCCTGTAGGTGGCAGATAAAGCAGCGGAGATACTGCTCCAGGGTTTGATTGGTTCGTTCGGTCTGTCCATTAGTCTGGGGATGAAAAGCAGAAGAAAGGTTTACTTTAATGTCCAATGCTGCACAGAAATTTTGCCAAAACCTAGAAGTGAATTGCACCCCTCGATCCGAAATAACCTCATCCGGTACTCCATGTAAGCGAAACACATCTTTAATCATCAAATCTGATGTCTGTTTTGCAGTGGGTAAGCCGACACAAGGGATAAAATGAGCTGCCTTTGTTAGACGGTCAACCACCACTAGAATGGTGTTCTTCCCCTGAGAGGTTGGTAACTCCACAATGAAGTCCATAGAAATGGATCCCCACGGGCGGGACGGGGTGGGAAGAGGCTGTAACAGACCAGTTGGTGAGGAGCGAGGTGTTTTGCATCTTGCACAGACCTCACATGAAGTGACATAATTCAAAACATCCTTCCTGCAAGTGGGCCACCAAAAGAAACGAGAAAGAAATTCCTGTGTCTTTAGAATTCCTCTATGCCCAGCTATCTTGGAATCGTGAATGAGTTGCAATACTCTTAATCTGACTGTTTCAGGAATATACAGACGTTGTCCCTGAATCCACACACCATTCTTAAAGACAAGACTTACGTCCCTTGGGGGTTGTGCCAAAAAGGAATCCGCATGGTATGCTTCCTTGATGTCCTTAAGTAGGTCTTGATTATGAATTACTCCTAGGAATCTAGAGTCAGGAAGAATAGTCTTAGGAGGAGTAATTGGACGTGTCTCTGCTGAGTAAATCCTAGAGAGTGCATCAGCCTTTCCATTGCGCGATCCTGGTCTATAAGAGATGATAAAATTAAATTGGTTTAAGAAAAGATTCCAGCGAGCCTGGCGAGGAGTCAGGCACTTAGCCGACCTGATAAACTCAAGGTTACGATGGTCTGTCAGGACGACTATTTGCTGTGCAGCTCCCTGAAGAAGGTGTCTCCATTCTTTGAAGGCGGCAATAATGGCCAACAACTCTCTATTGCCCACATCGTAGTTCCTCTCAGCCGAAGACAACTGCTGGGAAAAGAAGGCACAGGGATGCAAGACATTCTTCTCACCTGTTCTCTGAGAGAGTATAGCTCCAACGGCACAGTCTGAAGCATCCACCTCTATTATGAAGGCAAGCTCGGGGTTGGGATGTACTAGGATAGGTGCAGTGGTAAATTTATCTTTTAGACGGGAAAATGCTTCCTGGGCTTGGGGAGTCCAGGAAAACCTAGACTCTTTCCGGGTAAGTTGAGTGATAGGTGACACTACCTCAGAGAAATTTCTAATGAAACGTCTATAGAAGTTGGCAAACCCGATGAAGCGCTGTACCTCCTTCACATTTCTAGGACTTGGCCAATCCTTGATGGCTTGGGTTTTGCTTCCATCCATACTAATTCCTTGTGTAGACAGTACATACCCCAGAAATTGAATTTCGGTCCTATGGAATTCACACTTTTCAAGTTTGATGTAAAGATGATTTTGTCTTAGACGTTCCAAGACCATTCTCACATGTCCATGATGTTCCTCTGTGGAGTTAGAAAAAATTAGAATATCATCCAAATAAATTACCACGAATGTATCTAGGAGATCCCTGAAGATGTCATTCACCAAGTGTTGGAAAGTGGCTGGGGCGGTACTCAGACCAAAAGGCATAACTAGATATTCAAAGTGTCCATAGCGTGACCTGAATGCAGTCTTCCATTCATCCCCAGGTCTAATACGGACTAAGTTATAGGCCCCACGAAGATCTAGTTTAGAAAAAATTTTGGCATGTCGCACTCTCTCCAATAACTCAGGGATTAAAGGCAATGGATAACGGTTTCTAATAGTAACCTTATTGAGTTCCCTATAGTCTACGCATGGTCTCAGAGAGCCATCTTTCTTCTTTACAAAGAAGATGGGTGCACCTGCAGGAGATGAAGAGGGGCGTATGAAGCCCTTGGCTAGATTTTCATCTATGTAATCCTTTAAAGCCTTTAGCTCGGGCCCCGCCAGGGGGTAGATCTTACCAAAAGGTATCTCTGCTCCAGGCAATAATTCAATTGGACAATCATATGGACGGTGAGGAGGAAGCTGGTCAGCGTTCTTCTTGTCACATAAATCCACATAGTCCTGGTATACAGCTGGTAGTTCAGGGACTGACATGATTCCTTTAGGAACAGAGCAAGCTGAAACTTTTGGACTCATCTGTTTCTCTGGAAAGTGTAATTCCTTGGTCTCCCAGTTAATGGTAGGATTCTGAGCCTGCAGCCATGGTAGCCCTAGAATAATGGGAAAGTGGGGAGAAGAGATAAGCATAAAGGACAGTTTCTCTTGATGATATTTACCCATAAGAACCCTCAAATGCTCTGTTTCCTGATCCACTGGTCCAGAGGTCAGCAGGGAGCCATCCACAGTTTCCATCTGTACTGGAGTAGCCTTCTTCACTGAACGTATTCCCTGTTTCAGAGCAAAGGAGACATCCATAAAATTTCCACTTGCCCCTGAGTCGATCATAGCAGAGCTAGACACCCAAGCTGAGTCAACCCAGAGTTTAATGGAAAGAAAGCAATGAGAATTGTTTTTCTTACAACTCAGCTGGGACACCGCTGAGGAAACTTGAAAAATGGCAGCGTTTACACAGTCAACGTCCTCAGAGGTAACGGAGTTTAAGTCCGAGAAATCAAGATCTGTTGCTGCAGATCTCTCTGGAGCCTGAGGCTCGGACCTGACAGATCCCCTCTCGCAACACTCACAATGAATGAGTGCTGCAGTAGTCTTACGAGAACGGCTGGGGCAGTTTATAATGAAGTGCCCTGACTTACCACAATAGAAACATAGATTCTCCTTAAAACGATGTTCCTTGCGTGCATCACTAACCCGTCGTTGTAAAGAGTCTACCTGCATGGGTTCAGGTTCAGGTTCCCGTGTAATCCTACTCAAAGGTTCCTTAGCTGGAGAGGAAGGTAGGAAAAGGTTAGTACGATTGCTTTCGAACCATCTCTCTTGCCTGCGTTCAGTCAGACGAGTATCAATACGGATGCAGTAGTTAATAAAGTCACCTAACGCAGTGGGAGGGTCGGCACGAGCAAGTTCATCCTTAATCAGTGGAGATAACCCCTTTCGAAAAATAGATTTTTTGGCGGAACTGTCCCAGGTGGTATCAAGGGCCCATCTCCTGAAATCCAAGGCATATTCAGCTACCGAGTGCTTACCTTGGCGCAAAGCTAACATGGCTGCTTCAGCTGTTGCACCTCGATTGGGGTCATCAAACACCTGCCCCATGGCTGAAATAAAATCATCAAGGTGATTCAAACAATCATCCTCAGTCTCAATCAGAGGGTTTGCCCACATTAAAGCCTTGTTGGTAAGCAACATAATTATAGTAAGCACCTTAGATCGTTCAGTGGGAAATTGTGAAGCATGTGCAGAAAAAAAAGATTGCATTGATTAATAAATCCCCTGAATTTCTCACGTTCACCGCCAAAACGAAAAGGGGGCAACTTGGGAATCCCAGCACTCGGGGCTACGGCAGGAGCCTGGACTCGCCCCTCTAGAACCTCAATCCTGGCTCGCAAATCCTGGGTAGTCTGTCCAACCACTTGCAAATTGTGATTATTGAGGTCCTGTAGATTTGTAAAACGGGTCTTTATATTCTGCAAATCTGCAAGGATATTATCAGTCACTCCGCAAAGTTCCTTTATGCGGGCCTCCATTTTCCAGATCTTTTAAGACAGGATTACTGGAAGAAGAGGAGAGAAAAAAAACAATAGTGTTCACCTGTGGCAACACTGCAGAGAGAAAAAAAAATTAAGGGAACTGCTCACCTGGAATGGTTGTGAGAAGTCACAACCACTATCATCACAGAAAGCTTCAACCAGACATCTGATATCCAGAGTTACAGCAGACAAAAAAGAGAAAAGAAAGGAAAAAAAAAAAAAAACAATAGTGTTTACCTGTGGTAACACTGCAAAAAGAAAAAACTTAAGGGAATTGCTCACCTGGAATGGTTGTGAGAAGTCACAACCACTGTCATCACAGAAAGTACAACCGGACGTCTGATATCCACAGTACAGCAGACACAGCCTTCCAGACCCAGCAGACACTAACGTTTTGGCTTCAGAATCTTGTAATGTATGTAGTACAGTTCATATAGCGTCTTGTGCTTGGGTGCGATGAAAACACAGGAGTCACAGGTTTGATATAGAAAAGTCCTGTATTACTTCATACAAGTTGGCAGAAATAGTCACACAGTTTGCAGACACAGAAACAGGAGACACAGCAGGCCAGAGTAATCCAAGCTCAGCAATCACTCTCCAATACAGATTCAGGATCTTCTTCTCTGTTACCGTAAGTCCATGCAAACGTGGGTCTTTCAAAGAGCAGGGTTCAGAGTCCACAAGTGCTTCAGAGTTCCTCAGTAGGAATAGCTGGAGTACAAGGTCCAAGGCTTACAGGAGTCAAGTCACAGGTTCACTGCAGGCTAGATTCTGAAGCACTGATTGCTCAGCTGTGGCTGCTTAAGAAGCAAAGGAGAGAATCAGGGCGGGAACATGCAAGCTGGAAACTCCATTTTGACTGAGGGCAAGACAGCTGCAGCAAGACAGAAAGTAAAATGGCTGACGAACAAACTGAGTTTCAGGAATATATACATAGAACCTTACACTATGCTTCCAACAGCATGTCTAGGAAAAATCAGTGCCTTTGATACATTTTTGTACTTCTTTGTTTGTGCAAACAATGATCTCTTCTTAAAGCATCATTCCATCGTTTTTTTCACCGTTGGAGTGGTTCTTTAAACGCAAGTACCCTGCCCCGGGCATATACTCACCCTTCTGTGTCTTCACCATTTTTCACCTCCGCTTCGCTCCAGCGGCTCCATCTTGTGAACGCAGCTTCTAACTAGCTGGAAGTCAGAAGCTACTTCACAAGCTCTCAATGCAAGTCTGAGAGCCAGAGCAAGGCCAGAAAGAGGATGTAATGTATGTAGTACAGTTCATATAGCGTCTTGTGCTTGGGTGCGATGAACATACATGAGACACAGGTTTGATATAGAAAAGTCCTGTATTACTTCATACAAGTTGGCAGAAATAGTCACACAGTTTGCAGACACAGAAACAGGAGACACAGCAGGCCAGAGTAATCCAAGCTCAGCAATCACTCTCCAATACAGATTCAGGGTCTTCTTCTCTGTTACCGTAAGTCCATGCAAACGTGGGTCTTTCAAAGAGCAGGGTTCAGAGTCCACAAGTGCTTCAGAGTTCCTCAGTAGGAATAGCTGGAGTACAAGGTCCAAGGCTTACAGGAGTCAAGTCACAGGTTCACTGCAGGCTAGATTCTGAAGCACTGATTGCTCAGCTGTGGCTGCTTAAGAAGCAAAGGAGAGAATCAGGGCGGGAACATGCAAGCTGGAAACTCCATTTTGACTGAGGGCAAGATAGCTGCAGCAAGACAGAAAGTAAAATGGCTGACGAACAAACTGAGTTTCAGGAATATATACATAGAACCTTACATTACTCCCCCCTTAAGGACAACCTCCGGATGACCTCAGACCAGGCTTGTGTGGGTACCTCTGATGAAACTGACGGAGCAAGCGAGGAGCATTAACGTTATTGACCAGTTCCCATGAGTTGTCCTCCACTGGGTAGCCCTGCCATTTAATCAGATATTGTAACTGATTTCTATACAACCTGGAATCTAAAATCCTTTCCACCACAAATTCTTCCTGACCATCGACTAGCACTGGGTCAGGGCAAGGAGAGGAACGTCCAGGAAACGTATTGGGTGTCGCAGCCTTTAGTAGGGATACATGAAAGACAGGGTGGATTCTCATAGTTCTGGGCAGTTGAAGACGACAAGCAACAGCACTTATAATTTTACTGATTTTATAGGGTCCAATGTACTTATGTCCCAACTTAGACGATGGAATCCTTAACTTAAGATTTCTGGTTGACAGCCAGACCAAGTCTCCTACCTTGAAAGCTGGTGCAGGTTTACGAAATGTATCTGCTGCTTTCTTGTACCTTTCTTGAGCCGATTCCAGATTTTCCTTTAGAAGATTCATATTCTTCTGTAAAGACGTGATTCTTTCAGCCACTGCTGGTAAAGGCGTTTCTATGGGAAATCGTGGTAGAATGTTAGGATGATAACCTAGATTAGAGTAAAAAGGAGACTGTTTAGTGGAGGCACTCTGAGAGTTGTTATACGAGAACTCAGCTAATGGAAGTAGATCCACCCAATCATCCTGTAGGTGGCAGATAAAGCAGCGGAGATACTGCTCCAGGGTTTGATTGGTTCGTTCGGTCTGTCCATTAGTCTGGGGATGAAAAGCAGAAGAAAGGTTTACTTTAATGTCCAATGCTGCACAGAAATTTTGCCAAAACCTAGAAGTGAATTGCACCCCTCGATCCGAAATAACCTCATCCGGTACTCCATGTAAGCGAAACACATCTTTAATCATCAAATCTGATGTCTGTTTTGCAGTGGGTAAGCCGACACAAGGGATAAAATGAGCTGCCTTTGTTAGACGGTCAACCACCACTAGAATGGTGTTCTTCCCCTGAGAGGTTGGTAACTCCACAATGAAGTCCATAGAAATGGATCCCCACGGGCGGGTCGGGGTGGGAAGAGGCTGTAACAGACCAGTTGGTGAGGAGCGAGGTGTTTTGCATCTTGCACAGACCTCACATGAAGTGACATAATTCAAAACATCCTTCCTGCAAGTGGGCCACCAAAAGAAACGAGAAAGAAATTCCTGTGTCTTTAGAATTCCTCTATGCCCAGCTATCTTGGAATCGTGAATGAGTTGCAATACTCCTAATCTGACTGTTTCAGGAATATACAGACGTTGTCCCTGAATCCACACACCATTCTTAAAGACAAGACTTACGTCCCTTGGGGGTTGTGCCAAAAAGGAATCCGCATGGTATGCTTCCTTGATGTCCTTAAGTAGGTCTTGATTATGAATTACTCCTAGGAATCTAGAGTCAGGAAGAATAGTCTTAGGAGGAGTAATTGGACGTGTCTCTGCTGAGTAAATCCTAGAGAGTGCATCAGCCTTTCCATTGCGCGATCCTGGTCTATAAGAGATGATAAAATTAAATTGGTTTAAGAAAAGATTCCAGCGAGCCTGGCGAGGAGTCAGGCACTTAGCCGACCTGATAAACTCAAGGTTACGATGGTCTGTCAGGACGACTATTTGCTGTGCAGCTCCCTGAAGAAGGTGTCTCCATTCTTTGAAGGCGGCAATAATGGCCAACAACTCTCTATTGCCCACATCGTAGTTCCTCTCAGCCGAAGACAACTGCTGGGAAAAGAAGGCACAGGGATGCAAGACATTCTTCTCACCTGTTCTCTGAGAGAGTATAGCTCCAACGGCACAGTCTGAAGCATCCACCTCTATTATGAAGGCAAGCTCGGGGTTGGGATGTACTAGGATAGGTGCAGTGGTAAATTTATCTTTTAGACGGGAAAATGCTTCCTGGGCTTGGGGAGTCCAGGAAAACCTAGACTCTTTCCGGGTAAGTTGAGTGATAGGTGACACTACCTCAGAGAAATTTCTAATGAAACGTCTATAGAAGTTGGCAAACCCGATGAAGCGCTGTACCTCCTTCACATTTCTAGGACTTGGCCAATCCTTGATGGCTTGGGTTTTGCTTCCATCCATACTAATTCCTTGTGTAGACAGTACATACCCCAGAAATTGAATTTCGGTCCTATGGAATTCACACTTTTCAAGTTTGATGTAAAGATGATTTTGTCTTAGACGTTCCAAGACCATTCTCACATGTCCATGATGTTCCTCTGTGGAGTTAGAAAAAAATTAGAATATCATCCAAATAAATTACCACGAATGTATCTAGGAGATCCCTGAAGATGTCATTCACCAAGTGTTGGAAAGTGGCTGGGGCGGTACTCAGACCAAAAGGCATAACTAGATATTCAAAGTGTCCATAGCGTGACCTGAATGCAGTCTTCCATTCATCCCCAGGTCTAATACGGACTAAGTTATAGGCCCCACGAAGATCTAGTTTAGAAAAAATTTTGGCATGTCGCACTCTCTCCAATAACTCAGGGATTAAAGGCAATGGATAACGGTTTCTAATAGTAACCTTATTGAGTTCCCTATAGTCTACGCATGGTCTCAGAGAGCCATCTTTCTTCTTTACAAAGAAGATGGGTGCACCTGCAGGAGATGAAGAGGGGCGTATGAAGCCCTTGGCTAGATTTTCATCTATGTAATCCTTTAAAGCCTTTAGCTCGGGCCCCGCCAGGGGGTAGATCTTACCAAAAGGTATCTCTGCTCCAGGCAATAATTCAATTGGACAATCATATGGACGGTGAGGAGGAAGCTGGTCAGCGTTCTTCTTGTCACATAAATCCACATAGTCCTGGTATACAGCTGGTAGTTCAGGGACTGACATGATTCCTTTAGGAACAGAGCAAGCTGAAACTTTTGGACTCATCTGTTTCTCTGGAAAGTGTAATTCCTTGGTCTCCCAGTTAATGGTAGGATTCTGAGCCTGCAGCCATGGTAGCCCTAGAATAATGGGAAAGTGGGGAGAAGAGATAAGCATAAAGGACAGTTTCTCTTGATGATATTTACCCATAAGAACCCTCAAATGCTCTGTTTCCTGATCCACTGGTCCAGAGGTCAGCAGGGAGCCATCCACAGTTTCCATCTGTACTGGAGTAGCCTTCTTCACTGAACGTATTCCCTGTTTCAGAGCAAAGGAGACATCCATAAAATTTCCACTTGCCCCTGAGTCGATCATAGCAGAGCTAGACACCCAAGCTGAGTCAACCCAGAGTTTAATGGAAAGAAAGCAATGAGAATTGTTTTTCTTACAACTCAGCTGGGACACCGCTGAGGAAACTTGAAAAATGGCAGCGTTTACACAGTCAACGTCCTCAGAGGTAACGGAGTTTAAGTCCGAGAAATCAAGATCTGTTGCTGCAGATCTCTCTGGAGCCTGAGGCTCGGACCTGACAGATCCCCTCTCGCAACACTCACAATGAATGAGTGCTGCAGTAGTCTTACGAGAACGGCTGGGGCAGTTTATAATGAAGTGCCCTGACTTACCACAATAGAAACATAGATTCTCCTTAAAACGATGTTCCTTGCGTGCATCACTAACCCGTCGTTGTAAAGAGTCTACCTGCATGGGTTCAGGTTCAGGTTCCCGTGTAATCCTACTCAAAGGTTCCTTAGCTGGAGAGGAAGGTAGGAAAAGGTTAGTACGATTGCTTTCGAACCATCTCTCTTGCCTGCGTTCAGTCAGACGAGTATCAATACGGATGCAGTAGTTAATAAAGTCACCTAACGCAGTGGGAGGGTCGGCACGAGCAAGTTCATCCTTAATCAGTGGAGATAACCCCTTTCGAAAAATAGATTTTTTGGCGGAACTGTCCCAGGTGGTATCAAGGGCCCATCTCCTGAAATCCAAGGCATATTCAGCTACCGAGTGCTTACCTTGGCGCAAAGCTAACATGGCTGCTTCAGCTGTTGCACCTCGATTGGGGTCATCAAACACCTGCCCCATGGCTGAAATAAAATCATCAAGGTGATTCAAACAATCATCCTCAGTCTCAATCAGAGGGTTTGCCCACATTAAAGCCTTGTTGGTAAGCAACATAATTATAGTAAGCACCTTAGATCGTTCAGTGGGAAATTGTGAAGCATGTGCAGAAAAAAAAGATTGCATTGATTAATAAATCCCCTGAATTTCTCACGTTCACCGCCAAAACGAAAAGGGGGCAACTTGGGAATCCCAGCACTCGGGGCTACGGCAGGAGCCTGGACTCGCCCCTCTAGAACCTCAATCCTGGCTCGCAAATCCTGGGTAGTCTGTCCAACCACTTGCAAATTGTGATTATTGAGGTCCTGTAGATTTGTAAAACGGGTCTTTATATTCTGCAAATCTGCAAGGATATTATCAGTCACTCCGCAAAGTTCCTTTATGCGGGCCTCCATTTTCCAGATCTTTTAAGACAGGATTACTGGAAGAAGAGGAGAGAAAAAAAACAATAGTGTTCACCTGTGGCAACACTGCAGAGAGAAAAAAAAATTAAGGGAACTGCTCACCTGGAATGGTTGTGAGAAGTCACAACCACTATCATCACAGAAAGCTTCAACCAGACATCTGATATCCAGAGTTACAGCAGACAAAAAAGAGAAAAGAAAGGAAAAAAAAAAAAAAACAATAGTGTTTACCTGTGGTAACACTGCAAAAAGAAAAAACTTAAGGGAATTGCTCACCTGGAATGGTTGTGAGAAGTCACAACCACTGTCATCACAGAAAGTACAACCGGACGTCTGATATCCACAGTACAGCAGACACAGCCTTCCAGACCCAGCAGACACTAACGTTTTGGCTTCAGAATCTTGTAATGTATGTAGTACAGTTCATATAGCGTCTTGTGCTTGGGTGCGATGAAAACACAGGAGTCACAGGTTTGATATAGAAAAGTCCTGTATTACTTCATACAAGTTGGCAGAAATAGTCACACAGTTTGCAGACACAGAAACAGGAGACACAGCAGGCCAGAGTAATCCAAGCTCAGCAATCACTCTCCAATACAGATTCAGGATCTTCTTCTCTGTTACCGTAAGTCCATGCAAACGTGGGTCTTTCAAAGAGCAGGGTTCAGAGTCCACAAGTGCTTCAGAGTTCCTCAGTAGGAATAGCTGGAGTACAAGGTCCAAGGCTTACAGGAGTCAAGTCACAGGTTCACTGCAGGCTAGATTCTGAAGCACTGATTGCTCAGCTGTGGCTGCTTAAGAAGCAAAGGAGAGAATCAGGGCGGGAACATGCAAGCTGGAAACTCCATTTTGACTGAGGGCAAGACAGCTGCAGCAAGACAGAAAGTAAAATGGCTGACGAACAAACTGAGTTTCAGGAATATATACATAGAACCTTACACTATGCTTCCAACAGCATGTCTAGGAAAAATCAGTGCCTTTGATACATTTTTGTACTTCTTTGTTTGTGCAAACAATGATCTCTTCTTAAAGCATCATTCCATCGTTTTTTTCACCGTTGGAGTGGTTCTTTAAACGCAAGTACCCTGCCCCCGGGCATATACTCACCCTTCTGTGTCTTCACCATTTTTCACCTCCGCTTCGCTCCAGCGGCTCCATCTTGTGAACGCAGCTTCTAACTAGCTGGAAGTCAGAAGCTACTTCACAAGCTCTCAATGCAAGTCTGAGAGCCAGAGCAAGGCCAGAAAGAGGATGTAATGTATGTAGTACAGTTCATATAGCGTCTTGTGCTTGGGTGCGATGAACATACATGAGACACAGGTTTGATATAGAAAAGTCCTGTATTACTTCATACAAGTTGGCAGAAATAGTCACACAGTTTGCAGACACAGAAACAGGAGACACAGCAGGCCAGAGTAATCCAAGCTCAGCAATCACTCTCCAATACAGATTCAGGGTCTTCTTCTCTGTTACCGTAAGTCCATGCAAACGTGGGTCTTTCAAAGAGCAGGGTTCAGAGTCCACAAGTGCTTCAGAGTTCCTCAGTAGGAATAGCTGGAGTACAAGGTCCAAGGCTTACAGGAGTCAAGTCACAGGTTCACTGCAGGCTAGATTCTGAAGCACTGATTGCTCAGCTGTGGCTGCTTAAGAAGCAAAGGAGAGAATCAGGGCGGGAACATGCAAGCTGGAAACTCCATTTTGACTGAGGGCAAGATAGCTGCAGCAAGACAGAAAGTAAAATGGCTGACGAACAAACTGAGTTTCAGGAATATATACATAGAACCTTACATTACTCCCCCTTAAGGACAACCTCCGGATGACCTCAGACCAGGCTTGTGTGGGTACCTCTGATGAAACTGACGGAGCAAGCGAGGAGCATTAACGTTATTGACCAGTTCCCATGAGTTGTCCTCCACTGGGTAGCCCTGCCATTTAATCAGATATTGTAACTGATTTCTATACAACCTGGAATCTAAAATCCTTTCCACCACAAATTCTTCCTGACCATCGACTAGCACTGGGTCAGGGCAAGGAGAGGAACGTCCAGGAAACGTATTGGGTGTCGCAGCCTTTAGTAGGGATACATGAAAGACAGGGTGGATTCTCATAGTTCTGGGCAGTTGAAGACGACAAGCAACAGCACTTATAATTTTACTGATTTTATAGGGTCCAATGTACTTATGTCCCAACTTAGACGATGGAATCCTTAACTTAAGATTTCTGGTTGACAGCCAGACCAAGTCTCCTACCTTGAAAGCTGGTGCAGGTTTACGAAATGTATCTGCTGCTTTCTTGTACCTTTCTTGAGCCGATTCCAGATTTTCCTTTAGAAGATTCATATTCTTCTGTAAAGACGTGATTCTTTCAGCCACTGCTGGTAAAGGCGTTTCTATGGGAAATCGTGGTAGAATGTTAGGATGATAACCTAGATTAGAGTAAAAAGGAGACTGTTTAGTGGAGGCACTCTGAGAGTTGTTATACGAGAACTCAGCTAATGGAAGTAGATCCACCCAATCATCCTGTAGGTGGCAGATAAAGCAGCGGAGATACTGCTCCAGGGTTTGATTGGTTCGTTCGGTCTGTCCATTAGTCTGGGGATGAAAAGCAGAAGAAAGGTTTACTTTAATGTCCAATGCTGCACAGAAATTTTGCCAAAACCTAGAAGTGAATTGCACCCCTCGATCCGAAATAACCTCATCCGGTACTCCATGTAAGCGAAACACATCTTTAATCATCAAATCTGATGTCTGTTTTGCAGTGGGTAAGCCGACACAAGGGATAAAATGAGCTGCCTTTGTTAGACGGTCAACCACCACTAGAATGGTGTTCTTCCCCTGAGAGGTTGGTAACTCCACAATGAAGTCCATAGAAATGGATCCCCACGGGCGGGTCGGGTGGGAAGAGGCTGTAACAGACCAGTTGGTGAGGAGCGAGGTGTTTTGCATCTTGCACAGACCTCACATGAAGTGACATAATTCAAAACATCCTTCCTGCAAGTGGGCCACCAAAAGAAACGAGAAGAGAAATTCCTGTGTCTTTAGAATTCCTCTATGCCCAGCTATCTTGGAATCGTGAATGAGTTGCAATACTCCTAATCTGACTGTTTCAGGAATATACAGACGTTGTCCCTGAATCCACACACCATTCTTAAAGACAAGACTTACGTCCCTTGGGGGTTGTGCCAAAAAGGAATCCGCATGGTATGCTTCCTTGATGTCCTTAAGTAGGTCTTGATTATGAATTACTCCTAGGAATCTAGAGTCAGGAAGAATAGTCTTAGGAGGAGTAATTGGACGTGTCTCTGCTGAGTAAATCCTAGAGAGTGCATCAGCCTTTCCATTGCGCGATCCTGGTCTATAAGAGATGATAAAATTAAATTGGTTTAAGAAAAGATTCCAGCGAGCCTGGCGAGGAGTCAGGCACTTAGCCGACCTGATAAACTCAAGGTTACGATGGTCTGTCAGGACGACTATTTGCTGTGCAGCTCCCTGAAGAAGGTGTCTCCATTCTTTGAAGGCGGCAATAATGGCCAACAACTCTCTATTGCCCACATCGTAGTTCCTCTCAGCCGAAGACAACTGCTGGGAAAAGAAGGCACAGGGATGCAAGACATTCTTCTCACCTGTTCTCTGAGAGAGTATAGCTCCAACGGCACAGTCTGAAGCATCCACCTCTATTATGAAGGCAAGCTCGGGGTTGGGATGTACTAGGATAGGTGCAGTGGTAAATTTATCTTTTAGACGGGAAAATGCTTCCTGGGCTTGGGGAGTCCAGGAAAACCTAGACTCTTTCCGGGTAAGTTGAGTGATAGGTGACACTACCTCAGAGAAATTTCTAATGAAACGTCTATAAAAGTTGGCAAACCCGATGAAGCGCTGTACCTCCTTCACATTTCTAGGACTTGGCCAATCCTTGATGGCTTGGGTTTTGCTTCCATCCATACTAATTCCTTGTGTAGACAGTACATACCCCAGAAATTGAATTTCGGTCCTATGGAATTCACACTTTTCAAGTTTGATGTAAAGATGATTTTGTCTTAGACGTTCCAAGACCATTCTCACATGTCCATGATGTTCCTCTGTGGAGTTAGAAAAAATTAGAATATCATCCAAAATAAATTACCACGAATGTATCTAGGAGATCCCTGAAGATGTCATTCACCAAGTGTTGGAAAGTGGCTGGGGCGGTACTCAGACCAAAAGGCATAACTAGATATTCAAAGTGTCCATAGCGTGACCTGAATGCAGTCTTCCATTCATCCCCAGGTCTAATACGGACTAAGTTATAGGCCCACGAAGATCTAGTTTAGAAAAAATTTTGGCATGTCGCACTCTCTCCAATAACTCAGGGATTAAAGGCAATGGATAACGGTTTCTAATAGTAACCTTATTGAGTTCCCTATAGTCTACGCATGGTCTCAGAGATCCATCTTTCTTCTTTACAAAGAAGATGGGTGCACCTGCAGGAGATGAAGAGGGGCGTATGAAGCCCTTGGCTAGATTTTCATCTATGTAATCCTTTAAAGCCTTTAGCTCGGGCCCCGCCAGGGGGTAGATCTTACCAAAAGGTATCTCTGCTCCAGGCAATAATTCAATTGGACAATCATATGGACGGTGAGGAGGAAGCTGGTCAGCGTTCTTCTTGTCACATAAATCCACATAGTCCTGGTATACAGCTGGTAGTTCAGGGACTGACATGATTCCTTTAGGAACAGAGCAAGCTGAAACTTTTGGACTCATCTGTTTCTCTGGAAAGTGTAATTCCTTGGTCTCCCAGTTAATGGTAGGATTCTGAGCCTGCAGCCATGGTAGCCCTAGAATAATGGGAAAGTGGGGAGAAGAGATAAGCATAAAGGACAGTTTCTCTTGATGATCTTTACCCATAAGAACCCTCAAAGGCTCTGTTTCCTGATCCACTGGTCCAGAGGTCAGCAGGGAGCCATCCACAGTTTCCATCTGTACTGGAGTAGCCTTCTTCACTGAACGTATTCCCTGTTTCAGAGCAAAGGAGACATCCATAAAATTTCCACTTGCCCTGAGTCGATCATAGCAGAGCTAGACACCCAAGCTGAGTCAACCCAGAGTTTGATGGAAAGAAAGCAATGAGAATTGTTTTTCTTACAACTCAGCTGGGACACCGCTGAGGAAACTTGAAAAATGGCAGCGTTTACACAGTCAACGTCCTCAGAGGTAACGGAGTTTAAGTCCGAGAAATCAAGATCTGTTGCTGCAGATCTCTCTGGAGCCTGAGGCTCGGACCTGACAGATCCCCTCTCGCAACACTCACAATGAATGAGTGCTGCAGTAGTCTTACGAGAACGGCTGGGGCAGTTTATAATGAAGTGCCCTGACTTACCACAATAGAAACATAGATTCTCCTTAAAACGATGTTCCTTGCGTGCATCACTAACCCGTCGTTGTAAAGAGTCTACCTGCATGGGTTCAGGTTCAGGTTCCCGTGTAATCCTACTCAAAGGTTCCTTAGCTGGAGAGGAAGGTAGGAAAAGGTTAGTACGATTGCTTTCGAACCATCTCTCTTGCCTGCGTTCAGTCAGACGAGTATCAATACGGATGCAGTAGTTAATAAAGTCACCTAACGCAGTGGGAGGGTCGGCACGAGCAAGTTCATCCTTAATCAGTGGAGATAACCCCTTTCGAAAAATAGATTTTTTGGCGGAACTGTCCCAGGTGGTATCAAGGGCCCATCTCCTGAAATCCAAGGCATATTCAGCTACCGAGTGCTTACCTTGGCGCAAAGCTAACATGGCTGCTTCAGCTGTTGCACCTCGATTGGGGTCATCAAACACCTGCCCCATGGCTGAAATAAAATCATCAAGGTGATTCAAACAATCATCCTCAGTCTCAATCAAAGGGTTTGCCCACATTAAAGCCTTGTTGGTAAGCAACATAATTATAGTAAGCACCTTAGATCGTTCAGTGGGAAATTGTGAAGCATGTGCAGAAAAAAAAAGATTGCATTGATTAATAAATCCCCTGAATTTCTCACGTTCACCGCCAAAACGAAAAGGGGGCAACTTGGGAATCCCAGCACTCGGGGCTACGGCAGGAGCCTGGACTCGCCCCTCTAGAACCTCAATCCTGGCTCGCAAATCCTGGGTAGTCTGTCCAACTGTCGTGACCACGCACACAATTGTGGGTTACCAGGGCAATGGGGTACTCAGAGCCGAGCCCATGGAAGTCTATGGGGTTGTCACAGGTAGCGGTGGCTCGGTCTGTGGCCCTAGCGGTCAGGCGTATGTTGGGGGGTATATTTACAGGGGATAGATTTATATACAGTTCGTGACGCCACCTGTAGTTTCCTGATCACTAAGACCAGCGCTGCTGTAGATCTCTGAGGGGATGGTGAGGCAGCTAGATGTCAGGTCCCCTACAGGCGGGACTCTTCCCTCAGGTCGATAATTATGATAGGGTTGAGCAGGGGTGCAATTGAATAACACAGTCTCACACATCAGCGTCTTTCCATACCTTTTACTTCAAGTTGTTCAGGCAGGTCCCAGGGAGGCTGATCCAATGGAGGATGTGCTTCGAGATGATAGCTGAACAGGTTATGGGCCTCCTTCACTTTCTTAATGGTGAGTTCAACCAGCATAAAGCGTAGTTCACTCCAGAATCTCCAGCTATTTCAAAGCTGTACTGCCCGGTCAGTTTTGTGGTCGAAGCCTTCCAATGATGGAACTAGGTTCTTTCTTTTGCTGATCAGGCTCAAAGTTCCTATTCCAACTGACCTCTGTTACGTACTGACACTCCAAGGGCTGCTTTCTGTTACCTAAGGTCCAGTAAGCCTCTGGTTTTTCTACCACTATGCGTGAAGCTATAGTGACGCTTCGGTCCCCAGTGACCGGTGACAATGTGCAGGTATCCTATACCTATGGCACTTCTCTGTTCTCTTCCACTGCGCCTTTCGCCCTGTCCGCGCTTGTAGCATAAGCACTCCACACTTCCTAAGGTCATATAAATCAGTATTTCCTTACTTCTTTCTTGGAGCTTGCTGACAGAATCTCAGTATTCTTCTAGGCAGGAGCACGTCTCTGAACCTTCACTGTCCTTGGGACAGGAGACTGAAGTATCTGTAACTCACTCTTCCTTCTCAATAGATGTCTCAGTCCGTCTGCCAGTGGGGCACAGCTCTGACCAGGCTGAGGTGATCTGGCTCCCCTTTACTGGCCTCCACTTCTCTGAACTGCACACAGGTGGGATGACTCAGTCCTGAGCCACCCGAGCTAGACTGCCCTGTCCGAAGACAGGAAACTGACTCCGGTTGGATGACTCACTCTGGAGCCACCTGGACTAGACTGACTGACTTCTGCTGCCTGACACTGGCTTATCTCCCTATGGGTGTGTCTAAGTGTGTGTTGGAGTGAATGTTCATTGAGCATTAAACTATCATTTCTCCACACATCCTCCAGGGTACTGCGTGTGCCTTCACACCAGGGCTACACACAACCACTTGCAAATTGTGATTATTGAGGTCCTGTAGATTTGTAAAACGGGTCTTTATATTCTGCAAATCTGCAAGGATATTATCAGTCACTCCGCAAAGTTCCTTTATGCGGGCCTCCATTTTCCAGATCTTTTAAGACAGGATTACTGGAAGAAGAGGAGAGAAAAAAAAAATCAATAGTGTTCACCTGTGGCAACACTGCAGAGAGAAAAAAAAAATTAAGGGAACTGCTCACCTGGAATGGTTGTGAGAAGTCACAACCACTATCATCACAGAAAGTTTCAACCAGACATCTGATATCCAGAGTTACAGCAGACAAAAAAGAGAAAAGAAAGGAAAAAAAAAAAACAATAGTGTTTACCTGTGGTAACACTGCAAAAAGAAAAAACTTAAGGGAATTGCTCACCTGGAATGGTTGTGAGAAGTCACAACCTGTCATGTGTGCATCGCCACGAAGATCGTCGCGGTTGCACATTCTGACTTCTCACAGCTGAGTTGCTGTTTCTTTGTGTTTGGCAGTTAGGGAGTTAATTCTGTCTGTGCTCAGTTCTGGGACTGGGTGCAGTTTCTCCCGGCTGCAATTAATTATTTGTTGATTGGTTTCCTTTAAATCTCTGGTTGTCTGTGTTGGGAGTTGCCAGTGAAATTCTTCATGCAGACCACAGATAGGATTGTATCTGTATAGACTTAAGTTAAAGAGCTCCTTAGTTGTTTTAAGCTCACCTTGATTAGAGTTTAATATCCCAGATCATTTATGTTCCTTCTGTGTTTGAGTGTGTATGCAAGTCTGTGTTTTCTCCAGTCTGTCTTATATGTCTAATCTGTGTATTTAGCAGAGATCAGCCCATATCCCTTTGGTGGTAATCAGTATCCTTCTTGGGACTGATTGCAGGGTTCAGGGACTGATAGGAGACAGGGTGTCAGTATTCCGGGTTTTCTAGGTAACTTTGTCAATGATTTTGCCCTTTGTTAAAATGGAGTTTGCTGTTTTGTGTGCCCTACTTCCTGTTCGTTTGTTTAAAACCTGGCTCAGGTGTTGGCTTCACTGCTGGAATATTCTGCTTCCGTTTCCCTGCAACCCAGCTGCTTTGTTCCTCACAGATCTTTTGTGTATTTACCAGGAAAGTGCATAACCTTATCTTCAGGTGTTTCTCAGCCACAGCAGTTTCTACCCATGGCTCTGGACATTCTCTGCATATGTAAGTTGCACAAAATACTGTGTTATCACTAAACTGTTGACTTGGGAATTTAACCCTTGGTTCACTCCATCTGATAAGAACTGTGTTTCTGAACTGTTGCTGTTTAACCCTTCGTGCATTACCTCTGGTGAGAGCTGTTGGAACTGTTACTGGAACCTTACTGACATATGAACTTGTTGTTGGACTTCACTGAATTAAGCCACAACTGAGATTAACTTGTTCCTGGACCTCCCTGTGTTTTCTGCATACCTGGATCTGACTCTTCACACACCAGCAGTGTGTAAATCCAGCCACGTTACCTGTGCATCAGACTTACCTTGTGGTCACATTTGTGTGAGGACTCCGTCGTAAGAACTTTACCACCCTCGCTATAGAGGTTCAAGGACTTATATATCCGGATTCATATAACTGGACTTGTGTATATATATATATATATATGGACTCATTGCATGTCACTACGGGTTGTTTGAATATTGTTTTGGGTGTTTTGCTGTTTCACAAATACATTATTTGCATTCAAAGAAACCCGTCTCTGATTGTTCATTGCCCCACGCTATCAGAATCCTCGAGTTCCTACAATAGTATTACAGGATATTCCAGCCTAAAAAAGAGGATTCTGCTGGGGCAATGACGGAGACACGGGCAGACAAATTGTTCACCATAGTTAACTCCTTGCAGCAGGAGGTGGCGGCTGCACTCAATCAGATTAGAGACTTGGAGTCTCGGGTTAACCACAATGCACAGGGGTTTGGTCAGGCTCTCCAAGATCTACGTTCTAGGTTAGGAGTCCTGGAGGCCTTACCTACTGAGCCTACCTCATCCACCAGTATGCCCAAATTGCCTCCATTCCGTTTTAATGGTGACCGAAGTCAATTCCGTGGGTTTGTTAATCAATGTATATTATTTTTTGATGTACATGCCTCCTACTACCGGTCTGATAGATCTAAGGTTCTATGTATTATTATGTTGTTGACATCACGTGCACTGGCTTGGGCAAATCCTATGGTTGAAAGTCATGATACCCGTCTAAATAATTTGGACAATTTTCTGGCAGCCATGGCGCAAATGTTCGACGATCCCAACCGCCGTGCTACCGCTGAATCTGCCTTGCTTTCCTTACGCCAGGGGAAACGGTCAGTCATAGAATATGTTACTGAATTTAAAAGGTTAGTGGTGGACACCCAGTGGGAAAACAATGCTTTATTACCAATCTTTAGAAAAGGTTTGTCAAATGCAATCAAGGATGAGCTAGCTCGTTCAGAGTCTCCACAGGAGTTTGAATTGTTTATACAGCACTGTGTACGTATTGATATCCGTTTAACTGAACGCAGACAAGAAAAATGGGCCGCTGTAAATCGCATTACTAATTACTCTCTTCCGTCCAGGGAAACCACAGGCAAAAACCCGCGAGAGGCTGAGGAGGTGCCTATGCAGGTGGACTCACTGCAGAGACGTGAGAATAATGAACGCCGCGAACACCGTCTCCGTGAGCGCTTATGTTTCTATTGTGGTCAATCGGACCATTTCCTCATCAATTGTCCTAAATGTCCTAGGCGACCCAACAAGGTGTTGGCGGTAGTAGGGGATTATGATAACACAGACGCTGAGTCTGAAGTTTCGGAAACCAGTCTACATCTAGATGCGGTTTTTCCCCCAATACTGATGCCGACTTCCCCTAAAGATCAAGGGGAGAAATATTCACATTGTTCTCTTCCTATACAGATTCAGTGGGAGGAACAGTGGATATCAAGTTCTGCCATGATAGACTCTGGAGCAGGTGGGAATTTCATGGATTCTTCTTTTGCAAAGGAACATGGTATAAAGACACAACTAAGAGCTTCACCAATCACTATGGAAACGGTGGATGGTTCCCCATTAGTTTCTGGACCAGTAGATCGGGAGACAGTGCCTCTGGAGTGTAAGATGGAACCAGACCATCAAGAAACACTTTCATTCATGTTAATATCTTCTCCTCATTTTCCTGTAATTTTAGGAATTCCCTGGTTACGGTCACAAAATCCAATCATCAATTGGGAAACCAAGGAGATAACCTTTCTCCCGAAGTGCAGTTCTACCATCAGTCCAACTGTGGCGGCTCCAGTTACCCAGAACTTGGAAGAGGTGATACAGGTACCTACTCTCCCTCTGATTTATCAGGAATTCTCAGACATTTGTGATAAAAGGAAGGCAGATCAACTTCCCCCACATAGACCGTATGACTGCCCCATAGAATTGCTTCCTGGAGCAGCGATTCCTTTCGGCCATGTTTACCCGTTGGCGGCTCCGGAATTAAAATCTTTACGAGAGTATATAGATGAGAATTTAGCCAAGGGGTTTATCCGACCATCTTCTTCACCAGCGGGAGCTCCAATATTCTTTGTAAAGAAGAAGGATGGTACTCTAAGACCCTGCATTGACTACCGGGAGTTAAATAAGGTAACCATTCGTAACAGGTACCCGTTGCCCCTAATTCCAGAATTGTTGGAAAGAGTTCGCCAGGCCAAAGTATTTACCAAATTAGATCTTCGTGGGGCATATAATTTACTCCGTATACGGCCCGGAGACGAATGGAAGACAGCTTTTAGATGCCGGTATGGACATTTTGAATATTTGGTGATGCCATTCGGACTCTGTAACGCTCCTGCTGCTTTTCAACATTTAGCCAACGACATTTTCAGGGATTTATTGGACCAATATGTGGTAATTTACCTTGATGACATCTTAATCTTTTCTGACTCCTTACAGGAACATCAGGAACATGTCAAGACCGTACTTAGACGTTTGAGAGATAATCATTTGTACATCAAACTCGAAAAGTGTGAGTTCCATTGTTCTGAAATTCAATTTTTAGGCTATGTTATCTCGCCTCAGGGATTGAATATGGAGTCCAGCAAGATCCAGGCAATCTTGGACTGGCCGGTACCAGGAAACATTAAGGAGGTACAACGATTCATTGGCTTTGCTAACTTTTATAGACGGTTTATCCGAAATTTTTCAGAAATTGTCCGTCCCATCACTCTCCTCACCAAGAAGGGGAAGAAGTTTGAATGGTCTTCGCAAGCTCAGGAAGCCTTTGATCGCCTGAAGGGTTGTTTTACCACGGCTCCAATATTGATGCATCCGGATCCTGCACAGCCTTTTATCGTGGAGGTGGACGCGTCTGACTGTGCATTGGGAGCTATCCTCTCACAACGTACCGGAGACAAAGGTTTGCTGCACCCGTGTGCCTTCTTCTCTCGTAGGTTATCTTCTGCAGAACTGAACTATGATGTGGCAGATAAGGAACTTTTGGCAATTATTTCTGCCTTTAAGGAATGGAGACACCATTTGCAGGGGGCAACTCAGCAGGTAGTAGTACTCACGGATCATCGCAATTTGGAATTCCTTAAGTCTGCCAGGTGTCTTTCTCCTCGACAAGCTAGGTGGAGTTTGTTCTTGAACCAGTTTAATTTTATTATTTCGTACCGCCCAGGTTCACGTAATGGGAAAGCTGACGCATTATCCCGAATCCATACCGTGGATTCCGTGCCTGGGACCCCGTCGAAGACCATCTTGTCGGAGGCCAATTTCGTTGGAGTGCTCCGGAACCGGGACTTGTGGCAGGAGATCAAGCTGGCCTATGACGGTGACGTATTTCTTGCAGCTCCACCTGACAATGTGAATCTTGTCCTTCGGAATGGTGTGTGGCTTAGAGATCGATGTATTTATGTCCCAGAGGCTGTAAGACTTCGAGTTCTCAAATTGGTCCACGACTCTAAATTGGCTGGTCATAGGGGGGTACAGAAGACGCAGGAATTGTTAACTCGTTTTTTTTGGTGGCCTACCTGCTTGAAGGATGTGAATGACTATGTCCGCTCTTGTGAAGTTTGTGCCCGGTACAAGGTTCCTCGCGTTTCACCTACTGGTCTTCTTAAACCGCTACCTGTACCGTCTCGCCCTTGGGGGTCTATTTCGATGGACTTTATTGTGGAGTTACCCACCTCTGGTGGTAAAATACTATTTGTGGTGTAGTAGATCGTTTAACGAAAGCTGCTCATTTCATTCCGTGTGCTGGTCTTCCCTCAGCTACAGAGACAGTAGATCTAGTTATCCAGAACATTTTCCGGCTGCATGGGGTACCAGATGACATCATTTCTGACCGGGGAATACAATTTACCTCTAGATTTTGGAAAGGATTTTGTTCTGCGCTCCACATTAATGTTTGCTTGTCTTCTGCATACCATCCTCAGACCAACGGGCAGACCGAACGGACAAATCAAACCTTGGAGCAATATCTACGCTGTTACGTCAGTCATTTGCAGGACGATTGGCTGAAGCTACTTCCTCTAGCGGAATTTTCGTACAACAACTCCCAAAGCAGTTCCACGAAGGTAACGCCTTTTTTTGCCAACCTGGGTTATCATCCAAGTATTTTGCCTAGGTCTCCGGTTACGATTTCGGTACCAGCGGTTGAAGACAGAGTGACGGCGTTGCAACGTAATCTTGAAGTTTTGAAGGACTCCCTGACCACAGCACAGGAGCGTTACAAGAAGTCGGCCGATAGATTCCGGAAACCAGCACCTATGTATAAGGTAGGAGACTCAGTTTGGTTGTCCACCAAGAATCTAAAATTGGGTGTTCCTTCGCAGAAACTGGGACAGAAATTCATCGGTCCATTCAAGATCACTGGGATTGTGAGCTCTGTTGCCTGTCGGTTGAAGCTACCACGGACTTTAAAGGTACACCCAGTATTTCATGTTTCCTTATTAAAACCAGTCTCTCCTAACACGTTTCAGGGACGTATCGTACCTCCCCTCCACCAGTGTTGGTTGATGGCGAAGAACAATTCGTGGTACAGGATATTGTTAATTCGAGACTTCATAGAAACCGGCTTCAGTATCTAGTTAGATGGCAAGGTTACTCTCCTGAAAATGATTCTTGGGAACCAGTAAGTAACATCAATGCGCCTCTGAAGATTGCTCAGTTTCATCGGAGATACCCGGACAGGCCTGGTCCAGGACCGTCCGGAGGCCGTCTTTAGGGGGGAGTAATGTCAGTATTCCGGGTTTTCTAGGTAACTTTGTCAATGATTTTGCCCTTTGTTAAAATGGAGTTTGCTGTTTTGTGTGCCCTACTTCCTGTTCGTTTGTTTAAAACCTGGCTCAGGTGTTGGCTTCACTGCTGGAATATTCTGCTTCCGTTTCCCTGCAACCCAGCTGCTTTGTTCCTCACAGATCTTTTGTGTATTTACCAGGAAAGTGCATAACCTTATCTTCAGGTGTTTCTCAGCCACAGCAGTTTCTACCCATGGCTCTGGACATTCTCTGCATATGTAAGTTGCACAAAATACTGTGTTATCACTAAACTGTTGACTTGGGAATTTAACCCTTGGTTCACTCCATCTGATAAGAACTGTGTTTCTGAACTGTTGCTGTTTAACCCTTCGTGCATTACCTCTGGTGAGAGCTGTTGGAACTGTTACTGGAACCTTACTGACATATGAACTTGTTGTTGGACTTCACTGAATTAAGCCACAACTGAGATTAACTTGTTCCTGGACCTCCCTGTGTTTTCTGCATACCTGGATCTGACTCTTCACACACCAGCAGTGTGTAAATCCAGCCACGTTACCTGTGCATCAGACTTACCTTGTGGTCACATTTGTGTGAGGACTCCGTCGTAAGAACTTTACCACCCTCGCTATAGAGGTTCAAGGACTTATATATCCGGATTCATATAACTGGACTTGTGTATATATATATATATGGACTCATTGCATGTCACTACGGGTTGTTTGAATATTGTTTTTGGGTATTTTGCTGTTTCACAACTACATTATTTGCATTCAAAGAAACCCGTCTCTGATTGTTCATTGCCCCACGCTATCAGAATCCTCGAGTTCCTACAATAGTATTACACAGGGTTAGGCTGGAGACTTGGACCTCTGAACCATTATCAGTACCTCCAAGGTGAGGGATTAGTTAGGACCCCAGTTTAGGGTCAGGTTAGACCCCGGTCCTCCTCTTTCCTGTGACAGTGTATCAAGTCCTCAAGATTAACCCTGAGTTCAACGGATATCGTGTCAGGTAAATCTATTCTATATTTACATGCTGATGTTGCTAATCTATATGTTGTATAGAGTGTTGTTCTTTTAAGAATAGTTTACTGATATCGTACACATATCATAAGACCGCGTGACACAACCACTGTCATCACAGAAAGTACAACCGGACGTCTGATATCCACAGTACAGCAGACACAGCCTTCCAGACCCAGCAGACACTAACGTTTTGGCTTCAGAATCTTGTAATGTATGTAGTACAGTTCATATAGCGTCTTGTGCTTGGGTGCGATGAACATACATGAGACACAGGTTTGATATAGAAAAGTCCTGTATTACTTCATACAAGTTGGCAGAAATAGTCACACAGTTTGCAGACACAGAAACAGGAGACACAGCAGGCCAGAGTAATCCAAGCTCAGCAATCACTCTCCAATACAGATTCAGGATCTTCTTCTCTGTTACCGTAAGTCCATGCAAACGTGGGTCTTTCAAAGAGCAGGGTTCAGAGTCCACAAGTGCTTCAGAGTTCCTCAGTAGGAATAGCTGGAGTACAAGGTCCAAGGCTTACAGGAGTCAAGTCACAGGTTCACTGCAGGCTAGATTCTGATTCACTGATTGCTCAGCTGTGGCTGCTTAAGAAGCAAAGGAGAGAATCAGGGCGGGAACATGCAAGCTGGAAACTCCATTTTGACTGAGGGCAAGATAGCTGCAGCAAGACAGAAAGTAAAATGGCTGACGAACAAACTGAGTTTCAGGAATATATACATAGAACCTTACAGAGGATCTCATAGACTTACTATGATTAGTGACATCTGGCACGCTGCATAAATCACTGAAGCAGCCGCAAATCACAAAGTGCAGGAGACGGACCTGAGCGACAATGAAAATAGATGAAAATGCCGGAAGGTGAGTATGAGACGGGGGCAGGGACTTGGATTTTCAGCACCACTCCAGCAGTGAAATACAAAAAAAAATGCTGGAGTGATGCTCAAACTTTTTGGACCTCTCTCTTTACAGCCCAAGAGTATTGGTAAACTGGAGGCCATTGTCTATGAAGACTGAGCTAAGATTCCTCAGGAACGTTACCAGAAGCCAGAGATGTATCTAGGTTTTCCCACACTCGGGTCAAGAATTCAGCTTGGAACCCCCCCTTCATCCCTGTTAAAAATGCTTAATTTTGTATATTTTTCAAGGACTTGTTACCAGATGCGATACTTTAAAGAAAACGTCACGTTTCTTATAAAAAAAAAATGTAGTGGTTTATTGGACTGTTTACCAAAAAAAACATCATTACAGGAAACATAAAATGAGTGAAATAGTTACGTAGATTGTCCATTTGTCCATAGCAAAACTTGTACACATCTTTCCTTGGTGTCCTGAATGGTAAAATGACATTCTGGCCTTGTCAGCAGCGTCTTAGAGAAACAACACGTGGTTGCAGCTGTTCATTCATCATAGTCCTTGTCCCATCATCATAGTGTCAGAGTAAAGTGTCTGTGGAGAGAGAGAGAGAGAACAAGCCCCCTTCTCCCTTCGTGTAGCCATTATATAAAAGTCCCTTAGATCACGTGGTCTCTGTATATGGAGATGACACTTTACCATACAGAAATAGCATCTGTAATGTCAGCGAACGTTAACGTGCTTGGTACAGAATTGAGTGTATAAATCCATAACCAATAATTAATATTTAACAATCCCAAGCACATATGCAATTTGCACACTTACAGTCACGTGCTGACAAGGTGCTCTCCCTAATTCTCAATGTTCAGTGAAAACCTGAGAGAAGCAGGAAGAAAGGCTAGTTGTCACGTGACCATGTGAAAATCGCATATGAATGAAGTGGCCATGTGTTGAATGTTTGGAACCAGCAAGCAGAGCTGATCCTGACAGTGAGTATATTACGAGCTGTTAGGATTGGAATGCTACAGGGCTTTATTTTATTATTATTATTAAAGGGCTTTTCCAAGTTTCAGACGAAAGTCTGCAGTCACTCCAGGTGACTGCAGGTTTCTGAATTCTCACAGTGGATGCCCTGCACACTTTTAGGCTTCTCCTTTGCCGGAGGGCAGAATTAGCACAGTCAGAATTAGACGGTCATGTTAGCACAGGTATGCGATTTACATACTTCTGGCCACATTCTGACTAGACTCATTTTCATTGAGACCATGCATGTCTAGTCGGCATATAAGCACATTTAAGAAAATCTTCGACACCAGAGTATCCTGACAGCGTGTAGTGCATACTGTGAGAATTCAGAAGTCTGCAGTCATACAGAATGACTGCAGACTCATCACAAACCTGAACAACCCCTTTAATGCTTCTAATATAAATAAAAACACAGTAACCCCTAACAGACAGTGACTGGCATTATGTAGTACAGTGGGGTAATGTCAGGGGATGACGTGTATAGTTGTGTGTCATCGGCATAAAGATCAGTACATCAATTGCAATGTCAGGTCAGACCCATGTACATTTGTATCGCATGAACCTACAACTTCCAGTACGCCCTTAACAATGGTAGGGAGGGTGACCAGAAAAATGCCCACAGGAAAATAGCCCACATGGAAAATAGCCCACACGGAAAGTGTACAACAGCTATCACCCCCCCCGCCCCGCCCCGCAATATGTTTTATTGCTCCTGAGCCTGTGTACAGTGTGACCCCGGCCTTATTATTATTATTATTTATTTATATAGCGCCATTGATTCCATGGTGCTGTACATGTGAAGGGGTTACATACAAATTACAGATATCACTTACGCTAAACAAACAAACAATGACAGACCGATATAGAGGGGAGAGAGGACCCTGCCCTTGCGGGCTTACATTCTACAGGCCTTACTGATTTAACATTATTACCTGGCCCCATACCTGCAATATGTTATATAGCTCTGGAACTGGTCTACAGTGTGACCCCAGCTGTACCAGTATATGCCCAATTTTCCATGTGTGAATACAGCCTTATCCCTCTTTAATAAACTGTTTTAATAAACTTTTATTTTGTCCATGTGGGCAATTTTCTGTGTGGGCAATTTTCCTTTGGGCATTCATGGCTGTGCGCTTTTTCCTGTTTGTGCATTTTTCCTTTCGGCATTTTTTCATAGAACCAGTAAAGAGATACTGAGAGTTGTTGCTATCAGTCATCATCAGGCTACAGACCATACAGGAGCCACTGTACTGATGAGAATTAGTCAGTATTACTAAACATTTACATTATAGATGACATTGTCTCTGATTGGAGTCGCTCTTTCTTTTCGTCATCTTGTCTAGACACCATGATGATATTTCACACCACAGCTCTTCTCTGCAGACTTCCATATTCTCTGGTCTTCTGCAGCACATCACCACAAGATACCCTTAAAAATAGCAGAGTCATTATAATGTTCCTGAATAAAGATATATGCCCTACACTGAGTCCCTGAATAAATAATTGCCCCTCACTATATTCCCTGCTCAAAATATGACCCACACATTGTCCCTCTTCTGGTACATGCCCTCCACACTGCCCTCTCCTTTCCATACTGGGCCCCCTTTTCACACCATTTCCCCCTTATAGGGTTGAGTCTCTATACTGTGCCCCCTCATCACATTCCCCGTCCTTGGCATACTGTCCTCTCCTGGCTGTGCCCTTATACTATTCCCTCATGCTACCTCCTCCCCACTCTGCTCAGTCTCTATTCTGTCCCCACTTCCACTTTTCTACCCCCTATACTGTTTCCACATACTATTCCCCTCAATAGCATCCTCACACATTTCCCCCTCCCTCCTCATACTGTCTCTTCTCAAGTCCCCTGCTGCTAACCATATGTTTTCCCTCAATAGTTTCCTCACACATTTCCCACTCCTTGCTTATACTGTCATGTGTGCATCGCCACGAAGATCGTCGCGGTTGCACATTCTGACTTCTCACAGCTGAGTTGCTGTTTCTTTGTGTTTGGCAGTGAGGGAGTTAATTCTGTCTGTGCTCGGTTCTGGGACTGGGTTCAGTTTCTCCCGGCTGCAATTGATTATTTGTTGATTGGTTTCCTTTAAATCCCTGGTTGTCTGTTTTGGGAGTTGCCAGTGAAATTCTTCATGCAGACCACAGATAGGATTGAATCTGTATAGACTTAAGTTAAAGAGCTCCTTAGTTGTTTTAAGCTCAACTTGCTTAGAATTTTATATCCCAGACCATTTATGTTCCTTCTGTGTTTGAGTGTGTATGCGAGTCTGTGTTTTCTCCAGTCTGTCCTATATGTCTAATCTGTGTATTTAGCAGAGATCAGCCCATATCCCTTTGGTGGTAATCAGGGTCCTTCTTAGGACTGATTACAGGGTTCAGGGACTGATAGGAGACTAGGTTAGGCTGGAGACTTGGACCTCTGAACCATTATCAGTACCTCCAAGGTGAGGGATTAGTTAGGACCCCAGTTTTAGGGTCAGGTTAGACCCCGGTCCTCCTCTTTCCTGTGACAGCGTATCAAGTCCTCAAGATTAACCCTGAGTTCAACGGATATCGTGTCAGGTAAATCTATTCTATATTTACATGCTGATGTTGCTAAACTATATGTTGTATAGAGTGTTGTTTCTGTAAGAATAGTTTACTGACATCGTACACATATCATTAGACAGCGTGACATTTTCACTGGCCAATAAAATTATCCCCAGTTGCCATGGATCCAGTAGCCCAGCTGGCTCTGCAGTTGCAGGGATTATCCATGGAGCTGACGGACATTAAGTCCAAAGTTTTGTCTCCCCTGGAGCAAACCAGATTTGAACCTAAAGTAGCTCTCCCGGACAGGTTCACTGGTGGGCGAGACAAATTTTTCACCTTCCGGGAAGCATGTAAATTGTATTTTCGGCTTCGGCCTCGATCATCAGGGAGTGAAGAGCAGAGAGTGGGAATTGTTATCTCGCTCCTACAAGGGGACCCTCAATCCTGGGCATTCTCCCTTCCTCCGGGATCCCCGGCTCTACAGTCTGTAGATCGATTTTTTACTGCCCTGGGTTTGGTATATGATGACCCAGATCGGGTCTCTCTTGCTGAGACAAAATTACGTAAGATACAGCAGGGAGATCGTCCGGTGGAGGAATTTGCTTCTGAGTTCCGTAGATGGGCCACAGATACTCAGTGGAATGACCCAGCTCTTAGGAGTCAGTTTTGTCATGGGCTTTCTGACAAATTAAAGGACGTTTTGGCTCAGTATGATTCTCCTCCATCACTGGAGGCTGCTATGGCCCTAGCTATCCGTACTGATAGACGGCTTCGGGAGAGGGGTGAGGTAACTCCGCCCCCAGTAGTTGCTCCACCTACTACAAAAGTCCCTTATGTTGAGGTTCCCTTGTCTGTTCAGAGGAGCCTATGCAGTTGGGAGGGACATCATTTCATAGGAGGGGATTGGTGGTACGCAGCAGGACTAGAAGGTGTTTCTTCTGCGGGAAAGAGGGACATTTGTTGGGGGATGTCCATCCCGTGCCTTGTTGAGCAAAAAGTTGCCGGAAAACTGTTAATCCCAGGTTGTGTGGTGGACGACAACCTGGGAGTATGTATTTCGTCCGCTAGTTCTTCTCAGTTCCTTGTACCAGTGGAGATGGTGGTTGGTACGAGAGTGGAGAGATTTTCTGTTCTTCTTGATAGTGGGTCCGGGGCTAATCTGGTTGACGCTCAGTTTGCTCAGGCTCAAGGTATGCCTCTGAGTGTATTGGCCAAACCGATCCCTATATTCTCCATTGACGCCAGGCCTCTCGGCCAAGGTAGCTTTGTTCATGAGGTCCATAACATTGATATTCGGGTAGGGGCGATACATAGGGAACAATTATCTTGTTATGTGTTGGAGGGTCTACCTACTCCCATTGTGTTGGGACTTCCTTGGTTGGTTAAACATAACCCTGTGATTAATTGGCAGTCCAGAGAGATAAGCCAATGGGGTGAGTTTTGCAAAAGTAACTGCATGAACACAGTCATCAGTGCGGTCGTGCCTAGTACATTGCCTCCTTTTTTGGAGGACTTTGGGGATGTGTTCTCTGAGGAGGGGTGTCAGGAGTTGCCTCCTCATCGCGTGTATGACTGCTCTATTAATCTCCTTCCTGATGCTAAGTTGCCTAAAGCTAGGTTGTATAACCTTTCTGGTCCTGAGAGGCAGGCTATGAAAGACTATATTTCGGAAAGTCTGGCCAAAGGGCATATTAGACCTTCATCTTCCCCAGTAGCCGCGGGGTTCTTCTTTGTGAAGAAAAAAGATGGAGGCCTACGCCCTTGCTTGGATTTCCGCGAACTTAATCGGATTACTGTTCGAGATCCGTATCCTCTCCCTCTTATTCCTGATCTCTTCAATCAAATTGTGGGCGCCAAATGGTTCTCTAAATTGGATCTCAGGGGGGCGTATAATTTGATTAGGATAAAAGAGGGGGATGAGTGGAAAACGGCGTTTAACATGCCGGAGGGACATTATGAGAACCTTGTCATGCCTTTTGGTCTGACTACTGCACCAGCAGTATTCCAACATTTTGTTAATGACATTTTTCGTCACCTTGTGGGGCTGTTTGTGGTCGTATATTTGGATGACATTTTAATTTACTCGCCAGATCTTGTGTCTCACCAGGAGCATGTGAGACAGGTGTTGCAGATCTTGCGAGACAATAAACTATACGCCAAACTGGAAAAGTGTGTATTTGCCGTACAGGAACTTCAGTTTTTGGGTTTCTTGGTGTCAGCCTCCGGTTTCCGTATGGACCCTGAAAAAGTGAGAGCAGTGCTTGAATGGGATCAGCCAGAGGATCTTAAGGCTCTCAGCGTTTTCTGGGGTTTGCTAACTACTACCGGAAATTTATTTGTAATTTCTCATCTGTTGTCAAACCTCTCACTGACATGACAAGAAAAGGGACGGATTTTTCTAAATGGTCGGACAAAGCTTGCCAAGCTTTTTCCTCTTTGAAAAAATGTTTTGCTTCGGCACCCGTTCTCATCCAACCAGATGCATCACAGCCGTTCATTGTGGAGGTGGACGCGTCTGACGTAGGGGTGGGTGCAATATTGTCCCAGGGTCCGTCCCTGGTAAATGGCATCCGTGCGCTTTCTTTTCTAAGAAGTTGTCGTCCGCCGAAAGGAATTATGATATCGGCAATAGGGAACTTTTGGCCATTAAGTTGGCTTTTGAAGAATGGCGTCACTTTTTGGAGGGGGCAGTCCACCCGGTTACCGTCATTACTGATCACAAAAACCTGCTGTATTTGGAATCTGCTAAGCGTCTGAATTCCAGACAAGCTCGATGGTCGTTGTTTTTTACCAGGTTTAATTTTGTCGTCACATATCGCCCTGGGTCTAAGAATGTTAAGGCTGATGCCTTGTCTCGCAGTTTCCCAGGGGCCGGGAAAACGGATGACCGATTCCTATCCTTCAGGAGGGGGTGGTAGTGTCGGCTGTATGTCCTGAGCTTGAGGAGGAGGTATTAGAGGCTCAGGGGGACGCCCCTGCAGGACCTTCAGGGAGACTGTTTGTCCCAAATCAGTTGAGACAAAAGGTTATTGAGGCACATCATAATTCTGCTTTAGCAGGACATCCAGGGAGTAAGGCTACTTTAGATCTCCTTTCTCGCCGGTTTTGGTGGCCTAACGTTAATAAAGATGTTATAACTTTTGTCGCGTCCTGTGGGGTTTGTGCTCGCTCTAAGACCCCGCATACCCGTCCGTCTGGGACCCTCTTACCCTTGAAACTTCCGGAGCGTCCATGGACTCATTTGTCTATGGACTTCATTACGGATCTTCCTCCGTCGTCAGGGAAAACTGTCATACTGGTGGTTGTTGACAGGTTCAGTAAGATGGCACATTTCATTGCTCTTCCTGCCCTCCCTAATGCTAAAACTCTGGCACAGGTGTTCATTGGGGAGATTGTGGGACTTCATGGGTTGCCTTCTGATGTGGTGTCAGATAGGGGGTCTCAGTTTGTGTCTAAATTTTGGAGGGCATTTTGTTTACGTCGGGGGATGCAATTGTCATTTTCCTCGGCTTTTCATCCGCAGACCAATGGTCAGACAGAGCGTCTGAATCAAAGCCTTGAGACTTATCTTCGGTGTTTTGTCTCAGAGAACCAGGAGGACTGGTCTTCTTTCTTGCCTCTGGCAGAGTTCGCTCTTAACAACAGGCGGAGCGAGTCCACTGGTAAATCCCCGTTTTTTGGGGCATATGGTTTTCATCCCCAGTTTTGTACTTTCAATGGGGGGGGCCCTTCTGGGGTTCCTGAGGAGGAGCGTTTCTCGTCGTCACTTGCTTCAGTGTGGAGAGGTGTATTGAATAATCTGAGTGCTATGGGGAACCGTTATAAACGTATGGCTGATAGGAGGAGAGTTTCTGGTCCAGATCTGAATGTGAACGATCTGGTATGGTTGTCTACCAGGAATATAAAACTTAAAGTTCCCTCCTGGAAACTGGGTCCCAGATTCATCGGGCCGTACAGGATCAGTTCCATAATTAATCCTGTGGCATTTCGTCTGGACCTCCCTCCTACGTTTAAAATCCACAATGTGTTCCACAAGTCATTACTTAAGAGGTACGTGGCACCAGTCATACCGTCACCTCTACCTCCTCCTCCAGTGGTGGTCAATGGTAACTTGGAGTTTCAAGTGTCAAAGATCATTGACTCACGTCTGAATCGCCGGTCCCTTCAGTACTTGGTGCATTGGAAGGGGTATGGTCCAGAGGAGAGGACGTGGGTTCCTGCGTCTGACATTAACGCAGATCGGTTGGTTCGGACCTTCCACAGAACTCACCCGGGCAGACCTGGCCCTGAGGGTCCGGAGGCCCCTCGTAGAAGGGGGGGTACTGTCATGTGTGCATCGCCACGAAGATCGTCGCGGTTGCACATTCTGACTTCTCACAGCTGAGTTGCTGTTTCTTTGTGTTTGGCAGTGAGGGAGTTAATTCTGTCTGTGCTCGGTTCTGGGACTGGGTTCAGTTTCTCCCGGCTGCAATTGATTATTTGTTGATTGGTTTCCTTTAAATCCCTGGTTGTCTGTTTTGGGAGTTGCCAGTGAAATTCTTCATGCAGACCACAGATAGGATTGAATCTGTATAGACTTAAGTTAAAGAGCTCCTTAGTTGTTTTAAGCTCAACTTGCTTAGAATTTTATATCCCAGACCATTTATGTTCCTTCTGTGTTTGAGTGTGTATGCGAGTCTGTGTTTTCTCCAGTCTGTCCTATATGTCTAATCTGTGTATTTAGCAGAGATCAGCCATATCCCTTTGGTGGTAATCAGGGTCCTTCTTAGGACTGATTACAGGGTTCAGGGACTGATAGGAGACTAGGTTAGGCTGGAGACTTGGACCTCTGAACCATTATCAGTACCTCCAAGGTGAGGGATTAGTTAGGACCCCAGTTTTAGGGTCAGGTTAGACCCCGGTCCTCCTCTTTCCTGTGACAGTGTATCAAGTCCTCAAGATTAACCCTGAGTTCAACGGATATCGTGTCAGGTAAATCTATTCTATATTTACATGCTGATGTTGCTAAACTATATGTTGTATAGAGTGTTGTTTCTGTAAGAATAGTTTACTGACATCGTACACATATCATTAGACAGCGTGACATATACTGTCTCTTCTCAAGTCTCCCTGCTAAGCATACGGTCTCCTTATATATTTATCCCCTCATTCTCCACACTGCCTCCTCACACATCCACCTGACTCTCCACACTATTTTCGCCTACATCCCATCACCCATGCTCCCCAAACTGTGTCCACATACATTCCCCCCTCACTCCTTATACTGTGTCCGCACCAATCCTCCCACTCACCATACTGTGATTGCACCCATCTCCCTCTCACCATACTGTGTCTGTACCCATACCCTTCACCATACTGTGCCTGCACCCTTCTCCTCCCTTGCTCTCCATACTGTGTCTGCATACATTGCCACATTACACTGTGTCCTCAAATCTCCCCCCCTTACACTAAATCTTCACCACCAAGGTTTCACTAAATCTTCCACATCCCCTGTTTCACTAAATCTTCTCCACTCTCGCCCCATTTTATTAAATCTTCACCCTCCCCCTTTTTACTGAATTTCTGGTGTCTTCAGCTCCACTGGAGCACTTACCGGCAATCAGGCAGCTTGATGATGCCCCCATGCCGGCTGTGTCCGGGGCACATGTACAGCCTGCAGCCACCTAGATACACCTCTGCAGAAGCTGTTGTCCAGCTATATTTACATTTTGTCCCCTCACCATACTGTGTCTGCATCTTTCCCCACCCTCACTCCCCATATTGAGTCTGCATACAGTCACCTATCTTCCCCATTCTATATCTGCAGCCATCCCTCATACTGTTTCCTCATAAATTTCCCCCTCAGTCCTCATTCTGTGTCCACATCCATTCCCCATTCATCATACTGTGTCTGCACCCATCCCCCTCATACTGTTTGGTCATATACTGCCTCCTCACTCCTCATTCTGTGTCTGCACCCATCCCCCAATCACCATACTGTGTCTGCACTCATCCCCCTTCATATGGTTTCCTCATACATGCCCCATCTCCCGTCTTGCTCCTAATACTGTGTCCTCAAATTTCTCCCACGCCCCAAACTGTGTCCTCAAATATTTCCCCTTACACTAAATCTTCACCACACCCTATTTCACAAAATCTTCACCACCCTCTCGTTTCACTAAATGTTCCCAGCCCTCCATTTCACTAAATCTTCATCCCCACACCCTTTTCACCAAATTTTCGGTTTCTTCAGCTCGACTGGAGCACTTACATCAATGCTGTTTGCGCGCAGACAAGTGACGCCAGCAGCGTGGTAACATGACCTGATCATGCTGCTGACTGTGCTCTGAAGCGGTCAGGGCTTCAGTTGTACTCGCGTCTGAAAAACGCAAGTACAATTGATCAATGGGAGCCGGCAGATAGCACCTTCTCTGAGCTGGCTGTCAGAACGGCCGACTCACAGTCCAGGGGGCGGTAAAATGCAGTTGCCGGGGAGACACCTCAGAAAGCCTCATCAGGCGGCCCGATGTCGCCCCCCACGCTGGCTGCGCCCAGCGCAAATGCCCAGCCTGCGCCCCCCTTCATACGCCTCTGCAGAAGCCGTTGTCCAGCCATGTTTACATCTGCAGCAGATTTTAACATTAAGATGCTCTTCTAAGTATAAAGATATTGAGGACTGAATTGGATATTGTGGTCTATGATTACAGGTCTATTAGGGGCAAGGGGTGTCTGGAAAATGTTTCTATGTACTATGCTGTTTATTTTATATTTTTGGAAAAGTAAATTGTTCTTGTCAGTACCCTTGCAGCACATATTGTCTCTATTGTGTTTTTTATTGCAAAAAATTTTTTTAAAATGTCTGATTTAAAAAAAGGTATTTTGTATTAAATTTTTGGAAACCACTTGTTATATTAATCATGTTGACTTATTTCAGTTGTTTTTCTTTCATTGGTTTATGTCAAACAGCAGAATGTTTGTGAATTTTGCTAATAAACTTATGGTAATTTGCACTGTGAGGTTGAATAAATTCAATTGCAACTGTAAACGGATGAAAACTTTCTGGGCTCCAGCCGCACAGACACTATCGTGCCATACTCCAGCAGCTGGTAGAAAATCTACAGCTGCAGAAAGAGCCCTATGCTGACATGTTGCCCATTCCACTGAAATTTGTGGTTTGAGTTTAGTTAATTTTAGGACTCCTACTTGACATTTTTTAATTTCGTTTCCTCCTCCCCACTTCCAAAAATCACAACATTTTTATTTTTCCGTCAACATAGCCATGTGATGGCTTTTTTTTTTTTGATAAGTTGCACATTTGAATGACATTATTAATTTTATCATATTATGTATTGGAAAGCAGATAGCTCTATAGAAGAAGCGCAAAGAAGAAGCGCAACTCTGCAATTGTGTTTTTTTATATACAGTGTTCGTTGAACCGTAAAAAGAAAATTGTGAAAAAAAATGTACTTGTATATCAATTTTTCGATGCCTGTAATGTTTTCAGTTTTCGGGTGATGGGGCTGTGTGAGGGATTGCATTTTGTGCTCTGAGCGAATATTTTTATTGATTTCATTTTTGGAGTAATACGGAGCTTTAATCACCTATTTTTACATTTTCTCCGCTGTTGCAACATCCGGAAAAAACGCAATTCTACTGTTTTTGTTTTTTTTTTCTCGGTTCGCCATTTATTGATCAGGTTTATTAATTTAATTTTTTTATATTTTATATTAATTTTATATTTTGATAGAACAGACTTTTAAAAAATAAACTATACTACAATTGTAACCAATAGAAATCTGTAATACGTACCGTAACGGAGACGCACCCGAATGCTAAATATACCAACCAAAAACAAAAAAAATTGTGCTACTGAAGTCTCATAAAAACTTAATCTTTCATTGATATGAAAAACTAAATAACAAAAATAAGAACAAAAATCAGATTAACGTCAGGGAAATATCCAAAACGCGCGTCAGGGCGCGTTCAGCACACATATGAGTCTGACCCCTTTCATTAAGGTAATGATTTGGTATATATTTAATGTTTTATGGTCAGTCTTTTATTTCATTGTGGTCCAAGCACTGCAATATTGTAGGATTGGCGGTATGTGGTAAGTTCCCTCTTAATTTTAAGTGGCACCATACAGTCATGGCCAAAAGTTTTGAGAATGACACAAATATTATATTTTCACATGATCTGCTGCCCTCTGGTTTTTATGTGTGTTTGACAGATGTTTTTATCACAGACAGAAATATAATAATTGCAAACATATGAGTAAAAAAAGCTTATATTGACAGTTAGAATGAGTTCATGCAGCAAGTCAATATTTGCAGTGTTGACCCTTCTTCTTCAGGACCTCTGCAATTCTCCCTGGCATGCTCTCAATCAACTTCTGGACCAAATCCTGACTGATAGCAGTCCATTCTTGCACAATCAATGCTTTCATTTAGTCAGAATTTTTAGGTTTTTGTTTGTCCACCCGTCTCTTGATGATTGACCACAAGTTCTCAATGGGATTAAGATCTGGGGAGTTTCCAGGCCATGGACCCAAAATCTCTATGTTTTGTTCCCTGAGCCATTTAGATATCACCTTTGCTTTATGGAAAGGTGCTCCATCATGCTGGAAAAGGCATTGTTGATCGCCAAACTGCTCTTGGAGGGTTGGGAGAAGTTGCTCTTGGAGGACATTCTGGTACCATTCTTTATTCATGGCTGTGTTTTTAGGCAAGACTGTGAGAGAGCCGATTCCCTTGGCTGAGAAGCAACCCCACACATGAATGGTTTCAGGATGCTTAACAGTTGGCATGAGACAAGACTGGTGGTAGCGCTCACCTTGTCTTCTCCGAATGAGGCGTTTTCCTGATGTCCCAAACAATCGAAAAGGGGATTCATCAGAGAAAATAACTTTACCCCAGTCCTCAGCAGTCCACTGCCTGTACCTTTTGCAGAATATCAGTCTGTCCATGATGTTTTTTCTGGAGAGAAGTGGCTTCTTTGCTGCCCTCCTTGAGACCAGGCATTTGTTAGGACCCTCTTTTAGATTTTGTTTCAGTTTGCTGGTCACATGACCTTTTTTCCCTATTTAGTCTGGCTCCGCCCTTCTGGCTTTGCTGGACTTCATTGTATTATCTACTCTAAGCTAGCCGGGTGCTTAGGTGCCTTACTCTGTCAGTTTTGCTTAATCTTAGGATCTCGTAGTAATTTGTTTTCTGTTTAATTTTCCCTGCTACAATTTCTGTTAGGAGGTGTCCACCTTTTCTCCCAGTCCCTAGATCTTGTAGGGATTCCTCCCTCGCAACTATAGGTCTTCGTTCAGACTAGCCGAGGACTTTAGGGGGTCTGGTCGCAGGATCAGGTTCCCCGTTACATCGTAGGGATCCAGCTTAGTTCTATTGTAGGGACAGAGTTCCCATCTTTCCTTAGTGCTTGTAGCAGTTCATAACAGTAAGTCCAGCCAAGAAATAAAAAAAAAAAAAAAAATCTCTAAGGAAAGATTTTCTGTTTTCATCATGGTGTCGGTTTGGGATTTGGCTGAACGCCTGCAGGGTCTCTCTCTGGAGGTGGCTGAAATCCAGCAACACGTGAGTAGTTGTTCTGGAGCACATTTCGTGGAGCCAAAGGTACGTTTGCCTGATTTATTTTTTGGTGAACAACAAGATTTTTTTTCTTTTAAAAATGCTTGCTTGTTGTATTTTCGTTTGAGACCCAGATCCTCTGGTGATGAATCACAGCGCATAGGGTTTATAATGTCACTTTTGCGCAAAGAACCTCAGGACTGGGCCTTTTCTCTGCAGCCTAGTGATCCATGCTTTGGATCAGTGGATGTTTTTTTTTCTGCTTTGGGGTTGTTGTATGACGATCCGGATCGTGTTTCATCAGCTGAGACAGAGTTGAGACGTTTGAGACAGGGATCGGGTAATGTGGAAAAATATTGTACTCACTTCCGTAGGTGGTCCACCCAGGTGGGCTGGAACGATTCAGCTTTGAAAAGTTTATTTCTTGCAGGATTAAGTGAAAGGGTTAAAGATTTGCTGATTGCTTATCCTATACCTGGTAACTTGCAAGAGGCTATGCAATTGGCCATACGTGTGGATAGGAGACAAGGGGTAATGAGAGTAAATCTGCTTTGTCAGCTCCAGGTTGTAACGGGTCCAGAGGGCGGAACCTCTGAGCTACTATACAAGGGGGCAGTCCTTGTAAGGGAGCGGGTGGCGACCAGGGTAGACAGGCAGGCAGTCACAGCAGGTAACCGGGGCAGTCTCTGGATGGACGGGCAGGAGATCACGGCAAGTGACTGGGGCAGTCTCTGGATGAACGGGCAGGAGGTCACGGCAAGTGACCGGGGCAGTCTCTGGATGAACGGGCAGGAGGTCACAGCAAGTGACCGGGGCAGTCTCTGGATGAACGGGCAAATACGACCTGTGATGGCTGAGCCTCCCGGTAGGCTAGCAGGCAGATAGCAGATGAGCGCTCCCAGGTGAGCGGGCGAGAGTCTCTGGAATAGCAGGTGGTCACCGAACGTGACGGCAGAGCCTCCAGGTAGGCTAGCAGGCAGGCAACAGATGAGCGCTCCCAGGTGAGCGGGCAGGCTGGTCCATAGACAGACTGGCAGGTGATGGTGGACAGACTGTCGGACGGTGGAGCCTCCAGGTAGGCTAGCGGGCTGGTAACAGGTGAGCGCTCCCAGGTGAGCGGGCAGGAATCTGGCAGGTAACAGGCAACGGAACCTGAGGGCTGAAGCAGAGTAGTGAACAGTGCAACAACATTGCTCGGGCACCTCCATTTTGGAGGAGGTGCCTTATATATGGTGAAGTCCTCCGGCCATTGGCCGGGGACTACTTAGGAGGACGCGCGCGGCCCCTATAAGAGGAAGGGAGCGCGCGCGCCCTAAGCACAGTGGCCGGAAAGGAGCGTACGCCACCAGCAGAGCGGGAGGAGGAAGATGGACCCGGAGCAGAGGGGTGAGGGGAACAGCGTCCCTGCCTAGCAGAGGGCAGGGACGCCGACGCTACAGTACCCCCCTTTAGGCCCCCCCTTTTTTAGGCCAGAGAGAAATTTAGCTAAGATGAGAGGGGCATGGATGTTCTCCCGAGGCTCCCACATTCTCTCCTCAGGACCAAACCCCTTCCAATCCACCAGAAAATAGGTCTTTCTCCTTACCCTTTTGGTGGCCAGAATGTTCTCTACCTCAAATTCGTTTTCAGCAGAAACTGGAGCAGGAAGCGTACCTGTAGGCTTGACAAAAGAGTTAAGTACCACCGGTTTGAGGAGAGATACATGGAAGGAGTTAGGAATCCGCAAATTGGCCGGGAGTTTCAACTTATTGGCCACCGGGTTGATCTGACTGATGACCTCCAGAGGACCGATGAACTGAGGCCCTAGCTTATAGGAAGGAATCTTGAGCCGGACATACTTGGACGAGAGCCAGACCTTATCCCCAGGACGGAATTGAGGAGGATCCAGACGTTTTTTGTCAGCATGTTTCTTCATGCGCTCGGATGACAGAATGAGTGCGGACCGGGTACTCTCCCATATGGTGGAAAATTCGTTAACAAGAGATTCCGCAGCTGGATTGTCCACAGAGGTGGAGACGGGAACAGGGATCCGAGGATGCTGACCGAAGACTACAAAAAACTGAGATTTGGAGGAAGACTCGCTCTCGTGATTGTTGTAAGAAAATTCGGCCCATGGCAGGAGATCCACCCAGTCAGAATGGTGGGCATTAACGAAGTGCCGGAGGTAACTGGTCAGAATCTGATTGATCCGCTCCACTTGACCATTGGACTGTGGGTGGTAAGCGGAGGAGAAATCCAGGGAGACGTCTAGCAACTTACAAGTGGCTTTCCAGAAACGTGAGGTGAACTGTACCCCACGATCCGACACAATGTGACGAGGCAGGCCATGAAGACGGAAGATGTGGCGGATAAAGTCTTTAGCCAGTTCGGGTGCTGACGGAAGACCTGGCAGGGGAATAAAGTGAGCCATCTTGGAAAAAACGGTCAACGACCACCCAAATGACCGTACAACCGGCAGAGACGGGGAGGTCAGTTATGAAGTCCATGGCTATATGCTGCCAGGGGGCAGCGGGTACCGGAAGCGGAAGGAGGCGGCCGGCAGGCAGGTGTCTCGGAACTTTGTTGCGGGCACAGGAGGCACAGGCAGAAACAAAGTATTTTACGTCCTTGTGCAGGGTAGGCCACCAGTAATGCTGGGTAATAAGCTGGAGGGTCTTTTTCTGACCGGCGTGGCCAGCTAGTTTAGACGAATGACCCCAGTGTAGGATCCTCTCTCGATCGGGTACCGATACGAACGTCTTACAAGGAGGGAGACGATTTAGACTCACGGGAGCCACCTGCATCACTCTGGCGGGATCGATGATATGTTTAGGTTCCTCCTCGAGATCCAACACCAGGAAGGATCGAGACAAGGCGTCCGCCTTGATGTTCTTGTCTGCCGGGCGAAAATGTAGAAGAAAATCAAAGCGAGCAAAAAACAAGGACCACCGGGCTTGGCGAGGGTTAAGTCTCTGAGCATGCTGGAGGTAAGCCAAGTTTTTGTGATCAGTGTAAATGATTACCGGATGAAGAGCCCCCTCGAGTAGGTAACGCCACTCTTCTAATGCCAGCTTGATGGCCAATAGCTCTCGGTCTCCTATGGAATAATTGCGCTCGGAAGAGGAGAAGAGTTTAGAGAAGAAGCCGCAAGTTACCATCCTCCCGGAAGAAGATTTTTGAGTAAGTACCGCTCCGGCTCCAGAGGAGGAAGCGTCAACCTCCAAGAAGAACTGCTTGTTGCCGTCCGGGCGATGCAGCACCGGAGCGGAAGAGAAGGCTTGTTTTAAGGAAAGAAAGGCCTCCTCTGCCTCGGGCGTCCACTGTTTGGGGTTAGCGTCCTTGCGGGTGAGCGCGGAGATTGGAGCAGTCCGGGAAGAGAACTGCGGTATGAAGAGGCGGTAATAATTGGCGAAGCCCAGGAACCGCTGAATGGCCTTCAATCCCTCGGTCGGGGCCATTTCTCGATGGCAGATAGTTTCTCCGGATCCATTCGTAGTCCTGTCTGAGAAATGATGTAGCCCAAAAAACGGAAGCGAAGTCTGCTCAAAGAGTCACTTCTCATATTTAGCAAGAGGTGATTCTGCCTGAGCCTGAGCAGAACCTGACGAACGTCCCTCCGGTGAGACTGGAGATCCGGAGAGAAGACCAAGATGTCGTCCAGGTACACCACTACGCAGGAGTAGAGAAGGTCCCGGAAGATGTCATTGACCAACTCTTGAAAGACTGCCGGAGGGTTACAGAGACCAAAGGGCATCACCAAATACTCGTAGTGGCCGTCCCGGGTGTTGAATGCCGTCTTCCATTCATCTCCCCGACGGATACGGACTAGGTTATATGCCCCACGAAGATCCAGTTTGGTGAAGATTCTAGCCCCCCTCAGACGATCAAATAATTCTGGAATGAGCGGAAGGGGGTACTTATTCTTCACCGTGATCAGGTTAAGACCTCTGTAGTCTATACAGGGACGGAGAGAGCCGTCTTTCTTTTTTACGAAGAAGAAGCCTGCTCCCGCTGTGGAGGTAGATTTCCAGATGAATCCCTTGGCCAAATTCTCCTCGATATATTCGGACATCGACCTGGTCTCAGCAGCAGACAATGGGTAAATACGCCCACGGGGAGGCGTAGTACCGGGTAGCAGGTCGATAGGGCAATCATAAGGTCTGTGAGGGGGTAATGTCTCTGCCTCCTTTTTATTAAAGACATCAGCGAATGACCAATATGGAATCGGGAGCCCAGGTAGATTAGTTGGTGTAGGAGAAGGACGGACGGGATGAACAGGAACCAAACACGTTTTATGACAGTCTTGTCCCCAGCGAAGGATCTCTCCAGTCTGCCAGTCGAGCACGGGTGCATGCTTTTGGAGCCAAGGTAGACCTAGTAAGAACGCGTGAGAGAGTCCAGGCAGAACATGAAAAGAGATGCTCTCAGAATGCAGCATACCCACCTGCAGAGTTATGGATTCGGTGATAAGTTGGATGGGACGTGGTAAGAGACCCCCATCCACAGCAGCGACAGATACTGGTACAACCAGAGGTTTGGTAGGAATGCGGTATTTTTCTACCAGAGCCTGTGAAACAAGATTCCCGGCTGCTCCAGAGTCAAGTTGGGCTAGTTCGAAATAACGGTCCTCCCCGAGGAGAATTGATTGAGACTGACAGCAGCAGAGATGGAGACGATTTATCTTTGTCTAGGTCGACCTCTCTGAGCGAACCTAGACACAGGCGTTTCCCGACCTCTCCGGGCAGGTACGGATCCGGTGCTCCTTACTGCCACAGTAGAAGCAACTCCCCTCGGCACGGCGTAAGTCCTGACGGGTTTTGACCATCTTGGTCTGGTCGACCTGCATAGGCTCAGGAGAGTGTAATTGGGAGAAACGGAGGGAGTGACGGGTTTCTGAAACGTAGGAGCTAGACGTGGAAACCTCCTCTCACGGGTAACCTCTTTGGCCCGCTCCTGGAACCGTAGGTCAATCCGGGTGGCAAGAGTTATTAGGTCATCGAGAGTGTGGTAGGAATGTCCCGACCGGCGAGTTCATCTTTAATACGACCGGACAGACCCTCCCAGAAAACAGATACCAGAGCGTCGTTATCCCAGGCCAGCTCCGAGGCAAGGGTACGGAACTGTATGGCATATTGGCCCACGGTGAGACCTCCCTGACGGAGGCGTAGCAGAGATGATGCGGATGAGGTCTTCCGTCCGGGTTCGTCGAAGACCCTGGGGAAAGCCGCGAGAAAGGCAGACAAGTCGGACACCAGGGGATCTCCTCTCTCCCAAAGAGGATTTAGCCAGGCCAGGGCCTCCCCGGTGAGATGGGACATGATGAAGGCAATTTTGGCCCGGTCGGAGTTAAACTGGTGGGACAGGAGTTCAAAGTGCAGGGTGCACTGATTAATGAAGCCCGAGCCTGAGCGGGGTCGCCTCC
>JARQOD010000002.1:81305474-81359225 GCA_033576555.1 Oophaga sylvatica | reverse complement strand
GTAATTTCCCGTCCTTTTGCCCGAACAGCAGGGTATACAGAATGTATCCTGTGGTACTGTACACTCGGTTGTTGTACACCCAGACCAATTCAGCCACGTACTCAGGCCACCATACTTTCCGAACTTCTTCCAATGTTCGGAGCATCTGAATTAACGTCCGATTGAAACGTTCGCAGGCTCCATTCCCCTGGGGATGGTAGGGTGTTGTCCCTGACTTTTCAATTTGGTACAAACGATGTAACTCCTCATCAGTTGGCCTTGGAAACAAACGCCTTGGTCAGAATGGATCCTCTTCGGGTAACCATACAGCCAGATAAAGTCTCGGCAGATAGCCAGCGCAGCTGACTCAGCAGTCTGATCTCATGTTGGAGTTACCACAGCAAACTTGGTAAAGTGGTCAGTCATTACCAGACAATGTTCGTACTCGAGATGAGCTGGGCCCGCTGTCAAGTAGTAGCCACCACTTGGATCAACTTCTCTGGGAGCAACACTTGCCAGGTGACCCCCAACTCCCGCACCAACTGCACCCTTCTATACAGCAAACTATCTTCCAACTGGAGTCTCTCCCACTGCCTTAGAATCTGCAGAGTTCCCAGGGACAGAGCGTCTCTTTCGAACTGGCTAGGAAGTCGCTTCAGAGCCACCCACTGCCTTAACTGGGCAAGTTCCTTATTTTCCTGCTGGAGTCGCATCCAGTCATCTTGGCGTCGCCCCAGCACCTGTTCCCCAGACGCCTCTCCTATCTCTCCCTGTATTGCAGCCAACGACCTGGCGAGGTCCCGAAAACCATGAATCTCTTCTGCCTCCAACTCTTCATCTTGGTCGCATCCAGGTCATTCATGCGATCTTGTACCGATACTTCGACATGTGGGCCACCCATTGTTGCTCCAGGGCCGCCAATTTTGTATTTTCCAGGTGGGCTAAGGGATTGTTATCGGTGCGCACCAAAACTTTAGATCCTGACAGGTACTCAGCGAAGTTTTCGGTCATTGCCCACGCTAGCGCCAGCAATTCCAACTTGAAGGAGCTGTAATTATCCGGGTTCAGTTCTGAGTCATGGAGGGACTGGTGTTGTGAATGGACTTGAAATGAGTTCTGAGCAGAGGCTCCCTCTGGTGGTTACAAGCGGTACTGGACTGTCCAGTGAAGATTGTGAGGAGTGGGAATCAGGTGTTACTGACTGGTCTTATATAAGGGAGTCGCCTTCCCATCAGGGTTGCCGGTGATCAATTGTTCTGGTCTCAATCTTTGAGTTCTGTTTCCTTTGTAGCCTGCTGTGTCGTGTCTGCATCTCCTGCTAACAGATAAGACATTTTCTTCTTTTTGTTTTTGTGCTTGATTTTTGCATTTTGTCCTGCACTTCTGTGGGGGCCTTCAGGGTCCCCTCTGGGGGCTTTTGCCCTCTCAGTTTAGTTCAGCCACTGATGTTTGTACTTTTGCTTTTTCCAGTTTTTTCAGTGGCTGCTGTTTTGATTTTGTTACACCAGAGAACTAATTTAGGTGGTAGAGGTCGTGTGATCTCAGGTGATTTTGAAATTAGTAGAGTTGGTGCTTTTCAGGGTTTTTTGGGATTGCAGTAAGTGCCCTTCCTATCCTTTTCTATTTAGGTAGTTTGGGCCCCAACGTTTGCTCATACTATTTTCTGTCTGTGTCAATATTTCATCTTGTCTAACCGCCATTACATGTTTGGGGCTTCCTATGTTCTTTGGGGATCTGCTCCGGGGCAGATAGCTTTCCTCTTTCTATCTTTAGGTGTAGTTAGTTTCTCAGGCTGTGACGAGGCGTCTAGGACCAACGTAGGAACGCTCCACGGCTGCCTCTAGTTGTGGTGGTTTGTCAGGGTACTGCAATCTCATAGATTCCAACTTCTCTGGTGTATTGCCTTTTTTACCTGCACTCCTCAGCTACCGTAACATAACAGTATCACCGGCCTAAAAATTGAAAATTGTATGGTACTCACAGAAGGGAAAAAATATTGTGAAAGAAAAAAGGTTGTCAGAGTTGTCAGAGATATTTTTCTGTTTGTTGCATTTTTTTTCCCTCTGTATCTCTGGGTGCTGGGAGGATTTTTTTATTTTTTCTCTCAATGGAGTTTGCACAGTTGTCTGGCCGTGTGGATCAGCTTGCCACTGAGGTTCGGAGTATTGCTACCTATCTTGCTAGGTTGCCTGTTGTGGAACCTAGGATTCCCATGCCAGATTTGTTTTTAGGGGATCGAGCTAAGTTTCAGAATTTCAAAAATAATTGTAAACTGTTTTTTGCCTTAAAATCTAAGTCCTCAGGGAACGCAGCGCAGCAGGTTCAAATTGTCATCTCTCTCCTGCGCGGCGATCCTCAGGATTGGGCTTTTTCCCTGACACCTGGGGATCCTGTTTTGAGTGATGTTGATGCATTTTTTCAGGCTTTGGGGTTATTGTACGATGAGCCTAATGTCACTGATCAAGCTGAAAAAGCCTTGTTGGCATTAAATCAGGGGCTTGATGATGCTGAGTTATACTGTCAGAGATTCCGTAGGTGGGCAGTCCTGACCAAGTGGAATGACGACGCTTTGGCGTCTCTTTTTCGGAAGGGTCTGTCAGATAATGTAAAGGATGTTATGGTGGGATTCTCTGTCCCCTCTGGTCTCAATGATTCTATGTCATTAGCGATTCAAATTGACAGACGTTTGCGTGAGCGGAGAAGTATGCGTGGAATGGTGTTGCCTTGTGAGCCTGCTTCTGAACCCATGCAGTGTGATAGAGTGGTGTCTGGGGCACAGCGTCATGAGTTTCGAAAGCGCAATGGGTTATGTTTCTACTGTGGTGATGCCTCTCATGCTATTTCAGTCTGCCCTAAGCGGGGAAGATGTTTTGCACGCTCAGTTGTCTTGGGTAGTGTTCAGACTAAGTTTTTATTAACTGTCACTCTGATATGCTCTCTGTCCTCATTTTCTGCTCAGGCTTTCGTTGATTCTGGAGCAGCTATTAACCTGATGGATTATGATTTTGCTAAACGTTGTGGGTTTCCCTTGATACCCCTACAGAAGTCTATTCCCCTACTGGGGATCGATTCTACCCCTTTGGCTGAGAATAAACCTCAGTTCTCTACTCAGGTGATAATGAGGGTTGAACCTGATCATCTGGAGTGCTGTAAATTTTTGGTTCTGTATAATCTGCATGATATTATCGTACTGGGCTTCCCTTGGTTGCAGTCTCATAATCCTGTTTTGGATTGGAAATCTGTGTCTGTAACCAGTTGGGGCTGCCAATGTGTTAATACCAACACTCCTGTTTTTTCTGCCTCCCCCCAGGCTCAGGATGTTCCTGACTTTTTGATTGATTTTTCTGATGTGTTTAGCGAAAGTAAATCTGCATCCTTGCCTCCCCATAGGAGCTATGACTGCGCTATTGAATTAGTGCCTGGTAGTAAATTCCCTAAAGGTCGCCTTTTTAACTTGTCTGTACCTGAACATGACGCTATGCGGTCTTATATCAAGGAATCATTGGAGAAGGGTCATATCAGACCATCCTCTTCACCCTTAGGTGCCGGTTTTTTCTTTGTGGCCAAAAAGGATGGTTCATTAAGGCCGTGTATTGATTATCGTCTTTTGAACAATATTACTGTAAAATATCAATACCCGTTACCTTTGATTTCTGACCTGTTTTCCAGGGTGAAAAACGCTACTTGGTTTACCAAGCTTGACCTCAGGGGGCATATAACCTTATTCGCATTAAGCACGGGGATGAATGGAAGACGGCATTCAATACCCCTGAGGGGCATTTTGAGTACCTTGTGATGCCCTTTGGGCTCACTAATGCTCCTTCTGTCTTCCAGTCCTTCATGAATGACATTTTCAGGGATTTTGTGGATAAATTTCTGATTGTTTATTTGGATGATATCTTGATTTTTTCTAATGACTGGGACTCTCATGTGAAACATGTTCGAACTGTATTCCAGATTTTGAGAGAGAATGCTCTGTATGTGAAGGGATCAAAGTGTCTTTTTGGCGTACAGAGGATCTCATTTCTGGGATTCATTTTGTCCCCATCTGTTATTGAAATGGACCCGGTCAAGGTTCAGGCCATCTGTGATTGGGTCCAACCTACTTCATTAAAGGCTCTTCAAAGATTTTTGGGTTTTGCCAATTTTTATCGTAAATTTATTGGTAATTTCTCGGTTATTGTTAAACCATTGACTGATTTGACCAGAAAGGGTTCTGATGTGGTGAATTGGCCTCCTGAGGCAGTCTCTGCATTTCAGGTACTTAAGCAGAGATTCACTTCTGCTCCTGTTCTACGGCAGCCTGATGTTTCTCTGCCATTTCAGGTGGAGGTTGATGCCTCTGAAATTGGGGCAGGTGCCGTTTTGTCCCAAAAAGATCCAGAGACCTCTAAAAGTAACCCTTGTGCCTTTTTCTCTCGAAAATTTTCTCCTACTGAACGTAATTATGACGTGGGTAATCGGGAGTTACTGGCCATGAAGTGGGCTTTTGAAGAGTGGAGACATTGGCTGGAGGGAGCCAAACATCAGGTGGTGGTCCTTACGGACCATAAGAATCTGGTTTATCTGGAATCTGCCAAGCGACTCAATCCTAGACAGGCCAGGTGGGCCTTGTTTTTCACACGTTTTAATTTTGTGGTTTCCTTTCTTCCTGGCACTAAGAATGTTAAGGCGGATGCCCTCTTGAGGAGTTTCCTTGCGGACTCTCCTGAGTTATCTGATCCTTCTGTTATTTTGAAAGAGGGTGTAGTTCTTTCCGCCATCTCACCCAATTTGAGACTTGCTCTGGAGGGGTGTCAGGAGGATAGGCCCGAGCGCTGCCCTGTTGGAAAATTGTTTGTCCCGGACCAGTGGAAAAAGAGTGTGATGTCTGAGATTCATTGTTCCGCGTTGGCTGGGCATCCCGGAATTTTTGGTACCAGAGACTTGGTTAGTCGGTCCTTTTGGTGGCCTACCTTGTCTCGTGATGTCAGGGAATTTGTGCAGTCCTGCGGGACTTGCTCTCGCTCCAAGCCTTGCTCTCGCTCTAGTGGTTTGTTGATGCCATTGCCTGTGCCCAAGAGACCATGGACCCATATCTCTATGGATTTCATTTCCGACCTCCCTGTTTCTCAGAGAATGACCGTCATCTGGGTGATTTGTGATAGGTTTTCCAAGATGATACATCTTGTGCCATTACCTAAGTTGCCTTCCTCCTCTGAATTGGTGCCTTTGTTCCTTCAGCACGTGGTTCGTTTACACGGCATTCCTGAGAACATTGTGTCTGACAGAGGAGTCCAGTTTGTTTCCAGATTTTGGAGGACCTTTTGTTCTAAACTTGGTGTTCAATTGTCTTTCTCCTCGGCGTTTCATCCTCAGACCAATGGTCAAACTGAGAGAACAAACCAGACATTGGAGACTTATCTAAGATGCTTTGTGTCTGCTGATCAGGATGACTGGGTCTCTTTTTTGCCTTTGGCCGAGTTTGCTCTTAATAATAGGGCTAGCTCTGCCACTTTGATGTCTCCATTTTTCTGTAATTCTGGGTTTCACCCTCGATTTTCTTCAGGACAGACGGAGGCTTCTGTCTGTCCAGGTGTTGACTCTGTTGTGGAGCGTATGCAACAGATTTGGGACCAGGTAGTGGAGAGGTTGTCCCTCTCTCAGGAGAGGGCCCAGCGGTTTGCTAACCGGCATAGGACTGATGGTCCTCGGTTTAAAGTGGGGGACTTGGTCTGGTTGTCCTCAAGAAATATTCCTATGAGAGTGGCATCTCCTAAATTTAAGCCTAGGTTCATTGGACCTTATAAGATCATGGAGATTCTTAATCCTGTTTCTTTTCGTTTGCTTCTTCCAGGGACATTTAAAATCCATAACGTGTTCCACAAGTCCTTGTTGAAGAGGTTTGTTGAGCCAGTGGTTCCTACTGCTTTGCCTCCTGACCCTGTTCTGGTTGAGGGCAATATGGAGTTTGTGGTTGAGAAAATATTGAATTCTCGTTTTTCTAGACGGAAACTCCAGTATTTGGTTAAATGGAGAGGTTATGGTCAGGAAGACAATTCTTGGGTGTTTGCTTCGGACATCCATGCTAGGAGACTCATCCGTGCGTATCATAGAACTCATCCTGACCGACCTGGTTGCTCAAGTGAGGGTTCGGTGACCCCTCCTCAAGGGGGGGGTACTGTTGTGAATGGACTTGAAATGAGTTCTGAGCAGAGGCTCCCTCTGGTGGTTACAAGCGGTACTGGACTGTCCAGTGAAGATTGTGAGGAGTGGGAATCAGGTGTTACTGACTGGTCTTATATAAGGGAGTCGCCTTCCCATCAGGGTTGCCGGTGATCAATTGTTCTGGTCTCAATCTTTGAGTTCTGTTTCCTTTGTAGCCTGCTGTGTCGTGTCTGCATCTCCTGCTAACAGATAAGACATTTTCTTCTTTTTGTTTTTGTGCTTGATTTTTGCATTTTGTCCTGCACTTCTGTGGGGGCCTTCAGGGTCCTCGTGGCTTTTGCCCTCTCAGTTTAGTTCAGCCACTGATGTTTGTACTTTTGCTTTTTCCAGTTTTTTCAGTGGCTGCTGTTTTGATTTTGTTACACCAGAGAACTAATTTAGGTGGTAGAGGTCGTGTGATCTCAGGTGATTTTGAAATTAGTAGAGTTGGTGCTTTTCAGGGTTTTTTGGGATTGCAGTAAGTGCCCTTCCTATCCTTTTCTATTTAGGTAGTTTGGGCCCCAACGTTTGCTCATACTATTTTCTGTCTGTGTCAGTATTTCATCTTGTCTAACCGCCATTACATGTTTGGGGGCTTCCTATGTTCTTTGGGGATCTGCTCCGGGGCAGATAGCTTTCCTCTTTCTATCTTTAGGTGTAGTTAGTTTCTCAGGCTGTGACGAGGCGTCTAGGACCAACATAGGAACGCTCCACGGCTGCCTCTAGTTGTGGTGGTTAGTCAGGGTACTGCAATCTCATAGATTCCAACTTCTCTGGTGTATTGCCTTTTTTACCTGCACTCCTCAGCTACCGTAACATAACAGACTGGCTCGCGTAGGCAATCGCTCGTTTCTTCCCTTCCTGCATCTGTGACAGCACGGCCAATAGATTGTATAGACTTCCATCAGTGTGATGGAAGAAGTGCTGTGAAAAGTCTGCATTGGCAAGTGTTGGGGCCTCAGTCAAGGTCATCTTCAAGGCTCGGAAGGCTTCTTCCAGGCTGATTCCCCACTGGATAATCCGATTCTTCGAGCTAGCGATATGGGTGAAATTCTTCACGAACCTCCGGTAATACCTGGTCAGTCCCAGAAAGGCCCGAACGCACTTCACTGTCTTCGGGGTGGGCCAGTCCTGTACCGCAGCTATCTTTTCACGTGCATGTCTCACTCCTTCAGCTGATACGACGTGTCCCACGTACTTGATTTGCTTCCGAAAAAGGTGACATTTATGGGGCTTTACTTTCAGGCCGTGCTTATGTAGTCGACTCAACACTTGCTCCAGCCGGCAGAGGTTTTCTTCAAGGGTGGCTGTGTGGACAATGATATCATCCAGGTAGGTAAGTGTTGCTTCGAAGTTCAAATCCCTCAAGCACCTTTCCATCAATTGTTGTACACTTCTCCGTACAAGCGCTGCCCGACATTTATCTGGGCGCATGGCGCTCCCCAAGTCACTGTCCTGTTGAAGCGTGCAGGCAAGTCTGGTTGCGGCACATCTCTGCGCTGCCTCGTTGGATCCGGAGCGTGCTGCACATCCTGCTGCACTCTCCCTGATGGCGGGAAACTGACTCTCGCATGCTTTTTCCTCAGTGCCCTGCTTAGCCACACCCCCGCTTTCCGGGTCATGGGGCCTGTCCGCTCCCCTATCCTTTCCCCTGGGCAACATGGGACGTAGCCTCAGCAGTTTCGGACCTGGCCTGATGCAGGTACCCGCCATCTGGTCTTCCTCCGTTCACAGTCAGTCAGCACAGTGAACACAGTCAACCAGCACAAAAAAATGAAAGTAGTCGCTCATACCAACGCAGACATCACGAATAGCGAACACAGTCAGCTAGCACTTTTGTGTGATTCCATCTTCGAATCAGAGCAGATGCAGCCAGTACTTGGCAAAGGGAGCAGTCCATCATGCAGCTCACTTAGCCCTACTACCCAGGCACAGTTATCTTATAGCCCATGGCCAGTCCATGCATTGAAGTCTGTGCTCGTAATGTTTTGCAAGGACATATGCATGAGACCTTACAATTACTAGTGGCCCTTTGAAGGCAACCATAATGCTGATGTAGCCCTTGGTGAACATAAGTTTGACATCCTGGTTTAAAACTAAAATAAATTATCCATTACTGTGTAGCACAGAACAAAATAATAATAATAATAATAATAATAATAATAATAATATTCACCTCCTGGAATGGATATGGTGATCACAAGCCTTTAGCTGGACTACCAGTTCCATGGACCACTAAAGTCTTGTGATCACCATACACCTTTACATTGATTGCATAGCATTATTACTTACACACTCTAGAATTGTGTTTATAGATTAGTTCATGTATGGAGAAGTTATTTGGTCACAGTATTCTTGTGTTACTTAAGGACTACATGGTGCATTTTATGTAGGCATTACATGGTGTTACAATTTAGGCATGGTGCAGTATTTTAACGCATAATAGCAATACTGTATTACACGGCTGTATGAGTTTTTTTTAGGTAACTTATAATGAAGCATTGGTAGCTGGTAATTTTATTTTTTCTCTTTCAGAAATGTTACTGAAGATCACAAAACACATTCCTGTAAATCCTAATGAGAAACAATGGAATTTAATGTAATTTCAGTAAAACTAGAGATAAGAGACAAAATTTTAAAAAAAGGGCGGTGAGGAGGTGAAGGGTACACGGAAAATGAGGCATTGCGTTAACCATTGGATAGGCTGGCCCTTGTGAATGAGGATAAGCTATTCATGGATATGATTTTGAAAAGTTAAAATTTTTCTTGAGTATCATTAAAAATGCTTGTAAGCTACACGTTAGTCATAATGTTTTCTGAGAAAGTTAGGATTCTGAATGCCCCTGAAAGAATTGTCTGGATAGCCAGGCACCATATCTACTACCCATGCAGGGGCCATGTACCATGTACAAGTTAATGTACAGCTTCCATCATATTAGAGTTTATGGAACAGAAAGAGATAGTAGTCCACGCATCATTCCCACCTCATGTGTTCCAGCCAGATCGGCGAAGGTTAAACAAATGAGGTACGAGTTTACCTGAGAATTTAACTACATCCCACAACTTGAGAGAGTGAAGCATTAAAGGGAACCTGCTGCCAGGAAAAACGCTATTAACCTGCAGATATGGGGTTAATCTGCAGCTAATAGTGTTATTAACCTGCCCAGCGTCCGCACTAAGCCAAAAGCTGCAGGGAGAAAATGAACTTTATTCCCCCTGCCAACATTCCGGTTTCATTCATGGCGGCTGTATCCCTGCTCCCGGCCCTGACTAACAGCCGGCCCCAATGCAGAACCAGTATAAGTCAAGGCCGGGAGTAGTGACTGAACCCGTGCCGGTGCCACCCCGTGACTGAAATTGGAACGCTGGCAGGGGGAATAGAGTTAATTTTCTCCCCGCAGTGTTCAGCTAAGTGCGGGCGCAGGGCAGGTTAATATCATTTTTTCTGCTGACAGGCTCCATTTAAAGAGCTCAATAGTGAAGGTCTGGGGTAAAGAGTTTGAAGACAACAGGGATACATTAGGAATTTCCAGAATATTTGTTTTCACGGTATGACAGAATACTATAAGAAAAGGCACCAAATAAAGATATCACACAAGACATCATCAATTATTAAGCTGGTCCTAACACCCTTCATATCTTACAGGTGGCCAAAGGAATGATTTGTGGATTAATGCCATGAAGACATTTAAAGCTGAAGCCTGCAGTAAAAGAAGCAACATATGAATTCCTATAGTCATGGCCAAAAGTTTTGAGAATAGAGATAACCATGGTTAACAGAAGAGAAACAATGATGCCAAGCACCAGCCTCCTTTTAAAGTGTCCAGTGGTCTCATTCTTACTTAATCATGACAGATTGATCTCCAGCCATGTCCTCATCAACACCCACACCTGTGTTAATGGAGCAATCACTGAAAAGAGGTTAGCTGGTCCTTTTAAGGCAGGGCTGCAATGATGTTGAAATGTATTTTGGGGGATAAAGTTCATTTTCTAGCCAAATATTGACTTTGCAAGTAATTGCTGTTAAGCTGATCACTCTTCATAACATTCTGGAGTATATGCAAATTGCCATTAGAAAAAGTGAAGCAGTAGACTTTGTAAAAATTAATATTTGTGTCATTCTCAAAACTTTTGGCCATGACTGTAGTACTGAGGAAATACCAGTACCATGAAGTAACAGATCTTTCAAAACCTTTTAACCTTGTTGAATTGCAAGGAGCAAGATCATCAAATCTATATCCCAATACATCATCAATGTACTTAGTAAATTATCTCAAGCCTACAAATTACATTACAATGAATTCCATAGAATAAAAAATGATGTTGAAGTCAGAGAAATGGAGCTGAAGCCAAAAGCTAAATATACCAGTCTTCTTCATCAAAGGTAACCTGTAAGCAGGTTTTTGCTATGTAATATGTGAGCAGCAATATATAGGGCAAGAGAGCCAGATTTCAACATTGTATCATTTACTGGACTGCTTTGAGTAGTTATGATAGAATCCCTGTTTTCTCTGTTATATATGTAGCAGTGCCCGGAATGCTGATCCCTGAATAACCTCGCTAACACCCTTGATTTGCAGCTTTCTGTGTTCACTGTACATTGTCAGCAAGCTGCCATTCATTGGTGGGAGCGAGGTTACACACATTAGCCTGACTACCTGGCATGTGAGACTTAAGGTACTGCCACACTAAACAATCCCGCTAGCGATAGCGATAAAGACGCATACTAATGCGATCGCTAGCGGGATTGTTTCTATATCGCTAAGTGCGGCTTAACTTAGCGATATAGTTAACGACGCTATCGCCGTTAGCGATCTTCTTAACGACTTTAGCGGTACAAAAGTACCGCTAAATCGCTAAGAAAAGGTGCCACACTTAGCGATATATACTTACCCAGCGGGAGCGCCGACGAGAAAATAGGGTCCGGAACGATGTCAGCGACGAGCGAGATCACAGCAGGGGCCTCGTCGCTGACAGATGCCGCACACAACAACATCGCTAACGGGATCGCTAAATAGTGACGTTTTTTAGCGATCCCGTTAGCGATGTTGTTTAGTGTGGCATACCCTTTAGTCAGGCTGTGATAATCTCTTGCTGATAAAACTCTGATCAAAACTACAACACACAGCCTAAAAAGTGGCACAATGCTGTAATCAGATTCTCTTGGCCTATATCATGCTTCTCTCAGATTAAATAGAAAAAACCTGCTGACAGAATCCCTCTAAAGGGGTTTTCCAGGTTTCTCTCAGTGTTCTATTTGCATTTTGCAGGTCCACAGACAACTAGATCTGTATTCTCTTCCTTCAATGTTGTATTGAGCGAAGTAGATGAGAATCTAGACAGTAGGTAACCGCCGATATGCAAATTGCACTGCCAATAGTGAAGAGGTGCCTGAACGACAACACCTGGCAGGGCTCAAATAAGGTGCAGTAGACGAGGAGGCAGAAACAAAACACAGACTTTATTGAAAGACAGAGTATTTTATGCCGGAAAATGAAACTAAGGGTTCTTATAATGATAACAGCAATAATAAATTCAAGAAGCGATAGCTGGAACGTGTCACACAAGCTGTGCTCCAGCAATTGCAGTAAAATTCAATACAAACACTATAAACAATTTCTGCAGACTTCTTGTTGTGACTCATTTTTGGACTCATGACAGCTCTGGTTCTGCTTTAATTTAAACTTGGTTTTTACTTTTGGGCCCGCAAGGGTTAATGTCAGTTTGCTTGCTGGCAGCTGCCGTGTTGCTGGTCAGTTGAGGTGGGTGGTGAACACTTCCACCATCCTTTAAATAGCCACATGACGCATAGCTGACTGTTGGTGATAGAGTCTTCTATGTATGCCAGCCTTAGAGTTTGCAGCTTTCTGGTGACAGCGCTGAATCTGCCTCTTCTGTGGAGTTCGGTGTCCTGTTTCCGTATCTTCTGTGGTGTGGAGCTTGGCTTCGGAGCCTGTAGCTAAGTTACTTGTTTTCTTACCTTGTCTGTCTCGTGCTTGTCACTAACCCATGTTTGTACCATCTGCAGTGGTGAGGCTAGTGTCCTTGCCGGCCAGTGCACTAGCCAGGGTATTGTGAGGTGACAGCTAGGGACTAGGCATGTGAAAGCGGCGGGGGGAAGGACCCGCATAGGCATTAGGGGAGCTTAGGGATAGGCACAGATTGTGGTTTAGGAGGTGCCCCATCCCTCATTCCATATTGTTAGGGCCTTCCTCTCCTTTTTTCCATCCCGTTGTGTGTGTTGTGCCGTCCACCAAACTTTCCCAGCCCGCGTGTCACACTACTCTCTTCTAAATTCCTACCTGTCTTCCGATAATCGGGCCACGCTGCTACATCGCCTTAACAAAAGAAACCTGCTCTATACCCTAATGCAGTTGAACACCGGAGTCACACTCCCGGTTCTGCAGTGCTGAGTAGAAAGTCTACTAGCTTCTGCTTTGTCCCAATGTAGTGGTGCCGAGTTTGCTGTGTTGCCCTCCTCCTTCAAGTTAATGGTTCAATCTTCTTCATGTCCAGGCAAGTCTCATTCTACTTTCTATCCTGAGGGGTCACAGGTACCACAGCATTGCTTTCGCTCTCCAGTTTAAAGGCAAATAGCCTTGGTTGTGCTATGTGACTGTCACGGTACCTGCTAGCTGATCCTGCGTTAACCAGGCACTATCTTCTCCCTTAAAGCCGCTAATTCGTTTAACAGTCTCTCAGTGTTCAGACACACTTATTGTTCTGTCTTCCTGACACAAGTGAGTCTTTCCCTTTCCCCACTTCCAAAACAGACACTTCCTGCTCCTTGCTCAAACCAACACACAGCAAGCTGCAGGAGGAGAAAAGGACTAGTCCAAGTGCAGAGGGGAGCATTGTCTCTTACAGTCACAGTGTAAGGGTCCTGTCACACTCTTCAATGTCCCAGCGATCCCACCAACGATATGACGTGGATGGGATCACTGGGACATTGTTAGCTGATCGCTGGTGAGCTATCACATGGGCAGACTCACCAGCGATCAGGACCAGCGAGCACGCTGGTATCCAATGTACATATCGGGTAACTAAGCGCTGCGCGTCGCTTAGTTACCCGATATGTACCCTAGATACTGGCTCCCAGCGCTCTACAGCAGAAGCTGGGAACCGGTATCCAAGGTACATATCGGGTAACTAGATGTGTGGCCCAGCTACGTGTGACACATGTCTCCTGGAAAATGCACAGGAAAGGTAATTGTAAAGCCTGAAATTCATTCACATCACACACTTCTTAACACTGCCACTAGAGGCATTTCAGACTTTTTGGTAGTGTGAGTAGCAATAGTGAGTCATTCTAGTCAGAGCTCAGTCTGAGCTAGACAGAAGTAGGATTGAAGTTCCTGTCTTGGACAGAGAGGTTCAGTTAGTTTCTGTTTCAGTCAGAGACAGACGGAAGGAGAAGAGAGTTCAGTCTTGGAGAGGAGTGAAGACTGATTCCTGACGGAGCTCAGATAGTTCATCTTATACAGAAGTGGAGGCTAGTACGAGTAGACGGATTTACTCTAGCCTAGTCAGAACTACAATCAGAACTGCTATCTCAGAACAAGCTGCCTGTGTTCCTATGAAAGTGGAAAGCAACTCTCAGAGCTACAGCGTGTATACAGTCGGACGAAGCTCCTGTGAGCTGCTCTGGACAGAGTTCTGTGAAGGAAAGAAAGAAGGGATCACAGCAGTTATAGCATCGAGTCAACTGAGAAACAGGTCAGTGAGCTCTGAAGGAAAGCTGCCAACTACACTCGCTGCTACAGGCGAGTGGAGAAGGAAGAGTGACTAAGGTGACAGATCACCTTCACTTAATTAACCGGACACCGGGTTCGAAGCATTGCTAGTACTTCACGGCTAGTGATAGAAAATCTGGAGGCCTTGCTGGACTTCAAGTCACAGAAGGTAGCCCTAAGCGCCGATACGTAACCGGGGTCAGGAAAGACAACAGTCTAGCAGGGCCCTGCACAAAAGACTAGTTCTATCCAACAGAAGACTCCCACCACAATGAGGGCAGGGCGAAGCTGTCATATTCAGAGTTAAACCTGACTTCACGCAGGTTAGGCTGGTTTCACACATCCGGCGGGCGCCTTGCGGCGCCCCCGGCATTTTGCCGCAGCGCCGCATCTGAAAATCTGATGCGCCGAATGCGGCTTTTTTTCGCATTGACATGCATTAGCGCCGGAAGGTTTTGTCCGGATGCGGCGCAAATGTACATTGCGGCGTCCGGAAAAAACGCTGCATGTAACGTTTTTTGTTTTTGACGGATGGTTTCTGATCTCTCCAAGCATCAGAAACCATCCGGCAAAAAAACGCATTTTGGCCGCCGGAAGTGTGAAAGGTTTTTCACATGCGGCGCTGCGGCAAAATGCCGGGGGCGCCGCCAGGCGCCCGCCGGAAATGTGAAAGAGGCCTTAAGATTCACACACGATTCAAGGATAAAGGAGGCCTCAAACCTGCTCAGCAATTCCCTGAATGTGCATTCTCCAACCTGACCAGCTTCCCGGGACATACCTGCAACATCTACAAGTAAAGGTATGGAAAGAGACTGCATTGTGTGTGACTGACTTCTTATCTGCACCCTGCACCACCATAGACTTTGAGGGATCAGTGCCACCTGTGGGGGACTTAACATCTAGCTGCCATAACATCCCCTCAGAGATTTACCCTGCAGCGCTGGTCAGTCAGATCAGATACCACAGGTGGCGTCACGAACTATTACTATAATCCCCTGTAAATATTCCCCCATTGTATGAGCGCCCAGGGCCACGGACCGAGCTCTGCTGCCAGTGACATCTCCCATAGACTTCCATGGGCTCAGTGCCGAGTACCCCATAGCCCTGGTACCCACCCCACTTGGTGTGTGCGACTCATCTTTGGCGTCACGAACAGGATACGAAGCTTACAATTTGTGAGTCCTGTGTGCCTATTGAACTGTTTAGTGCAAAAAGACTGTGTGCAGTTTTTGGTGATTTTTGGCGCCATTGTCCGCCATTTTGCCGCCATATTCGCGCCCTGAGGCGCTGGTGAAGAAGGTGGGCGTGCATTCGTGGCGTACCTGCAAAAGCGCGCTGAGTCCTGAACACGCCCCCAACGCTGACGCGGCAGCAGGTCCTGTAGAGAGCTTCAGTAAACGCTCTGACGTCAGAGCGCCAGCGACACAGGTCCTGTCTCCACCGCGGTGCCTGCAAAGCTGCAGCCTTCAGAGAAGGTAGGCCAAGATTAACTAGGGGGGCGCAGACATGTCGCAGCAGCCAGCCGACAGCGCGGCCCCGGCCGGCGGCCCCAATAACTTACCAATTGGCGCTGCAGCGCAGGATGGAAATGTGGGCCCCTCACCTGGTCCTGTGGTCCCAATAGTACCGCTAACGCTGCCATACCTGCCTGGAGCAAAGTGGCTCCCTCAGTACAGCGGCAAGCCAGACACCCTGCCCGATTCAAACGGAAAATATGCAGCATAATGGACATGTATCCTATGACAGAAAAGCAAAGAGCTGCAGTAGTAATAAGGCAACTAACTGGTGCTGCTGAGAGAGAAGTAGAGACTTGGACGGCTACAGACCAGGAGTCAGTGCCTGCAATTTTCTTAAAGCTACAGACTATCTTTGAGGACCGCACTGAAACAGATCTCCGGATGAGTTTTTATCAATGTTCCCAGAAATCAGATGACAGCATTAGAGAGTACGCCTGCCGACTACAGGGGGCCCTGCGAGCTCTCAAACAGGTTAACCCTATAAGTGCCATTGATGAAAGCAAAATGCTGAAGGAACAGTTTGTACGGGGACTGAGGTCCCAAGCTGAAAGAAGGACTGTGAACTGGTGGTCCTTGGATCATCCTGATGCAACCTTTGATGCCCTTAAAGATATGGCTATAAAAGGACTGCGGCCCCTGGAAAAGCCTGAGATGGCAACCCAGTATTACCCGGGTGAAGCCACTCTAAAGCCGGTAACATCCACCTTTCCCCCGCTGGTGGCAGAAGCCAAAACGCAGGTGGCGCCCCCTACTGAGTTGGACTGTTTGCGCTCAGAAGTGCGCCAGCTGACTAAAAACCTGGCCACTGTAATGAGTGCCCTGCAACTGCGGAAGGAAGAAGGAGGAAAGATCCTGCTAGCCGACTGCCCAGAGGATGTCCCTTGGATGAACCGGAGGAAAAGGAGGACGTCGCCCCACCGGAGGAGAACAATGCCACCCACAGGAGCGACCCCTGATCAGCACCATCCTCGCCGAGAGATCATCTGCTACCGTTGCAACAGAAAAGGTCATCTAGCCCAACAGTGTCCTTTAAACGAGCAGATCCTGGGTCCGAGGGCCAACACCCAGGAGTAGACTCATCAGGCCCCTTAGACTGGAACCGCAGGTTTGTGGGAGGAAGACCCTACCTGTCCATCATCCTGGACGGGATCACAATCCCTGCACTGCTAGACACTGGATCTCAGGTGACCATCATACCTGATGTCCTTTATAATAAGTTTTGGTCCATGGACAGTCTCCAGCCCCGAGCCCTGACTTTGCTGTGTACGCCTCTAATGGTCTCCCTATTGATATACTAGGAGCCAAAAACGTGGACGTAAAGGTGGGCAGAGTGGAGCTGAAGGATCAGGGACTCTTAGTAGTAAAGACTGTAAATGAGAAAATGGTTTAAATGTGGTTTTAGGTACTAACATTATTAGTAACTGTCTGGGAGAAGTTGTGTTTTTGCTCCAACAGCTCGCTGAAGTTGCCAAGCCAAAGCAAAAGGGAGTGATCCAGAGGGAGATCCGGGCCCTGATGTGCCAGCAGCAAGCGAAGCTGACAGATGGTGAAATTGGTAATGTACGGGTAACAGACTCGAACCCCATTGTGATACCCCCAATGAGTGAAATGCTTATATGGTGTAGAGCAGCAATAGGTCTGAGAGGACAGAACTACCAAGCAGTAGTAGAGCCCCATTGTTCAGAGCACAGACCTACACTCTTGACTGCTAGAGGGGTAGTGGAAGTAAGAAATGGGAGAGTACCAGTACGACTTCTCAACTGGGGAGAAGATGAAGTAAATTTACCACGTTATGCCACTGTTGCTAAATTACATACCGTAGATAACAACTCTATTCTCACAACAGAGTCCTTAGCCTCCCGCCAACCAGCGGAGGATAATGATCCAGCTACACAGGTGGAGGATTGGTGTCAGCAGCTCCATGTCGGGACAGACACCACTCCCGCCCACCAGAAACAGGGAGTACTACGGGTGGTACAGGAGTACGCACAGGTATTTAGCAAACACCCACTTGACTTTGGGACAATTAAGGGAGTACAGCATCATATCCCTACAGGCAGTCATCCTCCCATCAAAGAGCGGTACAGGCCTATACCTCCAGCACACTATCAGAAAGCTAAGGAAATGTTGCGTGACATGAAGGAAGCAGGGGTGATAAGGGATAGTTGTAGTCCCTGGGCAGCACCTCTAGTCCTAGTTAAGAAAAAGGATGGAAGCATGAGAATGTGTGTAGATTACAGACAAGTAAATCGCATAACACATAAAGATGCATACCCTTTACCACGCATTGAGGAATCCCTAGCTGCTTTGAAAACTGCTAACTACTTTTCCACCCTCGACCTCACTAGTGGGTACTGGCAAGTAGCTGTGCTGAGGAGGATCGGGAGAAGACAGCTTTCACCACCCCAATGGGACTCTGTGAGTTTGACAGAATGCCGTTTGGACTCAGCAGTGCCCCGGGAACATTCCAGAGAGTGATGGAGAGCTGCCTGGGACATCTCAACTTTGAAACCGTGTTGCTGTACCTGGACGACGTAATTGTGTACTCCAAGACGTATGAGGATCATCTGAAGCACCTGGCAGAGGTATTCGAGTCACTGTCCAAGTATGGGATGAAACTGAAGCCTTCAAAGTGCCATTTGCTCAAACGAAAGGTACAGTACTTGGGACATATTGTCAGCTCAGAAGGAGTAGCGCCGGACCCCGAGAAGGTCACGGCCATCCAGAAGTGGCCGGAGCCGAAAAATCTCAAGGAGGTGCGCCAGTTCCTGGGACTGACAGGTTACTACCGGAGGTTTGTAAAGGACTACACCAAGAAAGCGCCCTCTGCAGGACCTCCTAGTAGGACAACCCCTCAAGAGTAGAAATCCTCCATTCCACTGGGGTAAAGAACAAGCTGAGGCGTTCAAAGAGATGAAGGAGATCCTGACAGGTGATGAGATCCTAGCTTACCCTGACTACAGCCAACCGTTCCTGCTGTACACTGATGCCAGCAACGAAGGATTGGGAGCTGTCCTCAGTCAGAAGCAAAATGGCCAAGAAAAAGTCATCGCATATGCAAGCAGGAAGCTCCGGCCGACTGAGAGAAACTCAGAGAACTATAGTAGCTTCAAGTTGGAGTTCCTGGCGCTGGTCTGGGCCATTACAGAAAGATTCAAGCATTACCTAGCCTCCAGCAAGTTCACTGCGTACACAGACAATAACCCCTTGACGCATCTTGAAACAGCCAAGCTGGGAGCCATGGAGCAACGTTGGAGGCTCGGCTGTCAAACTATCAATTTACCATCAAGTACAGGGCGGGCCGTAAAAACGCCAACGCTGACGCCTTGTCCAGAATGCCGCATGAATCCGACACGGAGGAAGAATCGATGACCTAGAAGAAGATTGAGCTACCTGCATTCCACAAAATGGATGATCCATGAGCAAACGAGCTACAGGAAGCGGTGGGAAGACGTTAAACCCTTTACTCACCACAGCTGGAAGGAGACTCAGGACAGCGATCCGTGGTCAGCGTATCAAGGAGCTGATAAGACAGGAAGGTTCCTCCTTGGAGAAAGACGCACCTATACCAGCAAGGCTGCTGTGGAACGAGAGAAGCCGGTTGTTCATCTACCGTGAGAAGCTGTGCAGGAGGTACGTCGACCCAAGGACCCATGAGATGGTTTGGCAGATAGTGGTACCAGAGCAGACATCAAATGGTGTTAGAAGCCTACCACGATCAAGCGGGACACTTGGCTGAAAAAGCTGGAGACCTGTTGAAGTGTCGTTCTACTGGTAGGGATGCGCAGCTCCATCGAGAATGGTGCCGGAATGTGGACCCTGTGGCCTCAGACGGAAAGACTACAGTAGTCGAAGGCACCCCTGCAGCCTATCAGACACTCGTCCTTGGAGATCGTGGCATTGGACCATGTCAAGTTGTCACCAAGCAGGTCGGGATACTCATATGCCCTGACCATGGTGGATCACTATTCCAAATTCCTGGTGGTCGCCCCTGTCAAAGATCTGACAGCAGAGACAGCAGCAAAGACCTTTCAAGCAAGTTTCTGCAGACCACACGGATATCCGGAGCAGGTGCTAACTGATCAAGGCCCAGCCTTTGAGGCCGAATTATTCAAAGAGTTCTGTCACTTGTACGGGTGTAAGAAGATCAGAACAACACCGTACCACCCTCAAACCAATGGACTTTGTGAAAAGATGAATCACATTGTCATTGACTTACTGAAATCTGTACCACTGGAGGAAAGAAATCGGTGGCCAGACTTGTTACCTGACCTGGTAGACCTGTACAACCACATACCGGTAAGTTCCACCAACTGCACCCCAGCCTATCTCATGCGGGCAAGACCAGGAAAGCTGCCCATGGATCTAGAGCTTGGAGTTGTAGAGCCGGAAGCGGATGTAACTACTGGAGACTGGGACACAAACAGACAGGAACAGTACAGAAAAGTACAGGCCTGTGTTGAGGAAAGTCTCAATCGATTCAGGGATAAACAAGCAGATCGATACAATAAAAGTGCGCCAGCTGAACCTTTCGCACCTGGTGAAATCGTACTAAAAAGAAAGAGGAGGTTACACAAACTTGACGATCAGTGGGAAAGAGAGCCTTACATCATACAGAGTTCAAGGTTTGATAACAAGAAGACGTGCATAATAAGCAAGGATGGAGGAAAAACGACTGCAACTGTGTCTAGAGATCATCTAAAGTTGTGTCCGGACCCATTAAAGCTTCGTGAGGAAGAACCTGTTGTCAATCAGGAGGAGAGTGATGAAGCGGTCATACATACAGATTTGGGAGATTTACCTGCAGATTGGCCCAGAATTGGAGAAGCTGTAATCATTCCTGTGCTGCAGTTTTATCAACCGCAAGAAGAATCTCTACATCCAGTCGCACCAATTGTGCCAGTAGAGTCAGTTCCAGAAGGACCTGTTCCGGCAGAACCTCAACCAGTGGAACCCCAAGAAGCGGAACCACAAGAAGCAGCACCACAAGAAGTGGAATCCCCTGGCGAAACAGAACCGCATCGCCCAGCCACAAGTATGCTTGCCAGATCCATAGAGAGGTTGAGGCAGTATTACAGTTTGCCAGCACGCAGAACAGATAGGCCAGAGACTACTATATCTGACACTACACCACGCAGGTCAGTACGTACAACGAAGGGAAGGTTACCTGTTCGGTACCAAGAGTAGTCCTAGCAAATTAGTCTAGTATGACCCAGACAGGGTTTACTTAATTGTACAAAGTTATGAAGAGTTGATTGAAATGTGATTTTACTTGAGATGTGTTTTCTCATGCAAAGGACTGCGTGGCTGTGGACTCTGCCAGCCCAAAAACTTTATTGTAAATAGTTCGCACTTCGGTGCTCCATCTTGGTTTTACACAAAGCCTTAACTACCTCTGAAGAAAAACCCGTATGGTGTGGCCTAGAGTGAGGTCTGCAACTCAGAAGTCCTGCAGCCCACCCAGGACCCACGTGGGAGGTTTTTGGTGCGGGTCCTCCACAAGAATCTTGTCTTATACTGTGTATATTTATTGAAAAGTATTTTGATAATTTTCTACTGACCTATGTACAAATTGTAACGTTAAAGAGTCCTTACCTCCCGCAAGGGATGAGGTTAAAATGTTTATGTTATATGCAAAACAAAAATGTTTTTCTTTTCTATTTCAGCCCGGGAGTGCTGAGTTTAACTAGGGGGGATGTGTGGCCCAGCTACGTGTGACACATGTCTCCTGGAAAATGCACAGGAAAGGTAATTGTAAAGCCTGAAATTCATTCACATCACACACTTCTTAACACTGCCACTAGAGGCATTTCAGACTTTTTGGTAGTGTGACGTAGCAATAGTGAGTCATTCTAGTCAGAGCTCAGTCTGAGCTAGACAGAAGTAGGATTGAAGTTCCTGTCTTGGACAGAGAGGTTCAGTTAGTTTCTGTTTCAGTCAGAGACAGACGGAAGGAGAAGAGAGTTCAGTCTTGGAGAGGAGTGAAGACTGATTCCTGACAGAGCTCAGATAGTTCATCTTATACAGAAGTGGAGGCTAGTACGAGTAGACGGATTTACTCTAGCCTAGTCAGAACTACAATCAGAACTGCTATCTCAGAACAAGCTGCCTGTGTTCCTATGAAAGTGGAAAGCAACTCTCAGAGCTACAGCATGTATACAGTCGGACGAAGCGTCCTGTGAGCTGCTCTGGACAGAGTTCTGTGAAGGAAAGAAAGAAGGGGATCACAGCAGTTATAGCATCGAGTCAACTGAGATCAGGTCAGTGAGCTCTGAAGGAAAGCTGCCAACTACACTCGCTGCTACCCGTGCTTATGTTGAGGGCGAGAGCAGGGCGACAGGCGAGTGGAGAAGGAAGAGTGACTAAGGTGACAGATCACCTTCACTTAATTAACCAGACACCGGGTCCGAAGCATTGCTAGTACTTCACGGCTAGTGATAGAAAATCTGGAGGCCTTGCTGGACTTCAAGTCACAGAAGGTAGCCCTAAGCGCCGATACGTAACCGGGGTCAGGAAAGACAACAGTCTAGCAGGGCCCTGCACAAAAGACTAGTTCTATCCAACAGAAGACTCCCACCACAATGAGGGCAGGGCGAAGCTGTCATATTCAGAGTTAAACCTGACTTCACGCAGGTTAAGATTCACACACGATTCAAGATAAAGGAGGCCTCAAACCTGCTCAGCAATTCCCTGAATGTGCATTCTCCAACCTGACCAGCTTCCCGGGACATACCTGCAACATCTACAAGTAAAGGTATGGAAAGAGACTGCATTGTGTGTGACTGACTTATTATCTGCACCCTGCACCACCATAGACTTTGAGGGATCAGTCCCACCTGTGGGGGACTTAACATCTAGCTGCCATAACATCCCCTCAGAGATTTACCCTGCAGCGCTGGTCAGTCAGATCAGATACCACAGGTGGCGTCACGAACTATTACTATAATCCCCTGTAAATATTCCCCCATTGTATGAGCGCCCAGGGCCACGGACCGAGCTCTGCTGCCAGTGACATCTCCCATAGACTTCCATGGGCTCGGTGCCGAGTACCCCATAGCCCTGGTACCCACCCCACTTGGTGTGTGCGACTCATAGGCGCCGCCCAGCGCTTAGTTACCCGATATGTACATTGGATACCAGCTCCCAGCTTTCTGATCGTTGGTCTCCCGCTGTCACACGCAGCGATGCGCGCTGGCCAGCGGGACATCAACGATGAAAAAATGGTCCAGGACATTCAACGACAATCAGCGATACCCAGCAGGGGGGCTGGTCGTCGCTGCGTGTCACACTAAGTGAGATCGCTGGCTAGGTCGCTGTTGCGTCACTAAATCGGTGATGCTTCAGCAATCTCGCTAGCGATCTCGCTTAGTGTGATGGGGGCTTAAGTCAGTTCTTGGCATGGGATGACACCTACAATAGATGGAAATCCTGACAGTGTGCGCATTGCATGATATGACAGTCTGATAGAGTGACTGCAAACTATTCTGTTCAACCGGAAAAAACCCCTTTAATTAAAAAATAATCAAACAGACAAAGAAGATTTAGAAATAGGTATACATGTAGAGGAAAGAACAGTAGACTTTACAATTAAGGTTATCAGTATGCAGAATTTACGTTGCACAGAAAAATCATGTAAACCTAATAATGAAACACACATGCAAACAAAAATAGAGAAAAAAACACACAGAAGATGGGATGAATAAATATGACATGAAGTCTCCAACTGACTACCAAATCTTCTAAACATAGAAACATTAGTCATCAAAGTCACCCACAAACTCCAGAGGATTCAAAATATGAACATATGAAGGAGAGTCATGGAGACAAAGAATAATTTGGACAGTGCAGTCACAGTGCAAAAAGAATTTAATAAATATTAAAATCTATCTATTCTTACAATAGAAGAACAGAATAAACTAGTTGTGCCCCAACCTACACTTCTTGAGAAGTCCACATATACAGTTGTGCTGAAAAGTTTACATACCCCGTCAGAATTTTTGCTTTCTTGGCCTTTTTTCAGAGAATATGAATGATAACACAAAACGTTTTCTCCACTCATGGTAAGTGGTTTGGTGAAGGCATTTATTGTCAAGCTACTGTGCTTTCTCTTTTTAAATCATAATGACAAAACATCCAAATGACCCTGATCAAAAGTTCACATACCCTGGTGATTTTGGCCTGATAACATGCACAGAAGTTGACACAAATGGGTTTGAATGGCTACTAAACGTAGCATCCTCACGTGTGACCTGTTTGCTTGTAATCACTGTGTATGCATAAAAGCTGAGTGAATTTCTGGGATCCAGACAGACTCTTGCCTCTTTTATCCAGCCACTGATGTTTCTGGATTTTAAGTCATGGGGAAAGCAAAATAATTGTCAATGGATCTACGGGAAAAGGTAGTTGAATGTATAAAACAGGAAAGGGAATTAAAAAGATATCCAGGGAATTGATAATGTCAGTCAGTAGCATTCAAACTGTGATTAACAAATGGAAAATCAGGGGCTCTGTAAAAACAAAACCACGGTCAGGAAGACCAACAGAAATTTTGTCCACAACTGCCAGAAAAATTGTTTAGGATGCAAAGAAAAACCCACAAATAACATCAGCTGAAATACAGGACTCTCTGAAAACTAGCAGTGTGGCTTTTCCAAGATGCACAATAAGGAGGCACTTGAAGAAAAATGGGCTGCATGGTCGAGTCGCCATAATAGAGCCATTACTGTGCAAATGCCACAAAGTATCTCACCTACAATACGCAAAACAGCACAGAAACAAGCCTAAAACTTCTGGAACACGGTAATTTGGAGTGATGAGACCAAAATTGAACTTTTTGGCCACAATCATTAACGTTACATTTGGAGAGAGGTCAATAAGGCCTATGATGAAAGGAACACCATTCATTGTTGTGAATGTGCTAGAGATGGTTTCTGAGCAGAGGCTCCCTCTGTTAGTTACAGACAGTACTGAACCTTTCAGCGAGGAATGGCAATCTGGGATCACTGACTGGACTGATATAAGGGAGGTTCCCTCCCATGATAGTCCGGTGATAATTGTTCTTGTCTCAATTGTGGTTCCTGGTTCATTTGAAGTTTGCTGGAGTCTTGCCTGCGTCTGCTGCTTTCAGATAAGATATTTTTGCTTTTCTTTTTGTGCTTGCTTTTTGCATTGTTTTCTGCACTTTTGGAGTTCAGCCGGGTCCCCTCCTGGGGCCTGTGCTTCTCTCAGTTTATCTGTAGTTACTGTTATTTGTTCATTTGCTTTTTCCTGTTTTTTCAGTGGCTGCGGCTTGGTTTTGTTACACCAGAGATCTGATTTAGGTGGAGGAAATCGTGTGATCTCAGGTTTTTGCAATCAGAAATCAGAAGTGTTGGTATTTTTTAGGGTTTTTTTTTTGGATTGCAGTCAGAATTCTGTCCTGTACTTTTCTGTCTAGACAGATTCGGCCCCAGCGTTTGCTCATTCTATTTTCTGTCTGTGTCCGTGCTTTCTTCTTGTCTAACCCCATTACATGTTTGGAGGCTTCCTATTTTCTTTGGGGATCTGCTCCGGGGCAGATAGCTTTCATCTTTCTGCCTTTAGGTGTAGTTATCTCTTAGGCTGTGATGAGGCGTCTAGGATCAATGTAGGAACGCTCCACAGCTACCTCTAGTTGTGGGGTTAGTTCAGGTTACTGCAATCCAATAGGTTCCAGCCTCTCTGGTGTATTACCGTTTTTGCTATTTCTCCTCAGCTACCTAAACATAACAGTATCACCGGCCAAAACTGAAATTGTATGGTACTCACAGAAGGGAAAAAATAGTTTGGAAAGAAAAAAGTTGTTAGAGCTGTCAGAGATTTTTTTTTTCCCTCTTTCTCTCTGGGTGCTGAGGAGGATTTTTTTTTCTCTCAATGGAGTTTGCACAGTTGTCTGGCCGTGTGGAGCAGCTTGCCACTGAGGTTCAGAGTATTGCTACCTATCTTGTTAGGTTGCCGGTTGTGGAACCTAGGATCCCATGCCAGATTTGTTTTTGGGGGATCGGGCTAAATTTCTGAATTTCAAAAATAACTGTAAGTTGTTTTTTGTCTTAAAGCCTAAGTCCTCAGGGAACGCAGCACAGCAGGTTCAAATTGTCATCTCTCTCCTGCGCGGCGATCCTCAGGATTGGGCTTTTTCCCTGACACCTGGGGATCCTGTTTTGAATGATGTTGATGTATTTTTTCAGGCTCTGGGGTTGTTTTACGATGAACCTAATGTCACTGATCAAGCTGAAAAAACCTTGTTGGCATTAAGTCAGGGCTGTGAAGCCGCTGAACTGTACTGTCAGAAATTCCGAAAGTGGGCAGTCCTGACCAAATGGAATGATCATGCTTAGGCAGCCCATTTTCGGAAGGGACTGTCAGAGAATGTAAAGGACGTTATGATGGGATTTCCTGTTCCCTCTGGTCTCAATGATTCTATGTCTTTGGCTATTCAAATTGACAGACGTTTGTGTGAAGCACAGAGGTATGCGTGAGAAAAGTGTTGCCTTGTGAGCCAGCTCCTGAGCCCATGCAGTGTGATGGAGTGACTTCTGGGGCACAGCGTCATGAGTTTCGAAAGCGCAATGGGTTATGTTTCTACTGTGGTGGTGACGCCTCTCATGCTATTTCAGTCTGCCCTAAGCGGGGAAGACGTTTTGCACGCTCAGTTGTTTTGGGTAGTGTTCAGACTAAAGTTCTGTTGACTGTTACCCTGATTTGCTCCATGTCCACATTTTCGGCTCAGGCTTTTGTTGATTCAGGAGCAGCTATTAACCTGATGGATTTTGACTTTGCCAAACGTTGTGGCTTTCCCATGATACCCCTTACGGAAGTCTATTCCCCTACTGGGCATTGATTCTACCCCTTTGGCGGAGAATAAACCCCAATTCTCTACTCAGGTGATAATGAGGGTTGAACCAGATCATCACGAGAGTTGCAAATTTCTGGTGTTGAGTAATCTGCATGACATTATTGCACTGGGTTTCTCTTGGTTACAGATTCATAATCCTGTTTTGGTTTGGAAATCTGTGTCTGTGACTAGTTGGGGCTGCCAATGTGTTAATGCTGACACTCCTGTTTTTTCTGTCTCTCCCCAGTCTCAGGATGTCCCTGACTTTTTGACTGATTTTTCTGATGTGTTTAGTGAAAGTAAGTCTGTATCCTTACCTCCTCACAGAAGCTACGATTGCGCTATTGAGTTAGTGCCTGGTGGTAAATTTCCTAAGGGTCGCCTTTTTAACTTATCTGTACCTGAACACGATGCTATGCGATCTTATATCAAGGAGTCATTGGAGAAGGGTCATATCAGACCATCCTCTTCGCCCTTAGGTGCCGGTTTTTTTCTTTGTGGCCAAAAAGGATGGTTCATTGAGGCCGTGTATTGATTATCGCCTCCTGAATAAGATCACTGTGAAATATCAATATCCGTTACCCTTGATTTCTGACCTGTTTTCCAGAGTGAAAAGTGCTAGTTGGTTTACCAAGCTTGACCTCAGGGGGGCGTATAACCTTATTCGCATTAAGCACGAGGATGAATGGAAGACGGCGTTTAATACCCCAGAGGGGCATTTTGAGTACCTAGTTGTTAGGGGTCAAGTTCCCGCTTCTGCACGAGGGGAATCTCGAGCCATCCCAGCTGCAGTCTCCCATCTGTCTCCGGCCGCAGTGGACTCTGCTCGGCTTAGACGTCGGTCCCAGCGTCTCGCCCAGTCTAACAGTGTGCAGAGGATTACTGCTGCCTCTCCAGGCTCTGCTATTGTGGCCAGTACTGGTTAGCGGCGAGCAGACGACTTTAGGACAAAGTCCTTGTTTTCCCCTTCTGAGCATGCCCAGGGTGAGATCTCTCATTGGAGATCAGGGGTCACATGCTCAGGTACTGCAGAAGCTCTATTGGTCCGCCAGGAAGGTCCTGTGACTACTGGTGTTCTGGAAGTTTTATTGGTCCTTGTTTCTGGCAGGTCCTGTAGCTGTTACTATAAAAGGGTGGCATGGCTGGGCCGCCATGCGCTAGTATCAATTGCATTATGTGCTTTGCGCCAGTGTGATCATGCATGCATGTGGTTAGGGCTCGGCTGAAATAAGCCCCTAGAATACCGGCACTCCTGTGAGGAGATTTGAGTGCAAGTGGTTAGGGCTTGGCTGAAATAAGCCCCTAGAATACCGGCTTCTCCGGTGAGGAGATTGCTTGAATGCAGGGCCGGCCCGAATGTATAGGTGAACAAGGCGGCCGCCTAGGGCGCCGACCCTAAGGGAGCGCCAGAGGAAAAATAGAAAAAATTATAAAAAAATCTTTTCAAAAGGCATAAAGTTTTAGGGATGGAAAGAAAAGTGTACATAAATTTTTTTTACCATAAATTTAAAAGAAAAAACCGTTGAGCTTCAATTTACGCACGGAAAGGAGGCGCTAAACTACGGACGTGAGTCGTTTGCATCGTCTGCTGACAGGTGTTTGATCCCACGCTTTTATTTTGCTCCTAAGTTTTCAAATGTTGGCAAAGCAAAGCAAACAACCAAAAATGCACACACTACACTAAGGGGGCGCCCGAGAGAAAAAAATGCGTATACTTAATAGTAGGGGCGCAACAAAATAGTTTCGCCTAGGGCGCCGTAATCTCTCAGGGCCGGCCCTGGCGATTACTGAAACCGTGTGGGCACCTTCTCAGCCGGGAAGAATGATATTCATTGTCAGTGTCAGAGCACTATTAACCTGCAGATTAACCCCACATCTGCAGATTAGTAGCGTTATTTTACATGACATGTATGTAAAGCGCTGCGGAATAAGATGGCACTATATAAGCAATGCATAATAAAAATAAGGGTATATACATACATACATATATATATACTGTATATATTAAACTGATTGAAACCATATCAATAATTTGTATTACTTAATTGGAGTGTTGAACCCATTAAAAATAACTCTTACTATACAATCCCTTCACTTTCCCAGGTGTCCACAGAACATGTTGGGTGATTCTCCTATCTGGCTGACTATTTATGCAAGGCATAGATTGTTCTCTGACAGGATAGGCACAGGCCTGAGGTGACAATTGTGTCTCAGTCATCCTTTCCATCTCTTTTTTTTTCTGGTGATCAGAAGTTCTTCTTCCACTCCACAATAAACTCTCCCTCCCCCAGGAATAGATATCTCTCCCCATATACCTGGGGCCTTCATTTTTTTTTTTACAAGCAGGGCAAATAATTGCCCCATTTTTATGGACTGTCCTGTTATTTCTGGACTGTTTGCAGCTTATATCGGGATGTGGAGGAAGCCTGTTGCATAGAGATCACACGGCATTTGGTAGAGAAGAATTTGTGTGGAGGGTTGAGAATTCGGTGTCTGTTTGCACATAAAAGTGCCATGGTCATGTTTGGGCCCCAAATGGTTAGTTTTGGGCTGTCCTGAAAGCTTATATAAGATAGATAGGACTGAATGTGTGTAAATTTGGGTGCCATTCATTCTATAGGTTCTGGAGACACAGATGATTTTGGTGAGTGCTGCACTCGAGCTCTCCCACAATCATATTACACAAGGGAAATGTGTTTACTGCAGGCGTGTAAGTGGCATTCTGCAGCTGTCAGTAATAGAGGGGGTCCTGTTTTGGATAATAAACCAACATGAACACAGCTGTTCCAAATTAAAGAATATTAGTTTATTACATTAAAAGTTCGTTCACATTGTTCTGTCCCCGCATGAGGCGAATGAAGATGTGGTTGATTAATAGGGGTTGGGAGAGATCCTACCTTCTTTTTCCTCAATGCAGAGCAGGTAGGACCGATGCTGTTCAGCGTCTGGAGAGATGATGCATACCAGGGGATTGTGCAACGCAGACTTGTTTATTTGGAAATCTTGACATACAGCATATGATCGGTAATACAGTAACTTCTCCAGGAATGCAGGTGTAAACAAGGTGCATCAAGATACAGCACCAAGTGTGGCTGCAAGTGTGAGCAGCAAGAGGTCGAAAACTGATGCCTTCCTCAGCTCGGTTCAAGGGTGTCTCTCCCACTGAAAGTGAAAAAATGACATAGCTGCTAGGAAGAAAAGGTGACCCTTGAACCGGAAAGTGGAAGGCACACCCATAAGAATTAATTACAGACTGCTATGCGGAAAAAGGCCAGTAGGTGGCAACAGAGCAGCATGTAAGAACAGATACCATGAAAATAATACAATATATAGGAAACTGCAAAGCACAATCCAAATGCCTGGGAACCGGCCAAATGGAACAGCATACACATAATCATATAACATGGCCTAGAACTATCCAATGTCTTATCAGATAGCACTAGGCTCAATGTTATACCATGGGGCAGAGCAGATCTGCAATTTTTTCTCATAATAATTCCGCACAAGAAAAATAAATCACAGCAACTGGCCACCTCCTGATGGGCACCATCAAGAATGTTTGTGAAGTGACCAGATAAAGTCCATTGTCATCCTTCACTTTGGTTCAGCTGGACGTGGCTCTTCTTTAGCACATGATGTTCACAAAGGAGTCACAAAAGCATTTTTTTTACTAAGCAGATATTCAATTTCTTGCTCAAATTGTTTTTATTGAAAATGTTCTAATTATTATACAAAATGGAGTTAAACAACATGAAGAAAAGGAAAAAATAGGGGAGACAAGGGAAAATAAAGGAAAATGGGAGAAGGAACTATCGCAAAGCAATAAGAGTTATTCTATCTCTGATATATGTACTAAGAGATATTAAGGTCAAGGGTAAGACAATGGAATTATCATTTCTTTCACAGTATCTCACCATTTTGATAGTTTCATTATCACATATTATGTAAACTAGCTAACTATGTTTCTGATCAGGGCTGCCAAAAGGAATTTCATGGCACCATAGTGTCAAAATTTTCAGGCTCCTTTGAGACTCCGCGCCAGGCTCCACCCCATTTCCGCCTCCACACAAGCCCCGCCTACACCTCTCAAACTTTCCACAGTCCCACCGCCCACTCTTGGAAAAACTCTTCTGCCTCGTCCTCACCAATCACACAGTAACTGTTCCCATGGAACCATATCACATACATAACCATCACCTTTTGTTTTGACCAACAGATTTTTTAAGCCTGCCACCACGACAAGGTAGACTCTTTTGGCAGGGCCCTACTCTACTCTAACATATCAAACATTTTTTAAAATATCCAATAATCTTTTTAGGTATATTTTTTATTTATTTTTCTTTAAGGGAATGTGTCACATACATTTTTAAAACTAATTGAAATCAGATTGTTATAATCTTTTGTATAATCTGTATTTCTGATTGCAGATTATTGTATTCTGTTTCCTGTATATTTATGGAAGATGCTCTCTAGTCTGTTTGGAGATATGGACATAGGACATATACATGTATATATCATAACACATTATAGGTGACTCTATTTCCTTGGGAGAGTTTTCTATTCATGTTCTCATGTTTAGTGACATGCAGATGTCATTGTGCAGGAAGGGGGAAGAGGTGAGCTGTGACACTACCTACTGTGAATGGTGGATTCTGTTATCTCTCATTGTAATCCTGCTTGTTATGATAATGAGGTGACTGCTAATAAGAGATCTCTTCTGGACATGCCAGTCTATTAGAAAAGTCGTTTCTGTTTATTTATTATTTTATGATATAATGGGTGACATACTTTAAAGTAAATTCTTGCAAAACTTTAAACTATGATTTAAAGGATTGGCCATTTTCTGGTTATTCTTGACGAATGTGTTTGAAATGATAGGGCTCTTACTAATATGGCCTTTCTTGAATTTCAGCACCGAATATGAAATATGGGAAATAGAAATATAGGCTATACTGAATTTCTGCACTAAATGCCTTTTAATCTTCTCACATACACATTGGTTAACCATAACCAGAGAGTGGTCAATGCCCAAAACATAAAAGCTTCATGACACATTCCCACTAAATATTTTGCTAGCTAAATTTATTTTCAGAAGAGTCATTTAGTTAAATCCCTTGGTCAATTACGTAAAGTGCAAAATTGCAGTGCCAAAAACAAAAGAGAAAACAAACAAATAAAACAAACAAAACAAAGACAATCAACACAATGAAAATAAGGTCATTTTGTGAGATCAGAGAAGCATAATATAAAACAACAAAGAGTATTATAGCACACGATCTAAGGAACTGAACCATGTTTGACCCCCCAGGGCCAAACTGACGTGCATGGGAGGGGGATAGTATTACAATGAAGAGAGGAGGCTGGGATTTCTTCCAGGAAACGCACACCCCGGAGCCTGGAAGAAATCATTAACATCAAGACAGAATAGAACATTTCTCCACAACAAGACCATTAATATGACGCATACAGGTAGGACTAGTACCTATTGTATATAGGTAGGACTAGCTTAACATTTCTATTACCTGTATGCCCATATTAATAGGTCATATACATCTCGGGGGGGGTAACAGATTCCCTTTAAAGCATAAAAACACACATAGATAAGAATTAATATATCTAATAGGGTGACGACAGCTGTCCAGACCTGCATCCCACCACAAGAAACAGTCCAGAGTAATCTCTGGAGAATGCTATCATCCTCAGTGACACAGTGAGGGGCTACTCACCCCTTCTGATCTCAGGCTCTTTACTCATCTAGGAGTGCTACTCAAACTGTTGGGGTGCAGCTATGGGACCCTATTTTCAGAGATGGTGTCCTCCACCCAAGTCTCAAAACGCTGAAAGGGTCTTCAGGAGAGGTGGGTAGTCGAGCTAGGCTATCAGACGGTCACCTCTGTAGCTGTGTCATCCTTCCTATTGTTCCATTCAGGGGTGGACAGGGGCGGACATGTTGGTGCAACTTGTGCAACTGCACACGGGCAAAGTGGTAACGGGACCCATTTCCACCTCTAAAGCAGATGAAATTGTGCATTATGATAAGTTATTGGGCTGTTCATTAACATAAAGACAGAATATAACATTTATCCACAACAAGACCATTAATATGAGGCATACAGGTAGGACTAGCTTAACATTTCTACCTGTATGCCCATATTAATAGGTTATATACGTCTCGTGGGGTGACAGATTCCCTTTAAAGCATAAACACACAAATATTAATTCTTATCTATCTAATAGGATGACGACAGCTGTCCAGACCTGCATCCCACCACAAGAAACAGTCCAGAGTAATCTCTGGAGAATGCTATCATCCTCAGTGACACAGTGAGGGGCTACGTGCCCCCTTCTGATCTCAGGCTCTTTACTCATCTAGGAGTGCTACTCAAACTGTTGGGGTGCAGCTGTGGGACCCTATTTTCAGAGATGGTGTCCTCCACCCAAGTCTCAAAAAGCTGAAAGGGTCTTCAGGAGAGGTGGGTAGTCGAGCTAGGCTATCAGACGGTCAACTCTGTAGCTGTCTCATCCTTCCTATGGTTCCATTCAGGGGTGGACAGGGCGGACATGTTGTTGGTGCAACTTGTGCAACTGCACACAGGCCAAAAGGTAGGGGGACCCATTTCCACCTCCAAAGCAGATGAATTTGTGCTTTATGATGAGTTATTGGGCTGCAAAGGGTCCATATATTGTTCATGCACAGTGTCCCTCTTCTGTCCGTGTCTTCCAGTGTCTCCAATGTATAATTCATTTCCTGCAATACAAGCTCAATACAATCAGTCCTACCACTACCACTATGGGCTTTTGAAGAGTTGAGAGTAAATTGTTTAACCCAACTCTGATAGACCCCATCCAGAAAAAGGGATTCCATCCCTCCCTGGATATATCTCTAGCTTTTTGCTGCAGCTCCTTTACTTTATCCATGTTTCTCTAGGAGCAGCATTCCTCACCTATAACAGCACAAGTGCCCCCTTCAATTGCTAATAGGCAGTCAAGAGCCATTCTCTTCTGAAGCGCTACCATCCTCATTCAGTGACATCATAAGTAGAAGCTAAAGGGGTGAAACCAACAACCAAAACATTTGGTGACATCACAAGTCGTATCTTATGGGGCAAAACTAACAACCGAAACATGCCGTGAAATGACAAATAAGAGCTAATGTGGGCGAAGCCAACAACCATAATATTCTTGACATCATATGACGCATCTAATGGGGCGGAATCAACAATCCCATCACTCGAAGACATAACAAGGAGCAGCTAATGGTGCGGATCCAACAACCACCACATTCCGCGACATCACAAGTTGCAGCTAATGGGTGCGGATCCAACAACCTCACTTCCATTGAAGTGCATTGCCCAATTTACTGGAGATCAAACAATATGAATACTACCAATGTGAGGTAATATTTGAATAGTTTCACTGTATATGTAGCTAATATGTATATACAACAGTGTTGTACAAGGATTTCCCAATATTGGTTGGATTTATATTTTAGATCTGGACTGTATATTACCATATGTCTCAATAACACCCGACAATTACATAATTATATCCAGGTTACAAGTGTTCCCTTTACAGGATATAACTGTAACCTCCCAGATTTGGATGATTCTATAACAATAAATGGCCTAAAAATCGAGAAGTCGTCATGCTCCAGTTATGGCTAGCGGGATTCTCTCAACTATAACTCTTCTATGGATCTGATGAGCAAGAACGTCAGAAACCAATAAAATGTGATAGATAAAGGGAAATTATTGTCATTTCTATATTTGGAGAAAAATCCCGTCACATCCTATATATCCCTTTACTATTGGAAAAAATGCTGGAAAACTTGGACATCAGCTAATCTGAGGGGTTCACTATTTGTTTTGGACCTGCTTGTATTATATAGAATAAAGACTCCTTAATGAATAAAAAAATAAATGAGAAACAGATGATAGAAGAGAATGAAGGACACAATAAGAGATGACATAGAGCCGACTTACCTCTCTCTCCACTGTCTGCAACTGTCACATGGAATGTTGTCTCTGCAGCTCCTTACACAATATGTGATGTCATAATGCAAGGGGGCGGAGCCGGAAACCACAACATTCCGTGACATCATCAGCTGGAGCAGCAGGTGCTATTTAACCCCTTAGTGACAGCCAATTTGCAGCTTAATGACCAGGCCAATTTTTTTACAATTCTGACCACTTTCACTTTGAGGTTATAACTCTGAAACGCTTTAACGAATTCCCCTGATTCTGAGATTGTTTTTTTGTGACATATTGTACTTCATGTTAGTGGTAAAAAATTTTTAATATGACTTGCGTTTATTTATGAACAAAACGGAAATATGGTGAAAATTTTGAAAATTTGGCAGTTTTCAAACTTTAAATTTTTATGTCCTTAAATCAGAGAGATATGTCACACAAAATTACTAATAAATAACATTTCCCACATGTTTACTTTACATCAGCACAATTTTGGAAACAAAATTTTTTTTGTTACGAAGTTGTAAGGGTTAAAATTTGAACAGCGATTTCTCATTTTTACAACACCATTTTTTTTAGGGACCACATCACATTTGAAGTCACTTTGAGGGGTCTATATGATAGAAAATACCCAAAAGTGACACCATTCTAAAAACTGCACCCCTCAAGGTACTCAAAACCACATTCAAGAAGATTATTAACCCTTTACTTCACAAGAACTGAAGCAGTGTGGAAGGAAAAAATTAACATTTAACTTTTTTGAAAAAATTTACTTCAGAACCAATTTTTTTTATTTTCACAAGTGTTAAAAGAGAAAATGAACCACAAAATCTGTTGTACGATTTCTCCTGAAAACGCTGATATCCCATATGTGGGGGTAAACCACTTTTTGGGAGCGCGGCAGAGGTCGCAAGGGAAGGAGCGCCATTTGACTTTTTCAGCACAGAATTGGCTGGACGCCATGTCGCGTTTGAAGAGCCCCTGATGTGCCTAAACAGTGGAAACCCCCAACAAGTGACCCCATTTTGGAAACTAAACCCCCTAAGGAACTTATCTAGATGTGTTGTGAGCACTTTGAACCTCCAAGTGCTTCACAGAAGTTTATAACGTAGAGCCGTGAAAATAAAAAAATCATTTTTTTCCTCAAAAATCATTTTTTTTGCCAGCTATTTTTTATTTTCCCAAGGGTAACAGGAGAAATTAGAACCCCAAAATTGGTGTGCAATTTGTCCTGAGTACGCTGATACCCCATATGTTGGGTAAACCACTGTTTGGGCGCACGGCAGGGCTCGGAAGGGAGGGAGCACCATTTGACTTTTTAAACGCCATGTCGTGTTGGAGACCCCCTGATGTGCCTAAATAGTGGAAAGCCCTCAATTCTAGCTCCAACCCTAACCCCAACACACCCTTAATCCCAACCCTAACCCCAATCCCAACCCTAATCCAAACCTAATTATAACCCTAATCTTAAATGTAACCCTAATCCTAACCCTAATGGAAAAATGAAAATAAATATAGATTCTTTATTTTATTATATGTCCCTAACTAAGGGGGTGGTAGAGGGGGGGTTTATTTACTATTTTTTTTTATTTTGATCACTGTGATAGCGTTTATCACAGTGATCAAAATGTCCTGCACGGAAAGAATGAATCTGCCGGCCGACAGATTCGGTGGGCGCACAGCGCATGCGCCCGCCATTTTTTTTGCAGATAGAAGACCGGGAGCTGCATGAGCCATGGGAGGACGGGGGGGGGGGACGGACACTGGGAGGTACCCAGGGATGGATCGGGGACCCTATTTCTCTCCCCTCTGATGTGCAATCACATCAGAGGAGAGAGAAATTAAATGCAGAATCGCTGTTTTTTTTGTTTGCGGTCGCCGTTATATGGTTAATAACGGCGATCGCAAAAGCGCCTGAATCATGTTCTCTGGGAGAATATCCGACTCGGCAGGCGCACTGCGCATGCGCCCGCCATTTTCTTTGCAGGGAGAAGACGCGGGGAGCTGCGGGAGCTGTAGGAGGACAGGGGGGACACCGGGAGGTACGGGGGACAGATCGGGGGTCCCGGGGACCCTATTTCTCTCCCCTCTGATGTGCGATCACATCAGATGAGAGAGAAATTAAATGGTGAATCGCGGCTTCTTTTTTTTTTTTTTTTTTTGCGGTTGCCGTTATATGGAAATATGGAAAATCCGACTCGGGGGCGCTATATACTTTCTCCACAGCGCCGTTAATGAACAGCGCTGTGGTTTAAGTAACCTTAACCACCGCCGTTAAAAGGCGTATCGGCGATCGTTAAGGGGTTAAGGAACTCTCGGTGCCCAGCAAACGGAGCCGGGAGGTGGCATCAGAACAGGATGGTCACTAAGATTTAAGACCTTAGAACAATCCTTTTAAAGGGAACCAGTCATGTACAAAAAACAGTATTAACCTGCAGATATGGGGTTAATCTGCCAGTTCTGACATTGTGTGGCCGCCGCACTGAGAGCCCCGCTACCAGGAGGAAAAGAACGATATTCCTCCCAGCAGCATTGGGCGTTCAGTCATAGGGTTGGCTCCGGCACAATTCATTCACTGCTCTGTGCATAAACCCCACCCTCACATTGACTGATAGCCTGCCCTAATAATGAGCGAGCTGTCAGTCAGTGCCACGGGCACGGTTACAGCCTGCACTCTATGCGCTGAGCGATTACCAGGGCCGGCCCGAACGTATAGGCGAACTAGGTGGCCGCCGACCCTAAGGGGGCGCCAGAGAAAAAATAGAAAAAATTATAAAAAATCTTTTCAAAAGGCAAAAAGTTTTAGGGATGGAAAGAAAAGTGTACATAAATTTTTTTACCATAAATTTAAAAGAAAAACCGTTGAGCTTCAATTTACGCACGGAAAGGAGGCGCTAAACTACGGACGTGAGTCGTTTGCATCGTCTGCTGACAGGTGTTTTGATCCCGCGCGTTTATTTTGCTCCTAAGTTTTCAAATGTTGGCAAAGCAAAGCAAACAACCAAAAATGCACACACTACACTAAGGGGGCGCCCGAGAGAAAAAAATACGTATATTTAATAGTAGGGGCGCAACAAAATAGTTTTGCCTAGGGCGCCGTAATCTCTCGGGCCAGCCCTGCTTGAATGTGTTGCTGTCTGCATGATCACGGACTGCTATCCGCACAGCAGTTATCTGTGTATCCCTGTGGTGTTAACAGGACACAGTCTTTTTCTCAGCGGCTCTGTGACGCAACAGGGTTCGCTTTATAACGCTGGTTCAGCGCCCCTACTTTGCGGCTCACTGAAGCTAAGTGAGTTCGCACCTATCGCCATATAGCGCTGTGGCATTCCCTTTAGCGGCTCTGGGATTAACAGAGTTCGCACTAACTGCCACAGCGTGCTACGGCGTTTATTTTAGCGACTCTGCGGGATAACAGAGTTCGCTACTTTCGCCATGTTACTAGCAGCGAGCTTCGCCTGCACGGTGGACCCCGGGCTGCGAACGCACCTCTCTACTATAACTATTAGGTGCGTTCCGCAGACCCTAACACCTAGTGATCCCCTTTGGGCTCACTAATGCTCCTTCCGTCTTCCAATCCTTCATGAATGATATTTTCAGGGATTTTGTGGATAAATTTCTGATTGTTTATTTTGATGATATCTTGATTTTTTCCAATGACTGGGACTCTCATGTGATACATGTTCGGAGTGTGTTTCAGATTTTGAGAGAGAATGCTCTGTATGCGAAGGATCAAAGTGTCTTTTGGGTACAGAAGGTCTCATTTTGGGATTCATTTTGTCTCCGTCTGTTATTGAAATGGACGGTCAAGGTTCAGGCCATCTGTGATGGTTCAACTACTTCATTAAGGCTCTTCAGAGATTTTTGGGTTCTGCCAATTTTATCGTAAATTTATTGGTATTTCTCCGGTATTGTTAAACATTGATGATTTGACAAAAAGGGGTCCGATGTGGTGAATTGGCCTCCTGAGGCAGTCTCTGCGTTTCAGGAACTTAAGCAGAGATTCACTTTGCTCCTGTTCTACGGCAGCCTGATGTTTCTCTACCCTTTAGGTGGAGGTTGATGCTTCTGAGATTGGGGCAGGTGCCGTTTTGTCCAAAGGGATCCAGAGACCTCTAAGAGTAACCTTGTGCTTTTTTATCAAAAATTTTCCAATGAACGTAATTATGACGTGGGTAATCGGGAGTTATTGGCCATGAAGTGGCTTTGAGAGTGGAGAATTGGCTGGAAGGAGCCAAACATCAGGTGGTGGTCTCATGGACCATAAGAACCCGGTTTATCTCGAATCAGCCAAGCGACTTAATCCTAGACAGCAGGTGGGCTTGTTTTTCACCGTTTTATTTGTGATTTTTTTCTTCTGGCACTAGAATGTTAAGGGGATGCCCTCTCGAGGAGTTTCTTTGCGGATTCTCCTGAGTTATCTGATCCTGCTGTTATTTGAAAGAGGGTGTGGTACTTTCCGCCATCTCGCCCAATTTGAAACTGGCTCTGGAGGGTGTCAGGAGGATAAACCTGAGCGCTGCCCTATTGGGAAATTGTTTGTCCCAGACCAGTGGAAGAAGAGTGTGATGTCTGAGATTCATTGTTCCGCGTTGGCTGGTCATCCCCGGATTTTTGGTACCAGAGACTTGGTGAGTCGGTCCTTTTGGTGGCCTACTTTGTCTCGTGACGTCAGGGACTTTGTGCAGTCCTGTGGGACTTGCTCTCGTTCCAAGCCTTGCTCTCGCTCTAGTGGTTTGTTAATGCCATTACCTGTGCCCAAGAGGCCATGGAACCATATCTCTATGGATTTTATTTCCGACCTCCCTGTTTCTCAGAGAATGACCGTTATCTGGGTAATCTGTGATACGTTTTCCAAGATGATACATCTTGTGCCATTACCTAAGTTACCTTCCTCCTCTGAGTTGGTGCCTTTGTTCCTTCAGCACGTGGTTCGGTTACATGGCATTCCAGAGAACATTGTGTCTGACAGAGTAGTCCAGTTTGTTTCCAGATTTTGGAGGACATTTTGTTCTAAACTTGGTGTTCAATTATCTTTCTCCTCTGCATTTCACCCTCAGACCAATGGACAAGCCGAGAGAACAAACCAGACCTTGGAGACTTATTTGAGATGTTTTGTGTCTGCTGATCAAGATGACTGGGTCTCTTTTTTGCCTTTGGCTGAGTTTGCTCTTAATAATAGGGCTAGCTCTGCCACCTTCATGTCTCCATTTTTCTGCAATTCTGGGTTTCACCCTCGATTTTCTTCGGGACAGGCGGAGGCTTCTGTCTGTCCGGGTGTTGACTCTGTTTGGAGCGAATGCAGCAAATTTGGGACCAGGTAGTGGAGAGGTTGTCTCTCTCTCAAGAGAAGGCCCAGCGGTTTGCCAACCGGCATAGGACTGATGGTCCTCGGTTTAAAGTGGGGGACTTGGTTTGGTTGTCCTCAAGAAATATCCCTATGAGGGTTGCATCTCCAAAGTTTAAGCCTAAGTTCATTGGACCTTATAAGATCATGGAGATTCTTAATCCGGTTTCCTTCCGTTTGCTTCTTCCAGGGACATTTAAGATCCATAATGTGTTCCACAAGTCCTTATTGAAAAGGTTTGTCGAGCCAGTGGTTCCTATGGCTGCGCCTCCTGACCCTGTTTTGGTTGAGGACAATCTGGAGTATGTGGTTGAGAAAATATTGGATTCTCGTTTTTCTAGACGGAAACTCCAGTATTTGGTTAAGTGGAGAGGTTATGGTCAGGAGGACAATTCTTGGGTGTTTGCTTCGGACATCCATGCTAGGAGACTGATCCGTGCCTATCACCGAGCTCATCCTTATCGGCCTGGTTGCACAAGTGAGGATTCAGTGACCCCTCCTCAAGGGGGGGGTACTGTTGTGAATGTGCTAGAGATGGTTTCTGAGCAGAGGCTCCCTCTGGTGGTTACAGACAGTACTGAACCTTTCAGCGAGGAATGGCAATCTGGCATCACTGACTGGACTGATATAAGGGAGGTTCCCTCTCATGATGGTCGCCTGTGATCAATTGTTCTTGTCTCAATTGTGGTTCCTGGTTCATTTGAAGTTTGCTGGAGTCTTGCCTGCATCTGCTGCTTTCAGATAAGATATTTTTGCTTTTCTTTCTGTGCTTGCTTTTTGCATTGTTTTCTGCACTTTTGGAGTTCAGCCGGGTCCCCTCCTGGGCCTGTGCTCCTCTCAGTTTATCTGTAGCCACTGTTATTTGTTCATTTGCTTTTTCCTGTTTTTTCAGTGGCTGCGGCTTGATTTTGTTACACCAGAGATCTGATTTAGGTGGGAGATTGTGTGATCTCAGGTTTTTTGCAATCAGAAGTGTTGGTATTTTTTAGTGTTTTTTTTGGATTGCAGTCAGAATTCTGTCCTGTACTTTCTGTCTAGACAGATTGGCCCCAGCATTTGCTCATTCTATTTTCTGTCTGTGTCCGTGTTTTCTTCTAGTCTAACCGCCATTACATGTTTGGGGCTTCCTAATTTCTTTGGGATCTGCTCCAGGGCAGATAGCTTTCATCTTTCTGCCTTTAGGTGTAGTTATCTCTCAGGCGGTGATGAGGCGTCTAGGATCAACGTAGGAACGCTCCACGGCTACCTCTAGGTGTGTGGTTAGTTCAGGTTACTGCAATCCAATAGTTCCAGCCTCTCTGGTGTATTACCGTTTTTGCTATTTCTCCTCAGCTACCTAAACATAACAATTCCTACTGTAAAGCACAGAGGTGGATCGCTGATGTTTTGGATATGTGTGAGCTACAAAGGCACAGGTAACTTGTCAAGGTTGAAGGAAAGATGAATGCAGCATGTTATCAGCAAATACTGGAGGCAAATTTGTAATCATCAGACTGGAAGTTACGCAAGGGATGTACTTGGACGTTCCAACATGACAACAATCCAAAACACAAAGCCATGTCTACCTGTCATAGGTTACAGCAGAACACAGTGAAGGTTCTGGAGTGGCCATCTCAGTCTCCTGACCTCATATCATTGAGTCACTCTGGGAGATCTCAAGCACGCAGTTCATGCTAGACAGCCAGAATTTACAGGAACTGGAGGCTTTTTGCCAAAAGAGTGGGCAGCTTTACCATCTGAAATAATAAAATAATAAGAACCTCATCCACAACTACCACAAAAGCTGTCATTGATGTAAGAAGGGCAATGCACGTATTAGGAAATGGGGTATGTGAACTTTTGATCAGGGTCATTTGGATATTTTGGGTTGTCATTATGATTTAAAAGAGAAAACACAGTATTTGACAATAAATGCTTCACCCAACCACTAATCATATTCTCTGAAAAAGGCCAAGAAAGCAAAAATTCTGCCGAGGTATGTAAACTTTGAGCACAACTGTATAGTCCAGGCTACATTTGAAGAAACTGGAACTGATATAGAGGCCACAAATATAGTTTTAGGGTTTTCCAACAGTAATATGAATTTCATACTATATGTCTATTTTAAAATTAATTGTAATGCGTTAATGTAATAATATTACCTTGTTATCTCCCTTTGCATAATACATAACAAGTCCTTGCAATATTGTTACCTGTGCGATCCAACGTTGAACTCACAATGCTTATCACATGTCCTTTCTAATATTATCACGTTTGATATGCCCCCTCGCATGGACCTTTAGTATTGTCACATGTGTGCTAAAGTGTGGAGAGCATAAATGCTACAGAACTTCGCTAAACTACTGTTCCTTTTATTATGAGCTTCTCATGCTGAAAGCTAATCGTAATCATTAGTGTTGAGTAGTGTTGAGCGATATGCTCGATATCTAAAATATCGGATCGGAATGGTATCGCCGATAGCACTAAATATCGTCGATATCCGATTCGATACCGGAAGTCCCATGTAAGTCTATGGAACAAAATATCGCAACTAAAAAAACACTATTCTTTCGTTGTAAACACAAAATATACACACATAGAATACATATATATATATACATGTCATTGTGACTATTATATACATATTATTTATAGTTTATACACTTTACATAGTAAAATAGACTCTGATTCAATTGCCGGGTAAAGCCGTGACATACCCCATAGAAGTCGACGGGCTCGGTGCCGAGTACCCCAAAACCTCTGGCTCTGTGCGACTCAACTGGGCGTCACGAACAGGATTCTGTAGCTCCTATAAGCGAGTCCTGTGTGCCTGAATTGAACTGGTTTTGTGCTTGAGAATTGCTAAAATCATCAGAGAATGTATTTGCCATTTTTCAGCATATCTGCGTCACGACGAGGCACTGGTGAAGAAGAAGGGCGTGCTCTTCGTGGGTGTACACTCACTCAGTGGCGCGAAAACGATGGCCGACCACTCTAAATGGTACTGCAATGTAAGATCGTGCCCCACAGCTCTTGAGTTCCGCTCCTCATCCTCCTCAGTGTGCGGAAACTAACACGAAGGTCCCGCCTCACTACAAAAGAGGGGCCCTTTCCAGATGCTAATGACACATGTGACTTGGCAGAGATGGCTAATGGACACGAGCAAAAGTGTGAAGGGATGGAGCAGTCAGAGCTCTCCCCCCACGGAAGCGACCCGATCGCCACGGAACCACCGTTGGGCACCCGGCCTGTAAACCCTCCTACGCTGCAAGAAGTGGAGGATACCCTAAGAGGCCTGGCCCGGCACCGGGAGGAGGTCGCCAGGATGGAAGCCAGCTGGCGTGCCCTAAAACTAAACTTGGAGCGGCGCCAATCCCTCTTACCTCAAGTGTCTGTACCGGATGGTGAGGCACCCGTTCTAGTAGAGGAGTCCGTGCGGGCATCCCAGCCCTTGCAATGTGATCCGGTTGACGTTGTCGCAGTGGAGGCACCCGTTCCTGCAAAAAACGCTGCACCGGCAGCACCCCAGATCCCGCTGTCTGCCCCCGTCGCTGAGACAGAAGAAGTGACACCCGTCCTCATGGAGGAGGCCGCGCAGGCACCAGAGGTCTACCTGTCTGTACCGGAGCCCCGACTGTCATCTGTTCCAGAGCCGGCTGCTTCCTCCGCAGGTGAGCGCCGCCAGGACTGTCGGGCGCCAGGAGAGCTGCCGCAAACCGGACATCGTAAGCTGCAGTTTGATGGTGGAGACATGGAGATGCTGGTGGAGGAGAATTACAACCGGCGTCAGGAGGAAGAGTGGAGACGTTGGGAGAGAGAAGCCGAGCGACAAAGGGAGCAGCGCGAATCCCAGAAGCTTCGCCAACGTCACATCGAGAAGGACCGGGCAGATAAGGACCGGATGAGAAAAGATAAAGGAACCCTGATGGAGCCGCGGCGTAAGGGTGCAGTACGGAGCTTTAAATTGAAAGCTGGTTGGGGCTTCATCCAGGAGCCTGGACTTTATTTAGAAGTGTTTGTGACCCGGCGGGACGTGGAGACTCACCTCCCAGAAGGACACCCGGGGAGGGACCTGTTGCCAGGAGACTTGGTAACTTACACCCGACACTGGGGTTACAATGGATGGTATGCCCTAAATGTCACCAGGTGCGACCCCTGGTCCCCAGAGTGTCAGGAACCTGTGAGACCCTCGGAGCCTTCAGCCTCCCACATCCAGGCCTCTGCACAAGTGCCCACCCCACGCCGTAAATCTCCCCAGCCTCCCTCAGTGGTCTCCTCAGCAGCCCCAGCTATGGACATGATAATGATATCTGGCCCGTACCCGGTGCCTGTTAGGCCCCCTGGGGTTCGTTCAGTCCGGGACATAGGGCTCCAGACCCGGAGGGAGATGAAAGAGGTGGCCACACAGACACAGATAGCGGGTCACGACTTGACTGTACAGGCCACACGACGTCATCAGGTCCTGTGGTCCTTGGTGTCTCGGATGTTTGGCAAGCATCAGAAGAGTACCAGGTGGTACCTGGAACACCCCTGCCAAAGAATTATAAATAACCCGGACAGGGTCCCTGTATGTAAATAGTTAAATTGTTGATGTACCCGGACGGGTGAATGTTCATAAAAAAGTTTTTTAATTTAATAAAAAAAACAACACAGTTTTCATTACTTTTATTACAGTCTCATCCTGCGACGCCATCGATCTCCTGTAAAAAAATGAAAAAAAAAAAACAGCAGTATACCACCTGTCCGACGCAGTCCATAGTAACGAGTGTCCCACGACGATCCAGCTCTGCTACATCAGAATGACATCAGAGGCAGGCAGGCAGGCAGAGGCTGTCATCCCGGCGCAGCACAGCTGATTACCTGCTTCCCCGGCGGTGACGTCATCGGACTGACTGCTTTACGGCCGGGATTACTCAGCAGTCACTGCAGTTATCGCGAAAAACTGCATGTGACCGCCAGGGAGAAGATAATGGCGGCCATCAAGCAGTCCAGGACGTGACCGCCGGAGATCTTCTGCCAGGTAAGTGCCGCTGACTCCTGACAGACCCGACCGATGGACACTCACAGTGACAGTGACAAATCCGATTCCGGTATCCGATATGACGAAAATATCGGTACTCGGAATCGAAAGCCCGATACAGCTAATATCGGCCGATACCCGATATTTGCAGTATCGTATCGCTCAACACTAGTGTTGAGCGATACTGCTCGATATCTAAAAATATCGGATCGGAATGGTATCGCCGATATCACTAAATATCGGCGATATCCGATTCCGATACCGGAAGTCCCATGTAAGTCTATGGGAACAAAATATCGCAACTAAAAAAAACCTTTATTTCCTTGTAAACACTAAATATACACACATAGAATACATATATATTATACATGTCATTGGACATATATATATACATATATGTATAGTTTATACACTTCTACATAGTAAAATATCCTCTGATTCAATTGCCGGGTAAAGCCGCTTCTGTGAAAAGACAGAAGCACCCGACATGAAATTACACTTGGTGTACATAGGGTTAACCATGTCTTTTCATGTCGTTTGCAATCTGATTTGCACAAACAATTACATCAGTCTATGTGTGCAAAATTTCACACCTGTAGGGGTTAATTAAAGGTGTAAATTCGTTGTAAAAAAAACGGACTTTTTTGCTACGAATTTACACCTTTAATTAACCCCTACAGGTGTGAAATTTTGCACACATAGACTGATGTAATTGTTTGTGCAAATCAGATAGCAAAGGACATGAAAAGACATGGTTAACCCTATGTACACCAAGTGTCATTTCATGTCGGGTTCTGCATTTTCACAAAAGCAGTCAATTGAATTAGCGGCTATTATACTATGTAGAAGTGTATGAACTATAAATATAAATATATATATATATGTGTCACAAATTCAATGACATGTATATATATATATATATATATATATATATAGAGGTGTAAAATTGTTTAAAAAAAATGGTGGGCTCCCGCCCTATTTTCGCAACCAGACAGACAAAGCCAGCGAATGGGGGCAGATAATAATAGCCCAGAGAGGGACCATTATTTTTGGCCCCCCCTGGCTACTAACATCTGCCCCCAGACACCCCAGAAAAGACAAATCTATAATTAGATTTGCCCTTTCTGGCACTTTGCCCGTCTATTCCCATTGCCCTGTAGCGGTGGCGAATGGGTTAATATGGGGTTAAAGCCACATTGCAATTGAAAGGTGACCTTAAGCCAGGTTAATAATTGAGAGCTGTCAATTAGACAACTATCAATTATTAATCCTATTGCATGAAATAAAAATAAAACACACACACTTTAATTAAAAATCATTTTAATGAAATAAAGACACATGTTTTTGACCATCTTTTATTTGACTGCAAAAACCATTTCCTGTAATAAAAATAAAATAAAAAAGCAAAATTATTCTTACCTATCCCATGCACAGTCAGGTCCCACGGTGTAATCCTTCAGAAAGGGTTAATGTTTACTGCAGGGAATGCTGCAGCCTCACAGTAAACCCCCAAATGAATGAGTTCCTCTCCTGGCTGACAGGAGAGGAAGTGGAAAGCTTAATTGATTGCTTTCCACTTTCACTTCAGGTCAGCCAGGGACACAATCAGTGACGTCAGAGGGAACTGATTAACAAAAATAGGGTTCCCTTCGAATAAAAAATGGCGTGGGGTCCCCCCTATTTTTGTTAACCAGCCTGATGAAGCAGACCGCTGAGGCCTGGATTTTCAGGCTGACAGGAGCAATGAACAATTGGACTTTCCACCTTTCAATACAGGTCACAGCAGTCTCATATCATGGCTGATTAACAAAAATAGGGGATCCCCTCGAAAAAAAATTGGCGTGGGGTCCCCCCTATTTTTGTTAACCAGCCAGATGAAGCAGACCGCTGAGGCCTGGATTTTCAGCTGTTAAGGAGCCAAGATCCATGGACCTTGCCAGCCTGATAATACCAGGCCACAGCAGTCTGCATATCTTGGCTGATTAACAAAAATAGGGGATCCCCTCGAAAAAAATTGCCGTGGGGTCCCCCCTATTTTTGTTAACCAGCCAGATGAAGCAGACCGCTGAGGCCTGGTTTTTCAGGCTGGTAAGGATCCAATATCCATGGACCTTGCAAGCCTGATAATACCAGGCCACAGCAGTCTGCTTAGCTTGGCTGGTTAACAAAAATAGGGGATCCCCTCGAAAAAAAAAACGACGTAGGGGTCCCCCTATTTTTGTTAACCAGCCAAGTAAAATGCAGACTGCTGCGGCCTGGTATTAAAAGACTGTCAAGGCATATGGATTTGGCCCTCAACAGCCTGATAATACCAGGCTACAGCAGCCCCACATTTGGCGCATCAAAAGATGTGCCAATTGTGGCACTTTACCCGGCTCTTCCCACTGCCCTGTAGCGGTGGCAAGTGGGGTAATAAGGGGTTAATGTTAATAAGACACCGATCCATTATTAATCCCAAAGTTATTAAATGTATAAAAAAAAGACAAAGCAAGAAAAAAGTATTTTAATGAAATAAAAGAGACAACACAGTTTTCATTATTTTATTTACCTCATTCCTGCGACGCCATCGATCTCCTGTAAAAAAAGAAAAAAAAAAAACCAACAGTATACCACCTGTCCGACGCAGTCCATAGTAACGACAGTCCCACGACAATCCAGCTCTGCTACATGCAATGACAGGCAGAGCCTGTCATCGCAACGCAGCACAGCTGATTACCTGCTTCCCCGGCGGTGACGTCATCGGACTGACTGCTTTACGGCCGGGATTACCCAGCAGTCACTGCAGTTATCGCGAGAAACTGCATGTGACCGCCGGGGAAAGATGATGGCGGCCATGAAGCAGTCCAGCCCGTGACCGCCGGGGAAAGATGATGGCGGCCATCAAGCAGTCCAGCCCGTGACCGCCGGAGATCTTCTGCCAGGTAAGTGCCGCTGACTCCTGACAGACCGACCGACGGACACTCGACAGTGACAGTGACAAATCCGATTCGGTATCCGATATGACGAAAATATCGGTACTCGGAATCGAAAGCCCGATACAGCTAATATCGGCCGATACCCGATATTTGCAGTATCGTATCGCTCAACACTAGTAATCATACATTACAGCTTGAGACGCACCTTATACCATCCCAGTGCACTGGTATTTCAGGACGCTGATGCACCCTATTACTCATACTATTTATACACTTTTATAACTTGACTATTTTGGCTAAATATACATCTAAGTGGCCACTTATGTCTGCATTATCCTGAGAAATTGCATTCTGGGGTGGAACAAACATGATTTGGTTTTCTGACCTATAAAATAGTCCAAAAGTCATGGACAAATAGGACTATATTTAAATGAATGACATGCATTTTGGGGTTTGTGATTTTTTTTTACAAGTGGCATGTGTGGCTTGAGGCTTATGATAAGTTAACAGAAATATAAATTAGGAGACTGCCAGGCACACTCACTGCATTCCCTCGATAAAGCAACAAGCGAAACGTACATTGTTTTTGGGTAAGGATTCAACCTTCCTCTATTTTCACCATAGTGTACGTATGTGGAAAAGTGTTTGCCCCCTTCCTGATTTCCTTTTCTTCTGCATGTTTGTCACACTTAAATGTTTCAGATCACCAAACAAATTTAAATATTAGACAAAGATAACACAATTAAACACAAAATGTAGTTTTTTAAAAAAGGTCTTTATTATTAATGGACAAAAAGAAATCCAAACCTACAGGCAGGGGAGGACACTGATAGCTTGGCGCCCCTGTGCAAGAAATGTGTCTGGGCCCCCCTTCTTTTATGGCGACAAAGCTATATATAATATATATATATATATATATATATAATATATAATATAGCCACACACACCTACATGTGTATATATATTACATAGTCTCCTTTATTATGTATATTGCTGTCCCTTGTACAGTCCCCTCTCTTGCTATGTACAGCAGCGTCCCTTACATAATGTATTATATAGAGCCCTGTTTTTCATTACATACCGTCCTCTCTTGTTAGATATATAATGCAATGATGGCTGATGGAGCATGGGAACTCTTCTTTTCTAATGGAGGAGATAATGGACTTGTAGTCTGGTCACCGGCTCCTCCATCAGCAGTCATTTTATATCTAACAAGAGAGCAGACTATGTAATAAAAGAGGGCTCTGTGAATAACAAAATAACAAGAATACACTATGTAAGAGACAGCACTGTACATAATAGCAGAATAAGCTATATAATAAAGGACGGCACCATATATAACTAGAGAGGATGGTATATACTAAGAGACTGTGCTATGCATAAAAAGTGACTAGATTATATACTGAGGGATGACGCTATACATAAGAGAGTAAACTATATACTAAGGGACTGTGCTATACATAATATGTGAGTAAACTATATACTAAGGGGCTGTGCTATGTATAATAAGTGAGTACACTTAAGGGACTGTGTTAGAGGGAACCTGTCACCTGTTTTGACCGCTATAAGATGCGGCCACTGCCTTTCAGGGCTTATCTACAGCATTCTATAATGCTGTAGATAAGCCCCCGATCCGACCTGAAAGATAAGAAAAATAAGCTTTATTATACTCACCTGGGGGGCAGTCCGGTCCGATGGGTGTCACAGGTCTGGGTCCGCACCCCTCATCTTCTTGCGATGCCTCCCCCTTGCTTGCTTCATGGCTCCCCGGCATCACGCTCCTGCGCAGGTGTACTTATCTGCCCTGTTAACGGCAGAGCAAAGTACTGCAGTGTGCAGGCGCCGGGAAAGGCCGGAGAGGCCCAGCGCCTGCGCACTGCAGTACTTTACTCTGCCCTCAACAGGCAGATAAGTACGTCTGCGCAGGAGCGAGACACCGGGGAGTGTTATGAATGTGCTAGAGATGGTTTCTGAGCGGAGGCTCCCTCTGGTGGTTGCAGATGGTGCTGGGCCTTTCGGCGAGGAATGGCAATCTGGGATCGCTGACTGGTCTGATGTAGGGGAGGTACCCTCCCATGATGGTTGCCGGTGATCAATTGTTTTTGTCTCAATTGTGGTTCCTGGTTCATTTGGAAGTTTGCTGAGTCTTGCCTGCATCTTCTGCTATCAGATAAGATATTTTCTGCTTTTATTTTTGTGCTTGCTTTTTGCATTGTTCCCTGCACTTCTCTGGAGGTCAGCCAGGTCCCCTCCGGGGGCTTGTTCTCCTCTCAGTTTATCTGAAGCCACTGTTATTTGTTCATTTGCTTTTTCCTGTTTTTTCAGTGGCTGCGGCTTAGTTTTGCTACACCAGAGATCTGATTTTAGGTGGTAGAGATCGTGTGATCTCAGGTGTTTTGCAATCAGAAGAGTTGGTATTTTTTAGGGGTTTTTTTGGATTGCAGTGAGTATCCTTTCCTGTACTTTTCTGCCTAGACAGATTGGGCCCCAGCGTTTGCTCATTCTATTTTCTGTCTGTGTCCGTGCTTCTTCTTGTCTAACCGCCATTACATGTTTGGGGGCTTCCTATTTTCTTTGGGGATCTGCTCCGGGGCAGATAGCTTTCATCTTTCTGCCTTTAGGTGTAGTTATCTCTCAGGCTGTGACGAGGCATCTAGGATTAACGTAGGAACGCTCCACGGCTACATCTAGTTGTGTGGTTAGTTCAGGGTACTGCAATCCAATAGGTTCCAGCCTCTCTGGGTATTGCCGTTTTTGCTTATTCTCCTCAGCTACCAAAACACAACAGGCGAGCCACGAACCAAGCAGGAGGGCGGCATTGCAAGAACATGGGAGGCGCTGGACCTGGAGCTGTGACACCCATCGGACGGACCGCACTGGACCACCCCCGGGTGATTATAATAAAACATATTTTTCTTCACTTGCAGATCTGATCGGGGGCTTATCTACAGTATTAGATTAGCCCCCACCACCCCATCACTGCCCATTCCCCCACCTCCATCATTTGCTCTTCCCCTATCACCCCAATCATTGCTCTTTCCACCATCATTGTCCTTTCCACTACCACCATCATTGCCTTTTCCCCACCACCCTATCATTGACCATTCCACCACCTACATCATTTCCTCCTCCCCACTACCCCATTATTGCCCTTTCAACCACCTTCATCATTGCCTTCTCCCCCACCACCCACATCATTGTCCTTTCCACCACCTGCATCATTGCTTTCTCCCCCACCACCCCCATCATTGCCTTCTCCGCAATCACCCTCATCATTCCCCCTCTCCTACACACATACACACAGCACCTCTCACCTCTCCACATGCTCTCCCGCAACATCACCTTCTCCAGCAGCTTCCTCTCTCTGGTACAGCCATCAGCAGCGGTGCTGCATGATGACATCATCCAGCCGCGCCGCTGACTTCTGAGAGAGACAGGAAGCACGGCCAAGAAGCAGGGCGAATCACTGCAGCTCCGCTGCCATTTTCTCTTGTAGGCAGCAGAGCTGCAGGGATCTCTCCCTGCCCGACGCAAATGAGGGCAATCTGGCCAGGGTCCCCCCTGAACCTCAGGGCCAGATAAACAGGCCAGATTGCCCTCATTATTAGCAACCCTGCAGGGGCCCCTGGAGCCTCTGGGCTCCGGTGCAGCCGCATCGGCTGCACATGAAGTGTGTCTGCCCATGCCTACAGGACCCTGTGTGAAAAAAACATAAATTAACTGTGGTTTATCACATCTTTGGGAAGCTGAGCTCAAATTCCCTTCTTAGACACACTTTCCCTCCTTTATGACCCCACCATAAGAAAGAGATTGGGCAAAAATGGGCTGCATGGAAGAGTTCCACTCAAAAAACACTGCTGAGCAATAACAACATAATGGCTTGTCTCAGTTTTGCCAGAAATCTTCTTGATGATCCCCAAGACTTTTGAGAGAATACTCTCTGGACTGACGAGACAAAAGTTGAACATTTTGGAAGGTGTATGTGCCTTTACTTCTGGTGTAGAAGTAACACAGCATTTCAGAAAAGGAACGTCATAAAAACAGTAAAATATGGTGGTGGTAGTGTGATGGTCTGGCGTTGTTTTGCTGATTCAGGAACTGCGAGACTAGCTGTAGTAAATGGAACCATGAATTCTGTTGTCTACCAAAAAATCCTCAAGGAGACTCTCCCGCCATCTGTTCGTGACGTAAAGCTGAAGTGCACTTGGGTTATGCAGCCACATAAGCAAGTCCATCTCTAAATAGCTTAAGAAAAGTAAAATCAAGACTTTGGAGTGGCCTAGTCACAGTGCTGACCTTAATCCAATTGAGATGCTATGGCATGACCTTAAAAAGGCGATTCATGCTCGGACACCCTCCAATGTGGCCGAATTACAACAATTCTGCAAAGGTGAGAGGACCAAAATTCTTCCAAAGCGTTGTAAAAGGTTCATTGCCAGTTATCACAAATGCCTAATTGCAGTTGTTGATGCTAAGGGTGACCCAACCAGTTATTATGTTTAGGGGACAATCACTTTTTCACTTAGAGCCTGGTAGGTTTTGCTTTCTTTTTCCCTTAATAGTAAAGACCTTCATTTAAAAACTGCATTTTGTGTTTACTTGTGTCATCTTTGTCTAATATTTACATTTGTTTGGTGATCTGAAACATTTAAGTGTGACAAACATGCACAAGAACAGGAAATCAGGAAGGGGCCAAACACTTTTTCACACAACTGTATATTCTGTGGGAATGCAACTCACTTAGGTGTGTGGTGAGGTAACACAGGAACCGTTTCCATTTAAATGTCCAGGCTGGTTTATTGGTGCTTCATAAACCATACCACAAGCAAAGGAAATAAACGGCATTTCAGTTTAGGTAAAACAAAGCAAACAGTTCCAACAAGTCATTTTAGAGACAGTCCAGGACGCACAGGCTGGATAGCATCCAGCATACAGACTCCGTTGGAAGACATCATTCAGGAGGTTTTTTTAGTTCCACACACAGACCAGTGTGTCAAACAAAACTAATCAATTTTTATCATGAGGTGGGGAATGTGGGCAGCTAGTCCCATCTATTTCTCTGGCTGCCCATTAACCTGACTCAGGTGCACAAACAAGCCTCTATGGCGGCCAAAAAAATCGGAATTCTGGGGATTTAATTTCTTTCTCTCGTTACGTTGTTTACCGATTGGATTAATAGTTTTTATATTTTGATAGATTAGACATCTCTGAATACAGCAACACCACATGTGTATTTTTTATTTTTTTTATTGTTTTATGTTCAATGGGGCAAAGAGGTGTGATTTGAACTTATGTGATTTTTTTTTATATATATTTTTCACAATTTTTACTGATTTCACTAGTCCCCTTAGGAGACTTAAAGCTGCGATCATCACGAAAAATCATGATCTCCTATGAATGCTGGCCACTAGCTGGCATTCACAGGAGATTCACAATGACAGGCACAGGGGTTTTCTGTCATGACAACCCATTGGTGCTCCTTGATCTTGTGACTAGGTCGCCGATGGGCAGGATTTGTGACGCACTTCCGGCTGGCGCGTGTTAAATCCCGCAGCTGTTAAAGACACTTGGAGGCTGATTAAATCATCCATCAAGTGTGGGGAAAGATGTGGGCTCAGTGTCAGAGCCCGCATTGATGGCAGGGATATGACTTTTGATGTAATTATACGTCAAAACGATCTGAAAAGAGTAAAGTTGGTTTCACATTTGCGTCTATGTGCGCAGCGTTTCATCTACATATGCAAACGCATGCAAAAATGCATGCAAAAGAATGTTTGTGCAGTGTTTTTTTATCCGCATCATCTTATGCATGACGGCGAAAAAGCTGTGTGTGCATGCGTTTTTTGGATGCGTTTGTGTTGTTTATGCGCATGCGTTCTATATGACAGACACCAAAAGGGCGTGTCTCATGAAGAACGCATGCGTATCGAACGCATCTGTACGCATGTCCTTGCATACCAATGTGTTCCCATAGACAGTAATGTGTTGTTTTGACTGCGCATATTTGACGGATTTTTGACGCTTCAAAAATGCAACATGTTGCGTTCGCCAGACACCGCCGCACACCGCGAAATGACGCATGCAAACCCATATCTCTGCGTACACCATGTTTTAAAAATATGTTAAACATGACGCTTTTTGGGGTCTATGCGGAGGGAAAAGCTGCCCCAAAGAGATGCAAATGTTTTTAAACCCGCCTTTAAAGGGGCATTGTTTTTGCCAAATAGAAATGAAACCCTTATACATTATTGAT
>JARQOD010000002.1:81275314-81305374 GCA_033576555.1 Oophaga sylvatica | reverse complement strand
CACAACCCGATCGCCATGTAGTAATAATACGTCCCTGGTCAGATAGGCCCAGGGCACAGGAACGAATTATTATGACAAATGTCAGAAAGGGGTTAAATGAACAATGGCATAAAATACAATTCCATTTATCAGAAAACTCCTTGGAGAAAATATATGTCCTTCCCTATATCTCCCACATCGAATCATAAAATCACCACTTTTATAAACTGTGATATGAATTACGTCGTCTATTGCATTAGATGCCTACATTGTCAGATCAGTTTCATTGGCTGCACGATTCGTAAAGTCATGAAAAGGATTGCAGAACATATATCCTATATAAATGGGAATAGCAGCTCCTATTCTGGAGCAACCAAGCACTTTGTGTGCACCCATAAAGGTGACCTTATACATTTAGCATTTTTTGGATTAGAAAAAGTGGGACCCTCTAGACCGGGTGGTGACTGGTAGGGAAACTTAATGATGACAGAGGCCTTCCGGATTTTACGTCTAGATACCAGTTGCAATATGGAATGAACTTTAAAAATGATGCATTTTACATCTATTGATGGTATATACCACTTTAACCTGTCTATCGGCATGCGATTGCCTGCTGTTTGTATATGTAATCATTAGCTACAATATGATTGGATTTTGTCCTCTACTTATACTCTTATCCACTAACTGACACCCTATGACTAAGGGCACTTATCACGCCAGAGAGACGTCAGGTTCTTATGTTTATCTTTTAACAATTAATTAATACAATTTGGATTTGATTTTACCTGGACAGAGCGCTGAGAACAAATCCTTCCCTTCCTGCTGCCATTGCTGCCATTGCTGTGCTCATCAGTAGGATCCGCTCCCTCCAGAGTCATTTGGCTACCTCATTTGGATTCAGGCTGTTTGCGTGGAGACTCCCTGTTTCTCTCTACTCCCTAAATCTGTGCTTCTACCCTGAGGTACTCTCACACACCTTGTACAGTTTCATTCCGTACCTGGCCCTCTTACTGGGCAGTGTAAGGTTTCCAACTCACTCAGCTGCGACAGAGGTAATCAGGACGCACTTTTATATCAAAAGTTCATGGTTTATTGCTTCATAAACCTCAAAGCACATATAGTACAAGTCTTCAGTACTTCAGCTCCTGCCTGGAGCCTCACTCCTCATAGACACAGAGTCCTCTCTGTATTGTCCCGCCAGGACACATACATGGAAGTCTGTTCACACTCACAGACTCCCACACACTCTCTAACAGGTGCCAAGCACACTTCTTACATAGGTGTAACCCTGCCCACCTGTGAGGTCAGGATCACATGGTCAGGTCACCTGACCATGACTTCATCACAGGTCCTTCAGATACACATATTACATACAGGTTTCATCCCGAGTATTTAGACACAAGCCCTTTGGGTGGGTTTGTAGGTGACTGGACCCGCCCAGCTCTCCTAGTCACCTAGAAGCCTCCCAATATATAGCCAAACTCTCAGCAGTATATCTGCTGAACAAAATATGCTCAGGCTTCCATCACAGGGCCACCCCACCTCTGTGATACATAACGTCCATCCATCACATGCCTCCATGCATATCCCGAGGGCCATACACAGTGCCCCCTAGCTGCATCAGGGGTCATTACACCACATACCTCCCCCTCTGTTCAAACTTGTGGGGTTGAACACTTTTTTCCCCGACCAGAGATCCATCTCGGTCGTCTCTGCCAGTCAAACCGTCTCTCTAAGTCGGACCCTGCTACTAATCTCTTTGGTAGGCGTCTGTCCTCCGACTCTGTCACATCTGTTGCTGACGAGGCCCCCCTGTCAGACCACCCGCATCCCCAGCGGTCAGTACGGCGTCGCAATTCACTTGCACCCATACGTCCTGTCTGGTCTGAGTCCTTTCCATTTCGTCCACTACAGGTTCTCCTGCTTAGGTCACTCATCACTGAGCTAACTGAGGCATCACTATTTCCTGTATTATCTCCAGCTTGAGGATTTCTCGTCTTAAGCGAACCTCTTCGCCTCTCAATACCACGGGTTGAAGGTGGAGACCATCTTCTTTCCATTTCCCGTATGTTTCTGTTGACCTGCTCCCTCTCAAGTCGTAGCTGCTCTACTTCTCTCAGGTACGACACACGATACTCCAGGAGCATCCGGATATACCCAAGGCTCTCTCTGGATCCGACAACGAGGAACGGAACCATCCCGTCTTCACCCCTGACCTGGACTTCGTCATCAACCGGAATCCTGACTCTCGTCACACCGACTTATTTACCATCTCCTGCATCACTTTCCCGAGTCTTCCGATGACCTTCTTCACCAGCCCTCTGGGCACTTGAACGATGTCTTCCATCAAGCCAAGCTGATTTTGAGTCTTTCTGGCTTGCTCCAAACGTCGAGTGGCTTCGTGATTTCTCAACAGGACCAGTTGCTTTGTGCGGAGACAATGTAGGTGCATGTCCCTCAGGATAGCCACTCGCTTCATTGTGACTTCCCTAGTCGACAGTATGACTAACTGTTTCATCTCTGGCACCCAGTTCACACTGCATGCTTCTACTGCTTTTCTAAAGGCCTCATGCACCTCCTTACTGGCACATACTTCTCGCAGGTCTTCGGGTACCTCTATTATACATTTGAACCGCGATGTCTCCTTTTCCTGAACATTAGTACAGTTCTCCAAGACCTCAGCATTCCTTATGTGGCCATCTGCGTGGCACTTCGCTTGCTGTACTTCATCTCCCGTGGATTCCTGGAGCTGGGCACCAGTCTCCTCCTCCATCTTGAGCTTACGGAGAACTTTATCTCGCTCCTCTGCCAAGCCGCGACACTCATCCTCCCTCCGGAGAAGCTCCTGCTGGTGCTTCACTTGGGCCTCTCTGAGCTTAGAGACTTCCTTCTCCAGCTCCTCCATTCTGTGCTCAATTATTCGTCTCAGGACCCTTTCCTGCTCGACTGCCTCTTTCACTGTTTCTTTACACAGCTCTATCTCCCGGTCCTGCTCTCTTTTAGCCAGCACATGTCGCACCATCACTTCTTTAATCACAATTTCAGATGGGCACTCTTGTCCACTCACACTCTGCTTCTTCAGAGTTTCGCCTGTTCCGGCATCCGCAGCTTCAACTTTCTCACGACTCTTAATAACTTCAGAGAGCTCCAGCTCTGCCTCCGGTACTCTGGAGCCTTCATCATACTGAGCCATTTCACCCTTTCCGGGCATTGCAGATGTGGATCTACTACAGGTCTGTTCTACCTCCAGCCCTATCTCTGTGCTGGGCTTTGTCAGAGATAACATGGCCTCTTTATCAAGGACAGTAATCTGACCGGTACCTGACCCTACCTCCTCCTCATCATTTTGCTTCTTAGAGGATGTAGCCTGTCCCGCCTTTCCACGGCCCCTGCGGCGAGAGGAAGATCGGCCACTTTTACTCGGCTCCACGTTACTGCACTCGCTTTCCCTTGCAGTCGAGTCACAGTCTGCACAGGAGTCACTCTCGGGGCCCCTCCCGTTACCCTCTAACCGGGTGTCCGTTCTAGAGGTCTTATCTACCAGATCGTCATTGGTTCTACTGTCATACATTTCAGATGACATCATGTCAGTAAGTCGGGCAGAAGCATCCTTTCCTCCTGTGTCACCGTCTGACTTGTCAGTTTTGGGAGGTGTCACTGTCCCAATGTCTGTCACCCCAACAGTAGACAGGCCTCCCTCCTGCTGTAGAGGAACTCCCCTGTCCCACAAGCCAGAGAACAGTTTAGAGTCCCGACCTATGACCACTGGACACGACAAATTAGGGACTATAGCGACATCCTGTCCTGCAATGTCCCATCCTGTCTCAAAGATTACCCTGGCCACTGAATAATCCTTGGTGTCCCCATGGATACAGGTGACCCCCACCTTTCTTCCAGGGATTTGAAACCCGTCAGGTGCTACCTTTACTATAGTCACCGGACTCCCCGAGTCGACCAGACCCACCACCTCATCATCGTGTATCTGCAGGGCACACCCCCGTAGTAGTGTGCCGGGCGGATAGTTCCTAAGGCAGACTGGACACATATAAGATATTTGTCTTGGGCAACAGTTTGTCTGGACCTCCCCTTTAACGTTGGGATCCTCCACCTCCTTTTTTCCATCCGCCCCTTTTTGGGTTGCCGCCTCCTTTTGGGACTCCGCCCCCTTTTGGGTTGCCACCCCCTTTTGGGACTCCGCCCCCTTTTGGGCCATCACCCCTCCTTGGGTTATACACCGTGGACTCTGCTACGGCTCTACCAGACCCCAGTTCGCACAGACCCTTATGTCTCTTTGGGCTGGTACTGTTCCTTTAAGAGGTCACCCACTCTGGACCTGAAGTCCTTATGGTACCTCACCAGCTCCTACTGGTACTGCCACCACCCGCCAGCACCTCCGGCTACCGCGCACAAGCCGCTGCTGCCACTGCAGCTCTTGCTGCTGCAGAACCTCTTGCTGCAAGTCACTGTAGCTCTTGCTACCATAAGTCTCTGCACGCTGCGCTGTCTTGCCGCTTGTCACCTTCGTGACCCCACGAGTCACAGCCAGCCGCTTGTCACCTTCATGACTCCATGAGCCACAGCACACACCTCACACGTGTTCCAGAAGGAAAAAAAAACACCAAAAAGAAAAAAAAATCGTTTCTCACCAACTCTTCTCACTGATCCCGATCAGCCCAACACGGTTGTCAAAACCGTCCCCTGTTGGCTTCAGCCACACAGGTTCCTGGAGACCTCAGCCTCAGAGGTACCCAGCAAACACAAAAAATACAGTCTTTCTCACTGACCCGTCAGCACAACACAGACTCCTGTCTGTTACTCTTGGCCACAGAGATTTTCCGGACACCACCTTTCTCATAGAGGCATCCCACAAAGGAAAAAACAGTCTCACTGACCCGTCAGTACAACACAGACTCCTGTCTGTTACCTGCTGGCCACGCAGGTTTCCGGACACCTCCTCTGAGGTATCATCTCAGCATGCTTTTTTCCTTACTTCACTTTTCAATGACCCCGGTCAACATAACACAGACTCCTGTCTGTCACCACTGCTTAACAGCGTCTTCAGATACCTCATATCTTCAGAGGCACCACATCAACATAAATGCACAGTTTATTCGTGACCACTGGTCACACTCACGGTTTTCACAGACCGTCCGTTCCTGCATCCGATTCCTCATTCCCAGTCCTGGAACATGTGCTCCTTGGGCCGCTGCCAGCATTCCATCCACCAATTGTAAGGTTTCCAACTCACTCAGCTGCGACAGAGGTAATCAGGACGCACTTTTATATCAAAAGTTCATGGTTTATTGCTTCATAAACCTCAAAGCACATATAGTACAAGTCTTCAGTACTTCAGCTCCTGCCTGGAGCCTCACTCCTCATAGACACAGAGTCCTCTCTGTATTGTCCCGCCAGGACTAGAGTTGAGCGATACTTTCCGATATCCTAAAGTATCGGAATCGGAATGGTATCGCCGATATCACTAAAATATCGGCGATACCGATACCGATACCGGAAGTCCCATGTAAGTCTATGGGAACAAAATATCGCAACTAAAAAAAACCCATTCTTTCCTTGTAAACACTAAATATACACACATAGAATACATATATATATATATACATGTCATTGTGACATATATATATACATATATGTATAGTTTATACACTTCTACATAGTAAAATATCCTCTCATTCAATTGCCGGGTAAAGCCGGCTTCAGTGAAAAGACAGAAGCACCCGACATGAAATGACACTTGGTGTACATAGGGTTAACCATGTCTTTTCATGTCGTTTGCTATCTGATTTGCACAAACAATTAAATCAGACTATGTGTGCAAAATTTCACACCTGTAGGGGTTAATTAAAGGTGTAAATTCGTTGTAAAAAAAACGGACTTTTTTTGCTACGAATTTACACCTTTAATTAACCCCTACAGGTGTGAAATTTTGCACACATAGTCTGATTTAATTGTTTGTGCAAATTAGGCTGGAGTCACACACAACCACAAAAAATCGGTCCGTTTTAGACGGTCGACAATCGGATCAAAATAAAAACATCACACATCCTTCTGGCATCCGATTTTCCTTCAAAGATGCGATTTAATCGCATGTGTGTGTACCTTGTAACATCCGATTTTCATCCGACTTGCGAGATTTTCTCGCAGGCTTGCAAAACTGACATATAATGGATCCAAAAGAATAGTATTTAAATGCCAAAAGAAAGAATAGATATATACACATAGAGCACATATAGATATATATATATATATATATGTCATTGTAACATATATATATATATATACATATATTTATAGTTCTTACACTTCTACATACTGTTATAGCCGCTAATTCAATTGCCGGCTTCAGTGAAATCACAGAAGCCGACATGAAATGATACATTGTTTCCACACATTTAACCATGTAATTTCATGTATTTTTATATATGTTTGAAACATACAATTACATGAGTATATGTGTGCTAAATTTCAGACATGTAGGGGTTAATTAAAGGTGTAAATTCGTTAAAAAAAAATGCGTGGGCTCCCGCTGTATTTTCTCCACCAGACAGACAAAGCAAGCGAGTGGGGGCAGATAATAATAGCCTAGGGAGGGTACATTTTTTTTGTGCCCCCCCTGGCTACTAACATCTGCCCCCAGACACCCCAGAAAGGGCAAATCTATAATTAGATTCGCCCTTTCTGGCACTTTGCCCGTCTATTCCCATTGCCCTGTAGCGGTGGCGAATGGGTTAATAAGGGGTTAAAATGACCTTGCAATTGAAAGGTCACTTTAAGCCAGGTTAATAATTGATAGCTGTCAATTAGGCAACTATCAATTATTAATCCTATTGTATGAAAGAAAAATCAAACACACACACTTTAATAAAAAATAAGTTTAATTAAATAATCACACAGTTTTTTGACCATATTTTATTTTCCTGCTAAAACCATTTCCTGTAATAAAAATAAAATAAAAAAGCAAAATTATACTTACCAATCCGATGTACAGTCAGGTCCCACGGTGTAATCCATCAGAAAGGGTTAACAGGTTACAGGTCGCAGAGAGCTAATAATGCTGTCTCAGACCTGTATTCCCTGAATGAATAAGTTCCTCTCCCAGCGAAAGTAGAGGAATAGATTCATGAATGGAGCTTAATTGATTTCTTGCCAATTTAACTGTAGTGACCTGACCTAAAGGGAAAGTGGACACAATCAATTAAGCTTCATTCATGAAACACATCCTCTCCTGTCGCCAGGAGAGGAACTTATTCATTCATGAGCTTTGAGCTGAGCATGCAGGATTACTTGCACTGCTTGGCTCAAAGCTAGTTAACCCTTTGTGAAGGATTACAGCGTGGGACGTGACAGATCGGCGGAATAGGTAAGAATAATGTTGTTTTATTTCTTTTTCTTTATTTTAGGAGATCAATGGCTTCGCACGGATTTAGTGTAAAATAAAATATGGTCAAAAAAATGTGTTTTTATTTCATTAAAATTATTTATTCTTAAAGTGTGTGTGTTTTTTTATTTACTTCAATAGGATTAATAATTGATAGTTGTCTAATTGACAGCTATCAATCATTAACCTGCCTTAAGGTCACCTTTCAATTGCAAGGTGACAGTAAGGTGAGATTAACCCATTCGCCACCGCTACAGGGCAATGGGAATAGACGGGCAAAGTGCCAGAAAGGGCGAATCTAATTATAGATTTGCCCTTTCTGGGGTGTCTGGGGGCAGATGTTAGTAGCCAGGGGGGGCACAAAAAAATGCACCCTCCCTGGGCTATTATTATCTGCCCCCACTCGCTTTGCTTTGTCTGTCTGGTGGAGAAAATACAGCGGGAGCCCACGCATTTTTTTTCAACGAAATTACACCTTTAATTAACCCCTACATGTCTGAAATTTTGCACAAATACACTCATGTAATTGTATGTTTCAAACATATATAAAAATACATGAAATTACATGGTTAAATGTGTGGAAACAATGTATCATTTCATGTCGGCTTCTGTGATTTCACAAAACCCGGCAATTGAATTAGCGGCTATTACAGTATGTAGAAGTCTAGGAACTATAAATATATGTATATATACATGTCACAATGACATGTATATATATATGTATGTGTTCTATGTGTATATATCTATTCTTTCTAGTCTTTATTAAAGCTGTCAGTGTGATTTTACAGTATAGGCGGGGATGAATTGCCGGCTTTTCTAAAGGACACCGATGCGATTTCATCGCAAGTCACACAGTGTGGTCCGTTTGTAATCAGATTTTTCATCGCTCCCATAGACTTGCATTGGCGATTGTCGACCGACAATCGGTGACAATCGCAGCATGCTGCGATTGTACACGGACGTTTAAAACGGACCACAAAAAATCTGATACTGGGAGCTGCTCCATAGATTAACATAGGTCCGACTGCAATGCGATATTTCATCGCATTGCAGTCGTCCGATTTTGTCGCCAGTGTGACTCCGGCCTTAGATAGCAAAGGACATGAAAAGACATGGTTAACCCTATGTACACCAAGTGTCATTTCATGTCGGGTCACCCGACATGAAATGACACTTGGTGTACATAGGGTTAACCATGTCTTTTCATGTCCTTTGCTATCTAATTTGCACAAACAATTAAATCAGACTATGTGTGCAAAATTTCACACCTGTAGGGGTTAATTAAAGGTGTAAATTCGTTGTAAAAAAACGGACTTTTTTGCTACGAATTTACACCTTTAATTAACCCCTACAGGTGTGAAATTTTGCACACATAGTCTGATTTAATTGTTTGTGCAAATTAGATAGCAAAGGACATGAAAAGACATGGTTAACCCTATGTACACCAAGTGTCATTTCATGTCGGGTTCTGCATTTTCACAAAAGCCGGCAATTGAATTAGCGGCTATTATACTATGTAGAAGTGTATGAACTACAAATATAAATATATATATATATGTGTCACAAATTCAATGACATGTATATATATATATGAGGTGTAAAATTGCTGAAAAAAAATGCGTGGGCTCCCGCCCTATTTTCGCAACCAGACAGACAAAGCCAGTGAGTGGGGGCAGATAATAATAGCCCAGAGAGGGACCATTATTTTTGCCCCCCCGGCTACTAACATCTGCCCCAGACACCCCAGGAAAGACAAATCTATAATTAGATTCGCCCTTTCTGGCACTTTGCCCGTCTATTCCCATTGCCCTGTAGCGGTGGCGAATGGGTTAATATGGGGTTAAAGCCACCTTGCTATTGAAAGGTGACCTTAAGCCAGGTTAATAATTGAGAGCTGTCAATTAGACAACTATCAATTATTAATCCTATTGCATGAAATAAAAATAAAACACACACACTTTAATTAAAAATCATTTTAATGAAATAAAGACACATGTTTTTGACCATCTTTTATTTTACTGCAAAAACCATTTCCTGTAATAAAAATAAAATAAAAAAGCAAAATTATTCTTACCTATCCCATGCACAGTCAGGTCCCACGGTGTAATCCTTCAGAAAGGGTTAATGTTTACTGCAGGGACCGCAGCTAATGCTGCAGCCTCACAGTAAACCCCAAATGAATGAGTTCCTCTCCTGCCTGACAGGAGAGTAAAGGCTGGGTGTCACATAACGATACACCAGCGATCCCGACAACGATATGCACTTGTCAGGATCGCTGGTGTATCGCTACATGATCGCTGCTGAGCTGCCAAACAGGCAGCTCAGGCAGCGATCTGGGACAGCGACACTGCGGGTAACATCGCTTAAGGGCCCGTCTCACATAGCGATATCGCTACCGAGATCGCTGCTGAGTCACTAGTTTTGTGACGCAGCAGCGAGCTCACCAGCGATATCGCTGTGTGTGACATTCAGCGACGATCAGCCCCCTGCCGGGTATCGCTGATCGTCGCAGAAATGTCAGGACCTTTTTTTGATCGCTGGTTTCCCTCTGACAGGCACGCATCGCTGCGTGTGACAGGCGGGAGACCAGCGATCCGCTGGTAACCAAGGTACACAGCGGGTTTCCAGGCACCGCGCAGCGCTTGGAAACCCGCTGTGTACCTTGGATACCAGCTCCCTGCATCAGGGCGCTGGTATCCAAGGTACCCAGCGGGTTTCTAGGCACAGCCCCGCGCCTGGAAACCCGCTGTGTACCTTGGTTACCAGCGGATCGCTGGTCTCCCGCCTGTCACACGCAGCGATGTGTGCCTGTCAGCGGGAAACCAGCGATCAAAGGTCCTGACATTTCAGCGACGATCAGCGATACCCGGCAGGGGGGCTGATCGTCGCTGAATGTCACACACAGCGATATCGCTGGTGAGCTTGCTGCTGCGTCACAAAACTAGTGACTCAGCAGCGATCTCGGTAGCGATATCGCTATGTGAGACGGGCCCTTAAGTGGAAAGCTTAATTGATTGCTTTCCACTTTCACTTCAGGTCAGCCAGGGACACAATCAGTGACGTCAGAGGGAACTGATTAACAAAAATAGGGGTTCCCTTAGAAAAAAAAATGGCGTGGGGTCCCCCCTATTTTTGTTAACCAGCCAGATGAAGCAGACCGCTGAGGCCTGGATTTTCAGGCTGTTAAGGAGCCAAGATCCATGGACCTTGCCAGCCTGATAATACCAGGCCACAGCAGTCTGTATATCTTGGCTGATTAACAAAAATAGGGGATCCCTCGAAAAAAATTGGCGTGGGGTCCCCCCTATTTTTGTTAACCAGCCAGATGAAGAAAACCGCTGAGGCCTGGATTTTCAGGCTGTTAAGGAGCCAAGATCCATGGACCTTGCCAGCCTGATAATACCAGGCCACAGCAGTCTGTATATCTTGGCTGATTAACAAAAATAGGGGATCCCCTCGAAAAAAATTGGCGTGGGGTCCCCCCTATTTTTGTTAACCAGCCAGATGAAGAAAACCGCTGAGGCCTGGATTTTCAGGCTGTTAAGGAGCCAAGATCCATGGACCTTGCCAGCCTGATAATACCAGGCCACAGCAGTCTGCATATCTTGGCTGATTAACAAAAATAGGGGATCCCCTCGAAAAAAATTGGCGTGGGGTCCCCCCTATTTTTGTTAACCAGCCAGATGAAGCAGACCGCTGAGGCCTGGATTTTCAGGCTGTTAAGGAGCCAAGATCCATGGACCTTGCCAGCCTGATAATACCAGGCCACAGCAGTCTGCATATCTTGGCTGATTAACAAAAATAGGGGATCCCCTCGAAAAAAATTGGCGTGGGGTCCCCCCTATTTTTGTTAACCAGCCAGATGAAGCAGACCGCTGAGGCCTGGATTTTCAGGCTGTTAAGGAGCCAAGATCCATGGACCTTGCCAGCCTGATAATACCAGGCCACAGCAGTCTGCATATCTTGGCTGATTAACAAAAATAGGGGATCCCCTCGAAAAAAATTGGCGTGGGGTCCCCCCTATTTTTGTTAACCAGCCAGATGAAGCAGACCGCTGAGGCCTGGTTTTTCAGGCTGGTAAGGATCCAATATCCATGGACCTTGCAAGCCTGATAATACCAGGCCACAGCAGTCTGCTTAGCTTGGCTGGTTAACAAAAATAGGGGATCCCCTCGAAAAAAAAACGGCGTGGGGATCCCCCTATTTTTGTTAACCAGCCAAGTAAAATGCAGACTGCTGCGGCCTGGTATTAAAAGACTGTCAAGGCCCATGGATTTTGGCCCTCAACAGCCTGATAATACCAGGCTACAGCAGCCCCACATTTGGCGCATCAAAAGATGTGCCAATTGTGGCACTTTACCCGGCTCTTCCCACTTGCCCTGTAGCGGTGGCAAGCGGGGTAATAAGGGGTTATTGTCACCGTTGATTGCACGGTGACAATAAGCCCGGTTAATAATGGATAGGCGTCAATAAGACACCGATCCATTATTAATCCCAAAGTTATTAAATGTATAAAAAAAAGACACAGCAAGAAAAAAGTCTTTTAATGAAATAAAAGAGACAACACAGTTTTCATTTCTTTTATTATACACTCATTCCTGCGACGCCATCGATCTCCTGTAAAAAAAGAAAAAAACAAACCAACAGTATACCACCTGTCCGACGCAGTCCATAGTAACGATAGTCCCACGACGATCCAGCTCTGCTACATCGCAATGACAGGCAGAGCCTGTCATTGCAACGCAGCACAGCTGCTTACCAGCTTCCCCGGCGGTGACGTCATCGGACTGACTGCTTTACGGCCGCGATTACCCAGCAGTCACTGCAGTTATCGCGAGAAACTGCATGTGACCGCCGGGGAAAGAAGATGGCGGCCATGAAGCAGTGCAGGACGTGACCGCCGGAGATCTTCTGCCGGGTAAGTGCCGCTGACTCCTGACAGACCCGACCGACGGACACTGACAGTGACAGTGACAATCCCGATTCCGGTATCCGATAAGACGAAAATATCGGAACTCGGAATCGGAATTCCGATACAGCTAATATCGGCCGATACCCGATATTTGCAGTATCGGAATGCTCAACACTAGCCAGGACACATACATGGAAGTCTGTTCACACTCACAGACTCCCACACACTCTCTAACAGGTGCCAAGCACACTTCTTACATAGGTGTAACCCTGCCCACCTGTGAGGTCAGGATCACATGGTCAGGTCACCTGACCATGACTTCATCACAGGTCCTTCAGATACACATATTACATACAGGTTTCATCCCGAGTATTTAGACACAAGCCCTTTGGGTGGGTTTGTAGGTGACTGGACCCGCCCAGCTCTCCTAGTCACCTAGAAGCCTCCCAATATATAGCCAAACTCTCAGCAGTATATCTGCTGAACAAAATATGCTCAGGCTTCCATCACAGGGCCACCCCACCTCTGTGATACATAACGTCCATCCATCACATGCCTCCATGCATATCCCGAGGGCCATACACAGTGCCCCCTAGCTGCATCAGGGGTCATTACACCACAGCAGGTATTGTCGGAATTTTAGCCTCCCATTAAAATGAACCAGAGATTCATCTATAGAGATGTCCCTTTGGGGGCTGAAGTGTTCAACTCCAGGCCGAATTTTATACAGAAAAATTAAAGTTAAGTCACTGTCACACTTAGCGATCGCACCAGCGATCACGACAACAACACGACCTGGCGAGATCGCTATATGGTCGCTAGTGTTAGGGTTCGATTTCCCGCTGCTGCACAAGGGGAGTCTCGAACCAGTCCCGCTGCGGTCCCCCATCCATCTTCGGCCACAGTGGAGCCTGCTCAGCAAAGACGTCGGTCCCAGCGTCTCGCCCGGTCTAATACTGTGGAGAGACTTGCTGCTGCCTCTCCAGGTTCTGCTATTGTAGCCAGTACTAGTCAGCGGCGAGCAGACATCTTTAGGACTAAGTCCTGCGTTTCCCTTCTGAGCATGCCCAGGATAAGATCTCTCATTGGAGATCAGGGGTCACATGCTCAGGTACTGCAGCAGCTCCTGGTCAGCCAGGAAGGTCCTGAAACTACATGTGTTCTGGAACAGTTTCTCATTGGTCCTTTTCTGGCAGGTCCTGTAGTTGCTACTATAAAAGGGTCGCATGGCCTTGCGGCCATGCACTAGTATCAATTGCATTATGTGCTTTGCGCCAGTGTGATCATGCACGCATGTGGTTAGGGCTCGGCTGAAATAAGCCCCTAGAATACCGACACCTCCGGTGAGGAGTTGCTTGTTTGCGTTGCTGAATGCATGATCACGGACTACTATCCGCACAGCAGTTTTCTGTGTAGCCCTGTGGTGTTAACAGGACACAGTCACAGCGACTCTGTGGTGTAACAGAGTTCACTTATACAGCCATATGGTGCCACAGCATCTATGTTTGCGACTCTGTGAAGTAACAGAGTTCGCCTTTACCGCCATCTTACTAGCAGCAGGCTCTGCCTGCACGGTGGACCCCGGGCTGCGAATGCACCCACTATTTATATTTATTTGGTGCGTTCCGCAGACCCCAACAGCTAGTTAGCTTCCAAACACAAAGATCTCATCAGAGATCAGCTATCTGTATAACGACCTCTGTGGTCGTTGGGAAAACCTAGTCCCGCCTGCGCCGCTGGTAAAGTCGTTCATAAAGGGTGTCACACTCAGCGATTCAGGCTCACCAGCGGGATACCAACGACCAAAAAACGGTTCAGAACGTTCATGAACAATCAGCGACATCGCAGCGGGGGCCACATCGCCTCTACATGTCACACACAGCTAACGAGATCACTGCTGCGTCATAAAATCGCTGACGCTTTAGCGATCTCTTTAGCGATCTTGCTTAGTGTGACAGTACCTTTAGGATGGTCTCGTAGAGGACACAGAGCATTATCATTAGAATGCAAACATTTTTGGATTGCTTTAAATCATGTCCTTGTCATGGATATACGGAATACCTGTGTGCTGTAGAGAATATCAGTACTCCAGTATTGCCAAAGGTCTAGTTTTCTGACTATGCCCATAAAAACCATTTCCGGTGACTACTTCTTGAAGCTCATCAAGAGAATGCCAAGAGTGTACAAAGCAGTAATCAAAGCAAAAGGTGGCAACTTTGAAGAACCTAGAATATAAGACATAGTTTCAGTTGTTTCACACTTTTTTTGTTAAGCATATAATTCCACATGTGTTAATTCATAGTTTTGATGCCTTCAGTGTGAAAGTACAATTTTCATAGTCATGAAAGTACAGAAAAATCTTTGAATGAGGTGTGTCCAAACTTTTGGTCTGTACTGTCTAGACATATAAAGCTCTGCTACATGCCCATATAGACATGCACAGCTCTGCTACATGCCCATAGACATATACAACTCTGCTTCATGCCCATTAAGACACACACATATAGACATACACAGTTCTGCTACATGCACATATAGACAAACACAGCTCTGCTACATGCGCATATAGACATACAAGCTCTACTACATGCACATATAGACATACACATCCCTGCTACATGCACACTATATGCACATGTAGACATACACACTATATATTACCACATCCTGCAGTTCCTGTATGTTTGGAGAAAACCAGGCACTGCTCATCACCTGCCCAATACAATCTCAACAGTAAAACATGGTGGTGGCAGCATCATGCTATGAGGGCGCTTTTCAGCTGCAGGTACAGGACGACTGGTTGCAATTGAAGGAAACATGAATGCGGCCAAGTACAGAGATATCCTGGATAAAAACCTCTTCCAGAGTGCTCTGGACCTCAGACTTTGATGAAGGTTCACCTTCCAACAAGACAATGACCCTAAGCACACAGCTAAAATAACAAAGGAGTGGCTTCAGAACAACTCTGTGACCATTCTTGACTGGCCCAGCCAGAGCCTTGACCTAAACCCAATTGAGCATCTCTGGAGAGACCTTAAAATGGCTGTCTACCAACGTTCACCATCCAACCTGACGGAACTGGAGAGGATCTGCAAGGAAGAATGGCAGAGGATCCCCAAATCCAGGTGTGAAAAACTTGTTGCATCATTGCCAAGAAGACTCATGGCTGTACTAGCTCAAAAGGTGCTTCTACTCAATACTGAGCAAAGGGTCTGAATACTTATGACCATGTGATATTTCAGTTTTTCTTTTTAATAAATTTGCAAAAATTTCTACATTTCTGTTTTTTTCAGTCAAGATGGGGTGCAGAGTGCACATTAATGAGGAAAAAATGAACTTTTTTGAATGTACCAAATGGCGGCAATGAAACAAAGAGTGAAAAAGTTAAGGGGGTCTGAATTTTTTCTGTACCCACTGTACTTTTCCTCTCATTGTTCCACTCCTGACTTTGGCTTGCAAATACTGATGTCAAATACTGAACGTGTGAATGTCACCTTAGACCAAAATCCGCTGAAAGCCAATATCAAAAGGATCGACTCACCATCTTGTGTGTACAGGTCTTTCTCGACTCTTCTTCAACATATCCCTGGGAAGATAAGATTAGGGTCTGAATTCAAATGCTCAACCCTTCTCTTTTCTGGGAGATGTGCCTGACTGCAGTTTTCCTGTCTGTAGGAGTCGGCTATCACATATATGCTCAGTAACAATCTGCACCATTCTAAACATCTGAAAAAGAAGTAAACCAATGTATTTCAAGATCGTGGATGCCAAGATAGTCAAAAGAAATGGGGCCTATGGAAACTTTTGACCTTGATGCAAGTAACTTTTCTGGTAAACGCCTGAGGTTGTCAACATTTTCCAGTCAGACTTGGTGATCACAATGTTGGAGCGGACAGGGAAAAAGGACAAACTAGTAGTAGATACTGATTGCTGTGCAGTGGGGTTAATCAATAATTGGGATTGTAGTTTTCTCTGATCCCTGCCACTACTGAACCTAGAGTTCATAGCATGAGCACAGCATTGTAATAAAAATGATGACCTATATGTAGAGAATTATTGGGAGAACTACGCCACACGCTCAACAACAAGGGAGCCAAATAGCTTCTCATCTGTTTACTACAAAATTGGAGAGGATGTGTCCAGGGGTGGAGATGTGTGCCGGACCAGTAGATGCGTGAAGTGATTACAGTCAGTGGACGCAGGGCTGTTCTGCAGGTAGCCGGTGTACAGTCAGCAGAACAGGGAAGCTTCTGTCTCTCTGGCATTAGAAGTTACCTTTCAATACTATAATTTTCATATGCATTATGATGTGATTAGGACAACTACTGAGGACTCTCAATTTTTATTATTAAAATGATGAACTATTAAAATGATAAGAAAGGCAAAGAATACAGGATTTATGTCAGACAATGCACCAAGGACAACACTAATGTGCCAGGGTAAATCACGTAGGAGTTAATCACCATATCTAATATGGAGAGACATTAGCCTTTAGACCACAGTCAGAGGCCTGTCATACAGGCATTGCACTGAGGAGGGGCAACACCCCCAAAACTGCAAATTGAGATTCTGGTTTGGTTTTTATCCTAAGTTATGTTGCAAGGTTCGTAAAAGGGATGATAACGACTTTTAGTATTGCTACTTTCAGTAGGTGGCACTAGCGTTGTAGTCCTCTTGCTCTCTGAAGAGGCTATTTCCATACTGAATTTGAAATAAACCACGAGTGTCACAAGCAAAGCACCATCACCTCTCCCTCCATGCTTCATGGTGGGAACCACAGATGTAGAAATCATTTGCTCACCTTTTATGCATCTTACAAAGACTTGCCAAATCTCTAATTTGACTCATCAGACCATAGTATAGATTTCCACTGAATAATTGTCCAGAATTTGTATTGCTTGGCTTAAACAAGTCTCTTCTTATCTGCGGACCTATTTAGTGGTTTTGTTGCAGCATTTTAACCGTAAATCCATTTTTTCACGTGTCTGATGTCTGAGACCTGATTTCTGTGCAACGTTTATGAGGCTTATCTAGCGGGTCCTGGGAGAGCCACATGAGTCTTGAAAGGTATTATTTTACTTGGGGAAAACCTAGTGATTGACAAGTGTGGAGCCCAGCTGCGCTTGGAGTCACATTTCCCAGGAGGATGCACCAAAGGTAACACCCACAAGAGACCTGATATTCATTCACACAGCTTCACCAATCCCTAGAGCCACCAGAGGGAGCCCTTTCAGAGTATATAGGATGGTGAAGTCACAGCAGAGAGCTCAGACTAGACTAGCTCAGACGCAGATTAGATCAGATCTCGGATGAGATTAGTTAACAACGAGTTCAGTGTAGTTGGTGATTCTACACAGAAGGGAGAAGTTGTTAGTTCTCTAGGAGTGTTGGAGAGTTAGCTCTAGGAGTGTGCACAGATCAGTGAGTCTGCAAAGCCAGGTGCAGGTCAGACGGAGAATCCTGATAGCTGCTTCAGACGGAGATTAGAAAGAAAAGAAGGAAAGAGAACAACAGTTAATGAAGGAACCTGAAGACTGCAGCTTTGAGCTTAGTTCAATGTGTGGAGGCTAGTACCAGTGGAGAGATAGCCACTCTAGCCTAGTCAGAACTGAGTCAACTGAGTGCAGTTCAGGGAGTAAGCGTGCCGACACTTTGAGAGCGGTGAAGAGAGAGAAGAATCAGCCATCTACTGCTAGTGTGCTTATGTTAAGGGTCGGAGTAGGACGAAAGGCGAGTGGAAGAGAAGAAGAGAGTAACGGAGGTTGAAACAGCATTGATAGCTTACCTCTACACTGAATAACCGGACACCGGGTCCGAGCTTGCTAGAGTCTACATGACTAGTGAGAGATACCGGAAAACCTGTGGGACTTCAAGTTGCGGGGTCCCAGGAGTGCTGATACGTAACCGGGGTCAGGAAGACGGAGTCTAGCAGGGCCCTGCATACAGAGACACTGTTCTATCCAATAGAAGGCCCCACCACAAAGTCAGCCAGGTGTATACGTGAAGACAGAGTTAGACTTTGTTTCATACAGGTCAGAAACTCACACTACAGGAGTAAGGAGGCCCTACACCTACTCAGTGGGAATACTGGACGTGCATCCTCCACCCTGCCAGCATCCCGGGACGTGCCTGCAACTACATCAGTAAACGTACAGAAAGAGACTTTTGTGTGTGTGTCTACATTATTGCTTCTGCGGCTGAAAACCCCGTTCTCCATCCTGCATCCCTACACCGCCATCTACCCTGAGGGAGCCAGTCTTGCCTGTGGAAGACTTAACACCTTGCTGCCCAGAAACAACCCTTCAGCGGATTTACACAGCAGCGCTGGTCACCCTGACCAGGTACCACAGGTGGCGTCACAAATTTCTACAAACCTTTAATCTCCTGTAAATAACCCCCCTTTTTAGTGAGCGCCCAGGGCCAAGGACCGAGCTGTGCTACCCGTGACATCCCCCATAGAAGTGAACGGGCTCGGTGCCGAGTACCCCACAGGCCCTGGCGGGCAACTCACAAGTGGTTATACAAGTAGTAGACAACCTTTTTAGATTTTCAGGTCCTGCAGTGGGATTAAGAAAAAAAGCAAAATACATTTTTTTATAAGAATAAAAGAAAAGTGAAAGTACATCTTTTTCCTTTTCTGAAAGGAATTTAGTTCATGCAGGAACGTAATTATTTTTTACTCCTAAACAAAATGTAGAAACAAAAGAATCCGGAGGTGACTACAAGTAGTATTATTTTATAAAGAGAGAACATAGTGATTGAGAAGAGGTTGTCCGAGTAGTGGACAATCACTTTAACTTTGTGATAGCTGGTGTAAAACATTGCAATGTTTCTGAAACAATCAGGTCAAATCGCGTATCTCTGTTTCTATTTTGTACACAGAAAGCACGTATTTTATTGGCTTGCCGGTTTCACTTCCACTTTCTTTCTCTTAGATTAATCATTAAACAGGTATGGCAGGCTAGCCCTTATATTCACTTGACAAGTATAATTAAGCAACACATATGCAAGGATATACCCGCAAAGCTATGGCAGGCCATCAGGATAGTGATCTCAAAGAAATTACTGGCTGTATGGGATCAAAAGGATATTTAAAAAAAAATAAATTATTACTAATTCAGGAAACTCGTTCCATCCTTCAGCAGAAGAGTTATATAAATGAAGCAGGGGAAGCTATGCTTGGATACATGAACATCAGTCATGGATACCATTATATGCAAGTACCATTTCCCATCACAAAAGTGCAACATGTCACCATTGAAAAATGCATGTCTGATATTCTGGAATCAGAGTGTTTCAGAGCAAGTTGTAGAAAAAAATACTTTGAAGACCTAAACTTCTGGAGTGCACAAATTTCTAAGGAGGATATCGACACAGCTTTTGAGGACGCTTACCAGTTCATACAAGGGGATTTTCATCCTTGGTTCTTATCACTGTACAAATAGGACATAAGAGACCAATTTGCCAATTCTCCAGCCTTTAAGAATTCTGAGTCACAGTATGGAAGTTTTGTGTTTTCTTTTTCACTGTCTGATCTTCTAGACCTATATGAGACACAGCACTGTGATAACAAAAAGCCATTGTTCAAGTATTTGGGCACCAACTTATTTAAAAAAGAGATTGCCCATTACATTGTTATCCACAGTCCTGACACGGATAAGTTTGATGACCTTCAACAGGTTCCCAGATTCTTTACTGATCTCCCCGTCTACTGGATGGCACAAAAATTGTATTGGCGACCTGAATCTACATCTGAAAAGTTGACGGTGCTATTTTCTCAAGATTTTCTAAAAAAATTACAATATGAGAAATTTTGTGTTTGGAACAACCTAGTATTTGCATTTCATTTACCAGAAGGACGTTCCCTACGGATCCAAAGGGAACAACTTTTGGAAAACCTGTCTGCCTGCCATCCATCAGTAACACCATATCTGAATGTAACAAAAACCACAAGACAAAAAGCAATTGAAATTATAGAGTCTGAAAAACGACAGTATCAATATAATTAGAAGATGGATGATGGCTGCAATATAAAAGCATGAGATGAAATCATATACTGACCAATCCCTACTTATTATATATGATTACCTATGACTAGCTCATACAAATTATGGTACATTTACTCCTAATTATTCTACATTGACATGCAGCATTAATCATTGTCATTTGTGGGGTTTGTATGGGCCATATTATAGTATTGATATATAGGACAGAATTGTATGATGCTCTGACCTGAGATTTAAGAAGTGGTAAAAATCATCATGTAAAAGTATAATGTTTGATTGAAACTTGTTATGTAAAATGTCATAATGTAAAATCCTTAAGAACAAGAATAAAAAAGGAATTAAAAATCTAGATGTAATCTGAATTAAATTCTTAAAACTAAACACTGAAATCTCAAATTTTTCCATGTGCTTTTTAACAATTTTAGTAAAAGACAATGGTTTTAACCCAAGTTATGTCTTATAATCATTTCAAAAAAGGGCGGGAAAATGTCAGCGATGACGCAGACACATCTGTTGAGAAATATTACAGTTTCCATACATACACATATGACTGTACAGTAAGTGATATGGTTACTGAGTAATCAGCTTTTTACATAATACTGTAGAGTAAAACTATTTACAGCGACTTTATTACTTCAGCATCATCTTTACGTTACATGATTGACGTTGCATACAGAACATGAAGACTATATAAAAGAAATAGAATTAATTAACAATATTAGTCTTTTTTTAGATATAGAGCGGTAGATACTACTTCACTATAAGGGTCTGTGCACACGTTGCGGATTCCTAGCGTTTTTACCGCTTGCACAACACAACTCATTATGGGCTATGGGATTCCACAATGCTGTGCACATGCTGCGTTTTTTTCCGCAGCGGAATCGCAATGCGGAAGAATCCGCAGCATGCTCATTCTTTTTTGCGGAACCGCGGCGATTCCGCCGCCATAGGAATGCATTGAACCGATTACTTTCCGCATGTGGCTATGCCCACCATGCGCAAAGTAAGCGGTTCATGTGCGGATGGTACCCAGGGTCTGGAGGACAGGAGACTCTCTTCCAGGCCCTGGGTACCACATCCATGTAAAAACAATGATTAAAATAAAAAATAGTGATATTCTCACCTTCCGGCGGCCCCCGCAGCTTTCCCGCCTCTCAGCGACGCTCCCGGCCAAACCCGTTCCCAGTAATGCATTGCGAGAATCACCCCATTGACGTAGTGGTCTCGGGTGATGCTACGTCATCTGGGTCATTGTCGCAAAGGACGCCTGGGAACGGGATTGGCCGGGAGCGTCGCTGAGAGGCGGGAAAGCTGCGGGGGCCGCCGGAAGGTGAGAATATCATTATTTATTATTTTTTAAATTATTTTTAACATTAGATCTTTTTACTATTGATGTGGCAAAGGCGGCATCAATAGTAAAAAGTTGGTCACGCTAGTCAAACACCTGTTTGACTCGTGTGACCAACCTGTCGGATCGTTTGTAAAACGCTAGCATTCTGCAAGCTAATTACGCTTGCAAAATGCTAGTTTTTAGCAGTAATACGCATACCTATAATATGCGTATTTCCTGCGGCAGGGAGGTGCGGAATTGCCGCGGAAATTTCCATGGTAATTCCGCAATGTGTGCACATAGCCTCAATAAACTTTAAACTCGGTTTTTACCATAAATGAGTGTCTATTGTTTCTTTAACAACAATAGATCAAATGTCTTAAAAATTAGAAAGGTGCTAGGGAAGAAAAAAGAGAACTTATTCCAAAGTGTGCCAAAACATCAGGTAGCAGTTCACAGATTAATACCAAAAATGCAAAAAGATTCAATACTAGATATTGCCTCAATGGGTCCCTGTAATAAAGTGCCAGCGGTAAGGTGCATCTATGGTTCTGTGATCCAAACACAGGATAAATGAATCAATATCGTCTGGTTGAAATAGTAGGAAAATAGACAGGCAAAACTAAGGGAGGTTGTAGGTTAACAAACCCCCACGCTAAGGTGCCATCAGTGCATATGCATTCATAGGTCCTATAGTTTAAGAAAGGGATAATAAGCTTAGTAAGTCCATGTTTTATACCTGTCAGGCTGAACTGCTGGGCACACAATGGCGTCACAAGTTTAATAAAATGATACTTTGATATCATGTGATCCGATGTTTTATTCCAGAGAAATCCACATTCTTACTTATATGTAAATGAGCTGTTAAGATCTATGGGCCGGACATAGATCTCCCTGAGAATCTGCCTCCAGAGATTATTATAAAAGAAAGGGGGAGTTATCAGTGTGAGACATGTACATCAGGAGGACAATTTGGCTGACTATTCGGATCACACCATGGCCTTTGAATGAGCGAGAAGTCTCTTTTGCAATGTAAGCATATGGAGTCTCGTCACAGAGTGCAGTGAGACCCGGGGAGAGCGCAGAGTGGTGACATCATTGAGAAGAGGAGCAGAATGGCGCTGGATACCGGAGAAGATGGCGGTAGGTGAGTATATTAACGTACACTACAGCACATACACTTATACACAGATTTAATTAAAAAGGTAATGGGTGGGCTTTTTAAAGGGGAAAAATGAACATGTGATTATGGATTTATGGTGTGTGTCCACAGCATATTACCACAGATGCCGTGTAATAGGAACATTTTATAGATTTGCTTCTTTAGAAAATGATTGACTTTAAAAAAAGTGCGGGAAGCTACCTGTGACTAAAGATAGCTAGCAAGCGAAAATAAATCTTAATGTATATGACCTTAGACTGCCGAAGATAAGGTGACCGAGCAACAAGCAGTTATGTGATACTCAAATATAGGTGGTGATATTTACGGGGAAACCTTCTTGTACACGGTCACCTCCCTTTGACTTCAGATAGTCAGATAGCTGTTCACGTGTACATTATCAGACAGAATTCCAGCTGTTCCACCACACCATCAGAACACGCTCACACTTAGTGGACCACTGTCTGTATTGTCATGTCCAGACCCTGCAGCCGTCCACTCACAAATACATTAGAGCAGGGGTGGGGAATCTTTTTCTTTCCAAAGGCCATTTGGATATTTATACCATTCTTCGATGGCCAAAAAAATTGCACGCTAACTCCCCACAAAGTGTGTCCTGGCGCTGGTGTCAGGACGTAATCTTTCATTGCATGCGCCTCAGTAGTGAACACTGCGTGCACATGCTCACAGAGCAAGATGAAATTAATGGGCAGGTGGACGTCAAAATACAGCTGTCGGCACAAGTGCTGCGGAGCCCAGGAATCTGCTTAAGGGCCGGATAAAAGGTCATGGAGGGCCATGAACGGCCCGCGGGCCTGAGGTTCCCCACCCCTGCATTAGAGGAAGGTTGTATCAACTTTGGGGCATCTATGTAGTGAAACTGCAGCTGGTGCTTACTAGTAACATCCGAACACACAAATGCAGGCTTGTTGCCGTTATACCCCAGTTTTGTGATAAATGCAGTTCCTATAGTCAGAGGTGTTAAACTCAAGGCCGGCAGCCCGCCATGTCATTCTATGTGGCCTGCGTTGTCAGGACACTTCAACACTGCTCTGACTGGCTCTCCGTAGAGGGAAAGTGGAGAGTCGGTCAGATCATTGATGCTGGAGCCACCCCCTCTAATCAAGAACTGGCTGTCTTCTACATACACACAGCCAGTGCTAGCAGAGGGCGCAGAGCCGGCACAGGAAGCTGATGCGATCTTGGAATTTAAGTGGATGCAGAAAGCTGTAAAAAGAGGAGCAGGTGCCATCCTTGTTAGTGAACAGTACTCACCATGAACGCAGTCAAACTGCACAAACAGTGAATACAGTGAATAGTGCACATCACATCCACAGTGGTGACACAGCTTCACATGTTCTCACATCACATCCACAGTGGTGACACAGCTTCACATGTCCCCTACATCACATCCACAGTGGTGACACAGCTTCACATGTTCTCACATCACATCCACAGTGGTGACACAGCTTCACATGTTCTCACACCACATCCACAGTGGTGACACAGCTTCACATGTCCCTACATCACATCCACAGTGGTGACACAGCTTCACATGTCCCCACATCACATCCACAGTGGTGACACAGCTTCACATGTTCTCACATCACATCCACAGTGGTGACACAGCTTCATATGTTCTCACACCACATCCACAGTGGTGACACAGCTTCACATGTCCCTACATCACATCCACAGTGGTGACACAGCTTCACATGTCCCTACATCACATCCACAGTGGTGTCACAGCTTCACATGTCCCTACATCACATCCACAGTGGTGTCACAGCTTCACATGTCCCCACATCACATCCACAGTGGTGACACAGCTTCACATGTTCTCACATCACATCCACAGTGGTGACACAGCTTCACATGTCCCCACATCACATCCACAGTGGTGACACAGCTTCACATGTTCTCACACCACATCCACAGTGGTGACACAGCTTCACATGTCCCTACATCACATCCACAGTGGTGACACAGCTTCACATGTTCTCACATCACATCCACAGTGGTGACACAGCTTCACAAGTCCCCATATCACATCCACAATGGTGACACAGCTTCACATGTTCTCACACCACATCCACAGTGGTGACAGAGCTTCACATGTCCCTACATCACATCCAGAGTGGTGACACAGCTTCACATGTTCTCACATCACATCCACAGTGGTGACACAGCTTCACAAGTCCCCACATCACATCCACAATGGTGACACAGCTTCACATGTTCTCACACCACATCCACAATGGTGACAGAGCTTCACATGTCCCTACATCACATCCACAGTGGTGACAGAGCTTCACATGTTCTCACGCCACATCCACAGTGGTGACACAGCTTCACATGTCCCCTACATCACATCCACAGCGGTGATACAGCTTCACATGTTCTCACATCACATCCACAGTGGTGACATAGCTTCACATGTCCCCTACATCACATCCACAGTGGTGACACAGCTTCACATGTCCCCACATCACATCCACAGTGGTGACACAGCTTCACATGTCCCTACATCACATCCACAGTGGTGACAGAGCTTCACATGTACCCTACATCACATCCACAGTGGTGACACAGCTTCACATGTCCCCACATCACATCCACAGTGGTGACACAGCTTCACATGTCCCTACATCACATCCACAGTGGTGACAGAGCTTCACATGTACCCTACATCACATCCACAGTGGTGACACAGCTTCACATGTCCCCACATAACATTCACAGTGGTGACACAGCTTCACATGTACCCTACATCACATCCACAGTGGTGACAGAGCTTCACATGTCCCTACATCACATCCACAGTGGTGACACAGCTTCACATGTCCCTACATCACATCCACAGTGGTGACACAGCTTCACATGTTCTCACGCCACATCCACAGTGGTGACACAGCTTCACATGTCCCCTACATCACATCCACAGCGGTGATACAGCTTCACATGTTCTCACATCACATCCACAGTGGTGACATAGCTTCACATGTCCCCTACATCACATCCACAGTGGTGACACAGCTTCACATGTCCCCACATCCCATCCACAGTGGTGACACAGCTTCGCATGTCCCTACATCACATCCACAGTGGTGACAGAGCTTCACATGTACCCTACATCACATCCACAGTGGTGACAGAGCTTCACATGTCCCCACATCACATTCACAGTGGTGACACAGCTTCACATGTACCCTACATCACATCCACAGTGGCGACACAGCTTCACAGGTCCCCACATCACATCCACAGTGGTGACAGAGCTTCACATGTACCCTACATCACATCCACAGTGGTGACACAGCTTCACATGTCCCCACTAGTGTTGAGCATTCCGATACCGCAAGTATCGGGTATCGGCCGATATTCGCGTTATCGGAATTCCGATACTTAATTCCGATACTTTTTCAATATCGTATACCGGAATCGGAAGTTCCCATAATTCTTTGAGAGGCAATGTGATTTTAGTCAGCCAATGAGGAATCCTACGAAGTGTGGGCACATCCTGTAATGCTGCGGTCATCTTAACTAATGGCATGGCTGTGATTGGCTGCTGAAATGATGTCAGAATGCACTATAAAAGGCGCCGCCGCCATTTTAGCGTCACTGTGCTGTGAACTCAGTAAGGGACAGAACGCTACTCTGCTCACTCTGAGGGACAGTTAGATATTGCGATTTTGTGTACTACTGTGCTTGAGGCAGGCTAGTTTACCAACCGCTGTGTAAAGCTTCATTTTGCCAGTGTTGTTTTAACAGCTCTGTGCAAGGTGTGTGTGTGACAGTGCAGGTGACGCTGCAGTTTGCTCTGCATCCACCGCTGTTTGTAGGCATCTGCACGTGTCACTGACTCTTTTTTTTTTTTTTATTTTATTTAGTGGAATTGGTGCAGCTCCATTATATTAGAAAAAAATCAAATCTATTAGTGTGACGTGCTTCCATCCGTATACAATACATTGGTTGCAAACACTATAGAAGTACAGAAAGGAGCTTTTCACAGATTGTGGACAGTTGTGTTTCAGTGTTCACTTCAGTCTGTGTTTTTTACTTTTTTGAGTGCAGATCACGCTCCAGTTACTTGTTCAAGCACTGCTGCTTGTACTCTGCTGAGCGTGTCTCAGTGGCTCATCCTTTTCATTTATCTCCAATTGGTTCTGCTACATTCCATTTAAAATAAATCTAATCTATTAGTGTGACGCGCTTCCATCCGTATACAATACATTGGTTGCAAATGTGTCGACCCGCCACCACAATTGTGGGTTACCAGGGCAATGGGGTACTCAGAGCCGAGCCCGTAGAAGTCTATGGGATTTGTCACAGGTAGCTGTGGCTCGGTCTGTGGCCCTGGCGGTCTGGCGTATGTTGGGGGAATATTTACAGGGGATAGATTTATATACAGTTCGTGACGCCACCTGTAGTATTCTGGTAATTTGTACCAGCGCTGCTGTAGATCTCTGAGGGGATGGTGAGGCAGCTAGATGTCGGGTCCCCTACAGGTGGGACTCTTCCCTCAGGTCGGTAGTTAGGTAGGGATTGTGCAGGCATGCAATAATAACTCAGTCTCACACGGTCAGCGTCTTTCCATACCTTTACTTGCAAGATGATAAGGCAGGTCCCAGGGAGGCTGATCCAAGGAGAGTGTATCTTGAGACAGCAGCTGGACAAGTTAGGGGCCTCCTTTACTTTCCACATACAATGAGTACAACCAGCCTGAAGCGTAGTTCCCTCAATAAACTCCAGCTAATCTTTAGCTGTACCGCCCAGTCAGCTTTGTGTTAGGAGCCTTCCTGCGAAGAAGCTGAATTCTTATCTTGTCGTGCACTGACTCAAAGTCTTCACTTCCCCTGACCCCAGTTACGTACTGACTATAAGGGCTTGTTTGCCGCGACCTAAGGTCCGGTAAATTCCTGGTTTTCTTACCACCATGCGTGGAGCTATGGTGATGCTTCGGTCCCCAGTGACCGGGTGCAATGTGCAGGACTTCTGCAATCCGTAAGCACTAATCCAATAAACCACTGTGCCTTTCGCCTTGTCCACGCTGGTAACATAAGCACTCACACTAGCCAAGGGTCGAGTAGTCACTTCTTTCTTTTCCTTCACTTCAAAGTTAGTTACAGATGCTCAGTTATCAATAGGCAGGAGCACGTCTCTGAACCTTATACCGTCCTTTAGACAGGATGCTGAAGACTTTCTGCACTAAACTTCTTCTTTCCTTCAAGTGTATGCTGATGAGGTACAGCTCTGACTAGGCTAAGGTGAATTAAATCACCTATACTAGACTCCACTTTCGAACTGGTGATAGAGCAATCTGGACTCCTTCCTCCCTCCAGACGTCCTCTCTCTCTGAAGTCTAGACACAGACTAAATCACTCCAACACATACACCTTGACCACTCCCTCAAGAGTAAACTCCACTACCCTAAGGGTGTGTCTAGTATATGTTGAGTGAATGAATATTTAGCATTAAACTGCTGTCTCGCCACACACTCTCCAGGGTACTGCGTGTGCCTACCACCAGGGCTACACATTCCCCCATGGTAAAAGACAGCACTCCCGGGCTGTAAAATACAAAAGAGACATTTTGTTTATGCAATAAACATTAAACAGTAAACATTGGTTCGTCCCATCCGGGAGGTGAGGATATCTTGAACGTTGCAAACATTATAGAAAATACAAATATTAAATAGCATTCAATAAATATACAATATACTTGTGAAGGACCCGCACCAAACCTTCAACGTAGGTCCTGGGTGGGCTGCAGGACATCCAAATGCAGACCTCACTCAGTGCCACACCACACGGGTTTTGTTTTCAGAGGTAGTTGGACTGGTTTATGTAAAACCAAGATAAGGCACCGAAGCGCAACTATTTACAAGTAAGTTCTGGGTTGGCGCAGTCCTCAACCTCCAAGTCCAATGTAAAACCAAAAACATATCACATTATTATATTAAAGTGCAAAACTTTTTCTGGTTACTATTTACTGTTTACCCAGCCGGGCATTCTACGGTTAGCAAAATATATATGCATTATATATATACTCTTCAACTGGTGCTAAACTTATAAAACATTTTCAAACTTTCTACTTATGGTAGACCCGATATGGATCCTACCAATTCTTCTTTACTATTTATTCATTTACTTCAAACAATATACTTTCCAATACATTTTCCACCCCGGGGGCTGGAACAATGCAATGGGCCCTAGATCCCAAGACTAGCAAGTCATGCGCTGCGATTAGGGTCTGAGTCGCCACAGTTCTTGTGCAAACCTCTAGGGGCGCAACGGGTACATTCTCTTCACGTGACACCGATTGCGTTTCAATCACAGTTAACGATATGGACCGTGTCATGGATTGCGATTGAGACTGGGTCGCATGTTGCGATGAAGATATGACTTTCCTTTGCGATGAACTCTGGGTCGCTAGTTGCGATGAATTTGCAGGGGGCGATGCTGGGGCACGGCCGGTTACTGTGTGATCTAGAGATGGGGACGCTGCGGTAATGGTGACGGTACCTGCGTCTGGGACGGGTCACGGACGATGGTGACGTTAAGGGCATACCATCCCTTCATTCCCCAGTGCCGCGTATATGTGACGATGTCTCCATTTGCTAAGTCCCTCCCGGGATGGCCTTGCGGCAGGTGGGATTCTACGTCACGCCTGCTGACAAAGACCCCTGGGTAGAGGCCCGGTTCACGGATAAAGCCCCAGCCCTTCCGGAGCTGGAACTCAGTCACACACCCCTGCCGCCGCGGTTCCCTCAGGGTACCTTTATCTCTCCGGACACTCTCTTTGTCCGCGATCAGCTCCGCATATTGTCGCTGACGGTTCCGCTGAGTTTCCCGCTCTTCCTCCTGCTGGCGTTTCTTCTTCTCCTCACGACTCTGCCATTCCTGTTCCCACTGGGCGGTATAGGCGACGTCATCCAGGCACTCCATCTCGTCCCAGTCCACATCTGGTAGTGACGGACAGGACCCCTCCGGTGTCCCTGCCGGGGACCGATCATCTGCTGCGGCCTCCTGGCCGGGCGGGCGTTCCGGGACTGGCTGTACCTCCTCAACCTCCTTCGCCTCCACCGCTTCACCGGTGGGATCGGGATCGGTACTTTCGGGGGCAGCCTCCGGTTGCTCCTTCGCCTTAGGCAGCAGACTCTTCGGTATCTGGAATCGTGGGGGGTCGTTGAGGGAGAGATCACCGTGTCCCACAGCCTCCGCTGCTCCAGGGTACGCCGGCGTCTCTCGATTTCTTCAAATCCAGGTCGGTCCTGGA
>JARQOD010000002.1:80960363-81275214 GCA_033576555.1 Oophaga sylvatica | reverse complement strand
AAAAGGAGGCTGGTGCTTGGCATCATTGTTTCTCTTCTGTTAACCAAGGTTATCTCTAAAGAAACACGTGCAGTCATCATTGCAATGCACAAAAATAGCCTAACAGGGAAGAGTATCGCAGCTAGAAAGATTGCACCTCAGTCAACAATCTATCGCATCATCAAGAACTTCAAGGAGAGAGGTTCCATTGTTGCCAAAAAGGCTTCAGGGCTCCCAAGAAAGACCAGCAAGCGCCAGGACCGTCTCTTAAAAGTGTTTCAGCTGCGGGATCGGGCTACCAGCAGTGCAGAGCTTGCTCAGGAATGGCAGCAGGCAGGTGTGAGTGCATCTGCACACACTGTGAGGCGGAGACTCTTGGAGCAAGGCCTGGTCTCAAGGAGGGCAGCAAAGAAGCCACTTCTCTCCAAAAAAACATCATGGACAGACTGATATTCTGCAAAAGGTACAGGCAGTGGACTGCTGAGGACTGGGGTAAAGTTATTTTCTCTGATGAATCCCCTTTTCGATTGTTTGGGACATCAGGAAAACGCCTCATTCGGAGAAGACAAGGTGAGCGCTACCACCTGTCTTGTCTCATGCCAACTGTTAAGCATCCTGAAACCATTCATGTGTGGGGTTGCTTCTCAGCCAAGGGAATCGGCTCTCTCACAGTCTTGCCTAAAAACACAGCCATGAAAGAATGGTACCAGAATGTCCTCCAAGAGCAACTTCTCCCAACACTCCAAGAGCAGTTTGGCGATCAACAATGCCTTTTCCAGCATGATGGAGCACCTTGCCATAAAGCAAAGGTGATAACTAAATGGCTCAGGGAACAAAACGTAGAGATTTTGGGTCCATGGCCTGGAAACTCCCCAGATCTTAATCCCATTGAGAACTTGTGGTCAATCATCAAGAGACGGGTGGACAAACAAAAACCTAAAAATTCTGACAAAATGAAAAATATTTAGACTTGAGAGTCCTCAGTGGTTGATACCTTTTAATGGCTAACTATGAGAAAATGAAAGCATTGATTGTGAAAGAATGGACTGCTATCAGTCAGGATTTGGTCCAGAAGTTGATTGAGAGCATGCCAGGGAGAATTGCAGAGGTCCTGAAGAAGAAGGGTCAACACTGCAAATATTGACTTGCTGCATTAACTCATTCTAACTGTCAATATAAGCTTTTGTTACTCATATGTTTGCAATTATATTTCTGTCTGTGATAAAAACATCTGTCAAACACACATAAAAACCAGAGGGCAGCAGATCATGTGAAAATATAATATTTGTGTCATTCTCAAAACTTTTGGCCATGACTGTACAAACAAGGACATGGCCCCTTTTTTTGGTCTCCTCATTTTGGTTATACAGCTTCCCACAGGCAGGTGTCTGAACAGTCGGGCCTAGCTTGTGCTCTGCCGACAGAGGATGAGGTTTAATAATAGAGACAGGACAGTCCTGACTGGGTACACCTTGTCGTGGTGGGATGGTGATGGCTTAACGATGCTTTGATAAAAAAAAAAAAAAAAAAACTTCCTTATGTTATTTACATGTACCATTACTATTTATTTGCCTACTACAGGGTTTTTGCTCAGTTTTTATCTTTGGGTATGTGTCCACGCTCAGTAAACGTTGCGGGTTGGACGCTGCGTACTTGTGCCCCTTTATTAGCAGCCATGTTTAGGACTTGACTATCGTGAAGTTTCTCCACTAAAGCTGTCTTCAACCAGAATGACTCTTTGCAAATGAAGACAATCAAGGTGATTTAATAGTATATAAATAGGTGGTGTATGTGGCTTCCAGCACGTTGGAGAAAATTATATTGGAAAGTGACCAACTATCATAAAGCTGGTTAATCAAAAACAGTGCAAAGCAAATGTGGGGAAATTATTAATGATAGTTGGACTCCATTACCAGCATTACAGTGGCATGTAAAAGTTTGGGCACCCCTGGTCAAAATTGCTGTTCTTGTGAACAGTTAAGCAAGTTGAAGATGAAATGATCTCTAAAAGGCCTACAGTTAAAGATGACACATTTCCTTTGTATTTTAGGCACAAAAAAAATATATACATTTTTTACATTTTAAATATTGCAAAAAGGAAAATGGGCCAATACAAAAGTTTGGGCTTCCTTGGAGAGGTGTGTGCTCAGATAGCTTTAACCAAGGTTTCAGATCTTAATTAGCCCGTTAGGGTTATGGCTTGTTCGTTAGGAAAGGCCAGGTGATACAAATTTCCTAGCTTTATAAAAACCTCTACCCTTGTGCTAAAAAACAGCAGCCATGGGTTCTTCTAAGCAGCTGCCTAGCAGTGTGAAAATCAAAATGGTGGAGGCCCACAAAGCAGGAGGCTGTAAGAAGATAGCAAAGCATTTTCAAGCTGCCCTTTCATCAGTTCGAGATGTAAATAAGAAGTGACAGTTGACAGGAAAAGTGGAGGTCAAGATAATGTGTGGAAGACCAAGCAAAGTTTCAGTGAACTGCTCAAGGGATTGCTACAGAGGAAAAGACGGATTTTGGTAAGAACTTACCTGTAAAATCCTTTTCAGCGAAGGAAGGAAGAGAGACACAGTATTCTTTACTGATGGGTAGGCGGAGCCCAGACGGGATAGACACCTCAGATTAAAAAAAAAAAGCGTGTTGACCGGCCCCTCCAGCTCGGGCTCCTCCTACTCAGCTTTCTCCAGTTGTACACAAGCTTAAGGAAGAGCAATATCACCAGCGGAGCAACATAACCCCTTCTGAAGAACTTCAGAGACAAAAACACAAGAATACAGGTTATGCATGCAGATAGGCAAAAAACCACACAGTTCCAGGTACTACTCACGGGACCTGACCACTGCGATGAGCTGGCAATGCTGGAACAGAGCCGTAGCGCGTCGACCTCAGCCCAGAAATCGTTATCAGAGAAGGGCCACGCTGCTTCTGTAAATCAACAACACACTTCTGCCATGGGAGGGAGCTGTGTCTCTCTTCCTTCCTTCGCTGAAAAGGATTTTACAGGTAAGTTCTTACCAAAATCCGTCTTTCAGCTGCAGATGGAAGGAAGAGAGCCACAGTATTCTTTACTGATGGGACGTCCCAAAGCAGTTCAAAAATTAGGGTGGGAAAAGAAAACCAAAATAGGCAGAAACCCAACAACCTAGATAAAAGCGCAACAGGCGCCAAATACAAGTTTACTAGAAAACTTAAACCGCCTGCAGGACCCTACGTCCCAAGGCTGCATCAGCGGAAGCACTAACGTCCACCTTATAAAATTTTGTAAAAGTGTGGACGGAGCGCCAGGTCGCCGCCCGGCAGAGCTGAGCCGCCGAGGCCCCTTGATGGAAAGCCCACGATGAGCCCACAGCCCTCGTGGAGTGAGCTCGAAGTTTAACCGGGCAAGGCTCGCCCTTAAGACGGTAAGCCTCCAAAATGGCCGACCGAATCCAACGAGCTATAGAATCCTTGGAAGCTCGCTGACCACGTCGATGACCTGCTGGAATCACAAACAAAGAGTCTGATTTCCGAAAACCTTGAGTAACATTCAAGTAGAATTTCAAAGCCCGCACCAAATCCAATGTGTGCAAGGCCCGTTCCTTCTCAGTCCTTGGCCTCGGACAAAGAGAAGGTAACACAATATCCTGGTTAACATGGAATCGTGACACCACCTTAGGTAGGAAGTCGCCCCGAGTGCGAAGCACTACACGATCCGGGTGAAACTCCAAGAAGGGAGGCGAACAAGAAAGAGCCGCCAACTCAGAAACCCTCCTCAAAGAAGTGACTGCCACTAAGAAGGCCACCTTCCAAGAAAGTAAATAAAGGCTAACCGAATCCATAGGCTCAAAGGGCTGATGTTGAAGAGCCTCCAAAACAAGATTAAGCCGCCAAGGAGATACAGGTGTCCTCCGCGGCGGAAACTGATGGGTTATTCCACGAAAAAAGGAACGCACGTCCCTACGTGAGGCGATAGCCCTCCGAAAAAGTAAGGACAGAGCAGAAACCTGACCCCTCAGGGTGCTAACGGACAAACCTTTGTCCAACCGTGTTGTATAAAAGCCAACAAATTGGGAATAGAAAATTTTCTCGGGTTCCTTCAAGAACTCGAACACCACAAAAAGAAAGCTTCCCAAGTCCTGTGGTAAATCTTAGTAGTAGCCGGACTCCTAGCAGCACGCAGAGTAGCAATGACTTCGGCTGAGAAACCTCTACGGGTCAAAATTTCGGTCTCAAGAGCCACGCCGTCAAAAGCAGAGACTTCAGGTCTGGATGACGAACGGGCCCTTGGGTTAACAGGTCCGGACGAAGAGGAAGCGAAAATGGCGGTGCCGCTAGAAGCGACACCAGTGTCGAGAACCACGTTCTCCTTGGCCAATCTGGAGCTATCAATATAGCTGAGATTCTCTCCAGCCTGATCCGACGGAGTACCAGAGGTAGCATAGAAATCGGCGGGAACACATAAATTAGTTTGAATTGGTCCAACGGGGCCACTAGAGCATCCACCGCTACAGCCTTCGGATCCCTGTACCTGGACACGAATGTCGGTAACTTGGCATTGGCCCTGGATGCCATCAGATCCACTTGGGGAGTTCCCCAACGGGAGCACAGCAGTGCAAAAATTTCCGGATGGAGACTCCATTCTCCGGGATCCATCTTCTCGCGACTTAGGAAGTCCGCTGTGATATTCTGAACTCCTGGAATGTGGATAGCAGAGATGGCTGGGACTCTGGCCTCTGCCCATACCAGGATCCGAGATACCTCCACCATGAGTCTGGAACTCCTTGTCCCGCCTTGGTGGTTGATATATGCGACCGCCGTCGCATTGTCTGTCTGCACTCGGACAGGCAGACCGCGTAAAGGGACCGTCCAATGTTGGAGGCAAAGGAAAATTGCCCTCAATTCGAGGATGTTGATCGGCAAGACAGACTCCTCTGGCGACCATACTCCCTGAATCCAGAGATCGTTCCAAACGCCCCCCCAGCCCGTCAGGCTGGCATTGGTGGTTATGACTGACCACTTCAGAGGAAGAAAAGACTTCCCCCGAGACAATTCTGTCGAACGGATCCACCATCCTAGAGACTCTCGTACATCGCGGGAGATAACTACACTGCAATCCAGTGAGGTCTGCGACCGATCCCAGCGGTTTAGAATGAACCTCTGGAGCATCCTGGAAGGGAACTGGGCAAACGGAAGTGCCTCCATTGAGGCCACCATCAACCCCAGAAGACGCATACATCTTCGAAGGGACATTGTCACTGAAGACTTCATCACCTGCGTATGTCGGATGAGACATGCTTGCTTGTCTGGAGGTAGAGACACCACTGCTCGTACTGTGTCGAAATGCATCCCCAGAAACAGGATTGATTGTGACGGTTCCAGAGACGACTTCTCCCAATTGACCAGCCACCCGAAGTCCTCCAGGAGCTGAAGGGATAGATTGCGAGCCGTCACAGCCTCCTCCTTTGAGGATGCCACAATCAAAAGGTCGTCCAGATAGGGAAGGATCGTGACTCCCTGTCTTCGAAGTATAGCCATGAGAGGTGCCAGAATCTTTGTAAAGACTCTGGGTGCCGAGGCCAAACCGAATGGTAGAGCCACAAATTGGTAATGGTCTTGTCCTATGGCAAAGCGAAGATAACGCTGGTGAGCCCCTCCGATTGGAACGTGCAAATAGGCGTCGCGTATGTCGATTGACACCAAAAAATCGTTCTGCGACAATGCTGCCACTACGGAGCGAAGCGACTCCATGCGAAACTTTCGGGTGTGGACATGCCGATTCAATCTTTTGAGATCCAGGACGGGGCGAAACTTTCCCTCTTTTTTGGGAACCACAAAGAGGTTGGAATAAAAACCTCTTCCCTGTCCTCTGGTGAAACCGGAACCACCACACCCTTCTCCAGAAGAAATTTGACTTCCTGCAGTAAAGCGGCACATAGCTCGGGCTCTGACGGAATGCGAGATTGACAATAACTGTTCGGGGGTCGGGAAGAAAATTCTATGAAATAGCCTGCCGACATAACCCGCGTCACCCAGGAGTCTGGGACACGGGAAACCCAAGTCAATATGAATTGGAGCAGGCGACCCCCCACTCGAGAGCCCTCGAGCGGGCCCCTGGCGTCAATCCGCCTTAGCGGGCTTTTTGTCAGATTCCCTTTTATCTTGACGGAAACTCTGTTTCCAGGGAGTGCGGGATTTCTGATTTGTCTTTTTTCCCGAAAAAGAGGGACGACCCGACCCCCAAGAGGGCTGACCGAATCGTCCCCTGGACCGAAAGGATCGTCGACCACTACTGGTACCAGATCTGCCAGACGTAGAAGCCCCAGTTCTACGCTGCGGTAAGGCTGTCTCCTTTGCCTTAGCTTTGGTAATCAGCTCCGTAAGGTCAGATCCAAATAACTGACCGCCTTTGTAAGCTAAGGCTAGCAAACCATGTTTAGAAACCGCATCACCGGTCCACTGTCTAAGCCACAGTGCCCTCCTGACTGAGACCGCCGAGGATTGTGCCCTGGACAGCAGTGACACAGTATCCAGGTTTGCATCATGGCCATATTGTAAGGCACTTTCTAACAATTCGAACAGTTCGTCCACCTCAGGCACTTGAGGTTCACATTTCTTCCGCAAACGGTCCAACCAGACCAGGGCAGCTTTATAAACACACATGGAGCCTAGCACCGCTCTGAAGCCATAACCCGCGGCTTCGTAAATGGATTTTGCCGCTGACTCCGCTCTTCTGTCTAGCGGGTCCTGCAAACTCGCCTTCCCTTTAATAGGTAGCAAAGAAGATTTGCTAAGCTGAGATAAAAAGACATCCACCTCGGGAGAATGAATCCAAAAATCAATAGATTCCGTAGCACACGGATACAGTGACTCCAAAAGACGAGTCCCCTGAAAACGCTTGTCTGGATACAGACGCTCCTTCTCCACTGCCTGGTTGAACTCAATCAGAGATGGTAAAGTCGCGACTGACTTACGCGACTCCTGGAACATCCTGGCCGACTTACCAGGGCGAGTAGTTACATCTTCCTGTAACTGCAACGCCTCTCTCATTGCTTCAATTAAAGCTTCTACACGGCCCCCCGAGAAAAAGGCAGAGTGCTTTTGCCGATCCTCTCTATCCGAATCGGATATCCCCTCTGAACTTAAAGGGGAACCCTCCATGTCAGAACTCTCTGAGTCGCTATACGAGAGAAAAGTCACAGGCCTATGCCGCTTCCTGCCATGAGGGGGTTTGGCTGACACCCAACAACCTATAAGGTTAGACAGGCTATCAATCGAACGAACGAGTGAGAGCCTGCACTCGATGTCGAGGTCTGTGTGTCAGACTGATCTCGTAACGGAGCTGGGTGATGATCTGCACCAGTGCCCTGATCTGACATGTCTAAAGGGTATGCCACACTAAACAACATCGCTAACGGGATCGCTAAAAAACGTCACTATTTAGCGATCCCGTTAGCGATGTTGTTGTGTGCGGCAGCTGCCAGCGACGAGCTTCCTGCTGTGATCTCGCTCGTCGCTGGAATCGTTCCGGACCCTATTTTATCGCCGGCGCTCCCGCTGGGTAAGTATAATCGCTAAGTGTAGCACCTTTTCTTAGCGATTTAGCGGTACTTTTGTACCGCTAAAGTCGTTAAGGAGATCGCTAACCGCGATAGCGTCCTTAACGACATCGCTAAGTTAGGTAGCTACTAGCGATATAGAAACAATCCCGCTAGCGATCTCATTAGTATGCGACGCTAACGAGATCGCTAGCGGGATTGTGTAGTGTGGCAGTACCTTTACCCAGTACAATGACAGGTAACACCTGATAGTAACACAAAACAGTGTGGTTTTAGGAAAAAAATCCTAACCGGACAATGAAGGGTTAACTCTTAAAGAAAAAAGGTTACCCCAGCCCACCATTAAGGATTAACCGCCTGACAAGGGGTTAAAATTAGAAACTCTTCACAACCTGTATTAATGTGCGAGTTCCAGGTGCCTCAATGAGGCAGCAGGCTCCAAAAATGCCACACTTTAATCGCCAAATCACTTAGTCACTTTCTGAATCGCAAAAAGTTCTAGCGACTCCAATAGCGTCGCTAAACTTAGCGTGTGGCAACCTGCGCTGCGGGGGAGAAAAAAATTCTCTAAGCTTCTGCCCCGATAGGCAGAAGCGACTCACAGTTTGCGGTGCTGTTTCTTCTTTAGGCTTGTGCAGGAGAGACGGAGAAGGAGAGGAGCCCGGAGCGCTGTAATGGCCGCCGCACTGAGGAGGCAACAGGAAGGGAAGACAGCAGGAAAGCGCGCTCAGCGAGCGCTTCCTGCCCGGGAGACGCGAAGCCACGCCCCCCGCCTTCAAAAAAAAGCGCGGGAACTCCCTTCTCGGGTCCCGCGATCCCCGTCCTGCAGGCATCCACCTGCAGACAAAAATACCACAGTCACCACATGTAATGTACCAGCGGCTGCCGCAGCGGCGGTGAATCACTCAACACATATAATAAAAATGTGGAGTACTCACCCCGCCATGCGCCACAGGGACCCCCAGGGGTTTCTGGCGCGTGCCCATGCTTCCCCCCAGGGCGGGGATCGCAGTGACCCCTGCAGCGCGGTGTGCGTCCCCGCCAGGGAAGCCATCCTCATCCCCCCGGGCCGGCAGGTTTCTGCAGGGACCACCCTTAGGGTAATACAGATCCGCAAGGGAGAGGTTGGGGTCCAGCAGCGCTGAGACCCCTGAGACCTCTAGACCACATTTGGTGATCCAAATCTCTTGTCCGATAAAAAATAAAATCTTCTGAGGAGCTGCTTCCAGCAGCGACCGTCCTCTGAGACCTCAAATTGTAAACTGGAGAAAGCTGAGTAGGAGGAGCCCGAGCTGGAGGTGCCGGTCAACACACTTTTTTTTTTTAATCTGAGGTGTCTATCCCGTCTGGGCTCCGCCTACCCATCAGTAAAGAATACTGTGGCTCTCTTCCTTCCATCTGCAGCTAAAATCAGAACCTCCACTTGACTGCAAAACACCTTCAGAAAGATTTAGCAGACTCTGGAGTTGTGGTACATTGTTCTACTGTTCAGAGACAGCTGCACAAATATGGCCTTCATGGAAGAGTTATCTGAAGAAAACCTCTCCTACGTCCTAACCATGAAAATTAAGAGTCAAAGTATGCAAAGAACATCTGAACAAGCCTGATCATTTTGGAAGCAAGTCTGTGAACCGATAAGGTTAAAATAGAACTCTTTGGCCGCAATGAGGGCACAGAATTTCAGGAAAAGAACATCTTGCCAACCATTAAGTATGGTGGTGGATCAATCATGCTTTGGGGTTGTGCTGCAGCCAATGGCATGGAGGACATTTCACAGGTAGAGGGAAGAATGGTTCAATGAAATTTCAACAAATTCTTGATACAAACATAACACCATCTGTAAAAAAGTTGAAGTTGAAAAGAGGATGGCTTCTACAAATGGATAATGATTAGTGATGACGAGGCATGCTTGGATATTGTGTTATCAGAGTATCTCGGGCGTGCTCGAGTAATATGTTCAAGTCCCTGCAGCTGCATGTCTCGTGGCTGTTGACATGCAGCTGCTGTGACTCGAACATATTATTCGATCACGTCCGAGATACTCGGATAACACGATATCCAAGCATGCCTCGTCATCACTAATAATGGTCCTATACACACACATCAAAATCCACAATAGAGGACCTCAAAAGGCAAAAACTGAAGGTTTTACAATGGCCCTCACAGTCCCCTGATCTGAACAGCATTGAAAATCTGTGGCTACACCTCAAAAAAAGCAGTGCATACAAGACGACCAGGAATCTCACAGAACTGGAAGAATTTTCCAAGGAAAAATGGATGAAAATCCTCAAACAAGAATTTGAAGACTCTTGGCTGGGTGCAAAAAGTGTTGACAAGCTGTGATGCTTTCAAAGAGGGTGCTACTAGGTACTAACCATGCAGGGTGCCCAAAAGTTTTGCATTGGTCCATTTTCCTTTTTGGAATTTTTAAGATGTAAAAGATAAAAAATATATTTTTTGTGCCTAAAATACAAAGGAAATGTGTCATCTTAAACTTTAGTTGTGCGCAGGTATGCGTTTGCCAGCGCATGCGTCCTTTTGACGATGCGCCGACCTGCGTCCAACGCACCGTGTTGCATTTTGGTGCACTCAGCGCACCGTCAAAAGGACGCATGCGTCGGCAAACGCATACCTGCGCACAGCCTGCGTACCCAATGCTAAAGATAGGGTATGAAGGTCGCATGTAGCGTCATGCGCCCATAGGCGGAGCGATTGGGAGGAAGCGCGGCCGGGGGCAGAGCTTAACGGCAGCCGTGCGCTGACCGACAGGTCGGTTCAACGCTAGTGTGAAACTAACCTAACACTTCACAATAACAGTCATTTCTTCCAGGGGTGCCCAAACTTTTACATGCCACTGTGTGTGCTTTTAAATACCAAAAATTACAGAGACCCAGAGCAACCAGCAACTGGTGAAACAATAGTGGTTCACTGTTTAGAAGGAATGAATCAACTTTTTTTCTTTTCTAAATAAAAAAGTTAAAAAAAGGTAGGGATACTTCTTTCTTAATCTATTATTTCTCCATAGATAATTAAGCTGGCCGCCATTTTGTTTAAACTACTGTTTGCAGCATTTAGAGTTGTGCTTTACAGCAGGCAGAAAGACTATAGCAACCAATAGAGGAAGTGAATGTGCAAAGGACTAGTCCACTTACTGTATTTTGCTTTATGAAGATATTTCTACAGTTTTAGCCCAAAATGTAAAGCAATGTAAGGATGCTTACCTTGGACACATACAGGTGGGATACAGAATGAGGAATCTAAGCATGTGCTCGTACATTGCTGTCTGCATGAAAGATATTGTGCCATTACCTCTCGGGAGAGTGGGGTTTTGCTCCCTCATCTGAGAGCAGCATTATGTAGGGGCAGAGACCCTGATTCCAGTAATGTCACTTACTGGGCTGCTTGCTGCAGTTTTGATAAAATAACTTATCGAGATCTACCAAATTCTCTGAATGTCGAGTTCAGTCAAAATGTGTAGATTGTGGTGCTATACAGTGTTCTGTGTACACTGAGCATAGGCAGAAAGCTGCTAATCAGTGTAGGGTGGGTTTATACAGAGCCAAAGAATATGGAAGACTGCATGGCAACAGATCTACTAGTCCTCTAGTGATAAAAAAAAATGCTGATCAAAAGCACAGCAAGCAGCCCAATAAATGACTGCTGAAATCAGGGTTTGTCTCTACATCATACAGCTTTAAAATCAGGTGGCAAAAACCGGGTGACAGATTCGCTTTAAAAGACATGTACCCACAGAGGAAAAGTGCTCACTGACATATGGGCGAGTGTCATGGGCATGCTCTGTGGAGAAATCATTGTGCAGGAAGGTGGAAGAGGTGAGATGTGACCATCACCAATTGTGAAGGTAGACACACAAACGCGCTACTTGTCACTGTAATCCTGGACATGGCGACTGGATGACTGCGGAGAAGTGATTTCCACAGGACAGTGAGACCACGATGCACACGTTCAGTACTTGGTGAGTTTTCTACCTCAGTATTTGTAGCCAAAACCAGGAGTGGGTGATAAATACAGAAGTGGTGACATGTTTCTATTATTCTGTTCCACTCCTGCTTTCGTAAACGTTTCAGAAGGAAAGGAATGTCTGTGGACCATTTTGTTTGTGGCAGTTTTTAAGTTATTAATTAAGTGGAAACAACTTGACCAAAATCTGTCACCAATTTTGAGACCATTCAAAAAAAAAAAAAAGTTAATGCGAAAAAAAAATAAAAAGCGCAAAGTATTTAAGAATTGTGCTAACAGCTTTGGCCATTTCATGATGGCATGTTTTTCAGTGGACAGAAAAGTATCAGCCAATGAATTTTGCAGAGGGTTATTGTTTTAGGCTAATGGAGGAAAATCCCATGCAGGCATCTGCCTGTATTAGGTACGTTTGCAGAAAGTGGAAGCAAACTATAGCAATCATGAACGCACAATCAATATTAACAGTGTTTTTCCAAACAGCTGTATGTACAGAGCCTTAAAGGGACTTCCCACAACAAAGTACATTAATAAATCTTGGACATAAGTTACACAATTGGGCTTGTTAAAAAAAAAAAAAAAATGTTCCTGTGCTGAGATAATCTTATAAATGTGCCCCTGCTGTGTACTGTGTAATGGCCGTGTCTGACCGTACAGGGACATGGTCTGATCATACCACAGCTCCTGGGCAGGGGAGGAAGGAAAAGAGAGTATAGAGACAGGATAGCATGGGATCACAGCTGATTGTGAGGTAAAACACTTCTTAATAACAAGCAGGGAAATGCTTTACCTCACAGAGAGGCGCACATGGCATCCAAAGGCCGGGGCAGAGCACTCATTATGGAGCACATATTCCACTTCTGCATCTCTTATTATGCTTAGACCTACATTAATCCAATATGGTCAGATGGCAGTGGCATATTCTGAGTAACAGAACACTTCACTTTGGAGATCTGGTCATGAACACGCACAAATCGGTGCAAGTTGACAGGCGAGGAAGACGCAATCCAATTGCTCTAACACCAATGTAACAGAAGCAAAACCCATCAGCAGAAATTCCTGCCCATGAGGACACTTCTGTCCTACAGCTCTCCTGCCTGTAAGGAAGCAATGACACTCGTACTATTACTAACCAGACAAACCCATGAGCAGGATGTGTCCGTTTTTAGGAAAATACGCAGATTTTTATTTTCTAATGTTGAGAATCCTGTTAGCGTCATATTTATGGCCAAAGTGATGGTTATTTTATGGTGACACTTTTCCAGTTTCTCATTTTTAAAAGAGAAGGGTAAGATTACGTACATCACTTAGTACCTGGCCATGTAGGGGACTCCAATAATAAGTCAATGGAATGCATGTAGTCATGTGTTTACCTTGTGCAGCCATACGTATATTGTCTGTATGTGGAAGGACAAAACTCAACCGTCAAGAACACCAGAGCGGCCCTCAGACAAGGTTCACATGGACAGTAAGGGTATGTGCACACGCTGAGTATTTTGGATGCAGAAATTTCTGCATCTCTTGGCAGGAAAACAGCAGAGGCAAAAACTAGAGTTTTCAATGCATTTCTGGACAGCAATGAATGCTATAGGCAAACATATAGCCATATAATTGCACAACACCCCGGCATTAAAAAATTGCACCCGTTGAGCTTATTGGACTTCTGATTAAATAAATGAAAAAAAAAAAAAAAAGACATGGGGACTCCCATTTTTCGTAAAGAGAAGGTGAAAGACAACCGATAGATTGGGATATTTATTGGGCCCTTCCCATCCTAAAAATACCAGCCCACAGCCGCCCCAGAAGTGGTGCATCACAGATGCAATTGGCGCTTCGCCTTGGCTCTTCCCGATTGCCCTGGTGCGTTGACAATCAAGGTAATGTGTCAAAAACACAGCTAGCAGCAAGACCTGGTGTCTGCAATGGAGAGGTGTCTATCAGACACCCCTATTACTAACCCAGTAAGAGAGGGGGGAATAAAGAAAAAACAGCCTGACTCTCCCTCGTTCACAAATTTATTAGAAAGAAAAGTTTCCAACATATGTTGGGGTATTGTGTGAAATGATGTCCAATTTGCCCTTTTTCTCTGTGTGCGTTATTTCAATACACAAAAAGGAAATAAACGTGTAATTGCAATAATTTTCTGGAGAAATACTCTGGAACAATTTCAAGGATGCCAACACTTTTGGCCATGAATGTATTTATATTATCTATCTCCATTGCTTCCTAAAAACACACAAAAACGCAGCAAATCTGCAATCAGTTACACCTGCGTTTTTATAGCGTTTAACCGACTTCATTGACGTCAATGGGTGAAAAAAAAAAAAAAGAAAACGTTGCAGAAAGGCTGAAAGAATTGATCCGCTACAGATATGAATCTGCACCAAATCTGCAAGTCACAAATAAGCAACTTGTGCATGAGACTTTCGGAGTCTCATTCACTTTGCTGGCATCAGACAAAAATGCAACGTGTGCACAAAGCCTAAACATATCATCACGTTTGCAGTCATTTCCTAATCTATATACATGTACTTGAAGTGTACCCATCATTTTTGCTCTCCTTTCTTTCTGTAGTACAAGTTTAGAATCAGGAAATTATACAGTAGTACTAAGCAGTGTAGCTGTGATGCCAGCACTGGGGTGAGATAAGCACTTACCAGAAAGCAGCAGCAAAAGTCTCATTCACTCTGCTACACATCTCCCACACCCATTTTTTTTTATTTTACTCACATATAGCGCCATTAATTCCACAGTGCTTTACCAACATCACTATCCCCATTGGGAGCTCACAAGCTACATTCCCCATCAGTATGTCATTAGAGTGAGAGGAAACCAGAGTACCAGAGGAAAGCCACGCAAACATGGGAGAAACATACAAACTCCTTGCAGATGTTGTCCTTGATGGGATTTGAACCCAGGACCCCAACGCTGAAAGGCAGCAGTGCTATCCACTGAGCCGCTCAGATCTGATTGATTTCCACCCTTCATGTCAAGAGGCAGAAATGAGAATAATGAAATCAGATTTCTTTGATAAGATATTAAAGTTTCTTATATTTGCGTGTAGTATTACTAGAAATATAAAGCTTAGCACAAGAACTGCTGTAACACATCCAGCTGTCAGCAGTTTACAGAGTCTACACTTCTCACTACTAGCATGTAGAGATAAATGGGCAAAAGGACAGTGAACATTTGTCGTGCGCCCATAAACCATTTTGTGGAAAAATCTATTGTTTGTTATTCGTGCGATTAATGCGATTTCAACTTTAAAGCAAAACTGTAGTAAAAAAAAAAAAAAAAAAAAATGTAGTGATGTGGCAGTATCACAATAGCGGCGTGCCGCTTTTTGCACTCATGGGGATAATGCTTTTGATGGTCTGCTTTATTAAAAAAGTATTGTTGCAGAATGGGATGAAGTATTAAGGTTTAGTTTGTAAGCACGATGTTTGATGACCAAAGGGGAAATGACCGTGTCACATGGATGGATTATCAGGCGCACTTTCTTTCGATACAGAGTTAGAAAGTAAGAAAAAGGCCGCAGGTCTGACTACTTCAACCTTACTAGACTAATTAGGAGTCATTATTAGATTTTTAACCCTTAATGTCACCTGTAAATAAGAATCTAGCCCATTTCTGAAAGCTGACCGTATCTCATTATTACCTCTTCTAATAGAGCATTCCACATCTCAATTGCTCTAACTGCAAAGACCCCTTTCCTGTACTTCTGTCTAAATCACCTTTTCACCACACAATGGTGATTATAAAAATAACAGAAGACATTTTAAGTCTTTAGAACTAAAATATGGATCCAAATCTATCCTCATAATAATAGAGGATTCTTTCTCCTTTAGTAATCTGCCTTTGGACCCTCTCCATTTCTCGTATATATTTTAATAAAAAGTGGGGCCAGAAATGTGATCCCATATTCCAGATGAAGTCGTACAAGGTATTCCTGGGGTCCATGGTCCTGGAGATTTGACACCAGGAACAACGGTTCTCACAAGCTATGAAGACAGGACCCTGAAACAGCACCCACAGAGCGTCTGGAGGATAATCCACCCATGTTACTAAAGCTGGAGCCCAGATTCATCAGGAAGCGTGTGGCCACGATCACAATGCCAGGTCGCATTCATGAATTTGGGCTGTGGTGTTACGTGATGATAAAGAACATGCAGGATGTGAAGGAAAAGCAGGCAGGAAGGTGGAAACGGCACAGAGAAAACTTACAGGCAAAGGGTGACATTTTCCAGTTCCAACCTGACACAGAGAAAAACGAGGGAGAGAAAGAGTGAGGCAGGGAGTGCAAAGACATCAGAAGCTCTCCTAACAGGTCACCTTGTCAGGGCAGAGCGGCAGTAGATAAGCAGTAGTCCCATCAGATTACAGAAAGTGAAAGGAGAGAGAAGGTACAGCCAGCAGGAGAAGAAAGAAGAATCCTATTACCGCCGTCCCGGAGACCCCACTACACGTCTGCATCCAACCTACCTTTCCCTTTGTCAGAGACTTGTACGCTACCCGAATTATGAGGTAAGACCAAATGACGTGCAGAAGTTGTAGGACTAACAAGAGGCCATTGAACAGCCACCACGAGGGATACGGCCCAATCAGCTCCCAGCTCTCGAACAGCGTCGTATTCAGGATCCTGCAAACACCACAATTCATTAATGAGAAGCCAGATAACGGGATGGAGAACATCACAGGTGAGAAGGCTTCCAGAGTGAATTATCGCTGCATCCAAAAACACAAGATCAGGACATTTAATATGGAAAAAAAAAAAAACAATACATACATACATACATAATACATACATATATATATATAAAAAAACGCCCCCGTAAGAAAAAAGCAACCCATGACTATTCCCCAGGTGTCTGACAAATCCTAATTACCCAGTTAGCTCCAGGTTTTCGTGGGCCCCGGGCGAAAGTCTCAGTGGGCCCCTTTAACACATACCACAATTCATGATGCTCCGATACGGCAGAGAAATATAGGTATAGTACAATGCCAAATACTTCACTTCTTACATTACATGAGTGATATCTATTGTAAATTCTACAATAGCTCAAAAACCGTACAGTATATTCCTCCATAAAGTATTATGGCCACCACATAGTGCGCCATACAGAATAATGAGCCCCATATATTGCTCCACACATAATTGGTCCCATATAATGTTCCATACAGTATAGGATGAGCTCCACATAATGCTACAGTATATGATAGTCCCCATATAATGTGCTATACAGTATAGGACGGTCCCCAGAGTATAATGAGCCCCACATATTGCTCCATACAGTATAATGAGTCGCATATAAAGCTCCATACAGTATATGATGGGCTCCATATATTGCTCCATACAGAATGGGCTCCATATAATGCTCCATACAGAATAGGCCCCATATGTGCTCCATATGATGCTCCATATATAAAGGGCCCTATATGATGCCCCATAAATAATGAACCCCATATGATGCTCTAGTATATGATGGGCCCCATATGATGCTCCAGTGTATGATGGGTCCCGTATATGATGCTCCAGTGTATGATGGGCCCCATATATAATTCTCCAGTGTATAATGCTACCCATATATTGCTCCAGACATTTTTAAAAATGAAATACCTGTCCTTGCTGGGCACTGCTCTACTCGACTCCTCAGCGTCGCCATCTTCCAGCTTTCTGTACTGTGACTGTTCAGGCAGAGGGCGCACAGACGTGAGGTAATCGCGCTCTCTGACCTGAATGTCACTGTCAGGAAACGCGGAAGACGTCACAGCGGTGGAGCAGGGAGAGGTAAGTATTGCAAGTGCTGGGGCCCTGAGCAAGCGGGGGGGGGCCCAATCGTGGGCGACGGCGCTGGTACAGGGCCCCTCATAGTACGCCGGTGTCTCTGACGGCGAGTGGGCCCCCCACCTGCTCAGGGCCCCCCACCTGCTCAGGCCCCTGCACTTGCCCAGGTGCGCCAGGTGCTGACGCCGGCCCTGTCCGCAGCGAGTGAACAAAGCGCTTCAGCGTGCGCACAGACAGAGCACCAATTTCCAATGAGGAGGTTCCAATATCTTATTAGTGTAACGTAGTATAATAAAGAAAAGAACATGTGAAGATAATATTCTCTCATCGGCCGTCACTATGGGAGAATCATAATATGGGTGCGGCTGCTGCAATGATTGACAGCTCTGGTCTAGGGTCCCATCACACAGCACTGTGCCAGGAGAACACACGGACATTAGTGAAGATTTGCTTTCTCCATACTTGTTTGGGCTAGAATACCTTTTTATCACCCAATCAATGGATAGTTGATAACCGTTAGATCACACTGGGACCCCCTCGGATCACCCAAAGGACTAGGTATTGAATGGAGCAGCAGGTCACAGATCTGCCATGTTTAGGACACTGAAGATACCCAAAGATGAGCCAGCACTCGGCTGTCTTTATCTGGAGGCATGGGGCGAAATTAGAAGGGCACCCACATAACTGGCTATTCAGTTCACCTTCCCCTGGCAGAGGTCTTGGAGCCAGAAATTGGGAGACAACTCCCCTGCTCTAGCAATTAGTGGGGGAAGTCCATCTATCTGGCACCACCTTTCAAGCGTATAAGAGAAAGCGGTATACTACTATAATGAAAAAACACTGTTCACAAACCCTAGACAACCCTTTAAGTAGGAGAAAATCATGGGCTGTGTGTGAATCTTCATAAAAACTTACCATGTTGGAAAAACTACAAGTCGTGTGGTAACAAACATGAGCCCAAACACCATGAAGAGGCCATCACATATTCTCTGGTACTTTGCATAGTTTGCCATCTTTGCTGCCTTTTAGGAAAGAGGAAATGGTATCAGGTGAAATATTACAGAGTGTAGGAGATCTCATTACTAGCACAGTAAAGGACATAGAAAGCATTTTTTTAGGAACCAACACTAGCGATGAGCGAGTATCCTCTTGCTTGGGTTTTCCCTAGCACACTCGGGTGATCTCCGAGTATTTGGAAGTGCTCGGAGATTTAGTTTCTGTTGCCGTAGCTGCATGATTTGTGGCTATTTGACAGCCTGAATACATGTGGGAATTCCCTAACAAACAGGCAATCCCCACATGTATTCAGGCTGTCAAGTAGCCGCAAATCATGCAGCTGTGGCAACAGAAACTAAATCTCCGAGCACTTTCAAATACTCGGGAGACCACCCGAACGACGAGTATACTCGCTCATCACTAACCAGCACCAATCTCTCCCATGGCCAGGCTCTGATCCTCCAGCTCTAAGGGCATGTGCACACAACGTCTTTCCGTCTTTGACAATACAGCGCACATGTTCTGCCTTTCTGACGTTCTTTCAACCGCTTCACTTTCAGCCACCGCATGGCTTTTGAAGCCTGACCATACCATTCTTCAGGTGGAGAAGGTCCAAGAGACACTCAGTAGTTTATTAGGTCAAAAGAGAAAAAGTAGTAGACGCCAAAGCCACAATGAAAATGGCTGAAGGGACGCCAGGGAAAACGCTTCTTGAAATTAAGGTCTAAAAGAGGATTGTGTGCACAGAAAAACAGATTTGTGCTGCATCAGGTTATCTGTTTTCCTCCCTCTTTATTCCAGGACGAGCACTCTAATGTAAGGATCCATTATCTGTACGCTTAGTAGATGTAAGCCGCATTTCTTTGCTTTTGCTTGTTTCCAGTTTGTCACAAAAGTCCTTCTTTCAGGATTTACAGATTTTTTTTGGTTCCAGTAAACTACTATCCCAAGGCAAAGTGTAAAGAAAAAAACAACAACCCACAACTCTGCTTTACTTACCCTCCCCAGGTCCAGTGCTGTGTATCAGTCTCCACTGCAGCCTAGGTCACGGCCGTTTGTCTGCGGCGTTGACGTCATGTTAACAGTTCTGCAGCCAATCACTGAGGTCAATGGCTTTGCCAGTGTAGATGGCATAACCTGCTGAGCTCAATGATTGTCTGCAGTGCCAAGACTGAGCTTTGTCCCTGCTGCTGCCGCCCCAGTGTTTTGGGCTTATTTCCGCGCTGAACTGCGCCTGCGGACAATAGTTTACCAAAAGCAGAAATCTCCTTTCGGCACCGGAGATTCAATAAAACGTTGCATCTATACAGAAGCTCCAATAATAAATCCAGTGACGTTTCAGCCACGGAGGCTTTTTCAAGCGATTTACTAGCACAGAAAGCAATCGTCTGTATGCGGCTATTATGGAGAAGCCCATTAGGGTATGTTTCCACGGTCAGGAAACAGTCAGGATTAGCTGTGTGTTTGACGCTGTGCGTTGGCGCAGCGTCAAACACGCAGCGTCCAGATGTTACAGCATAGTGGAGGGGATTTCAAGAAATCCCGTCTCCACTATGCGTAAAAATACGCAGGCGGAAGACCTGCGTTTCTGGACATGCGGCGCGTCTTTTTAGACCGCAGCATGTCCTAGCGTCTTGCGGCGACGCTTCGTCGCCGCAACGGAAATAACACAGGGCTATGCAGCCCTGCGTTCTTTCCGGATGTGTTCCGGAGGTGTCCGGAACACATCCGGAAAGAGCGAGCGTCAGAAAGAGGGCGGGGCTTTGGGCGGTGCAGAATTTCCGCTCCGTCCAAAGCGCTGTGGTTCCGGACCGTGGAACCACAGCCTTAGACACACAGCATTATACACTTTGCATGCAGTCTTACTATGAAAACAAGTTTATTACTCCTACCTCCAGCAAGAAATCTGAAGAATCGTGCAGGCACAGCACCAGGGTCCCCACACGGATCATGTTATTGACATAGGAAAACGATATGAGGCCAACAGCGGCCAAGTGATGAACAAACATGATTAAGAAGTCCTGTCAAGTAAGAAATGAACACGATTAGACATGGAAATCAAGTTTCACATTGTATGGAAATATTTCTTACATCTAGCGGTAGGGCAGATGTGGGGTCATAGTACAGCAATCAGCGTTTGACCTTGGGTCATAGAATCAGATGTAGCAAAAATGTTACTGCCAAAAAGCAACAAAGTGCGAAGAAAAGGAAGACGCTGACCTCTACTGTGCTACAATGTAACTATGTGCGCCTTGTCCCGCACTCCCCGGCCATACACAGAACTGTATAGAATGGGCTGCGCATCCTAAAAGTGCAGGCGATGCACAGTCCTGCATTGTGCCGCAGCTACCGGAACCACCGCGTACAGGTAACAAAGGCCGCACTCTGCGTTCACCGTCAGAGACAGATTATAGACTGCTGCAAGGTGGGAGAATCAATCATTCCTACCTGCAGTTACCAAAATCTTTAATGATCCCAACAGAATTATGGGGGAGGTCAGATCGTTGATTGGCTGGGTATGTGATTGAAGTATATTGCTAGCATGAGCAGATTTTATGGTGGCGATTGTTTGGATCATGTAACAGGAACATCGTCACCACAAGGCGCGGTGGTAAAAGTGCTGATCACATGATTAGACCATTATTGAAAAGGGCTGGGATTTATCCGGGTCGGTGTAAATACGTAAGCAACCCACATGACCGTCATATCGGTGCATTCGTTACCTCCTGCGGATCAGATGTGTGGAGTGATCCTGTTATTTATAGGGACGTGAAATGCAGCTGCGGTCTCCAAGCCCGCCGAGAAACGTGTGTGACAGCATTTTACCAACAGATTCATCTATATGGGGATTGTATAAAGTTTCATCATCCCGAATCAATAAAATTAATTTGCTTAAATTATTTAGAGTTTTCATTCAGACGGATGAGGGGCCGAGGTGAGGATTATGGAGGAGTGGCCCTTCTGAGAAATCGCTCCGCATATTAAGTGTTTGGATAATGTTTTTCTGCTCTGCCTTGATAAAGGCCGTTTGAGGCAGAAATGCTGCAGTTTTCCTGCCCGATATATGGCGTGATCAATAAAGAATGCTTCTGAGGAGAATTCTGGAGTCTTGGATTATTCAGCAGTTTTGAGGAATGAAGTTCCAAGCCAAGCATGGAGGAAAGCTAGCAGCAGAGAATGAGGCTTGCCCCATACACCTTCATACCTGCAGGTTTATCACACAGCTTTCTCCACATCTGAGAAAATCAGCCCGATTATGCCGATCAGAGTCTAAGGGCAACGAACGAGCAAAATCGGATTTAAAAAAAAAAAAAAATGGATTGCACTCACCTCAAAGTTTCTTTATGGCGCAGCTGACATCTGCAATTATTTTCTCATGCAAAAACAATCGCAGCATGCTGCAAATAGCTGCAGGAATCGGATCGCACGCACCCATACAAGTCTATGGGTGTGTGTGAAAGATCGCACTGCACTCGGATGTCACCCGAGTGCAGCGAGGTTCCTGCTGACACCAGCAAAGGAGGAGATTGAGACATTTCTCTATCTCCTCCGCACCTGTGTGGAGTACAGAGCACCAACACTCAGCTCACGCTCGCAGCAGAGCAGGAGAAGAGTGACATTAGCATATCGCATCCGACGCTCACATCGCATGCTAAATGCTAGTGTGACACCAGCCTTAGCGTAATTGGACTGATTTTCTCTGTGTTGGAAAAAAAATCGTCAAATTTGATCACACTGCCATTTTTTCTACAGACCAATAGAGTTGAATGGGCGAGTGCCATCCAAATCTTGGAGGAAGATGGTCCGAGGAAAAATTGCAGCATGCACCAGGATGGGGGAGAGGGGGTGATTGCTGGGTCAAATGATCACAAGTAAGGGATTTGCAAGCTTCCAGCCTCATTCCAACTAGACTGTAACCGGCCTCACTTACTTCACATGTACTGATCGAGGCAGAGCATGTAGGCATGTGACCGCCAATGCTCACAGGTGACACCGGAGAGAGTACGGTGCTCGCGCTGTAAGGAGTCAGAAGTCTGCAGTCACACAAAGCAGACTTTCATAAGAAGACTGGGCAGCCCCTTTTAGCCGTGCACCAAATTTTGCATCCGTTTTGATATTACACCAGTAAAGAGGAAATTATAAATTTGTTAAGGGTTTTAGATTCCACAGGCCGTTAAATTTAGTGTCCGGTCAAGACTGTATGAGGCTCAGTGTTCTGACCCCCCAACTTCCAGACATTGCTGGCGTGTTGATTAGATGTTAAATTGACTGAAACACGGATTTTGGTAAGAACTTACCTGTAAAATCCTTTTCAGCGAAGAAGGAAGGGAGACACACTAGTCATTACTAGTGGGTAGGCGGAGCCCACATAGGATAGAAACACCTCAGATTGAAAAAGTGTTGACCGGCCCCTCCAGCATATAGGGCTCCTCCTACTCCAGCTCTCCAGTCGTACCCAAGCTAAGGAAGAGCAAATATCACCAGCGGAGCAACATAACCCCTTCTGAAGGATTTCAGAGAGAAAAACAAGGAGACAGGTTATGCATATAACAGAAAAAAAACACAGTCTCAGGTACTACTCACTGAACCTGACCACTGCGATGAGCTGGCAATGCTGGAACAGAGCCTTAGCGCGCCGACCTCAGCCCAGATAATCGCTATCAGAGAAGGGTCACGCCGCATCTGAAAACACAACAACACACTTCTGCCATGGGAGGGATGTGTGTCTCCCTTCCTTCTTCGCTGAAAAGGATTTTACAGGTAAGTTCTTACCAAAATCCGTGTTTCAGCAGCAAGGAAGGGAGACACACTAGTCATTACTAGTGGGACGTCCCAAAGCAGTCCAAAAATAAGGGTGGGCAAAAAAAACCAAAAGAGGCAGATACCCAACAACCTAAATAAATGCGCAACTAGCGCTAACTACAAGTTCACAAGAACTTTAAACTACAGCCGCCTGCAGGACCCTACGTCCTAAGGCCGCATCAGCGGAAGCACTGACGTCCACCTTATAAAATTTTGTAAATGTGTGGACGGAGCGCCAGGTCGCCGCCCGGCAGAGCTGAGCTGCCGAGGCTCCTTGATGGAAAGCCCATGATGAACCCACAGCCCTGTGGAGTGAGCTCGAATCTTAATCGGGCAAGGTTCACCCTTAAGTCGGTAAGCCTCTAAAATGGCCGACCGAATCCAACAAGCTATAGAATCCTTGGAAGCTCGTTGCCCACGTCGACGACCTGCTGGAATCACAAACAGAGAATCCGACTTCCGAAAACTTTGAGTAATAGACAAATAGAACTTCAAAGCCCGCACCAAATCCAATGTGTGCAAGGCCCGTTCCTTCGCATTCCTTGGCTCCGGACAGAGCGAGGGCAACACAATATCCTGGTTAACATGAAACTGTGACACCACTTTAGGTAGAAAGTCGCTCCGTGTGCGAAGCACTACGCAATCTGGGAGAAACTCCAGAAAAGGAGGCGAGCAAGAAAGAGCCACCAACTCAGAAACCCTTCTCAAAAAAGAAGTGACCGCCACTAGGAAGGCAACCTTCCAAGAGAGAAAGGAAAGATTAACAGAGTCCATAGGCTCAAAAGGTCCATGTTGAAGAGCCTCCAAGACAAGATTGAGCCGCCAAGGAGACACAGGCGCCTTCCGCGGCGGAAATTGACGGGTTACCCCGCGAAAAAAGGAACGTACGTCCCTACGCGAGGCGATAGTCTTCCGAAACAGCAAGGACAGAGCAGAAACCTGTCCTTTCAGAGTGCTAACTGCCAAGCCCTTGTCCAGCCCGTACTGCAAAAAGGCCAACAAATTGGGAATGGAAAAAATCCTCGGGTTCCTAGAAGAACCCGAACACCACGAGAAGAAGGCTTCCCAAGTCTTGTGATAAATCCTAGTAGTAGCCGACCTCTGGCAGCTCGCAGAGTGGCAATGACCTCGGCTGAAAAACCTTGACGGGTCAAGATTTCGGTCTCAAGAGCCACGCCGTCAAACGCAGAGACTTCAGGTCCGGGTGACGAACGGGCCCTTGGGTTAACAGGTCCGGGCGAGAGGGAGTGGGAGTGGAGGCGCTGCCAGAAGCGACACCAGTGTCGAGAACCACGTCCTCCTCGGCCAATCTGGGCTATCAACATAGCCGGGACTCTCTCCAGTCTGATCCGACGCAACACCAGAGGAAGTAAGGTATCGGCGGAAACACATAGATTAGCTCGAATTGGTCCCAAGGAGCCACCAGAGCATCCACTGCTACAGCGTTCTAGTCCTTGTACCTGGACATGAACGTCGGTAACTTGGCATTGAACCTGGATGCCATCAAATCCACTTGGGCAGTTCCCCAACGGGAGCACAGCAGTGCAAAAATTTCCGGATGAAGACTCCATTCTCCGGGATCCATCTTTTCGCGACTGAGGAAGTCCGCTGTGATATTCTGAACTCCTGGAATGTGAATCGCAGAGATGGCTGGCACTCTGGCCTCGGCCCATACCAGAATTCGAGACACTTCCATCATGAGCCTGAAGCTCCTCATCCCACCTTGATGGTTGATATACGCGACCGCCGTCGCGTTATCTGTCTGCACTCGGACTGGTAGACCGCTTAAAGGGACCGTCCAGTGTTGGAGGCAAAGGAAAACTGCCCTCAATTCCAGGATGTTGATCAGCAGGACAGACTCTTCCAACGACCATACTCCCTGAATCCAGAGATCGTTCCAGACACCCCCCCAGCCCGTCAGGCTGGCATCGGTGTTTATGATCGACCACCTCGGAGGAAGGAAGGACTTCCCCGGGATAACGCTTCCGGACGTAACCACCATTCTAGAGACTCTCTCACCCTGTGGGAGATGATGACACTGCAATCCAGTGAAAACTGCGATCGATCCCAACGGTTCAAGATGACATTTGGAGAGCCCTGGAATGAAATTGGGCAAACGGAATTGCTTCCATTGACGCCACCATCAAACCCAGAAGGCGCATACACCTTCGAAGGGACATTGCTGTCGCAGACTTCATAACCTGTACATGACGAAGAAGACTCGCTTGCTTGTCTGGAGGCAGAGACACCACTGCTCGTATCGTGTCGAAATGCATTCCCAAAAACAGGATTGACTGCGACGGTTCCAGAGACGACTTCTCCCAATTGACCAGCCACCCGAAGTCCTCCAGGAGCTGAAGGGATAGATTGCGAGCCGTCACCGCCTCCTCCTTTGAGGACGACACAATCAAAAGGTCGTCCAGATAGGGAAGAATCGTAACCCCCTGTCTTCGCAGAATCGCCATAAGAGGAGCCAGATTTTTGTAAAAACTCTGGGTACTGAGGCCAACCCGAATGGCAGAGCCACAAACTGGTAATGGTCCTGGCCTATGGCAAAACGAAGGAAGCGTTGGTGGGCCCTTCCGATGGGGACATGCAAATAAGCGTCGCGAATGTCGATTGACACCAAAAAATCGTTCTGCGACAAGGCCGCCACAACGGAGCGAAGTGACTCCATGCGGAATTTCCGGGAGCGGACATGCCGATTCAATCTTTTGAGATCTAGAACGGGGCGAAATTTGTCCTCCTTTTTGGGGACCACAAAGAGGTTGGAATAAAACCCTCTTCCCCGGTCCTCCGGTGGAACTGGTACCACCACACCCTTCTGTAGAAGGGAATCGACCTCCCGCAGTAGAGCGGCATACAGCTCGGGCTCTGACGGAATGCGGGATTGGCAAAAACTGTCTGGGGGTCGAGAAAGAAACTCTATGAAATAGCCTGCCGACACAACCCGCGTCACCCAGACGTCCGACACGCGGGAAGCCCACATCGGTTCGAATTGGAGCAGGCGACCTCCCACTCGAGAGCCCTCGAGTGAGGCCCTGGCGTCAGTCCGCCTTAGCGGGCTTTTTGTCAGCTTCCCGCTTGTCTTGGCGGAAGCTCTGTTTCCAGGAAGTGCGGGATTTCTGAACGTTCTTTTTTCCCGAAAAAGAGGGACGCCCCGATCCCCAAGAGGGCTGACCGAACCGTCCCCTGGACCGAAAGGACCGCCGACTAGTACCGGTACTATGCCTGCCAGCCGCAGAAGACACAGCTCTTCGCTGCGGTAAAGCCGTTTCTTTTGCCTTTGCTTGCAATCAGCTCCGTGAGGTCAGATCCAAATAGCTGACCACCCTTGTAAGCTAAAGAAAGCAAACCTTGCTTGGAAACCGCGTCTCCGGTCCACTGTCTAAGCCACAGAGCTCTCCTGACTGTGATCGCCGAGGATTGTGCCTGGACAGCAGTGAGGCAGTATCCAACCTGCATCACTGCCATATCGTGCTGCATCCTCCAATGACTTGAAAAGCCCCTCTACCTCGGATAGTGGGGATCCATCTTGCCACGCCGTCCGTAGACGGTCTAACCAGCTCAGGGAAGCTTTACAAGCACACATGGATCCTAGCACTGCTCTGAATCCATGACCCGCGGCCTCGTAGATGGATTTCGCTGCCATCTCCGTTTTTCTGTCCAGCGGATCCTGCAGACTCGCCTTCCCTTTAACAGGAAGCAATGAGGATTTGCTAAGCTGGGATAAAGGGACATCCACTTCAGGAGAAGGAATCCAATTATCAATCAACTCCGTCGTACACGGATATAGCGTCTCAAAAAACCGTGTCCCCTGAAAACGTTTATCTGGACACAGGCGTTCCTTCTCCACTGCCTCATTAAGCTCGTCCAGAGATGGTAAGGCTGATCGCGACCTATGCGACTCCTGAAACATCCGGGCCGACTTACCAGGACGTCTAGTTACCTCCTCCGGTAACTGTAACGCCTCCCTCATGGCTCCAATAAAAGCCTCTGTACGGCTCAAAAGAGAGGCAGAGTGTCCCTGCCGATCCTCCTTATCCGAATCGGACACCTCCCCATCCGAGCTTGAAGGGGAACCCTCCATGCCCGAAATCTCCGAGTCGCTAAGCGGGGAAGAAGGCACCGGCCTGTGTCGCTTCCTACCATGAGAGAATCTAGCTGACACCAAATAACCTAGAAGGTCAGAAAGGCCATTAATAGAACGAGTGAGGGCCTCCATTTTGTCATCACTGACACCTTCGACCGCTGCGCTTGATGCCGTCGAGGTCTGTGTGTCAGATACGCGAGACTGATCCTGTAGCGGATCTGGGAGACGGTCCGCACCTCCTGGACCCTGATCCGACATGCCCTCACACAGTATATGGCAGGTCAAAAACCTGTCAGCAACTAGAACAGTGTGGTTTTCAAAGGCAAAACGTACGCTGAAGGGTTAAGCTCTTAAAGAGAGAGCTACCCCAGCTGACTCCCAATAAAGGGTTAACCGCCAAAGAAGGGGTTAATGTCGCAGACTCCCCACAACCCTTGTGTAATGAAAGGGTGTGCGAGCCCCAGGTGCCTCTTATGAGGTAACAGCTGCAGGACAGAGTTTCAAAGATATGCCACACTAAACAAGAACGCCAACGAGATCGCTAACATATTGCGCTGAATTGTACATCGCAATGACCGCCAAAGTCGCTAAGGAGATCGCTAACCACTTATGCGTCGTCAATGAGATCGCCCACTGTGGCAGCTACTAGCGACATTAAAAACGATCACAAAAAAAAAAAAAAAACGATCGCAAAATTAAGCGACGCTATTGTGATCGTAGCGGGAGCGTTCCGTGTGACAGTACCTCCTGCGCTGTGGGTGTGAGGGGGTCAAGCTTCTGCCCTGACAGGTAGAAGCGACTCACCCAGCTGGCCGCGGTGTAGTGTCTTCATTTCGGTCGGTCGGGGAGAGCGGAGAGAGAGAGAGCCCGAGAAGGCCTTCAGTAATGGCCGCCGCGCTAGAGGAGAGAGACCGGAAGAGAAAAAGGCAGGGAAGCCACGCCCCCCGCCGGTTTCAAAAAAAGCGCGCGACTCACTCCGCTCCCGCTCCCATGTCCTGCAGGTATCCACCTGCGGACAAAAGTACACAATCACCACACATGAATACATGTAGCAGCGGCTGCTGCAGAGGCCGCTGAAGCACTCAAAACACATTAAAATGTGGAGTACTCACCCAGCTGAGCGCCACAGGGACCCCTCAGAGATTTGTGGCGCTGTGCCCGTAGCTTCCCCCCAGGGCGGGGAACGCAGTGACCCCAGAAGCGCGGTTTGCGTCCCCGCCAGGGAAGCAATCCTCATCCCCCAGGGCCGGCAGGGTTCTGCAGGGACCACCTTACAGGGTAATACAGATCCGCCAAGGGAGAGGTGGGGGTCCAGCAGCGCTGAGACCCCTGAGACCTCTAGACCACTGGCGGTCCAAGTCTCTGTCCGACAAAAATAAAAAAATCTTCTGAGGAGCTGCTTCCAGCAGCGACTATCCTCTGTGACCTCAAATTTTAGACTGGAGAGCTGGAGTAGGAGAAGCCCTATATGCTGGAGGGGCCGGTCAACACTTTTTTAATCTGAGGTGTTTCAATCCTATGTGGGCTCCGCCTACCCACTAGTAATGACTAGTGTGTCTCCCTTCCTTCATCTGCTGCTGAAAATTGCACTTAAAAGGGATCTGACATCAGAACATATTGCCCCCTGTAGCAGCTCAATTCCCTGAAGAGGGGGGTGCCCAAAAGCAGAAATCCCCTCCTTCTGAATAGGGTATAAGTAGAAGGGTTAACGTTTCAGATTTTAAAAAAAAAAATACTATGAAAAAATTAAAAAAAAAAATCCCAAAAGCCAATCTCCAGGATAGCAGCACAGGGGGTGAAGGAACGTTTCCATTCCCATCTCTATCAATAAGAGGTCGGAGAAATATTGGCTTTGTTGAGTGAATTCGCAATGTGCAGAACGGCCATCAGGATTATTCTTTCCTAATAAGAAGTTGGCTGACTTGAGTTATTGAGCCACGAGGGCAAGATATGAAGAAAGAATGTGGTTGTGTCCTAGGAGCTTCAATTAGCACCGGCGAGTACAGGAAATGTAGTCACAGGACCGCCAAGAACTGTCTTGTTCTGGCACAAGGCAGGAGACGCAGTGTTTGCAGAGGGAACGTCCGCCCGGCACACAGCTCTACATCATCCATGCTGGATCGCTCGTGTCCTGGATAAGATCTCGTCGTAGACTGTGCCGCTTATAAGTGTGCCAAGTAAGCCTGACCCTAAAGGTTCAGCAAACAAGATACAAGGTTCTCCTGTAATAACAAGGATTACTACATAAGGCACTAGACACCTCACGGCAGGAGGCAGATATTTTGGTAATGTTTATAAGGGGACCCTGTCCAAACAATGGGCAGCAAGAAGCAGAGCCTGTCTGTATGATTGCAGAAAGCCATGGTTTTCTCTAAAACACTCCGGCGTTTCACGGGAAACCGTTTAAACACACAGGTGGGTATCATAGGAAAAGACCAGAGTAGTCCAGCGACTCCCCGGTCGCCTTCTCACACCACACTGACAGGTGTATCCAAATGTACGAATATGGGAGACACCTGTCAATTACTAAAGTGATGCAGGGAGAAGGCGCCCAGGGTTTGGACCGGCCGCTTCACACCCTATAGTCCGTGGCGGAGTCTTCAGAGGATTTTCTCTGAAATGCAGAAGTGTTTAAAAGAAAAAAAAAAACAAACACATACCTGGCAGCAATCACAAGGCCAGGCTCAGTCATACTGCCTGTGGTTTGAGCATAGCACCTAGCAGGATATTTGTTAGTTGTATGCATGGGGATTCATCAGGATACAGAATTTGGGTAAGGAAGTGACTGACAATAGGTTGTCTTATACTTTTATTCTGGGTGCCATAACACATTAATAGCAGCACCTGCTTCTATAGGTGCCCTCATTACTTACTGCACAGAACTGCAATACTACTAGCAGTGACCATATTTTTTGGCTGGTATATGAACTGCCATCACGAGTTATTGGTACGAGTCCCCTATTCTCATTTCTTCTGCCGCTTTGCTCTACTGAGGAACTTAATCCATGGGATCATCATAATGCACGTCACCCGACAGAGGCCAACCGGACGCTCTTTGGGTCTCTGACGGGTGAATGGAGCCCTATGCTCATGTGACTTTTCCTTGCATACAGGACAATGTACATGGAGCCGATCTTCATTAATGAATCTACTTCTAGGTACCCCGGCTGCCATCCATTCTCCTTGATAAGAATATGTTGTTCTTCCAGGCAGCATCACATTCCCACAATCGCCTCCTTCTCGGAGAAGCCTTACCTTGCGCTTGATGTCTGTGAATTGGGAGAACACTAAGGACCAGTAAAACGCCAGCTGTTGAACATAATAATAGTACAGACCCTGTGTGAGCGGCTGTTGAGGAAATGGACAAAAAAAGTAAAGTTATAATTCCGATAAGACATACAGAGGCCATGATGTATCATCCATGGTGTACAGGTTATGAACTGATCTCAGTGAATCCTAGAAAGGGTCTATACGCTACAACTCTGGGATTGTGAAAGCAACAACCTCCCGGCTGTACGGACCAGGGGCGAGATTCCATCAGCTCTGGGGAACCGATGGTTCAGACTGCAGCCGGTCCCCCGAACTGGCCCTGAAGCAGCGCCCTGATCCATGTGGTTGATGAAAGTGTACCATAAAATGGGCGTGGCTAGCAAAGTGGGTGTGGTTTCCTAGCAAACAAGAAACCTGTTAAAAAAATGAAAACTCGCCCCTGGTACGGACGGAGACATACTAAGCACACAAGCTGTTTGATAGTTGGGAGACATTATTATGTAATTAACATTAGTGCAACTTTCAGACACATTTTGTGATATCAATATCTAAGTTTGCTGGTAATGAAAAGATAAATACTTCTTTCCATCCAGAGACTAAACCATGTACGGTCCTGCTTATCGGAGAACGGGGACCACTTGTAGTCAGCCTAGGTCAACCTCTATTAGCCAAATATATATTTCTCCTTTAACTCAATGATTTGCTGCACTACAGTAAGCCATTGTCACACATTCGTATCACAACCACAAGTCTCAGCCTGACCATAGGTGAAATGAGCATTATACACCCCTATAATAAGCTGCAAGTTCAGCCATTAGACCGGCAGTCAACCGGAACTTGCAGCTCTTATGGGAACCTTGCTACACCCCCATATTACGCTCGTGTGGAACTGTGCAATATATCAGTGTAAGGGCACAGTCAGACGGCCATAGAAATTGGAATGAGATCTGATGGGAATGCATGGACTGGCCGGCGGCTCTCCCAACCCAAGCGTGACAGCTGCATAGAAATACACGAAGCGTGCAAGCTCGGGTCAGGAGAGCCGCCGGCCAGTCCGTGCACTACGCTCAGATTCATACGGCCATCTGACTGCGTCCTAAAGGTTGAGACTATTCTCATTTGGGATGGTCTACAGTGGAGAAGACAGCTGTAAGTTGGATCGGCATCTGCACATGAATAAGAGGGTTCTCACTCTCCCTTCACACATCTTTGGAAATTGTATGAAATTGAAACAAATTTTATTTTCCGTTTTGGGCGATGTGGGCATTTGCAGTGCCCGATGGACCCCATTAGTACCTATGGGCTTCGGCTGACACCGTTGTGGTCAAAATTGGAAATTATGATGATGTGAATGGAGTCTTTCAGTATTATTCTTCAGTTGCATAAAACCAGTACAACGCCAGGTCATTTATTTTTCATTTAACTGTTGATGGGTACATGAAGGAGAATCTGAAGTCTCCAAGGACATCGCGGATCTGTGACACTGCTGTACTAATAGGACTGGTGAGAGAGCAGGAACAGGAAAGTAGACAAGCTCTGTTTTCACCTTCAGATCGCCCTATGAAGTTACTGCCACTGTGTAACCTGACTGCAGCAGGCACCGGGATGTTATCAGTCGTACAATGGTCCATTGTAGTAAGTGGGGCATTAGGGGGTGCAAGAAAGAATTTATAGCATTGCAGGCAGAGTGTACAGTGTAATACAGGAACATCTTGCTTTAGTAATGGGGAAAAAATATATATATCAGTTTTGGTTGCTCCAGTCCTGAATATTATATGATGGTCCAATATTCTCTACCTGATAGGGGTAGTTGTACCAGCACTGTCGAGTATCCCACAACCAGGGTGACTGCAAAATGAACAAAAAATATACATATAAAATCACTATGATGCACACAGCCATAAGTACAAAATTAATTCACAAGAGTGGTTCCTCTTTCAAAAAAGTATCAAATGTTCGAGTGTTATGCATGGTGAATTTGGCAGCAACCCAGCAGTCTCGGGGGATGCCCAACCCCGTGGTCTCGAATACATGACATATGTCCCGACCAAAGTTGCTGTGTTGTCGCAAAGAAAAAAAAAAGCCCCCAGAATCCGTCCCCACTCCAATGCCGCTTCTTCACCACTACACCGGATGGGATGTTAGGACGACTAATGACCTGGCCACAAAGGTACTGGTGAAGTTCCCAGAAGTCAGACCCCCACCACTCCTCAATCATAAAGCAGTGGCACATCTTAGCCATCACTTTGACAACTTTGATATATGATGATATTTTAGACTACAGCACTGGCAAAAATTAAGAGACCACTGCAAAATTTTCAGTTTCTCTGATTTTTCTCTTTATAGGTAAATTTTTGAGTAAAATGTAAATTGGTCTTTTATTCTATAAACTACTGACAACATGTCTCAGAATATCCAAGCAATAAATTTTGTATTTATTTTCAGAAAATGAGAAATGGTCAAAATAACAAAAAATGCAGTGCTTGCAGACCTCAAATAATGCTAAGAAAACAAGTCATAATCATTTAGAAACAACAATACTAATGTCTTAATTCAGGAAGAGTTCAGAAATCAATATTTTGTGGAATAACCATGATTTTTAATCACAGCTTTCATGCGTCTTGGCATGCTTTCCACCAGTCTTTCACACTGCTTTTGGGTGACCTTATGCCACTCCTGGAACAAAAATTTAAGCAGTTTTGTTTGACGGCTTGTGACTATGCATCTTCCTCTTGATTACATTCCAGTTGTTTCCAATGGGGTTCAGGTCTGGAGATTGGGCTGCCCATGACAGGGATTTGATGTGGTGGTCCTTCATCCACACATTGATTGACCTATCTGTGTGGCATGGTGCATTGTCCTGCTGGAAAAACCAGTCCTCAGAGTTGGGGAACATTGCCTGAGCAGAAGGAATCAACTGTTTTTCCAGGATAACCTTGTATGTGACTTGATTCATACGTCCTTAGCAAAGATTAACCTGCCCAATTCCAGCCTTGCTGAAGCATCCCCAGATCATCACCGATCCTCCACCAAATTTCAGTGGGTGCAAGACACTGTGGCTTGTACGCCTCTCCAGGTCTCCGTCTAACCATTAGACGACCAGGTGTTGGGCAAAGCTAAAAAATTATACTCGTCAGAGAAGATTACCTTAGTCCAATCCTTATGGTCTTTGGCAAACTTCAGCCTGGCTCTGCTTCTCATCGATGAAAGGCTTTTTTTCTAGCTTTACATGACTTGAGCCCTGCCTCTAGGAGCCTGTTACGAACTGCTCTTGCCATGCACTTCACCCCAGCTGCCATTTCTTTTGTAGATCACTTGATGTCATCCTGCGGTTGCTGAGTGACATTCGAATAAGAGGATGGTCATCCCGGTCAGTGGAGAGTGTTTTCGCCCTTTGCCGGTCTGTAGCTTTGTTGTCCCCAATGTCTGCTGCTTGACCTTGTTGTAATGGACTGCCGTCTTAGAAATTTTAAGGTTGAGGCAACATGACGCTCTCTGTATCCCTCTGCTAGTAAAGCCAGAATTGAGCCTTTTTTCCTCACTTAAGACTTTTCTTTTCAACTCCTTTGGCATGGTTAAAAGTTATTTTTTCATTCCTATTACTTTTGGGATATTACTAGCACTTGTTTTGCCATCCAGCTTGTCCTATTGCAAGAGGATTGTGAACACTACAGCAGTGTTTTTTTATACTTTCCTTCGTTAAATAAGATTTGGTTCAGGTGATCACCTAATCAGAAGCACATTAAGTAGAATGAGGTGAACTCTGGTTGGAATTCAACTGACAATGTAATGGAATGGCTGTCAGACATGTAGAGAAGCTGATTTTTATAAAAATGTGCAGTGGTCTCTTAATTTTTGCCAGAGCTGTATTTTAGAGTTTGCTTTTGCCTAGCACATTAAGTATTGCTTTACGCGCCAACTTGTGGATGTAAAGAGTTAACAGCTGGTGGTGGACATACTGCATACAACGGAATATACCGCTAATGTTTAATTAGCAGACAGGAAGCATCTGCACTTTGAACTTGGCAAGTGTGAGTGCACAGAAAAAATACCATCCATTGCTTCCAGTGAGAAGGCGATTGTGCCAGGCAGAGGATTACACATTGTTTAGCGTGTTCTATCAAACCAAGAAAATATTGCCAATTTCCATTAACGGTCAAAACAGAGTGGATCTCAGAAACCTCGTGTCAGCCGACACATTCTGAAAGAGTATTTCTGTAACTTGGCAACGATTTTCTGGCTGTTTATTATATAATCCCTGTTCTCGGAGACTGGCTGTGACTGATGTGCAGGAAGACTACTTACCGTCCACAGAAACCATACGCCATAGGAAAAGATATATAGGTAAAATAGAAACCTCCACCTAGAAAGAGAAAGAAGGCGAGCTGGTCAAAAATCAGACCAGGCTCCATGGCTTATCCCCTTGTGAAAATACTCTGGAAGAAAACAGTGAATAATGTATTTTAATGGACATGACTTCATGCACTATAAAGATAACATCCATAGTATTGTCTGTAATCTTGACAGTACCAGTTATTGAATGTGACAGTAGATCTGCTCATTGGTGCTCGCCCTCCCTTCTGGTATGTAACATCACAGGTCAGGGAGCATGACCTGCTCCTGGTTTCTAGTAACAACCAGGCCCCCGATGACATCTCCTTCCATGCCCTCAGAGATCCGGGCAAGTGGTCAGTCCCTCTGTGCTCCCCTGCCCTCCTACTCCCCTCTCCATTTGGGATCTATGCCTGCTTATTTCACAGCTCCTTTATTACAGTCATGGAACTCGCCATGCTGCTGGACTGGTCATAAAGATGCTGCAAATACAGGCTGCAATCTCCTGCAGAACAATCCATGACCGTATAATAAAAGCGCTGATCCACAAGTTAGTACATAATGCACGGCTATGGCTTATACAGCACTGCAAATGTACGGACGTGTGGATCAGCGCTCTGCCTCTCCTCCCTGCCTGGTACATGACAGTAGACATTTATGCACCATCATGGCTTCTTCTGCAGTTGATTGCAGCATCTTTATGACAAGTCCAAGAGCATGAAGAAAGTCATGACTAATAAAGAAGCTGTGAAATAAGCAGGCAGAAATCCCAAGTGGAGAGGGACTGCTGACAGAGCTCAGACACAATGAAACAACTTGGCAGGGGCTAGCCATGCCCCCTGATCGCCCACTGCATGGAAGGAGATGTCATCAGGGGCCTGACTGTTACTAACAGGAGCAGGTCATGCCCCCTGATCTCCCACTGCATGGAAGGAGATGTCATCAGGAGCCTGACTGTTACTAAAAGGAGCAGGTCATGCCCCCTGATCTCCCACTGCATGGAAGGAGATGTCATCAGGGGCCTGACTGTTACTAACAGGAGCAGGTCATGCCCCCTGATCTCACTGCATGGAAGGATATGTCATCAGGAGCCTGACTGTTACTAACAGGAGCAGGTCAAGCCCCTGATCTCTCACTGCATGGAAGGAGATGTCATCAGGAGCCTGACTGTTACTAACAGGAGCAGGTCATGCCCCCTGATCTCTCACTGCATGGAAGGAGATGTCATCAGGAGCCTGACTGTTACTAACAGGAGCAGGTCATGCCCCTGATCTCTCACTGCATGGAAGATGTCATCAGAAGCCTGACTGTTAAGGCTGGGTCTCACATAGCGATACACCAGCGATCCCGACAACGATATGCACTTGTCAGGATCGCTGGTGTATCGCTACATGATCGCTGCTGAGCTGCCAAACAGGCAGCTCAGGGCAGCGATCAGCACAAGGACACTGCGGGTAACATCGCTTAGTTACCCGCAGTGTACCTTGGATACCAGCGCCCTGATGCAGGGAGCTGGTATCCAAGGTACACAGCGGGTTTCCAAGCGCTGCGCGGTGCCTGCAAACCCGCTGTGTACCTTGGTTACCAGCTCCCTGCATCAGGGCGCTGGTATTCAAGGTACACAGCGGGTTTCCAGGCACAGCCCCGCGCCTGGAAACCCGCTGTGTACCTTGGTTACCAGCGGATCGCTGGTCTCCCGCCTGTCACACGCAGCGATGCGTGCCTGTCAGCGGGAGACCAGCGATCAAAAAAATGTCCTGACATTTCAGCGACGATCAGCGATACCCGGCAGGGGGGCTGATCGTCGCTGAATGTCACACACAGCGATATCGCTGGTGAGCTCGCTGCTGCGTCACAAAACTAGTGACTCAGCAACGATCTCGCTAGCGAGATCGTTGTGTGAGACGGGCCCTTTACTAACAGGAGCAGGTCATGCCCCCTTATCTCTCACTGCATGGAAGGAGATGTCATCAGGAGCCTGACTGTTACTAACAGGAGCAGGTCATGCCCCTGATCTCTCACTGCATGGAAGATGTCAACAGGGGTCTGACTGTTACTAACAGGAGCAGGTCATGCCCCTGATCTCTCACTGCATGGAAGATGTCAACAGGGGTCTGACTGTTACTAACAGGAGCAGGTCATGCCCCTGATCGCCCACTGCATGGAAGAAGATGTCATCAGGAGCCTGACTGTTACTAACAGGAGCAGGTCATGCCCCCAGGTCTCCCACTAAATGGAAGATGTCATCAGGAGCCTGACGGTTACTAACAGGAGCAGGTCATGCCCCCAGATCTCCCACTGCATGGAAGGAGATGTCATCAGGAGCCTGACTGTTACTAACAGGAGCAGGTAATGCCCCCTGATCTCTCACTGCATGGAAGATGTCATCAGGGGCCTGACTGTTACTAACAGGAGCAGGTCATGCCCCCTGATCTCCCACCGCATGGAAGGAGATGTCATCAGGGGCCTGACTGTTACTAACAGGAGCAGGTCATGCCCCTGATCTCTCACTGCATGGAAGGAGATGTCATCAGAAGCCTGACTGTTACTAACAGGAGCAGGTCATGCCCCCTGATCTCCCACTGCATGGAAGATGTCATCAGGGGCCTGACTGTTACGAACAGGAGCAGGTCATGCCCCTGATCTCTCACTGCATGGAAGGAGATGTCATCAGGGGCCTGACTGTTACTAACAGGAGCAGGTCATGCCCCCTGATCTCCCACTGCATGGAAGGAGATGTCATCAGGAGCCTGACTGTTGCTAACAGGAGCAGGTCATGCCCCCTGATCTCCCACTGCATGGAAGAAGATGTCATCAGGGGCCTGACTGTTACTAACAGGAGCAGGTCATGCCCCTGATCTCCCACTGCATGGAAGATGTCATCAGGAGCCTGACTGTTACTAACAGGAGCAGGTCATGCCCCTGATCTCCCACTGCATGGAAGGAGATGTCATCAGGAGCCTGACTGTTACTAACAGGAGCAGGTCATGCCCCCTGATCTCCCACTGCATGGAAGATGTCATCAGGGGCCTGACTGTTACGAACAGGAGCAGGTCATGCCCCTGATCTCTCACTGCATGGAAGATGTCATCAGGGGTCTGACTGTTACTAACAGGAGCAGGTCATGCCCCTGATCTCTCACTGCATGGAAGGAGATGTCATCAGGAGCCTGACTGTTACTAACAGGAGCAGGTCATGCCCCCAGGTCTCCTACTGCATGGAAGATGTCATCAGGAGCCTGACTGTTACTAACAGGAGCAGGTCATGCCCCCAGGTCTCCTACTGCATGGAAGATGTCATCAGGAGCCTGACTGTTACTAACAGGAGCAGGTCATGCCCCTGATCGCCCACTGCATGGAAGAAGATGTCATCAGGAGCCTGACTGTTACTAACAGGAGCAGGTCATGCCCCCTGATCTCTCACTGCATGGAAGATGTCATCAGGGGCCTGACTGTTACTAACAGGAGCAGGTCATGCCCCTGATCTCTCACTGCATGGAAGGAGATGTCATCAGGAGCCTGACTGTTACTAACAGGAGCAGGTCATGCCCCCAGGTCTCCTACTGCATGGAAGATGTCATCAGGAGCCTGACTGTTACTAACAGGAGCAGGTCATGCCCCTTGATCTCCCACTGCATGGAAGGAGATGTCATCAGGAGCCTGACTGTTACTAACAGGAGCAGGTCATGCCCCCTGATCTTTCACTGCATGGCAGAAGATGTCAACAGGGGTTGACTGTTACTAACAGGAGCAGGTCATGCCCCTTGATCTCCCACTGCATGGAAGGAGATGTCATCAGGGGCCTGACTGTTACAACAGGAGCAGGTCATGCCCCCTGATCTCCCACTGCATGGAAGAAGATGTCATCAGGGGTCTGACTTACTAACAGGAGCAGGTCATGCCCCCTGATCTCCCACTGCATGGAAGGAGATGTCATCAGGAGCCTGACTGTTACTAACAGGAGCAGGTCATGCCCCCTGATCTCCCACTGCATGGAAGATGTCGTCATCAGGGGTCTGACTGTTACTAACAGGAGCAGGTCATGCCCCCTGATCTTTCACTGCATGGCAGAAGATGTCAACAGGGGTGTGACTGTTACTAACAGGAGCAGGTCATGCCCCTTGATCTCCCACTGCATGGAAGGAGATGTCATCAGGGGCCTGACTGTTACCAACAGGAGCAGGTCATGCCCCTGATCTCCCACTGCATGGAAGAAGATGTCATCAGGGGTCTGACTTACTAACAGGAGCAGGTCATGCCCCCTGATCTCCCACTGCATGGAAGGAGATGTCATCAGGAGCCTGACTGTTACTAACAGGAGCAGGTCATGCCCCCTGATCTCCCACTGCATGGAAGATGTCGTCATCAGGGGTCTGACTGTTACTAACAGGAGCAGGTCATGCCCCCTGATCTCTCACTGCATGGAAGGAGATGTCATCAGGGGCCTGACTTACTAACAGGAGCAGGTCATGCCCCCTGATCTCTCACTGCATGGAAGGAGATGTCATCAGGGGCCTGACTGTTACTAAAAGGAGCAGGTCATGCCCCCTGATCTCTCACTGCATGGAAGGAGATGTCATCAGGGGCCTGACTTACTAACAGGAGCAGGTCATGCCCCCTGATCTGTGACTTAGATCCCAGAAGGCAGGGGGGAGCAACAATGAGCAGATCCCACATCACACTGCATTGCAGGTACTGTCAGGATCACAAGCAATACTATGGATGTTGTTTTACAGTTTACAAAGGCATGTTGATTAAAATATTTTATCTCCCCGGAGTACCCGTTTAAGGGCTTGTGAAGTTTGCACTCCATAATCTAGGAATCTAGATTATTTCTTATTTGGTTAGACAGAAAAATTTAACAAAGCATGGCCACACCTGATTGTAATAAAACACACCACACCTAGCAATCTCTCAATGCGAGTGTCCAGAAACAACTAAAAACAAAGTGGAAAAGGACATGATAGGCGCATCAGTCTCAATAGTTTTTTTTATAATTATATATATATATATATATATATATATATATATATATATATATATATATATATATATACATACATACACACAGTGTGTGAAATAAGTATTGAATACTTTACCAATTTTCAAAGTAAATATATTTAGAAAGACGCTATTGACATGAAATTCTTACCAGATGTCAGTAACAACGCATCCAAAACACCCAGGCAGAGAAATTAAACCATAGATGTACATAAATTAAAAGGTATGTGTAATAATGAGAAATGACACAGGTAAAACGCATTGAACACGATAACTGAAATTTATCTAATGCTTCGTGTGTTGGTGATGATAGCTTCAAGACGCCTCCAGCATAGAGAAACTAGTCGCATGCATTGCTCAGGTGTGATTTTGGCCCCTTCTTCCACACAAACACTCTTCACATCCTGAAGGTCCTCTCAGGCTCCTTCTATGAACTCTGAGCTTAAAGGGAATCTGTCACCCTAAATTGGCGGGATATTTAAATGATGGCAGTCAGGTCAGATGGGCGGTGTTTTGGGTACTTGCCTTAACATGTTGTTCGCCGCTGTCTCCATTATTTCTGGGAATTGTAGTCGTTGCCCTCCATATAACGCGCCTGTGCATTGCAATCTTGAATTGCGCACGCGCAGTATGCTTTGCCCGCAGATTGCAATGCGCAGGCGCGTTATATGGAGGGCAACGACTACAATTCCCAGAAATAATGGAGACAGCGGCGAACAACATGTTAAGGCAAGTAACCCATCATGAAAAGTTTGTGTGGCACCTTGGTAACAAGACACCTTTTTATACACCATCAGTTGAACCCAGCTGATATTTTTAACTCAGTGGCAGCATTGCTTTCTAATTACTGATTGATTTCAGCTAGTGTCGTGACTTTCCATACCTCCTCCATGTGTTCAATACCTTTTCCCTGTGTTATTTCTCAATATTACACATAACTTAATTGATGAACATGTGTGGCTTAATTTCTCTGCCTGTGTGGATTGGATGGGTCGTTACTGATATCTGGTGATAATTTCACGACAGTAGCACATTTACAAATTTACTTAGAAGTATTGAAAATATCAAGTTTCTTTCACCCGCTGTATGTGTTCATGTATATTTATATGTAAGTGTGCGTTTGTGTATTAGCATTTCCACTTTTTTCTTCAATTTCATTTTGTTTTCTTATACCTCTTTCATGGGTATAATACAACTCATTCTTTTCTTATCAGTGTTTTGTAATCCACGTTAAGTTGTCCGCCAGACGTCCAGCATTGTGGTTGTAATAAAAGTGCAATAAAAGAGCCTGTATTACTGCAGCAAAAACAGTGATATGAATGCACCATGTGAATATATCCTGAAGGGGAAGATGCATTCACATGTTTTTTTGCATATTGCCAAAAACAGACTAGTCAGTCATTGAGAAAGATTTTCTCCACACACTTTCGTTTTTGGATTTTTATTGTGTGTAAGACTACAAAACGGATGAATATAGATATGGACATAAGTGGAAGTCCAATGCATAACTTACGTCAGTATTTTTATTTTTTTACTTACATGCTCTCTGTAAATTTGGTCACTAAGCTTGGCTTATCCTGATTCCGCCTCTGCCTGAACCACCTCTGAATTTTACGTGCATCCCAGTCCAGCTGTTTTGATAGCCCTTCAAGGTGCTTCCCATCGGGACACTGGGGAATATTCAAGAGCAGCGTTAGAATGGCAAGTTATATACCTCCTATAATACTTTACAAGCAGGTCTTTATTTAAGGCTTGTGCAACAGTGTATAACTTACATGCCACCTCAGAGGCTCAAAAAAAAAAAAAAAGTGCTGGACTCAGGAAGGGCAGGTCTTCGCTGCAGCCCAGGGATCCCTGTTTGGCTGCAGCAGATGATGACATTTACCTGGGAATGTTTTTAATTTTTGGAAAAAGGCTTGGAACAGCCAATGATTAACTTAGCGAGCTGGCCAAATGCTCAGACCTTTGCCAAAAAAATAAATAAAATTTGCCGTTGGACAACCCTTTTAGAATTTAAGCTTCAATACACTTTTGTAGCTTTTTTCAGCTAAGTTACTAGCATGTTATTTATTCATAAAGTAACAGTAATTAAAGAGGATTTATCATCACCATTCTTTCAAGCTGAATTGAGTACAATTTTTATTCAATTTCGCCTCTCTGTTGCAGATATATCAATCAAAAACAACCAAAGGAAGGAAGAACATGGCCCCAGCTTAGAACAGATTTTTCAGCTCTGATCTCCTGGTCTAACCTCCTGCAGGAGTCAGCGCAGCTAACTTTAGCAGTGTCACATTACAAACCCTTCTATTAGCTCTCCTGATTACAGAGTGTCAATAATCACACTTATTTCTGCTGTACTCCAGCAACTTGTAATCGCTCTGCAGTGAGATCTGGACAGTCATTACATCTCACAGGAATAAGCAGGCTATTTTGCACTACTCCTGTGTGAGATGTAATGAGACCCTGCTGTGCTCTCACTGCACAGAGATTGAAAATTGAGCACAACAGACAGAAGTGTGACAACATCTGCGGACAGGCAGTGTCCGCAAATTTTATGATGCAGTAGCGATCTCGTTAGCGACGCAGCTGTGTGTGACATGTAGCAGCGATGTGTCCCCTGCTGAGATGTCTGATCGCTTATGAACGTTCTGAGCCGTTTTTTGGTCGTTGGTGTCCCGCTGGTGAGCCTGAATCGCTGAGTGTGACACCCTTTATGAACGACTTTACCAGTGTCGCAGGTGGGACTAGGTTTTCCCAACGACCGCAGAGGTCGTTATACAGATCGCTGATGATGAGATCTTTGTGTTTGGAAGCTAACTAGCAACCACATAGCGATCGCACTAGCTATCTCGCCAGGTCGTGTCGTTGTCGTGATCGCTAGTGCGATCGCTAAGTGTGACAGTGCCTTAAGGAGCAGCAGCACAGCAGAGCTGATTGTGATAGGAGAGGAGAGCTGACAGAAGGGTTTGTAATGTGACACAGCTAAATTACGCTGTGCTGCCCCTCACCTCACAGGGATCTTATCTGAAAGGTGCACGTCATCTGTGCTTTCTAACCATGCAGGAGGTAAGACCAGGAGATCAGGGCTGAATCATTACATCTCACACACACTAAGAAACCTGCTCTGAGCTACGGTGGGGCGGGTGTCTTTCCCCCTGCGTGTTGCGTCCAGTGAATAAATACACAACCTTGGTGAATATTCCACTCTGCAGACAATTTTACACTGTGGATCCAGTTCCACAAGAAACATTTGATATCAGGTCTTCTATAAAAATATATTTCCTACAAAACCAATTGAATTAATTCATACAGCATAAAGCAAGCAAGATAACTTGGGCTTCAAAACATATCAGGAAAAGTCTAGAGAGTTGCACAGTGTAAATAATAGCGAGGAGGACAGAGGTCATGTGACTGCTAGGATAGGCGGACATAGCCAAAAACTGTATTTGTCTCTGACCATCCTGGTCATGTCCACAAGAAAACTTTATAAAATGTAATCATTCATTGTAGAATGTTTAAAAAAAAACATCTAGTTGTTATATTATTAAACAATCACTGGTGTCAGAGGTGATGCCAACATGTACTGCAGATTACTGCTCTAGGAACAAGAAAGGCCAGCAGTGGACAGCAGAGCATTGCTGCTGCTGGATCAGAGCAGATTAATGGGAGAGTCATGCTTGTTTTTTTGGCTTAACTATACTTTTCTATTAATGCACTTTCTTAAATGACCCCTTTAATACTGGTTACCAGTACCATGCATAAACGGTATGTGATTTATAGCCAAACTGGCAGTGACCACAGGGTGATTCCACTGTCTGGTGGTTTCCTCTTTGTCCACGTAATACTGCACTTCACTGAATATCATCTACAGGCCCCATACGTGTTAGATGGGGCCGGCCGACCAGCTGACGTGTATGGCCCACCTGAAACAATGTGAGGGGGGAATAAGGATTGGGCAGTTAGAATTTTAACAGACGGTTCCTTTCTTTTCAGGGGTAGATACACGTTGCCGGAGGAGTCCGACAACAGCTTTCTCCTCTCCATGAACACTCGGCCGAAAGCTCTCGTTTAGCAGACAGCCATCTCACAGATCAGCCACACACATTAGATGGCTGTCCGCTGAACCATGTTTTGGCTAGTTGTTTGGCCAACAGCCATCTCCGCTGACTCTTGCATACACAGGAGCGCTCAACTGGCTGAGCACTCTGAGAAAGCCGCCATGTGACATCGGCTTACCTCTGGGTGAACAATGCAATCGGCAGTCCGAAATTGGACTTGCCCGAATTACAAGAACCAGACGGCCAGTGCCCCCATAGACATTAGACCGTCGGCCGATCTCATTCAGCCGACACCAGTGTAAAGTGTATTTGGGGCAGGGTGGATAAAAATCATGATTTTTAAAAAAAAAATAATATATATATATATCGGATTCTTTTTATTTAACCCCTTAACCCCCAAGGGTGGTTTGCACGTTAATGACCGGGCCAATTTTTACAATTCTGACCACTGTCTCTTTATGAGGTTATAACTCTGGAACGCTTCAACGGATCTTCGCGATTCTGAGATTGTTTTCTCGTGACATATTGTACTTCATGTTAGTGGTAAAATTTCTTCGATATACCTTGCGTTTATTTTTGAAAAAAACGCAAATATGGCGAAAATGTTGAAAATTTTGCAATTTTCAAACTTTGAATTTTTTTTCCCTTAAAACAGAGAAATATGTCACACAAAATAGTTAAGAAATAACATTTCCCACATGTCTACTTTACATCAGCACAATTTTGGAACCAAAATTTTTCTTTGTTAGGAAATTAGAAGGGTTAAAAGTTGACCAGTGATTTCTCATTTTTACAACAAAATTTACAAAGCCATTTTTTTAGGGACCACCTCACATTTGAAGTCACTTTGACGGGTCTATATGGCAGAAAATACCCAAAAGTGACACCATTATAAAAACTGCACCCTCCAAGCTACTCAAAACTACATTCAAGAAGTTTATTAACCCTTCAGGTGCTTCACAGGAGCTGAAGCAACGTGGATGGAAAAAATTAATATTTAACTTTTTAGCCACAAAAATGATCTTTTACAAACTTTTTTTTATTTTCACAAGGGTAAAAGGAGAAAATGGGCAGATAAAGTTGTTGTGCAATTTCTCCTGAGTACGCCAATACCCCATATGTGGGGGAAAACCACTGTTTGGGCACACGGCAGAGCTCGTAAGGGAAGGAGCGCCGTTTGACTTTTTCAAACTAAAATTGGCTGGAGTTGAGATTGGATGCCATGTCGTGTTTGGAGAGCCCCTGATACGCCTAAACAGTGGAAACCCCCCACAAGTGACACCATTTTGGAAACTAGACCCCCTAAGGAACTTATCTAGATCTGTTGTGAGCACTTTGAACCCCAAAGTGTTTCACAAAAGTTTATAATGCCTGGGTGTGAAAAAAAAAAAAAACAATTTTCCACAAAAATGATTTTTTAGTCCCAAATTTTTGATTTTTCCCAAGGAAATTGGACCCCAAAACTTGTTGTCCAATTTGTCCCGAGTACGCTGATACCCCATATGTGGGGGGGGGGGGGAAACTGTTTGGGCGCACGGCAGGGCTTGGAAAAGAAGCAGTAACGTTTTGGAATGCAAACATTGATGGGGGTCATGTTCCGTTTGTAGTGCCCCAGATGAGCCTAAACAGTGGAAACCACCCACAAGTGACCCCATTTTGGAAGCTAGACCCCCTAAGGAACTTATCTAGATCTTTGGTGAGCACTTTGAACCCCCAAGTGCTTCACACAAGTTTATAATGCCCGGGCATGAAAATAAAAAATCCTATTTTTTTCCCACAAAAATTATCTTTTAGTCACTAATTTTTTATTTTCCCATAGGTAACAGGAGAAATTGGACCACAAAATTTGTTGTCCAATTTGTCCTGAGTACGCTGATACCCCATATGTGGGGGGGAACCACTGTTTGGGCGCATGGCAGAGCTCGGAATGGAAGGAGCACCATTTGACTTTTTCCAACCAAAATTGGCTGGAATTGAGATTGGACGCCATGTTGCATTTGGAGAGCCCCTGAAGTGCCTAAACAGTGGAAACCCCCACAAGTGACCCCATTTGGGAAACTAGACCCCCTAAGGAACTTATCTAGATCTTTGGTGAGCAATTTGAACCCCCAAGTGCTTCACACAAGTTTATAACGTACAGCCGTAAAATAAAAAATCTCTTTTTTTTTACAAAAATGATTTTTTTAGCCCCCAATATTTTATTTTCACAAGGGTAACTAGAGAAATTGGACCCCAAAAGTTGTTGTCCAATTTGTCCTGAGTATGCTGATACCCAATATGTGGGAGTAAACTACTGTATGGGCGCACGTCGGGGCTCGGAAGGGAAGTAGTGACGTTTTGGATTGCAGACTTTGATGGAATGGTCTGGGGGAGTCATGTCGCATTTGGAGAGCCCCTGATGCGCCTAAACAGTGGAAACCCCCCACAAGTGACCCCATTTTGGAAAATAGACCCCACAAGGAACTTATCTAGAAGTGTGGTGAGCGCTATGAAGCCCCAAGTACTTCACAGAAGTTTTATAACATACAGCCGTAAAAACAAAAAAATCATTTTTTTTTTTTACAAAAATGATTTTGTCGCCCCCAGTTTTTTATTTTCCCAAGGGTAACAGGAGAAATAGGCCAAATTGCACAATAACTCTTGGGGTCCAGAGTACGCTGATACCCCATATGTGGGGTAAACTACTGTTTGGGCGCATGGCAGAGCTCAGAAGTGAAGGAGCACCATTTGACTTTTTCAACGCAGAATTGGCTGGAATTGAGATCAGACGCCATGTCACATTTCGAGAGCCCCTGATGTGCCTAAACAGCAGAAACCCCCCAATTCTAACTCCAACCCTAACCCCAAACACCAATAACCCTAGTCCCAACCCTAACCACAAACCTAACCCTGACACACCCCTAACCCTAATCCCAACCCTAATCCTAACGTTAGCGCCAACCCTAACCCTAACTTTAGCCGCAACCCTAACCCTAACGGGAAAATGGAAATAAATACATTTTTTAATTTTATTATTTTTCCCTAACTAAGGGGGTGATAAAGGGGGGTTTGATTTACTATTTATAGCGGGTTTTTATGATTGGCAGCTGTCACGCTAAAAGACGCTTTTTATTGCAAAAAATAGTTTTTTGCATCACCACATTTTGAGAGCTATAATTTTTGCATATTTTGGCCCACAGAGTCATGTGAGGTCTTATTTTTTGCGGGACGAGTTGACGTTTTTATTTGTACCATTTTTGAGCACGTGACATTTTTTGATCGCTTTTTATTTCGATTTTTGGGAGGTTAGAATGAACAAAAATCAGCAATTCATGAATTTCTTTTGGGGGAGGCGTTTATACCGTTCCGCGTGTGGTAAAATTGATAAAGCAGTTTTATTCTTCGGGTCAGTACGATTACGGCGATATCTCATTTATGTAATTTTTTTTATGTTTTGGAGCTTTTATAGAATGAAAACAATTTTATATAAAAAAATCATTTTTGCATCGCTTTATTCTGCGAGCTATAACTTTTTTATTTTTTCACTGATGATGCTGAGTGACGGCTCGTTTTTTGCGGGACAAGATGACGTTTTCAGTGGTACCATGTTTATTTATATCGGTCTTTTTGATCGTGTGTTATTCCACTTTTTGTTCGGCGGTATGATGATAAAGCATTGATTTTTTGCTTCGTTTTTTTTTTTTAAGGGTTCACTAAAGGGGTTAACTAGTGGGACAGTTTTATAGGGGGGGTCGCTACGGACGCGGCGATACCAAATATGTGTACTTTTATTGTTTTGGTTTTTTTATTTACAGGAAAAAATGAATTTATTGGGGAATATTTTTTTTTTTTTTTTTATGATTTTTTTTTACACTTTTTATTTTTACTTTTTTTTACTTTGTCCCAGGGTGGGACATCACAGTATTTTAGCAGATCGCTGGTGTGACAGTGTGCACAGCACTCTGTCACACCAGCGATCGCTCTGGCATCGCTGCAGGCTTCCTCAGCGCCTGCTCTCAGCAGGCACTGAGGAAGCCGCCTCCCTGCAGGACCCCGGCGCCATCTTGGATACGGGGACCTGGAGGGAGGACGGACCCTCGGAACAGCGCGACACATCGCGCTGCTCTGAGGGTCTCAGGGGAGCGCGCAGGGAGCCCCCTGCCTGCGCGATCCTCCCCTGTGCCCCGGGTACACCGCGATCATGTTTGATCGCGGTGTGCCAAGGGTTAATGTGCCGGGAGCGGTCCGTGACCGCTCCTGACACACAGTCACGGGTGTCAGCTGTGATAATCAGCTGACACCCGGCGGCAATCAGCTGCGCTCCCCCGGGAGCGCAGCTGATCGCCCATGACGTACTATTCCGTCCATGGGAATTAGGTCCAGGGTCACATGGACGGAATAGTACGTCTGATGGAATAAAGGGGTTAAATCGGATTTTTTTGATTTAAATCGGATTTTTTAATCAAGTTGTACACAAGCAAAACTTTGTCTTTTTGCAAATCAAATTATTTTACACAAATAAAAATATTAAAACAGTTGATGATTATGAAACCTAATAATTTTTATTTGCACTATTAAACAATCAGAATTGAACTACAGAGAGTAAGTACTTTTTAACAATAGCCTATCTCTAACGTTTGAAGTAAGCAAACATCTTCAGTGAATACATCAGTCCTTTAAAGGGTATGCCACACTAAACATCGCTAACGGGATCGCTAAAAAACGTCACTATTTAGCGATCCCGTTAGCGATGTTGTTGTGTGCGGCATCTACCAGCGACGTGGCCCCTGCTGTGATCTCGTTCATCACAGCGATCGTTCCGGACCCTATTTTTTATCGTCGGCGTCCCGCTGGCGTCCCGCTGGTAAGTATGTATCGCTGAGTGTGGCACCTTTTTTTTTAGCGATTTAGCGGTACAAAAGTACCGCTAAAGTCGTTAAGGAGATCGCTAACCGCGATAGCGTCCTTAACGACATCGCTAAATTAGGCCACTACTAGCGATATTAAAACGATCCCGCTAGCGATCTCATTAGTATGCGATGTTAACGAGATCGCTAGCGGGATTGTTTAGTGTGGCATACCCTTAAGCCTACTGTTTATTTAGGACTTTTATTAGGAAAACTAGTTGTCCTGCTTTAGCAGTTCCTAAGCGGTTTCGGACTGGTGTTGTGTGCACAAAACCAAATGAAGAAAACAATCTCTCTACTCCTGCCGATGAAGCCGATGCAGTCAGTAGCTGAGTAGCTACATTTATTATCTTCGCTGGAAGAACAAGTGATTGCGACTTCCACCAGTCCAGTGGTTTTAGTTCATTAACGACGTTATCTACAAACATGTATTTTTGAAATGGTGCAGATTCACACTTCAATTTCAGCACAGTTGCCACAATGTCATGGTTAGTATTGGCGAGCCATTCCATTGCAGAGTTGATTTCCGCCTCAGATAGTTTTTTCCCTCTGTAGATGGGATGCAAGATATTGGCTCAATAGTGTTCTTCTTTTAATGCTTGGTCCTTGTGGTGGTGTATTGGAACCTTTACATTGTTTGAGAGGTTCAAGCGATCTAGCGAACCTTCTAAATCTTTCCAAACTTCTGTGGCATCAGCTATGGTTGCAGTATCTTTCTGCATTTTATCCAACGCAATAGATATTGGCTTTAACCTTTCCAAAAGGTCCTCGGCATTTCTCTTCACACCAAGATTTAATACTTTGCTTCGTATATTAGCATCAATTTTATCCCGATGTGTTTCGCAAATGGACACTAATTTTGACCAGTTGTTAATAAACAGTTCCAAGCATTCAGCCAAGGTATTCCATCTAACATCTTGTGGTAGAACCAACTTCAGTCCTCCCATTTCCTTGTAGGTTGCATGTGCAAAATGATTATTGCGGAAATATTTAACAATTTCTACAACATGTTCCTTGACACCCGAAATATGCAGGTCTTTTGCCAAAAGATGCAACAAATGGGCAGAACAACCGTATGTAATGACATTTGTGTCATCCTCATGTGCCAGTTCCGCTCGCATTTTTGCCACATTGCTTGCGTTATCAGTAACTAAGCTCCTTACTTTACATCCAAACTGTTCTTGGCATTGGTGAATTGAGTTCTTAGCAATTTCAAGTAAATATTCAGCAGTATGTGAATTTCCAGATGTGTCGATTGTGTCTGTAAGGTAAGTTTCACCATCTTCTGTTGTGACACAAGTGCAAATTATGGGGTCGTTGTGGATGTTGCTCCAACCATCCAAGCTCATGTTAACAACTTTGTCTTTCAAATATTTTGTACAAGCCGCTCTTTCTTTGTCGTATACAGCCTGAAGATGTTTTCCTGAGATATCAAATCTACTTGGTGGTTTGTAGCCTGGTCTTATTCCTTCGATCATTTGTACAAACAATGGGTGTTCAACTAGTCGTAAAGAAGAATTGGTTGCAAATATGAATTTAGCAATTAATTCATCAAAATGTTCTTTCTGGCTCGTCGTAGTCTTTAAGAGGAATTTTTCTACACTTTGCACGCAAAGTTTTTTGTTGGGCTGCTTTGTTGAAGTTGTACCCAGATATTGATTGTCACGTGCAGCACAAGCCATATTTGACCCTGAAAGCACAGTAATTAAAAATATAATTCGACTGCGTATTTGAAGAAATATAACGAAAATATTTTGAAACAAACTTTTTGAACAATGTAATGGTCCTCGTCCTATAAGGGCTGTCTCAAAAGTTATGCTACTCAAGTTTCCGGTGAAGTTGCTGTAATACTAGTAATATCAGAGCAACTGAAAAAAATTATGTCACAAAAGTTTTAAAAATGTTTTTTTAAAAAAATGGTCAATTTGGCAGACTTCAAAAGTGAATTGTAGCCTACAATAAAAAAAAAAAAATAGGCGTATACACACTCTTTTATTTTTACTTAACGTTAATCTTCTGTGAAATATTGCCTTAACATAAATTTAAATTCTATACTCCAGAACTAGTGCTAGAAATTTTTTTCATAGACTTTAACCATCCCAGTAAAACGTCTGTTAAAATAGGTTGTAATTGCCAGACTTCCCACTAGTGCTAGGGTCCTGGTGCATAAGAAGCTGTGGGGGTTCATTGACATTAGTTGTATCACTATCAACATCTTCATTTCCCTTCTGGTTGCAGTTTTCATAATGTGATTTCAAACGGCAAACAAGTCCTTGGATATCCTTTTGACAGTATTTGCACTTTGCTCTCCCACCTTTCTTTCCAAGCTCTGCTGGCATCTCAACAAAATGAACCCAAATAGGGTCTCTCTTACGACCTGCCATGGCTCACGCAGATCACTTCTGAAGTTTGATTGTTACTACAGCCAAGTACTGCTGACTGACTATCCAACAAGTTTGGGCATGTCAACTGAATGGAAAAAGAAACTGAAACCAAGCTACAGAAAGTGAAACCAAGCTAGAAGTGTGGAGTTAATTGAACAATGATTGAAAGTTTTAGATTTTAATCGTGATTTATATTAAAAAAATCTTTTGATTTAAATCAGTGATTTAAATCATGATTAAAATCACGATTTAAATCGATCTGATTTAAATAGAAAAAAATCATTTGATTTAAATCATGATTTAAATCGTTGATTTAAATCGGCGTGATTTAAATCAATCCACCCTGATTTGGGGGGCTTAAGACTTCCCAGGCTTCTGAGGGTACGGGTGGTCCATATTGGTCAGGAAGATCACACGCACAAAATAACCCATTATGGACGTATTATCCAGTCCAGAAAGATCAATCACGTCCTGCTGTTATTAGGTTACATAGTCCTATTTACGGCAGGACAAAGCCTCGGGATTTATCTGATGCACGACAATGAGCACATCTGCTCGTCTGACTATACCTAGGAATATGACACCGACTGCTCCAGTATACGGCAGCGGTATACAGACTGCGCGTGTTTACTCTGTCTACAAACCATATGTACAATGAGGAGGCAATAATCAAGAGATGAATGGAGATGTTCTCTGCAATGTCGTTTACAGCATTGTCTTCATGTAAGAGAAGATATGTCCACAGGTGACGTACTGACACGGGGGGGTCAGATAAATTTGCAATTTTACCCTTTTATGATGAGAAAACCCCTTTAAAAAGAAGTCTAAGGCTAGTTTCACACATCAGTTTTTTTCCGTCAGGCACGATCTGGCAGTTTTTTGTAAAAAACAGATCCGTTTTTTTTTTACCGCCGGATCCGGTTTTTTGCATTAACATGCATTAGCGGCAGATTGCGCCGCATGTCATTGCGTTTAGTCCGTTTTCTGCCGGATCCGTCCTAGATTTTAATTCCGGTGGCCGGACAGGACGCATCATGTAACGTGTTTTTTTTCTGCCGAAAACGCCTGACAGCGCCTGAAGCTGCGCATCAGGCGGCTGGAAACAATAGAAGTCTATGGTACCGGATCAGTGTGCAATCTGCCAAAAGACTGATCCGGATACTGGAAACCATGGTCTCTCTCTCAGTCGGTCTCTCTCCTCCGTGCCAGACATGCGTACTGTACATTTTCCAGGTTTAAAAGTTCACGACATCAGTTTTTTTTTTTACAATCCGTCTTTTTAGCAATTGGACGGATTGTGCCTGATTGCAAAAAACTGATGTGTGAAAGAGGCCTAATCCAACCATTGTTCTAATTTACTCAGTCCTCAATTAAAAAATCTCCACTCTAAGAATAAACAGGGGCCAAGATCGCACACCACACAAAATGGGGCCAAATAATTATAATAAAATAATACATTTCTTTCAGGTGGATCTGCTTGGAAAACTGCCCAAAACAGCGCAAACTAAATGCTCAAAAGAATGAAAGTATTCTAAGGTCACATTTTTAAAGGCTTCAGGAAGCACCAAGAATTCTGGAAAAATGCTTTAAAAATAGGTCGAAAAAAATTGTACAAAAAAAAATAAATTTCTCAAACATTTTCAGGGGAAACAAAAAAAAAAAAAATTTTCATTAAGAGTCTTGCTCTTGAAAAACAGCAGGGTGAAAAAGACGGTGTGTGCACATATCCTTTACATTTCAGCTTTAATAACAGATTATGGAAATATTAGACATTAAAGAGCTACAGAAAACAATGTGGGGAAAGAAGGAGAGGAAAACAAACCGCACAAGTCAATATATCCACATGATAGGGTACAAGGTGCAAAGCAAGCCGATAACAAATCCTATTACCCACAGGACCAAGAGGGAGAGCGACTCCCTTACACCGCTCTGTCATTTCACACCCAAGTGCCAATGTCTCACAGGACACGGTCATCTAGGAAAGCGAACTCTGTCCTCATAACAGATCTGAACTATGGACCACAGATGGGCAGTAATCCTATAATTAAGGGTTTGGGCCAAGTTGAGAAGTTATCACCTTAGAATACCCTCATTAGGATAGGAGGTAAATTATTAATCACAGGGGATCCAACCAATGGGCCTCCACCTAATCTGAGAACACAGTGGAGGTCAAGCCCGCACCAGCCCTGCCATAGAAATAAATTGCAAGACGGCGCGCATGCTTGACCTCCGCTCCATTCAAGATCCGCTCTGTTCTCAAATTTGGTGAGAGCTCAATGGTCAGACCTCCGGCAATCAATAACTTACCTTTCTTTCGCTGACCTAGCTATTGGGGGACAGTCTGGAAGTCACCATCAGACACCTACACAATTTTGAACTTTGCCTTAAGTGTATGGCTTGCATTAGGCTTTTTCTTCAAAAATCACTAGTGTTTTATCGGTATCAAAATAAGAAAACAAAAAAACACAATAGACATAAAAAAATAAAGTCAAAACTATTCAGGATGTTACCAAAAAAAAAAACAAAAACAAAAAAAAACACACAATAACACACTAGACAAACCAGGTTTACAAAACTGCAGACAAAAATGAAGGATTCCTGAAGCGTCTTCTGCTTGAAAAAGTGAAGTGCTTTGACTGCCGGAAAAAGACGCAATGTTCACATTGGAGCGGTTCTCAGACACCTCGACATCTAACCCACCCAACGATGAGGTGCCCAGATTCAGCAATTTTTTAAAGCAGTCAGAGCAGATAAGTTTTCGATCACACCGATGGGCCACGTGCGGCCATCTTTTGTTCTGCAGAGGGAGCGCTGCGGCACTGTACAGATATTTCCGCTCGTACAGTCGTTCTTGGAAGGAGTCCATTTTTAAAGAAACCTTTCAGACACGTGTAATAATTAGAAAACGTGGATTAATGGCACGATGCACGAGGCATCAGCCTGCAGGTAAAGACATGTACATGTGTAATTTATGGGTCCTCATAAATCTGGTTCTTCACATAAAAATCCCATTGTTCATTTTGAGCTTGGCAATCTTCTAACTCATGCATATAAAGAAAAATGCCAGTCACCACTTCTGCAACCTGTGCCCACAGCACATATGGGTGGCGCCATCAATCTGCAGCAGAGAGACAATGGGTTTGAATCTGGACAGGGCATGGGTGCCAAGCATGGAAATGTGTGCAATGGCCTTAATCTTTGGGACTAAGATAGAGAAGTTATCAAGAGTCCCACAGGGACTGAGGCTGAAGCAATTGTCTGTACGGCATTGCAGAATGTATTGGTGTTGTAGCATGAAAAATAAAAAATGCTACATTACATTGAAGGGTTAAAGGGAATCTGTCACCCCATCAGCTAAAAATATGACTGAATAGTGCGTCCCATAAGCAACCTATTGGTATGTAGCTTATATCCTTTTACCCCCGTTTTGATAGCAAAATACCTTTGTAAAGTTCGTATTTTTGTCTGTAAATCAGGGCGGTCCGGTCCGATGGGCGGCGGTTATTCGCTCCTCCCCCCGCTCCTCTCACGTAACGTTGTCTGTGAATATCACAGACAGCGTACTGTTTCCGCGATTGCGCGATGAAACAGGGCCCTCGCGCGTGCGCAGTAATCATTGTATGCTTGCCCACTGTTGGTAAAAGCACAAGGCGCACGCGCGAGGGCCTTATTCACAGCACAAGCGCGGCAAGCCGACGTACAGGGAAAAAATAAAGTGCGTACGGCAAGAATGGAGGCGGGTGGGGGGAGCGAATAACCGCCGCCCATCGGACCGGACCGCCCTGATTTACAGACAAAAATCCAAACTTTACAAAGGTATTTTGCTATCAAAACGGGGGTATCAGGATATAAGATACATACCGATAGCTTGCTCATGGGACGCACTATTCAGTCATATCTTTAGCTGATATGGCTAAAATGGGTGACAGATTCCCTTTAATGATGAAATCAGATATTCCGTAATTGCAGCCCCAGCGATACTGACATTTTGGCTCTGGAACACAAAGAACCAGAATCTGCAACGCAGTCTTGAATAGAGGGGGGTATGTGCATGCTCGACCTCTGCTACATTGTCAATGAGACAACCAGAAAGAGCAGAGAACAGCACTCACCTATCACCCCAGCAAATCCTGTGGATAGATGATAACTGGCCAAAAGGTGACAATAACCTTTTAAAAGGCAGTCTGTCCGCACAAAATGACTGTTCAAACCAAGCACAAGCGCTCAGTGCAGCCTTGGTGTGGCCAAACAATTCCGCACACCTACGGTACTTATATTACCTCTATCTCCAGCCACCTCCCCTCTATTTTGATTCACAGCTCTGGATTTAAAGAGCCAGATAAGGGCATAGATAGATGTAAAATAAGTAGGTGGGAAGAAGCCCTGAACTGTTTGGCCACGCCGAGAGAGCACTGAGCACCTGTGTTTGGTTTGAACGGTCAATATATACTGTATATCCCTATCTTTATCTCAGTATTTGATTCATTAGAAAAGACTAAAAAGGAACCCGACATCACCAAAACTGCCATTTACCTGCAGATATAGGATTAATCTGGAGGCAAATAGCACTACCACCCTGTGTAGCCAGCTGACAAAGTGAAACTACACAAAGAAAATGAAGTTTTAGCCATGGTGCAATCTGTGTAGCAGCTCTTTCCGAGTCACCCGGGCAGTACAGGGGAGTAATTGCGTCACCGTCCAGTATACTGGGAGCGCGGCTGAAATCATGCCCCAGCACTTCAAGTGACAGCCCGCCTACAGAGTCTGTGCAGAGCGAGTCGTCACTCATACTCACTCCTCTGCACCGCCCTGGTGACTCCCATAGAGCTGTCACACGGAGATTACACTGTTTAAAACTTTTTCTCAAAGCAGCAGCGCTTTAAGTCAGCTGGCAACACGGGGTTTTAATGATATATACCAGCAGATTAACCAAATATCTGCAGGAAATCAGAGTTTTGTTTTTTTTTGGCGATATCCAGTCCCCTTAAAGCAATGGGTCATGCTGAAAGCAGCTGGTCATGGAGCTAGATGCAGTCACTGACCTTTGTGATGGATATGAAGACTTTTTCTAGGATGGCATTGGGCTGAGCTTTTCGGTGTCCAGTGCCCTGGAGACCCAGTCGTAGTGCACATGGCTTAGCAAGAAACCTGTAAAAAGACAAATAACTAGTCAGAAACCGATATTACCATAATAATTATGAACCCTTAAATTGGATCTTTCTCCTGTTTGATTATGTTAAACAGGTCACTTCATGGAACCTTGCCTGCAGAGCAGAAAGTTTTTATGTGCGTTTCACTGGTGCATCAGGAGTCTCTGGGACAGATGTCTCTAGGGGAGTGTACTTCTTCCCCTGCATGAGGATGACCAATCAAAAGGAGGTAGCACTGTGCAGGGGAGAAAAGAAAACTCCCTCCTCTCATCACCAATCTCTGCAGCTACAGTGTAGAGCTACAGCAAAGCTAAGTTATGTATCATTATTAAACACTTCCACATTTCATCTCACAGCAGTTAGTGAGGTGGAAAGAGAAGATCTGGAAGGGTTTGTAACTACAGGTGCTTCTCAAAATTAAAATATCAAAGTTAATTTATTTCAGTTCTTCAATTCAAAAAAACTGAAACTCATTTTATAGGAGTCATTAGAGACAGTGATCTATTTCAAGTGTTTATTTCTGTTAATGTTGAGGATTATGGCTTACAGCCAATAAAAAACCAAAAGTCATTATCACGGTAAACTAGAATACTTTATAACACCAGCTTGAAAAATGATTTTAAAATCCGAAATGTTGACATACTGAAATGTATATTCAATAAATGTACTCAATACTTGGTCGGGGCTCCTTTTGCATCAATTACTGCATCAATGCGGAATGGCATGAAGGCGATCAGCCTGTGGCAGTGCCGAGGTGTTATGGAAGGCCAAGTTGCTTTGATAGCAGCCTTCAGCTCATCTGCATTGTTGGATCTGGTGTCTCATCTTCCTCTTGACAATACCCCATAGATTCTCTATGGGGTAAAGGTCAGGCGAATTTGCTGGCCAATGAAGCACAGTGATACTGTTGTTTTTAACACCAGGTATTGGTACTTTTGGCAGTGTGGACAGGTGCCAAGTCTTGCTGAAGAATAAAATTTCCATCTCCAAAAAACTTGTTGGCAGAGGGAAGCATGAAGTGCTCTAAAATTTCCTCGTAGACAGCTGTGCTGACTTTGGTCTTGATAAAACACAGTGGACCTACACCAGCAGATAACATGGCTTCCCAAACCATCACCGATTATGGAAACTTCACACTAGACCTCAGGCAGCTTGGATTGTCTGTCACTCCACTCTTCCTCCAGACTCTGGGAACTTGATTTCCAAATGAAATGCAAAATTTACTGTATTTTCCTTGTGGAGTGTGTCAATGACTGCTTTCTGGACATCTGTCAAGGCAGCAGTCTTCCCCATGATTGTGCAGCCTACTGAAACAGACTAAGGGGCCTTTTTAACCCCTTCATGACCCAGCCTATTTTGACCTTAATGACCTGGCTATTTTTTGCAATTCTGACCAGTGTCCCTTTATGAGGTAATAACTCAGGAACGCTTCAACGTATCCTAGCGATTCTGAGATTGTTTTTTCGTGACATATTGGGCTTCATGTTAGTGGTAAATTTAGGTCAATAATTTTTGCGTTTATTTGTGAAAAAAAATCGGAAATTTGGTGAAAATTTTCAAAATTTCGCAATTTTCAAATTTTTAATTTTTAAGCTGTTAAAACAGAGAATTGTGTGACACAAAATAGTTAATAAATAACATTTTCCACATGTCTACTTTGCATCAGCACAATTCTGGAAACAATTTTTTTTTTTGTTAGGAAGTTATAAGGGTTAAAAGTTGACCAGCGATTTCTCATTTTTACAAAAAAATTCACAAAACCTTTTTTTTTTTTTTTTAGGGACCACCTCACATTTGAAGTCAGTTTGAGGGGTCTATATGGCTGAAAATACCAAAAGTGACACCATTCTAAAAACTGCACCCCTCAGGCTGATCAAAACCACATTCAAGAAGTTTATTAACCCTTTAGGTGCTTCATAGGAGCTGAAGCAACTTGGAAGGAAAAAATTAACATTTAACTTTTTAGTCACAAAAATGATCTTTTACAAACAATTTTTTTATTTTTACCAGGTAAAAGGAAAAAATAGATAAAGTTGTTTTGCAATTTCCCCTATGTGTGGGGGAAAACCACTGTTTGGGCACACGGCAGGGTTCGGAAGGAAGGAGCACCATTTGACTTTTCAAACCAAAATTGGCTGGAATTGAGATTGGACGTCATGTTGTGTTTGGAGAGCCCCTGATGTGCCTAAACAGTGGAAACTCCCAACAAGTGACACCATTTTGGAAACTAGATCCCGTAAGGAACTTATCTAGATCTGTTGTGAGCACTTTAAACCACCAAGTGTTTCACTAAGTTTATAATGCCTGGGTGTGAAAAAAAGAAAAAAATCCACAAAAATGATTTTTTAGTCCCAAATTTTTGATTTTTCCCAAGGAAATTGGACCCCAAAAGTTGTCCAATTTGTCAGGAGTATGCTGATACCCCATATGTGGGGGGGAAACCACTGTTTGGGCGCACGGCAGAGCTCGAAAGGGAAGGAGCGCCATTTGACTTTTTCAAACCAAAATTGGCTGGAATCAAGATTGGACGCCATGTCGCGTTTGGAGAGCCCCTGATGTGCCTAAACAGTGGAAAACTACAAGTGACCCAATTTTAGAAACTAGACCCCTAAGGAACTTATCTAGATCTGTGGTGAGCACTTTGAACCCCCAAGTGCTTCACAAAAGTTTATAACGTAGAGCCGTAAAATTTAAAAAAAAATCATATTTTTTCCACAAAAATAATCTTTTCACCCCAATTTTTATTTTCCCAAGGGTAACAGGAGAAATTGGACCCCAAAAGTTGTTGTTCAGTTTCTCCTGAGTACGCTGGTACCCCATGTGTTGGGGGGAACCATGTTTGGGCACACGTCGGGGCTCGGAACGGAAGTAGTGACGTTTTGAAATGCAGACTTTGATGGAATAGTCTGCGGGCGTCATGTTACGTTTGGATAGCCCCGATGTGCCTAAACAGTAGAAACTCCCACAAGTGACCCTATTTTGGAAACTAGACCTCCCAAGGAACTTATCTAGATGTGTGGTGAGGACTTTGAACCCCCAAGTGCTTCACAGAAGTTTATAACGCAGAGCTGTGAAAATATATAAAAAAAATCTTTTTTTCCACAAAAAATTGTTTTTTAGCCCCCAATTTTTTATTTTCCCAAGGGTAACAGGAAAAAAAAATGCCCAAAGTTGTGCAATTTTTCCTGAGTACGCTGATACCCCATATGTTGGGGTAAACCACTGTTTGGGCGCATGGCAGAGCTCAGAAGGGAAGGAGCACAGTTTGACTTTTTCAACGCAAAATTGGCTGGAATCAATGGTGGCGCCATGTTGCATTTGGAGACCCCCTGATGTGCCTAAGCAGTGGAAACCCCCAATTCTAACTCCAACCCTAACCCCAACACACCCCTAACCCTAATCCCAACCCTAACCCCAATCTTAACTCTAATTCCAACCGTAACCTAATTCAAACCCTAATTCTAACCCTAAGCCTAATAGAAAATTAAAAATATTTTCTTTATTTTATTATTTGTCCCTACCTATGGGGGTGATAAAGGGGGGGGGGTTATTTACTATTTTTATGATTTTGATCACTGTGATAAAACCTATCACAGTGATCAAAATGTCCCTGAATGAATGAATCTGCCGGCAGATTTGGCGGGCGCACTGCGCATGCAGGAGTGAGGAGGGACACCGGGAGTACTAAGGTTCCGGGGGAGGTGAGAGGGGGTGATCGGAAGGCGGTGGAGAGCGGAGGGAAGGAGAGGGGGAGCAGATGGTGATGTCGGCGGCAGATCGCCCCAGTCAGTCGGTGTGGGGGGGTCATATTACTGTCTCCAGCCATGGCCGATGATTTAGCAGCATCGGCCATGGCTGGATTGTAATATTTTAACAAATTTCAGTAGTGAAAAATTACAAATCGCTCTGATTGGCTGTTGAAAGTGAAACAGCCAATCAGAGCGATCGTAGCCATGGGGGGGGGGGGGGGGCAAAGCTGCTGGGGTGAAGCACAAAGTCTCCTGAGTCTGCGGGTCGTGTGACCTTTCAGTGATCCCGGTCATCCAACCCGCAGGAACGCGATTTATACAATGACGCCTATGTAGGCGTCATAGGTCGGGAAGGGGCTAAATGCTTAGGAAGCCTTTGCAGGTGTTTATTTATTTTAATTTACTGAGATAATGACTTGTGTTATGTAAGCCATAATCATCAACATTAACAGAAATAAACACTTGAAATAGATCGCTCTAATGATTCTATACGAGTTTCACTTTTTGTATTGAAGAATGAAATAAATAAACTTTTTGATGATATTTTAATTTTGTGAGAAGCACCAGACTCCGCTGTGCTATATCTTTATACAGAAGATTAAGATTTACAAACACTTCCAGATCTCAGCTCACAGTTCAACAGGCTCAAACTAGAGAGATATCTTCTCTATACAATTAGCATGGTCGCTATACAGCTTTGGTGACCTATTTCGAATCCAAAGCTTCACGTTTCAGTAAAGATGCCAAGCACTCAGCTAAATTATGTATGTTTCTTTGTAATTATAAAGTAAAGTGCTTTAAAAGTTCACTGTAAATACTGAAAACGATTACCAGAAAAAAAAATGGATTTGTGCCAAAGTTTCTCTTTTCTCTATAGGTTAAGAACAAGGATTCACGGTGAACATTCTTGCAAGCAGTTTACAGTAAAACTGCAATCTTAAGCCTTCCCCTGTCAAGGTCTCATCACATACATCCTTGCAAGCAGGGCTGTGGAGTCAGAATCAGGAAAATAGAGTTGTCGTTGGTTTGGCTTCACAGCCCTGCGTGCATGGTGGAAACTCAATAGCCAAGAACATATGCGATACATCTCGCAAAAAAATTGCATCTCAGCTACAGAAGAGATCCAGGGTTAATTTTTAAGCCGAGATTTACTGCTGCAGTCGTGACCCAAAATATCGGTTAAATTGAGAGCTGCGGATGCCTGACTCACCTTAAGGCCGGGATCACACATGAGAGGAATACCGGCACTGCCGCAGGCCTCGGGAGTGGAGCGTGCAGCCGCATAGCAATACATGGAGCCGAACGTTCCGCTCCAGAGGCCGGCGGCAGCGCCAGTTATTAACATGCGAGACTCGGCCGTATTCCTCCCATGTGTGATCCCGGCCTAACCTGTATTATCTCAGGCTGGGCTGTGACTATAGCATTAAATACCAACTTCAAAATGTGCTCTAGATCGCTTCTATCCCGGTGGTCCAGGCTGAGATACAGCTTGTCACGCGATCCCTGTGGCCAATAAGCTTTGGCTCTCGTATGGACGAATCACAAATCCGGAGGAAGTGAGAGCTGCAGGAACAGCCACGGCACCGAAGAAGAGTATAGATATTTTACAAAGGGGGAATACCTAGGGACTGAAGGGGCTGTCTGAGTAGTGGACATCAGCTTTAAACTAAACCAATGTCAGTCAAGCACTGGAAGGGTGGCAAGTGATTATGCGTGATCTCCCTGTGTAAGATATGCATCACACCAAAGTTTAAAAAAAAGTGATAAAATACGAGTAAAACTATACATATTTGGCATCATTCTGTACATAACGAACCAAACTCAAAAGGAGCAAGTCATTTATCCAACTTCATGAACGCCATAACAAAAAAGTCAGAATTGCTGTTTGTGTGGTCTCACCAAAAAAAAAAAAAAAAAAAAAATCATCATCAAGTAGTCACAGATGCACAAAGGTGAATTGAAAACAAACTTGCCCTGCCAAAAATAAACTACATCAACAGAAAAATAGAACAGTTCGGTCTCCCAGAAAATGACAACACAAAAACAGGGATTTTTGTGTACTCACCGTAAAATCCTTTTCTTGGAGCCACTCATTGGGGGAAACAGGACCATGGGTGTATGCTGCTGCCACTAGGAGGCTGACACTAAGTGAATACAAAAAAAGCTTATCTCCACCCAAAGTGCTGGCGCAGGGCAGAACAAAGGCATGACAATGTCCTTGTTAAGGTGGAAGAGACCACCTTGGGCAGGAAGGACAGGGATGGTCAAAGAACCACCTAGTCCTGGTGGAAAATTAGAAAGGGAGTGCGACAGGACAGAGCGGCAATCTCCAAGACCAGTCTGAGACGTCACCGCAACTAGAAAGGCGACCTTCCAGGAAAGGTAGGTCAGCGAGACTTCTTGTAGTGGTTCGAAAGGCGACTCCTGTAGAACTCCCAAGACCAGGTTAAGATCTCAGGCTTCCAGCGGCATTTTATAGGGAGGAATCACATGGGAGACCCCCTGAATGAAAGTCCTTACTTGGAGATTGGAAGAAATCTTACATTGGGACAAAACTGAGCTGAGATCTAGCCTTTGAGGGAACTGAGCGCCATACCTGAGGCCAAGCCGGTCTGGACGAACTCCAAGATGGTTGGGATGGAGAAAACCAGAGGAAGACATCCGCGATCCTTGAACCATGAGAAAAAGGTCTTCCATGTACGATGATAGTTGCGCACCAATGTAGGTTTCTGGGCGCTAATCATGGTGGAAACCACCAATTGGGAGAAGCCAGCCTGGCTTAGAACCCAGGATTCAACGGCCAAGCCGTTAAATACAGGGCCCGAGTTCTGGTGGCAAATCGGGCCCTGGGAAAGCAGATCTGGCGGATCCGGCAGTTGCCAGGGTACATCGGCGACGAGCTGAACCAACTCTGCGTACCACGCTCGTCGTGGCCAGTCCAGAGCAATTAGGATCACCGGCACTCCCTCTGCCTTGATCTTCCTGATGACCTTCGGAATTAACAGGAGCAGGGGAAAAATGTAGGGAAGATGAAACCGATGCCATGGAAGGACCAGAGCGTCCACCCCGATGGCTTGTGGGTCCTGAGACCGAGCTATGAACTTTGGCACCTTGGTTTTCACTCTTGAGGCCATCAGATCGACATCGGGGGGGTCACCCAGAGAAGGCTGATCTGGCTGAACACCTCCGGATGAAGGGCCCACTCCCCGGAGGCGAGACCCTGGCGCCTAAGGAAGTCTGCCGCACAGTTGTCCACGCCCGGAATGTGGACTGCTGAAATGATCGAATGGTTTTCGGCCCAGCAGAAAATGTGAACTACCTTGCGCATCACCACCCTGCTGCGGGTGCCCTCCTGATGATATATGTCACCGACGTGGCATTGTCCGATTGTACCCGGATGGGGCAACCCGCTAGAAGATGGAACCACCGCAGGGATAACCGGATCGCCCGAAACTCCAGAATATTGGTCGGAAGGCGCGCTTCTCGAAGAGACCAGCGTCCCTAAGTAGTGTGGTGACAAAAGACAGCTCCCCAGCCGAGGAGGCTGGCATCGGTAGTGACTACTAGCCATTGGACCGGAAGAAAAGATTTCCCCTGGTTCAAGGAAGAAGGTAATGTCCACTACCTGATCGCTTGTCTGACCCACGAAGACAGGCGGCACAGCCGGTCGAGAGAGAACGGGTTCCTGTCCCAGGCCGCCAAAAGCGCATGCTGCAGAGGGTGGAGGTGTAGTTGAGCGAAGGGAACAGGTACCATTGCTGACACCATTTTCCCCTGGATCCTCATGCCGAAACAGATGGAGAGAGGGCATGGGCGACATAGTGCACTGGCTTCCTGTTGCAGGGCTAAGATCTTGTCTCGATGGAGAATCACCAACTCTCGGGAGGTTCCAGGATCATCCCTAGAAAGGATATCTGCTGAGCTGGAACTGGAGAGGACTTGTTTAGATTAGCCAGCCCAGGAGAGAGAGCGTATCCAGAGTGATATGTACGCACTTCGCGCAGGCATGGAAAGACGATCCCTTGATCAGAAGGTCGTCTAGGTATGGCAAAACAACCATGCCTCGGGAGTGCAAAATGGCCATGACAGCTGCCATGACCTTCGTGAACAACCTCAGAGCGGTGGCGAGCCCGAAAGGCAACGGTGTGAACTTGAAATGCTCTTCGCCAACAGTGAAGTGTAGGAAATTCTGGTGAGGGGAAAAGATCGGAATGTGGAGGTACGCGTTCCGGATGTCGATGGACGCTAGGTACTCCCCCTTCTCCATAAAGGAGATGACAGATCGGAGGGACTCCATCCTGAAGTGTTGGACATTGACAAACTTGTTTAGAAGTTTCAGGTCCAGGATGGGTCGCACCATTCCGTCCTTCTTCGGGACTTCGAATAGGTTTGAGTAAAACCCTTCAAACCTCTCGTTTCCTGGGACCGGAATAATGACCCCATCTTGGCGTAGTGAGTCAATGGCTCTGCAAAATAACAGAGCCCGTGCCTCTGTTTTTGAGGGACAAGAGGGGAAGAAAAGTCTCAGAGGACGAGATGAAAATTCTATTTTGTATCCAACCGACACCAGTTCCCTGACCCATTCGTCGTGAACGACGGAGAGCCAGGCCTGGCGAAACAGTAGTAGACGGCCGCCTACTCTGCAGGTGTCGGCCTAATAATGCCACAAGTTATTGGGTCGAGAATCTATGGGAACTGTATCCTTTAGTTCTGGACTGTTTGGGTCAGCTCTTCCAGGATGGGTTGGGCTTGTGGCGCTGAAAGCAAAAAAAACGTACCAAGAGAGTGGGCGGAGCTAACGGCTTGCGGCTTAGCACAGGCCGAAGCCGGGAGGTAAAATCTTGGTTGCCTGGAGCAGGAAGAGGGGGCGGAGTCGGCTGAGCACACGCGAGTGGGCGGAACTTCTGGCCTCCGGCCTAGCGCAGGCCGAAGCCGGGGAGTAAATTTCCACAGCCTGCTGGCGCGTGCCCCGCTGGGAGCGCAGCGCTCCAGGAGCCCTCCTGCCGAACCCTGCCACTCACCAATCGGAGGTTCCGGGGGTCCGCTAAGAGAAGCTGCAGAGCTCAACCGCTGTGCTTGCAGGTCACGTGCCAGATTTGGACGGTGCAATGTTCCTCCATCCCCTTGATAGGGAGGTGGAAAGGGACCGTCCGCTTCCTTCCATTACCGCTGTTCAATCAGTGGTGATGGAGTGGGGGCTGCTCGGACGCCATGGAAGCCTCTGTACATCCTAAGGCTATGTGCACACGTTCGGAAATTTCTGCGGCAATCCCGCACCTCCCTGCCGCGGGAAATACGCATTTTATAGGTATGCGTATTCCTGCTAAAAACTAGCGTTTTGCAAGCGTAATTAGCTTGCAGAATGCTAGCGTTTTCCAAGCGATCTGTAGCATCACTTGGAAAACTGATTGACAGGTTGGTCACACGAGTCACAGTGTTTGACAAGTGTGACCAACTTTTTACTATTGATGCCGCATTTCCGGAAAAATGAACATGCTGCGTTTTTTCGTGATGCGTTTTTTTTCGCGGAAAAAAACGCAGCATGTGCACAAAAATTGCAGAATGCATTCTACTAACAGGATGCTTAATGCATGCGTTTTTTCAGCGGAAAACCGCCGCAAAAACGCTAATAAAAAAACGTGAAAAATCCTCAAAGTGTGCACATAGCCTAAGGGTTCACTCCCCTTGGATGGGACAGGGCTGTCCGGCTGTAGGCCTGGCTGCAGAAGGGGGTATGTGGAGGCGACACTCAAAGTTCCCACCTGTTGTTGTTTGGGGGAGTTTGGAACCCTGAAGGGAACTGTCGCCCCTAATCCTTGTGGAAAAAAAAAATTCAAAAAGTTAAAAAAAATAGAATAAAAAATATACTGCTGTATACTGCAGAGGAGGAGCTAACCTTTTTTGTATTGAATTATTGTCAGCCTCTTAGTGGCAGCAGCATACACCTATGGTCCTGTGTCCCCCAATGGGGTGAAGGAGAAATTAGGTTTCTTAACCATGCATTTTTATTGTTAAAACATTGGAAAACTATAAACTTGGAACCAAGTTAACTGTACTGAGAGAATAAAATTGTTACTTATGCCACACAACCAATACAAAAAAATTGCTAATAAAAAAAATTATTATATTATATTTGAAGTTTTCTTGTTTTGGGATCAGCTGCACACTAATTTCTTCAAGTCACGATTGGGTTCAAAATGGTACATACCGTAATCACTGCCCTTAGTTTCCAAAACAAGGTCATATCTGGGGTTGGTGGGGGAGGATTTTCCTCTATACTAATGCCTTATGGGCTCTGCAAATGTAATATGGTGAATTAGGCCAAGTTCACTATTTGATCAGTATTTTACATCAGTATTTGTAAACCAAAACCTGGAGTGGAACAATCAGAGGAAAAGTATAATAGAAACACCTCACCACTTCTGTATTTATCACCCACTCCAGGTTTTGGCTTACAAATACTGAGGTAAAATACTGACCAAATACTGAACATGTGAATGTGGCCTTAAAACCCATCTAGCAAAATTTGCACTACAAATACCAACTGATACTCCTTATCTGAGCCCTGAGTATTTCTACAATTACTCCTTGAGAAAATTAAAAATGTAGAACTAAAGTTACAGTTCAATGGAAAAAAAAAATATATACATTTTTGCATTTTTTTCCTCTTTCCACTAGTTCATGTGCATCACCTGAAGCTTCCTATAAACACACACACAGTGGCTTGTGAAAGTATTCACCACCTTGGCTTTTTACCTATTTTGTTACATTACAACCTGTGTAAATTTTTTGTAATCCGATTTGTGTGTGATGCATCAGAACTAAATAGTCTAAGTTGGTGAAGTGAGAAAAATATAGGCATAAATTAAATTTATGGGATCAAATAAATTTGGCATGTGCATGTGATGTCACTACAAATTTCTGGTGCAATCAATTCCTTTCATAAGTCACATGCTTAGTGATAGGAAGTCTGTGAACAATCGAAGTGTCACATGGCCTGTCAGTATATACACACACTTTACCTTTTCTGAAAGGTCACCGAGGCTGCAACACCATTAAAGGGAATCTGTCACCTATTTTTTCGCATATAAGCTGCAGCCACCGCCATCAGGGGCTTATCTACAGCACTGCAGTACTTTGATCTGCCCTCAACAGGGCAGATAAAGTACGCCTGCGCAGGAGCGCAACAGAAGCAAGGAGGAAGTCATCGCTAGAAGATGGGAGGCGCCGGACCCGGACCTGCGACGCCCATCGGACCGGACCCCAAGTGAGTACAATATAACTCGTTTTTCTTATCTTTCAGGTTACATCGGGGGGCTTATCTACAGCATTACAGAATGCTGTAGATAAGCCCCGGATGGCGGTGGCTGCAGCTTATATACGAAAAAATAGGTGACAGATTCCCTTTAAGCAAGAGGATCCACTAACCAAACACAATGAAAACCAAGGAGATCTCCAAACAAGTCCTGGACAAAGTAGTTGAGAAGTACAAGTCAGGATTGGGTTAAAAAATTTCCAATCTCTGATGATCTCCCAGAGCACCATCAAATCCATTATCAAATACAAAGAATATGGTACCACAACAAACCTGCCAAGAGAGGGCCGTCCACCAAAACTCTCAGCCCAGGTAAGGAGGCCATGAATCAGAGAGGCAGCACAGAGATAAAAGGTAACCCTGAAGGAGCTGCAGAGTTCCCAAGCAGAGACTGGAGTATCTCTCCATACGACCACAATAAGCCGTACACACCATAGAGGTGGCCTTTATGGAAGAGTGAGCAAAAAGAAAAATAGTCTTTACTTATACACAAAAATTGTAAGGCTCATTTTGCCAAAAGACATGTGGGAGACACCCCAAATGTGTGGAGGAAAGTGATTTGGTCAGAGGAGACCAAAATTTAACTTTCTGGTCACCAAGGTAAACGCTATGTCTGGTGCCAACACAGCTCGTAACCCCAAAAACAAGCTGTGGGGATGTTTTTCGGCAAGAGGGACATGAAAAATGGACCGAGGCAAGGAGAAGATGGATGGTGCGAAATACAAGGATATTATGAAGCAAAACCTGTTTCAGTCTGTCACTAATTTGAGACTGGGACAGAGTTTCACCTTCCAACAAGACAAAGACCCAAGCATACTGCTAAATCAACACTCAAGGGGCCTAGTCAAAACCCAAACCTTTATCCAATTGAGAATCTGTAGTCAGACTTGAAGATGCTGTTGACCAGAGGAAATCATCAAACTTTGAAGGAGCTGGAGCAGTTTTGCCTTGTGGAATGGGCAAAAATCCCAGTGGCAAGATTTGGAAAGTTCAAAGAGACTAATGAAAAAGCGACTTGCAGCTGTAATTGCAAAAAAGGAGGCTCTCCAAAGTACTGACTTTACATGGTTGAAAAGTTATGCACACTGAAGTTTTCAGTTACCGTATATATTTGTGTATAAGCAGAGTTTTTCAGCACATTATTTTTGTGCTGAAAATGCCACCCTGGGCTTATACACAAGTCAATTGTCCCAGAAGGTCGGCATGGGAGAGGGAGCTGACAGAGGCAGGAGACGGCGGCTGTGGCTAAAGCCTGTGCTCCTTCCTGCTAAAGTGAAATTAATATTTATTTCTCTTATAGCGCACACAGGGACAGCCGCCGGCTTCCAGAAGACATCCTACTCACCCTCCAGCACGCCCTCGTAGCATCTCATTGGTCCAGCGCCCTCGCAGCATCCCGTTGGTCCCAGCGCCGGCAGCTCTTCCTGTGCTGAGTCATCACGTGGCCCCGCTCATTAAGGTAATAAATATGCACGGCTCTCCACTCCCATAGGCATGGAGGGAATATTCATTTCATTAATGAGCTACACGATCACTCGGCACAGGAAGAGCTGCCGGTGCCGGAACAGAGATGCTGCGTGGAAGGCGAGTAGGATGTTGTTTTTTTTAATAGAAAACACGCATACCAGGACAGGGACGAGCCACGCATACCAGGACAGGGACGAGGGGACAATGCATATCCGACTTATACTCGAGTCAATAAGCTTACCCAGTTTTCTGTGCCAAAATTAGGTGCCTCAGCTTAAACTCGGGTCGGCTTAAACTTGAGTGTATACGGTATTTTGTTTTATTTGCTTCACAAGAAAAAGATGTTCACAGTTGTAGGCATTTACAAAAACTAATACAAACCCTGAAAAAAAAAAAAAAAAAAGGTGACATTCCAGGTTGTGAGGTATCAAACCAAAAAAATGCCGAGGGAGTGGGGATTCAAAATTTCATGAAAGTGCCCATGAGCTGTGCCATTTTAACAATGTGTCGGGTGTCTTTCAGACAATATATTAGTATGAGGAGGGTGGGGGTGTTACATTATTTTTATTTTGTAATTTAGATTTTAATTGTGTGTCAAGAGTCCTAAGACTGTCCTAGTTACTAGAGAAGGTTAATATTTTATGCAGTAAGAAGTCAAATTTGGGATACTAGACAAAATTCTGACTGTCGAAATTGATGCAATTATCTTATGTAAACTGCAATTGTAGTACAATGTTTAACCCCACTGGCAGAAATGAATCGTGAGCACTAGTCACAGGAATGACATTGACTTGGCATATAGCAAAAAAATAAAAATAAACAGAAACAGAGCCTTAGCTTTCTGGAGGTTCTTCACCTAATTTTTTTAATCCCAAAAGTCTTATTTTATGTAGAATTAATAAAGGCACTCACACTTACCCACAAGCCCTCCATCGTTGCCTCTGGTCTTTGATGTTATGGGTACTGACCACTGCAGCCAAAAACTATGCTATGTGATCTCGTGCCATTTAAATAGACATCACTGTTGAGCCTTGTGACTGGCTGCAGCGTTCATGCCTGGAATCATGAGGTCACAGCTACTGTCAGAAGCAAAGACCAGGGGCAGCAGCGGGCTTAGGATCAGTTGGAGTAACAGTCAAAAGGTTAATGACCATCATTAGTCTCATTTTTGAAAACTCGTACCCCCCCCCCCCTCATTACGTAAGGTTTTTAGACGACAGCCTCCCACATCAAACTTCTCACATAAAGGTGGCCATACACACTAAAAGGAACCTGTCAGCAGGTTTGTCCCATATGAGATAAAGCCATCGCCTTTCAGCCTTCATATACAGCATTCTAATATGCTTCATATCTGTCCCCAATCCGGCATGTAACAAAAAGAAGAACACCTTTTATTATAATCACCTGCCGAGCGGATCGGTCCAATGGTTGTTGCTTGTCTTGGTCCGGCGCCTCCCTTCTTTTGATGCCGTCCTTCTGTGCTTTGTGTGGTCGACGCGTCCTACATCATCCACAGTCTCCCTGGCATTGCACTTCTGCGTACTTCTCGATGCCGAGTAGGGCAGAGTAAAAGTACTGCAGTGCGCGTGCCCCGGGGCTCTTTCACCTGACCCCACGCACTGCAGTACTTTGATCTGCCCTCGTAAGGGCAGAGTACTCAGAAGCACAACGCCGGGGAGACTGTAGATGATGTAGGACGCGTAATCCACATGAAGTACAGAAGGATCAGGGTTAGGGCGCAACAGTGTGAATATGGTTTTAAACAAAAGTACAGAGTAAGAGTTAAATATGCACGTGTTTAACCCTTTCCCTGCCCTCTCCTCTTCCCATTCCTGGTGGTGGAGGATATAAAGTTGGATAAGTATATTTTTTATTATACACCTGATGAAGGTTGTAAGTTGCCAAAACGCGTTGTTTAAACTAGTATTTCAATAATCTTTCATTTTTAAATAAATGCTCATTGAAGCAATCAAAAAGACACCGTCGTAATTCAATTGGGGCAACAGGAGACAGTGCTGATCCTGGTCTCCATTTCTGATTCTTCCACTGTGGAAAACTCCTGGAAGCGGTTTCCCCTATCTCTCCAGCAATAGCTGCAGCCTATCACTTTTCAATCCAAATCGAAATGAGATTTGTGCCTCAGGCAGCACAGTTATCAGGTGAGCAGGCTTCCTTAACCCCTTCATGACCTTGACAATTTTTGGCAATTCTGACCAGTGTCCCTTTATGAGGTAATAACTCAGGAACACTTCAACGGATCCTAGCGATTCTGAGATTGTTTTATCGTGACATATTGGGCTTCACGTTAATGGTAATTTTAGGTCGATAATTTTTGCGTTTAGTTGTGAAAAAAATGGAAATTTGGCAAAAATTTAGAAAATTTTGCAATTTTCAAATTTTGAATTTTTTTTGTGTTAAACCAGAGAGTTATGTGACACAAAATAGTTAATAAATAACATTTCCCACATGTCTACTTTACATCAGCACAATTTTGGAAACAAAATTTTTTTTGTTAGGAAGTTATAAGGGTTAAAAGTTTACCAGCGATTTCTCATTTTTACAGCAAAATTTACAAAACCATTTTTTTTTTGGGACCACCTCACATTTGAAGTCATTTTGAGGGGTCTATATGGTAGAAAATACCCAAAAGTGACACCATTATAAAAACTGCACCCCTCAAGCTACTCAAAACTACATTCAAGAAGATTATTAACCCTTCAGGTGCTTCACAGGAACTAAAGCAACGTGGAAGGAAAAAAATGGACATTTTAATTTTTCCAACAAAAATTTTATTTTAGCATCAATTTTTTCATTTTTGCATGGGCAACAGGATAAAATGGATCCTAAAATTTGTTGGGCAATTTCTCCTGAGTACACAGATACCTCATAAGTGGTCATAAACCACTGTTTGGGAGCACGGCAGGGCTCAGAAGGGAAGGAGCGCCATTTTGGAATGCAGACTTGATGGAATGTTCTGCGGGCGTCATGTTGCGTTTGCAGAGCCCCTGATGTGCCTAAACAGTAGAAACCCCCCACAAGTGACCCCATTTAGGAAACTAGACCCCCAAGGGAGCTTATCTAGATGTGTAGTGAGCACTTTGAACCCCCCCAGTGTTTCACAGAAGTTTATAAACGCAGAGCAGTGAAAATAAAATCATTTTTGTTTCTCAAAAATCATTTTTTAGCCCGCTATTTTTTATTTTCCCAAGGGTAACAGGAGAAATTGGACCCCAAAAGTTGTTGTACAGTTTGTCCTGAGTACACTGGTACCCCATATGTGGGGGGGAACCACTGTTCGGGCACACGTTGGGGCTCGGAAGGGAAGTAGTGACGTTTTGAAATGCTGACTTTGATGGAATGGTCTGGGGGCGTCATGTCGCATTTGGAGAGCCCCTGATGTGCCTAAACAGTAGAAACTCCCAACAAGTGACCCCATTTTGGAAACTAGACCCACACGGAACTTATCTAGATGTGCGGTGAGCACTTTGAACCCCCAAGCGCTACACAGAAGTTTATAACGCCCGGGCATGAAAAAAAATCATATTTTTTCCACAAACATGATCTTTCAGTCCCCAATTTTTTATTTTCCCAAAGGTAACAGGAGAAATTAGACCCCAAAAGTTGTTGTCCAATTTGTCCTGAGTACGCTGATATCCCATATGTGGGAGAAAACTACTGTATGGGCACACGTCGGGGCTCGGAAGGGAAGTAGTGACGTTTTGAAATGCTGACTTGATGGAATGGTCTGCGGGCGTCATGTTACGTTTGCAGAGCCCATGATGTGCCTAAACAGTAGAAACCCCTCAAGTGACCCCATTTTGGAAACTAGATCCCCCAAGGAACTCCTCTAGATGTGTGGTGAGCACTTTGAATCTCCAAGTTCTTCACAGAAGTTTATAATGCAGAGCTGTGAAAATAAAAAAACATTTTTTTTTTCCACAAAAATAATGTTTTTAGTCCCCAATTTTTTTTCCCAAGGGTAACAGTAGAAATTAGACCTCCAAAGTTGTTGTGCAATTTTTCCTGAGTACGCTGATACCCCATATGTGGGGGTAAACCACTGTTTGGGCACACGTCGGGGCTCGGAATAAAGGGAGCACTGTTTCACATTTAACAGCCAATCAGAGTGATCGTAGCCACGTGGGGGTTAAGCCAACCCCCCTGTGGTGAAGCACAAAGGGTCCTGTGCCTGCGGGTTGGGTGACCTTTCAGTGACCCCGGTCACCCGACCCGCAGGGACGCGATCCTTTCATGACACATATGCTGTGTCACAGGTCGGGAAGGGGTTAAGCCCGGGTCTCACATAGCAATACACCAGCGATCCCAACAACGATCAGGATTGCTGGTGTGTCGCTACATGATCGCTGGTGAGCTGCCAAACAGGCAGCGATCAGCACAGCGACACTGCGGGTAACGTCGCTTAGTTACCCACAGTGTACGTTGGATACCGACGCCCAGATGCAGGGAGTTGGTAACCAAGGTACACATCGGGTTTCCAGGCGCTGCGCGGTTTCCTGGAAACCCGCTGTGTACCTTGGTTACTAGCTCCCTGCATCAGGGCGCTGGTATCCAAGGTACAAAGAGGGTTTCCAGGCACAGCCCCGCACCTGGAAACCCGCTGAGTACCTTGGTTACCAGCGCCCTGCATCAGGGCGCTGGTATCCAAGGTACAAAGAGGGTTTCCAGGCACAGCCCCGCATCTGGAAACCCGCTGTGTACCTTGGTTACAAGCGGATCGCTGGTCTCCCGCCTGTCACACGCAGCGATGCGTGCTGGCCAGCGGGAGACCAGCGATCCAAAAAATGTCCAGGACATTCAGCGATATCGCTGGGGAGATCGCTGTTGCGTCACAAAACTAGTGACTCAGCAGCGATCTCGCTAGCGAGATCGCTGTGTGAGACGGGGGCTTTATACAACTTGACCTAAACTTACTACACTTAGATAGCGCCAAGTGTTTGTTTTTTCCACTTTTAGGATATTCCACTGACATGTGAAGGAAGGACTAAGGGTATGTGCACATTAAGAATGTCTACAGCAAAACATCTAGACAGGAAAAACACTGCATAAAAAGAAAAAAAAAAAAAAAAAAAAACTTTCCCCCATTTATTAGAATGGATGAAAAAAAGTGTAAAAAATAATGAAAGGATTGACATGGACAAGAAAAATAAGAAGCATGTTGTATTAGAAACCTCACTTTGCTGGTGCAATAAAAATCGTTTTTTTCTGGGAAAAATGTGACATGTGAACATACCCGAAACGACAATTTCATTAGAAGCTACACACTAAACAAGGCTTAATGTCAACCAACTACAAGCCAGTATCCCAGGCCGCCTGGCTCAGATACCAGGTCATCTACACCCATTTAACTGAGATGCCATTATCCAACCACAGCCCGTAACCACTACTAAATCAGCAGGACAGACGCACACGGGAAACCTATGCTTAATATTTCACTCCATTTCCTGTAAGCCTCGCCAGCCGCACCTCGCTCTTACCATCACAAGATGAAATTTCACATCCCTGTGTCAGTCTCTGAGCCATAGTGAAAGCCTCCTGTTAAAAGCCTCTGGGAATTATTCCTGATGGAGCGCAACAAGCATCATACAGCACACACTGTCTGCTCCGACCAAACTACGGACAATGCGCGGGGTGGAGATTTGCATCGGCTTCTGCTGTACACACCCTTTCTTTGATATCTCTACATTTGGTTTTGTACTTTAACATTTAAAAACAAAGTATTTTTCTGTCAGTTTTATCAGCAGTCAGTATTTGAGGATGAGATCGGAATCATTAACTTGCATCCTTGAAAACCTGTGAAATAATGAGGGAGTGTTCAGATGATGGAATTATCGGGGATTTTTAGAGCAAATTCACAGGTGAGCCACATCCCACATACATGAATGGGGTTTTATAAACTTGTTCACTTGTATTAGAAAATTTCAGAATAAGAAAAACATGAAAATAAGTGATCTGTCGCTTATATTGGGCAGAAATCACCATCAATAGCTCAGTCGAATGACAGTGGGGTCAATCCTTGTGTGGATCAACTGAAGAGGAAAACTGGAAATCAACAACACAGATCTGATGGTCGACTTCGACTACCTGTTCGGTGTCACAATAGTAGGATGCAGGATGAACATGCACAGTGCTGCATCCCCCAATGTAAGTATGGAAACATGGCAGACTGGATACGTTCTATGAACCTCATTCTAAGGCTACATTCACACAGCAGTGTTCTGCCTTTTTTTTTCCCCTTGGACAGACTATTTTTCATCCACCTATACATCAGTTTTAAAAACTGATCGGTGTGTCTGGTCTGTAAAACTCCAATCACATGGTGCCTCTATTTAATTTTGCAGATCACACTTAACCAGCAAAGTCTTTGGAGATCCATAGTAGTTTACCTACTTTGGTGGAGAAAAATAAAAAATAAATAAAATTACACCTGAGAGGAGTTTGGGGGACAACCCTCTGTGTGCAACCATCTGTGGGTGTAACAGCTGCCTGTTATTGCATGGACTATTCTGGTCGGTAAAGTGAGCCGGACTGGTACAGGCTATAATATTAGTCAATGTGCTGTCCACTGCACACACTGCATTATAGATGAAAACATGGAGGACTTTTGTGAAGAAACAGGTCATCTGGTTGACTGACAGACAGGAAACCTTTCATACAGGCAGCAGAGTCTCCGCTTGCACGCGGCGGCGTATCAATTACCCATCGGTAAGTCTAGTACATTCAAATTCACAGAGTGATGACAGAGCGGCCGGCATTACTTGCTCATCAGCAGCCATATAATGGGCCGGTGTTTGCCCAACCATTGGCCAGGGATAAAAACGGTTCTTCACTGTACACTTATAATAAGAAACACTGTTTTAACCCATTAATAACTGCCAATATGTCTTTTTACTGACCTGAGATGTAAGAGAACAGCATCCCCATACAGGTGACAATCCAGCAGCTGTCGAGTGTACACTATAGCTGACAACTTGCTGTATCACAAACGATCAGTGTTGGCACCGTCCATATCTGTTTAACCCCTTAGATGCTGCTGTCAATAATGTATCATCTAAAATGGTTAAAAGAGTGTGGGAGCTTCCTATTTATCCCCATCAGCACTCTGAGATCATGATTGTGTGGTCCTGATGTTTGGCCTGGCAGATCACAGCCAAATAGCGGCCTTAGAGTCTGCCGGCTACAGCGGCCTGGTCAGAAGTCAGTGACATTTAGGTGGTAAAAATACACTTTTTCATTCCTATATGCCACTTTGTATTAATTCCTGAAAAATGATCTGAAGAGTAAATAAACTACCTGACAGCAGTTTTCAATATGTCGGGGGTGCAGTTTTTAAAATGGTATCACTTTTGGAGGATTTCCAATACACTGTGTGCAGAATTATTAGGCAAATGAGTATTTTGATCACATCATCCTTTTTATACACGTTGTCCTACTCCAAGCTGTATAGACTTGAAAGCAAACTGCCAATTATATAAATGAGGTGATTTGCATCTCTGTAATGAGGAGGGGTGTGCTCTAATGACATCAACACCCTAAATATAAGGTGTTCTTAATTATTAGGCAACTTCCTTTCCTTTGGCAAAATGGGTCAGAAGAGAGATTTGACGGACTCTGAAAAGTCAAAAATCATGAGATGTCTTGCAGAGGGATGCAGCAGTCTTGAAATTGCAAAACTTTTGAAGCGTGATCACCGAACTATCAAGCGTTTCATGGCAAATAGCCAACAAGGTCGCAAGAAGCGTGTTGATTAAAAAGGTGCAAAATAACTGCCCATGAATTGAGGAAAATCAAGCATGAAGCTGCCAAGATGCCATTTGCCACCAGTTTTGCCACATTTCAGAGCTGCAACGTTACTTGAGTATCAAAAAGCACAAGGTGTGCCATACTCAGGACATGGCCAAGGTAAGGAAGGCTGAAAAACGACCACCTTTGAACAAGAAACATAAGATAAAACGTCAACTCTGGGCAAAGAAATATGTTAAGACTGATTTTTCTAAGGTTTTATGGACTGATAAGAGTGACTCTTGATGGATGGGCCCTAGGCTGGATCAGTAAAGGGTAGAGAACTCCACTCCGACTCAGATGCCAGCAAGGTGGAGGTGGGGTACTGGTATGGGCTGGTATCATCAAAGATGAACTTGTGGGACCTTTTCGGGTTGAGGATGGAGTGAAGCTCAACTCCCAGACCTACTGCCAGTTTCTGGAAGACACCTTCTATAAGCAGTGGTACAGGAAGAAGTCGGTATCGTTCAAGAAAAACATGATTTTCATGCAGGACAATGTTCCATCACATGCATCCAAATACTCCACAGCGTGGCTGCCCAGTAAAGGTCTAAAAGAAGAAAAAATAATGACATGGCCCCCTTGTTCATCTGATCTGAACCCCATAGAGAACCTGTGGTCCCTCATAAAATGTGAGATCTACAGGGAGGGAAAACATTACACCTCTCGGAACAGTGTCTGGAGGCTGCGGTGGCTGCTGCACCAATGTGGATCGTAAACAGATCAAGCAACTGACAGAATCTATGGATGGAGGCTTCTGAGTGTCATCGTAAAGAAAGGTGGCTATGTTGGTTACTGATTTTTTATTTTTTGGATTTGAACGTCAGGAATGTTTATTTCTAAATTTTGTGTTATATTGGTTTACCTGGTGAAAATAAACAAGTGAGATGGGTATATATTTGGTTTTTATTAAGTTGCCTAATAATTCTGCACAGTAATAGTTACCTGCACAAACAGATATCCTCCTAAGATAGCCAAATCTAAAAAAAAAAAACACTCCAACTTCCAAAAATATTAAGCTTTGATATTTATGAGTCTTTTGGGCTGATTGAGAACATAGTTGTTGTTCAATAATAAAAAGAATCCTCTCAAATACAACTTGCCTAATAATAATGCAAACAGTATATATAGGACCCCCAAAGTCATTTCAAACCTGGATAAGTCCCTAAAAAATAAAAAAAAAATAATAAACTTTGTAAATTTCCTTGATAAAAAGTGAAAAATGGCTGCTACATTTTTAAACGTCCTAAAATGCTAACAAAATAAAATAACATTTTACAAAAGGTGCTGATGTAAAGCAGACATGAGGGAGATGTTATTTATTAATGTTTTTTGTGTGGTGTGACTATCTGGATTAAAAGGGATAATCAAAGTTTGAAAGTTGCACATTTTTACACATTTGTCAAATTTCCGATTTTTTTTTTTATAAACACAAAATATATCAGCCTAAACTCACCATTAGCATAAATTATAATGTGGCATGACAAAACAAACAGTTTCAAAACCAATAGGGTATGTTGAATCGTTCCAGAGTTATTACCACATAAAGTACCATTGGTCAGATTTCAAGAAATTTTGTCCAGTCACTAAGGGGTTAAACACGCACACGTCGTACGTCAAGTGTCTTTCGGTGTCTTTCTGCCTAGTCATTACTGGAAGGGGCAAACCCAAGTGTAGGTTTCCTGGCACGCGTTTACTGCGGACCCCCTGTACCAAAGGCATAGTTATGAAAAAGGGGGCATTGCAAGGGGCGAAATCCGCAGGATAGACGGACATACAGAAATCCACAACACTGGCCAATTTACAGGGCAAATATGTTCAGCAGAATGAGCGGGAGATTTCTTAAAATGCCGTGGTCGGATATTCCATTATTGGTTTTAGGGAATAAAAAGATAAAAAATAAGCCCCGTCAGGAAGGGGTTAAACAAGTTGCTGTGTCTATAACCAGACGGATCAGAACCGACACTACGCGGAAACGCTTGGGTTTTTGCACTTTTTCACACCATTGACTGTTGTCTTGACGGTGGTACTCTCCTAATGTTGGACATTCGGCACCCCACACGCTTTGTAGATAAATTCAGCACCATGACGGGCGGTTTCTGGCCGTCGCTTATCACTGCTGACTTTAATTGGGGTTCGCGTAAGATGACAAGAGATCTCTGAGGATGCAACTTAAGCCCAGGGATGGCAACCAAATCCCTGACAAGAATATCTCACGGTAACTAATCCATCAGTGCTAATGATCGCTCGTGTCATTACAGGATACACAATCAGAGTAAGCTGCAGCCGGCACAAGAAGACAAGCAAAATACCAGCCACCATCTTCATAGAAACCATGCCCACGTAGACTCAGGTCGTAAGTCATTACAAAAATCTGTTTTTTTTCTACCATTTTAACTACCTAAAACTCTTGTGAGCAAAGCCTTAATAGCCAGCAGTAAGGGCAGATTTTAGGGACGTGATACCTTTCTCTGCCCATCTCAGGGTAATGGCTATTGACTACACTGGGTTAGGTCATAGACGACAGAGGTACGGGCAACATCGATTACATGCTTGGTGCATGTTTCTCCAACGCTGAGTAATTGTGGCAGCTCTCAAAGACCTTTCTGACAATGTAGTGGCCATTAATATCAAACGCCATAAGACAAGAAAAATGTCAGAATATCACAATAGAATACAGGACACAAACATCCGTCTTCAGGACTGTAGTGACCAAGGAGCCCAACGAGTGATTTTGCTGATCACCTGTAAATGTAGCCTTATGTAACGTCAGTCTTATGACATGGCTTATCAGTAAATCGTGCGCAGACGAGAGACACAAAAGTGTTTATATGCTCCATTTCCCTACATCATAGAGATTGCAGTGCAAAGTTATGCTATGTGAACGCTGACCTGAAGAGCGCACACCACTTATCAGTGCAGGAGAGTAAATAATCCAAGACACAATCCAGGTCTAAAGGTGCATTCACACCTAGAGATTATTGGGACGGACTGAAGCACACGGGGTAGAAATGAGATGAAAGACAAATGTATCCTCGTTTCAAAAACGTCAACCACACTAGTTTTGTGCTGGAAAAGGCCCCTATAAAGGACAAATGCTAGGACTGCAGGGCTTACGTGAACAGACCTTAAAAGAGGCTTAATAAAGAAGGTAAATTGTCACTTATTTACAGGGCACCTTTGCGCTTTGAAGTGCCCCACTTTAAGAGGACCTTTCACCAAACATTTCTTGATGAACTGGACACAATGTAATCGCAGTTGTAGCGCAGAATACAACATGATTTTGTTTTATTTAATTCTGCCTCTCCATTGTGATGTTATTAGCAAAGTATTTGGACGCTAATGAGTTCATTTTCGTTAGGTCCTAGTGGGTGCTATCAGAGAGTTTTCACTGAGGGCGTGTACTTCCCCCTGTATGATGCTGACCAATCATAAGCAGGCAACACAAAGGAAAGACGCACAATAGCTTAAGGCTGGGTCTCACATAGCGATACACCAGCGATCCCGACAACGATCAGGATCGCTGGTGTATCGCTACATTATCGCTGCTGAGCTGCCAAACAGACAGCTCAGGCAGCGATCAGTACAAGCGACACTGCGGGTAACATCGCTTAGTTACCCGCAGTGTACCTTGGATACCAGCTCCCTGCATCAGGGAGCTGGTATCCAAGGTACACAGCGGGTTTCTAGGCACAGCCCCGCGCTTGGAAACCCGCTGTGTACCTTGGTTACCAGCGGATCGCTGGTCTCCCGCCTGTCACACGCAGCGATGCGTGCCTGTCAGCGGGAGACCAGCGATCAAAAAAATGTCCTGGCCTTTCAGCGATACCCGGCAGGGGGGCTGATCGTCGCTGAATGTCACACACAGCGATATCGCTGGTGAGCTCGCTGCTGCGTCACAAAACTAGTGACTCAGCAGCGATCTCGCTAGCGATATCGCTATGTGAGACGGGGGCTTTAGAGTAGGTGTCTCACTGTGAGACAAATAATCTGATCTTTGATTTCTCTGAAAAGTGAATACAGGTTGCTGTGAGAACAGTGTCATGACACCTATAATCTGTCATCTCCTGGCAGTCCAGCAGAGGTGGTAACACTGAAGAGAGTTAATAGAAGCGTTTGTAATGTGACACAGCTAAACTCAGCTGCACTGCCCATATCCCTACAGAGACTGTCAGGAAATGAAAGCTCAAACGGTTTTTGTAATGACAATGAACAGGTCTACTGTCCTCACAGCAAATTGATAAACGCTCTGCAGCAATATCAGGGCTGTCATTGCATCTCACACTGGAATAGCTTGTTCTAAGCTATGATGGAGGAGTTTGAATTCCCTGTGTGTTGCTGCCTGCCTATGATTGGTTAGTGTCACAGTGGGAAGAAATACACGCCCACCAAGAGAAAAAAAAAAAAAAGATACTGCCTACTTGGATTTAAAGAAAATTAACTTATTAGGTGCTGACTAGGTTGTTAATACCTCCGCATTGAGATGAAATAAAAAATATATACAATTATTCTGCTCTGCAGCCACAACTACATTGTGTGTCCAGTTCAACAGGAAAAATTTAGTGAAAGGTCCATTTACGTGGAATAATGCATGCGACCACTTCTTTGATTGTCTATGGGACTGCTGGAGATAGCCAAGTACAGAGCTCAGGCATCTCCAGCACATATAAGTCCGTAGCTCCATTCAAATGGGGGGACTCCCAAGTCCCATATTCTGAACCCAGTGATTGGCCCAGCCGTCAGATACCCTCCACAATACGTCATTTACCAAGGTCTTGCAGCACCATTATTAACAAAAATAAATAAAAATCAAAGCGTCCATTTCCTGATAGTGGGCAAGTGCAGTAATGCAGAAGACACTTTAAACTCAGAGAGCTTCTGTATCACTTTTTGTGGAAGGACGAAGGTTGCTTATGAAACAAAGTTTCTTTTATAACCGTGATTGGTATGGATCAATGCCATGAAACACAATGCTGTTAGCAACACACAGCGCACATTCTGCCAAATCAGAAGTTGTCCCCGGAATGCCCGCCCATTAGAACGGGTACATCCACAGGGTGTGCGACGACTAGAATAGGTGAGGTCCACCTCCGATTCCCAGATCCTAACCCATGCCGGGTGCGGTAACCACTACATCCATCCTTGGCTGTCTTATTTCAAAACGTCCATAGAATTGAATGGAAACTGCCATACTCTCATGAAGTGAATGCCACTTCTCCATTCAACCTTCAACTGCATGCTGCAGAAGCCTCACCTGGAAGAACAGGGTCAGGAGACCACCATTGTCAGATATATGGCACATCCAGTGGAGCGCACTGGTGTACGCCATTGAAGTAGATCCATCAGCTGAATTTGCTGCTTTTAGTACGAGCAGGATATGTTAGAGAACTACAGTGGAAAGGTAGCGGTAATGAGAGGACGCCATATACGCAAATATACACAGTTCCCGGTTCATTGCCGCCATCAGAGGCGAGGAGAGCACTACCCTCTTATACACAGCAGACTCTGGACTAGTAGCACCAGATATTGCCCGATGCTGGGGTCAGGCTGTGTGTGGAGCCCAGACACACTCCAAGATCTGCAGAAGTTACATGGAGCTTGCTGACATTTTTGCAAAATTTGCAGGATGCCATCATGCCCACGCCTTGTTTGCAGAATGTGTACGGGGACTTAGTGAACTATTCACATTCATTGTACCGTACTTCAGATATTTGGAGAGGATGCCACCCTGATAAACTACTAATTTTCTACACGTGCTCTGCGTCCTGCCCATCGTTCTCTTACGCCATCATATTCAATGTACAAAAAAAGACCAATGACAAAGTGATAAAGTCCCTCAAGTTACAGGATTTCGTAGTTAGAGGTCTGCGCTCTATTGCCAAATAAATCTGGACTAACCAAAAGGAAGTCACAGACACAGAACACAGAAAGCTGCCCATCAGTGACACGGGCGGAGTTACAAAGTTCATGAATATAGAGGATGGCATGGCAGCAGGTTTACTAGTCCTCTAGTGATAATCTCCTGCTGATAAAACTGTGGCTCATTTACAAACTTATATTTTCCTATTAGAATGATCCTGAATACCGGTGTGACGAGTCTGTACGAATCTTTGCTTTAAGGCTCCATTGATTTTTATGGGGAGAGAGACTTGATGTTCTGGAATCTGATGAAACAGATGTATGGACTAAGTTAAGTGTATGGTGACGTGGAGTTTTGTATTTGCGTTTTTTTTTTTTTAATGGGGAGAGGGATGTTGGAGTAGACAGTGACATATGCTCACACGCGGTAAAAACAAACACGTGGATGTGGATGAAAATTAATTTCAAACACAATACTCTCTGAATAAGGCTCCTATTGTTTTCAGTTGGAAAAACACTTTGGGTCTGCTGACACTGGCGTATGTGCTCTCCTGCAAGAGAACTGGGCATAATATGATAATGACACTTGGGTCAAACTGTCAGAGCGTGGGCCGAGGGTCAGCCGAGTGTGATCCGATTCTCCCACATAAGAGAATCACAGCACAGGTGCGAAAAAGATGAAAAACTTAATTTCTCCATAGACTCTGTGAGCGTACATCGGTATGCACTTGGATGACATCAGAGTGCAGTCCGATGTTTCGCCCGCACCCATAGACTTGTACGGGTTAGTGCGATCTGATTGTCGGATGCACCCGCAGCATAGTGCGATAGTTTGCTCATGCTGAAACGGCATGAGAAAATAACTGCAGATCTGCTCTGTCCCATAGTATAACATTGGGCCAATCCGATAAAATATCAGATAGCACTGGGCCGTGTTATGCACCAGTGAGCGAGCCTTATGCTGCACATGGTCCTTTTTTTCCAAGCAAAAATATCAATTCTTGAGACACTGATAAAAAAAAAAGGCAGAAAAAAATGCATTTTACACAACCACATCATAATTTTTTTTTTTAAGCTTTTTTTGTGTGGATTTTTCAGCCACAACTGACTGCTGTTGGCTCTGTGTTACATAACCAAAGGAAGTACTGATGACTAATAAAGATGAATTATTGCAATAATTCTTTACATGGGGTTTCCCGGTCTGGACACAGCTACCAGTTTACAAAGGTCGTCATCAATGTGTGGAGGCTTCGAGCAGTGACCTCACCATCAGCAGAGGAAGAAGACACCGGCTGACATCCATGTGCTGGCCATGTAATCTTTACCGGCACCAGAAGACACACTCTATATCAGCTCTGTTACGGCTACTAATGAGCGTCCTACACCATTAGGATCAAGAAGTTCCCGCGGTGTCAGCACTCGCGGTCCTAGAGCTCTCAGGTGGTTGTTATGACACGTGACCCCCGACGTCCAATCAGCGCTGGAGTCACTGTCCCCGCCTTCAGACAAATCAAATCAATAGGAAGTCAGATCAGCCGCAGCCCTGACTTCCTCTTCATGTTTGATTTGTCCGAAGGCGGGGACAGTGACTCCAGCGCTGATTGGACGTCGGGGGTCACGTGTCATAACAACCACCTGAGAGCTCTAGGACCGCGAGTGCCGACACCGCAGGAACTGCTTGATCCTGGATGTACTTTATATTGGGAAAACCTGGTGGCAGGCTCCCATGAAAATATTTGTCTGATTAAAAAAGTTATTATACCTATCCCAAGGAAAAGCAATAAATAACTGGTGGGCATCCGGCAGCATCACCAATCGTCAGAACATTTATCCACGTTACAAGATGGCACAGAAGGTCGGACGCACGACCACCGCTCCATTCATACACTGAGGCTGCTGATAAACGTTGACAGCCCCATAGGGAAGGAATAGAGCAGTGATCACACATGGGCACTGCTGCTCCTGCCTAGCTGGTATAAAGGCCCCGTTACATATAGCGAGATTGCTAGCGAGATAGCTGAAACGTCACTGATTTTGTGACGTAGCAGCGACCTAGCCAGCGATCTCGCTTAGTGTGACACTCAGCGACGATCAGCCCCCCTGCTGGGTGTCGCTGATCGTCGCTGAATGTCCTGGACCATTTTTTGATCACTGGTCTCCCGCTGGCCAGCACGCATCGCTGTGTGTGACAGGCAGGAGACCAGCGATCAGCCAGCCGAAGCTGGTAACCAAGGTAAACATCGGGTTTCTAGGTGCCGCGAGGCGCATGGAAATCCGATGTGTAAGTTAGATACCAGCGCGCTGCACGGGAGCTGGTAACCAAGGTAAACAGCGGGTTTCTAAGCTCCGAGCAGCACCTGGAAACCCGATGTGTACCTTGGTTACCAGCTGAGCTCCCCGGTAAGGACAGGGGGTCGCTGAGGAGTACGGACAGGGGGTCGCTGAGGAGTACGGACAGGGGGTCGCTGAGGAGTACGGACAGGGGGTCGCTGAGGAGTACGGACAGGGGGTCGCTGAGGAGTACGGACAGGGGGTCGCTGAGGAGTACGGACAGGGGGTCGCTGAGGAGTACGGACAGGGGGTCGCTGAGGAGTACGGACAGGGGGTCGCTGGAGTACGGACAGGGGGTCGCTGAGGAGTACGGACAGGGGGGTCGCTGAGGAGTACGGACAGGGGGGTCGCTGAGGAGTACGGACAGGGGGGTCGCTGAGGAGTACGGACAGGGGGTCGCTGAGGAGTACGGACAGGGGGGTCGCTGAGGAGTACGGACAGGGGGTCGCTGAGGAGTACGGACAGGGGGTCGCTGAGGAGTACGGACATGGGGGTCGCTGAGGAGTACGGACAGGGGGTCGCTGAGGAGTACGGACAGGGGGTCGCTGAGGAGTACGGACAGGGGGTCGCTGAGGAGTACGGACAGGGGGTCGCTGAGATACGGACAGGGGGTCGCTGAGGAGTACGGACAGGGGGTCGCTGAGGAGTACGGACAGGGGGTCGCTGAGGAGTACGGACAGGGGGTCGCTGAGGAGTACGGACAGGGGGTCGCTGAGGAGTACGGAGTCCATGGGTAGGGTCGCTGAGGAGTACGGACAGGGGTCGCTGAGGAGTACGGACAGGGGGTCGCTGAGGAGTACGGACAGGGGGATCAGCGCTGAGGAGTACGGACAGGGGTCGCTGAGGAGTACGGACAGGTGGGTCGCTGAGGAGTACGGACAGGGGGTCGCTGAGGAGTACGGACAGGGGGTCGCTGAGGAGTACGGACAGGGGTCGCTGAGGAGTACGGACAGGGGGTCGCTGAGGAGTACGGACAGGGGGTCGCTGAGGAGTACGGACAGGGGGTCCTGAGGATAGCAGGTCGAGGAGTACGGACAGGGGTCGCTGGAGGCGGGTCGCTGAGTAGGACGGGGGCTCCCCTGGTAAGGACAGGTGGTCGCTGAGGAGTAAGGACAGGTGGTCGCTGAGGAGTCGCGTCCACCGGGTGTAAGGACAGTGGTCGCGAGGACGGCGCTCCTCGGTAAGGACAGGTGGTCGCTGAGGAGGCGGCGCTCCTCGGTAAGGACAGGTGGTCGCTGAGGAGCGGCGCTCCCAGGTAAGGACAGGTGGTCGCTGAGGAGCGGCGCTCCCCGTAAGGACAGGTGGTCGCTGAGGAGCGGCGCTCCCCGGTAAGGACAGGGTCGCTGAGGAGCGGCGCTCCCCGGTAAGGACAGGTGGTCGTTGAGGAGCGGCGCTCCCCGGTAAGGACAGGTGGTCGCTGAGGACCGGCGCTCCCCGGTAAGGACAGGTGGTCGCTGAGGACGGCGCTCCCCGGTAAGGACAGGTGGTCGCTGAGGACCGGCGCTCCCCGGTAAGGACAGGTGGTCGCTGAGGAGAGGGCTCCCCGGTAAGGACAGGTGGTCGCTGAGGAGAGGAGCTCCCCGTTAAGGACAGGTGGTCGCTGAGGAGCGGGGCTCCCCGTTAAGGACAGGTGGTCGCTGAGGAGAGGAGCTCCCCGGTAAGGACAGGTGGTCGCTGAGGAGCGGCGCTCCCCGGTAAGGACAGGTGGTCGCTGAGGAGCGGCGCTCCCGGTAAGGACAGGTGGTCGCTGAGGAGCGGGCTCCCCGGTAAGGACAGGGGTCGCTGAGGTGCGGGGCTCCCCGGTAAGGAACTAGGGGGGTCGCTGAGGAGCGGGGCTCCCCGGTAAGGACAGGGGGTCGCTGAGGTGCGGGGCTCCCCGGTAAGGACAGGGGGTCGCTGAGGTGCAGGGCTCCCCGGTAAGGACAGGGGGTCGCTGAGGAGCGGGGCTCCCCGGTAAGGACAGGGGGTCGCTGAGGAGCGGGGCTCCCCGGTAAGGACAGGTGGTCGCTGAGGAGCGGGGCTCCCCGGTAAGGACAGGTGGTCGCTGAGGAGTTGACAGGTGGGTGGAGCTGCGGACTGGCAGTGCCCGGTGCGGGGATGGCATCTCTCTCACCTTTCAAACAGCAGCCTAAATGCGAAGATCCCCAGCGCCGTGGGGAAGACGTACAGGAGGTGTCCAGCCCGCGGGTACTGCTCGCCGCTCTCCGTATCAGCCAGGTCCGCCCAGGTGACGTTTTGCGGGAGCCAGAAGCGCTCGTTCCAGAACCAGGCCGTGAGCGCACACATCTTCAGGCAGCTCCGCCGCCGAGACACACGGGACCGAGGCAGCAGCTCCGGGGATGACGTGCTGCCAGGCGGGACTGACAATGCTGCCGCCGAGAGCCCGCCCCCCCAGCAGGCCGCGCCCGGAATATCTGTTGCTCACAGGAGCCGCCCTCTTGCTACACCAAATGGAAGCGGAAGGCATTTTGCTACACTCGGATATGGTCCGCCATATTGCTACACCCAAAAGTGCTCCACTCACATGACGTCATTCATGTGCGACCGCCAGGGAGACGTACAGACGCAGGTAAAAAAAAAAAAAAGAAACTGCTGCTGTTGCCCATAGCGACCAATCCTGATTGTGGGAAACAACGATATAGTTCTTTGTGTTTTAACCTCTTAACATCTCACATATTTTAACATGTAACTTAATTACTTATGACATTTTAGTATATTTTGTGGACAAATGTATCAAAACTGCTACAAAGGAAAAAATAAAGATGTTGCCCGTGGTAACCAGTTTTAACCTTTAAAAGAGAGAAATACCTCTGATACCAATGTAATTGTCGTACCCCCTATAAATTGTTTGTGGGATACAGTAAAGAAGAAATGGAATAATATGAACTTTGAGCATCTGCTTCTGATATCCACATAGGGATTCTTTTTAATTCACTATTATATTTTTATTTTCTTACACTATTATGTATGTATTTTTATTATTAATATTCATTTAATATGGATATATATTCATTTATATTAATTTTTCGTATTATATTATTATATTGGTGGTATGATTATTATTTTTTCACGCTCACTCGAATATGCTTATATATGTGTTTAATATGTATCCTACACTTTATTTATTTAGATTATTGATTATTTATTGGTTCATATATTTTGAGCACTTATTAGTAACATTGCACTTTACACGTATGATGCAGCTAGAGAAAGATGCAGATAATATCTGTTCTTTTTTTGGCATGCATTATGAATTGATGCAGGCCCCTTCTTTTCATATATTGATGCATATTCTATATCTTGTTCTATTAAAAAACCACACATTTACCTTTGTTGACAACTCGAAGCGCGCTGCCAGGGTAACGCGTTCATTGTGCCGCCCATCTCCGCCCCCTGCTCTGACGCGTCGAGCCGGGAGGCGGATGGGACGTCGCATGACGTCAGTCACTGGCGACGCGATTAGTGCTTTGTCAACAAGGTGCGACGCACTGTGCTGCTATGGAAGCGAACGCTAAGTAGCGTTCATCCATATTTCCTGCCCATCTTTTGAATGGGAGGATCTTTAGATAGCGCATGACGCTGACATATAATGACGCAATTTGCGTCTATTGGACTAAATATGGCCCCACAGCTGCTACTGATATTAATTAAGTCTCTATATTAACCACACTCAGAGGCGGCTATAGTAGCACGTCCCCTCTGGAAGAAGCAACTAGCGAAACGCGCGTCAGGGGTGCTGTAGCCTATTTAGAGGTATGAACTATCTTTACCAGCCATTAACTTTATGTTTAGTGAGCGCTACTTAGCGATTGATTCATATGTTTTTTATGGACAGTGTAAGGCGGCGGTGTTCACACCGTGCAGTAACTGAGGCAGTGACCCAAGCAAGTTCAAAGTAAACAGCTTTTATTCAGCAACTCACGGGTAAAACAGGAAAAAGTCCTCCGGTACGCAGCCGGGGTAACATCAGCCAATAAACACTGGTTGCCGGGAACAACGGCCGCGCCGGGCCGAACAGAGCCTGACAGGTGCAGAGCCGTCCCAGGCGTGGGTTCAGCTACACACAATCCTGCAGAGTTTTCCTGCTATGCTCCTCGCAGGGTCCCAACATAGAACAACACTAATCCTTAGTGCAGGAGTTTTAAAGACCTGTGGCAAAAGCCACTGAAAACCCGGGTTGGAGGGAGGAGGCCGCCCCACTGCCTCCTGTGACCTCCTCCAAGAAATGAAGGCCCTGCCGGATTTTACTTAATCTGCCTTAGCCAGGTAGTCTGACTAGGTCATTGCTCACCTTCATTCCTGCATTGCAGCCGCAGCTGTGTGTGTGACTGCAATGCACTCCAATGGCTTTAATAGGTCTCTGTACACATTCTGGGGGAAATATAACGTCCCTCGTAAACGATCCCGGTCACTGCCTCACATATCCCCCCCCTCTGTTCAAACTTGTGGGGTTGAACATTTGCCACCATACAGGGTGCCCGGCACAGGGCATCCGCGTTTGCTTGCAACTTCCCAGGGCGATGTTCTACAGAGAAACTGAAATTTTGCAGTGACAGGAACCACCTGGTGACTCGCGCATTCCTCTCCTTTGCATTCCTCATCCATACCAAGGGTGAGTGGTCCGTCACCAAGCGGAACTGACGCCCGAGTAAATAATAACGTAGTGACTCCAAGGCCCACTTAATAGCCAAACACTCCTTCTCTACTACGCTATAGTTTTTCTCTGCCGGGACAAGTTTTCTACTCAAGTAGGTGACCGGGTGCTCTTCACCATTCACTTTTTGTGACAACACCGCCCCTAGTCCTACCTCCGAGGCATCTGTCTGTACAATGAAGGTTTCATTGAAGTTGGGACTGATGAGGACCGGCTGTCCACACAGGGCCAACTTCATGGACTGAAAGGCTTCTTCTGCCTGAGGGTTCCACCGAACCATTACCGTTTTCTTTCCTTTCAAGAGATCGGTTAGGGCCGCCGTTCGCCCAGCAAAATTAGGTATAAACCGGCGGTAATACCCAAGGATGCCAAGGAACGCCCTCACCTGTTTTGTACTCGATGGTTTAGGCCAGTTTTTTATGGCCTCAATTTTACTGATTTGGGGCTTGATAGCTCCTCGGCCTATCACATACCCCAAATATCGAGCTTCCTCCAGCCCTATCGCACATTTTTTTGGGTTTGCCGTTAACCCCGCAGCTCTGAGAGAATCCAGCACCGCTTGTACGTGTGTTAGGTGCGTTTGCCAGTCGGTGCTAAATATGATGATATCATCTAGATACGCGGACGCGTATTCCTGATGAGGCTTGAGCACTATGTCCATCAATCTCTGAAATGTAGCCGGGGCCCCATGTAACCCAAAAGGTAAGACCACATAGTGAAATAGACCCTCCGGAGTTAAGAAGGCGGTCTTTTCCTTCGCCGAATCTGTGAGAGGTACCTGCCAATAACCCTTGGTGAGATCGAGCATGGTAAAGTACTGGGCCTGCCCCAGTCTCTCAATCAGCTCGTCCACCCGGGGCATTGGATAAAGGTCGAACTTTGACACTTCATTCAATTTCCGGAAATCATTACAGAAGCGTAACGATCCGTCTGGCTTTGGAATCAGTACAATGGGGCTAGCCCACTCACTCCGTGATTCCTCTATGACGCCTAACTGAAGCATTTGTTTTACCTCAGCCGAAATGGCTTGCCTCCGGGCTTCGGGCACCCGGTACGGTCTTATTCGCACCCTTACCCCAGGTTCGGTGACAATGTCATGTTGGATAACCGTAGTCCTACCTGGTAGCTCTGAGAACACGTCGGTATTGTTTTGCACCAGGGAGCGAGCCTCCCGTCGCTGCTGTTTAGTGAGGGCATCACTTATCCTGACCTCCCCCTTGGATGCTTCCCTGGCTGAAGGTAGAGAACTCTCTGGTGATATGCCCGGGGTGATGTCTGTAACTAAACACTCTCGATCTTTCCAAGGCTTTAGCAGGTTTACATGGTAAATCTGCTCAGGTTTCCTCCTTCCGGGCTGATACACCCGGTAATTTACCTCCCCCACCTTTTCTCGAATCTCATATGGCCCTTGCCACTTGGCCATGAGTTTACTCTCGGCTGTGGGTACCAGTACTAATACCCGATCGCCCTTGTTAAAAGACCTGACTCTGGCTCTTTTATTATATGTGTGCCTCTGGGTTGCCTGGGCATCTAACAGATGTTCTTTCACGATGGGCATGACCGCCGCGATCCGGTCCTGCATACTAGCCACGTGTTCAATTATACTCTTATGTGGAGTCGGCTCTTGTTCCCATGTCTCTTTGGCTACGTCCAACAGACCCCTAGGGTGTCTGCCGTACAATTACTCAAAGGGAGAGAACCCTGTAGAAGCCTGGGGTACCTCACGGACAGCGAACATCAAATAGGGTAGCAACATGTCCCAATCCCTTCCATCCTTAGAAATCACCTTTTTTAACATGGACTTGAGGGTTCTATTGAACCGTTCTACTAACCCGTCGGTTTGAGGGTGGTACACCGAGGTGCGCAATTGTTTAATTTTTAGCAGTTTGCACAGTTCTCGTCACCTTGGACATAAAGGGGGTCCCCTGATCCGTCAGGATCTCCTTAGGTAGTACCAGGCGACAGAACATGGCAAACAGTTCTCGGGCAATAAGTTTTGCCGAGGTGTGGCGTAGTGGTATAGCCTCCGGGTACCGGGTGGCATAGTCGACGACCACCAGTATGTGTTGGTGGCCACGGGCGGATTTTACAATGGGCCCTACCAAATCCATTGCAATCCGTTCAAAAGGTACCTCTATTATTGGCAGGGGTACCAATGGACTACGGAAACTTGCAGTGGGTGAGGTCAACTGACATTCGGGGCAGGATTCGCAGTACCTTTTGACCTCCGCATACACTCCCGGCCAAAAGAACCGCTGCAAGATACGTTCTAGAGTTTTTTTTTCCCCTAAGTGGACCCCCAGCAAGTGTGAGTGTGCCAAATCTAGAATCACCCTACGATACGACTGAGGTGCTACCAACTGTTCCACAACCTCGTCCCTGATTTTATCTATCCTATAAAGCAACTCACCACTGACTACCATGCGTGGAAATACCATCTCTGCATTGGGCTGTTGGGCTACGCCGTTTACCTCTAGCACCCTTTCCCGCGCCTGAGTCAGGGTGGGATCTTGTAGCTGAGCTGTCTCAAACGTGGCCCTGGACACTTCCAGCTCGGGAATCGATGCGGTCTCCTCCACCTCTCCTGCCAGCACCTCTAAGGGAAACCTATCGGGATCACACTCTATCCCTATATGGGACACCCCTACGGCAGGTTCGTCGGGTACAGCATCTATAATACATTTTACCAGGGAAGAATGGATTTTGTTTTTCCACAGAGTCCAGAACAGGGGCAAGTCTCTTCCTAACATAGACCCATAGGGAAGATTTTTTACCACTCCCACCACATGTTTTATGTCTCCACATGGCGTGGACAAGACTACCTCCGTAGTTGGATACTCTCGGAGGTCCCCATGGATACATACAACCCCGACCTGCCGTCTGCTGGGGTTGTCTCCTGCCACCAGTGACCCATGTACCAGAGTCACGAGGCTCCCTGAGTCCAGGAGAGCCTCCGTAGGGTACCCATTAACCAGTATCTGGCATAGTTGGAGTTCACTGTCCTGGGGGTCGAGGGTTGCTGTGCAGACGGTCTGGGCATACATTGAGACCCGGCGGCTATATCCGCAGTCCATGGGTTCCGTAGTCAGGGGACAATTAGCCATCACATGTCCCGGTCCCTGACACCGCCAGCACATAAGGGTGGAGGTACTATTAGGTCTTATGACAGTTTGGGAGGGAACCGGTCTCCTGCCACCCTCACTCCGGGGTTCCCCTTCAGCACGGGTACGGTGCTGACTGTCCCCAGCAGAGGGACGCGACCCCTTTCCCGATTCCTGGGTTGGCAGGGATCGGCGTGACAGCCGAGAGGGGGCGGAGTCTCGAATAAAGTCTTGAGTGGCCGAGTAGCGCTCAATCAAACTGACTACCTGGTCTAGTGTGCCGGGGTCGCCTTGCCCCACCCAACGTTGGATAGCAGCCGGCAGAGTCCTTACCAGCCGGTCAACCACCACCCTCTCCACCATCTGGGCTGGAGACAAAGTCTCTGGCTGGAGCCACTTCTTTACCAGCTGCAGGAGGTCATAAGCCTGAGACCGCGCGGGTCGTGTCTCCACATAGGCCCATGAAAATACACGCTGAGCCCTCACGTATGTATTAACCCCAGTCGGGAAAGGATCGCACCTTTGAGCCTCTGGTAGTCCTGGGCGTCCTCCCGACTGAGATCGAAGTAGGCCTTTTGTGCATCGCTGACCAGAAACGGAGCTACTACTTCTGCCCACTGGCCGGCGGGTAGGTTTTCTGTTATGTTTCGGTAGCTGAGGAGTGCAGGTAAAAAAGGCAATACACCAGAGCAGTTGGAATCTATGAGATTGCAGTACCCTGACTAACCACAACAACTAGAGGCAGCCGTGGAGCGTTCCTACGTTGGTCCTAGACGCCTCGTCACAGCCTGAGAAACTAACTACACCTAAAGATAGAAAAAGGAAAGCTATCTGCCCGGAGCAGAACCCCAAAGATAATAGAAAGCCCCCAAACATGTAATGGCGGTTAGACAAGATGAAATACTGACACAGAAAGAAAATAGTATGAGCAAACGCTGGGGCCCAAACTAACTAAATAGAAAAGGATAGGAAGGGTACTTACTGCAATCCCAGAAAACCCTGAAAGGCACCAACTCTACTAATTTCAAAAACACCTGAGATCACACGACCTCTTCCACCTAAATTAGTTCTCTGGTGTAACAAAATCAAAACAGCAGCCACTGAAAAAACTGGAAAAAGCAAAAGTACAAACATCAGTGGCTGAACAAAACTGAGAGGGCAAAAGCCCCCGGAGGGGACCCTGAAGGCCCCCACAGAAGTGCAGGAAAAAATGCAAAAATATAGCACAAACACAAAAGAAGAAAATGTCTTATCTGTTAGCAGGAGATGCAGACACGACACAGCAGGCTACAAGGGAAACAGGAATAAAGGATCCAGACCAGAACAATTGATCACCGGCAACCCTGATGGGAAGGTGACTCCCTTATATAAGACCAATCAGTAACACCTGATTCCCAGTCCTCACAATCTTCACTGGACAGACTAGCACCGCTTGTAACCACCAGAGGGAGCCTCTGCTCAGAACTCATCTCAAACCCATTCACAACAGTTTTCCCGCTCCGCTGTGCGCTCATAAACTGTCATGAAAGCTTCCACGTCGTCCTCCGGTCCCATCTTCCTCAACGCTGAGCGAACCCTGTCTCGGGCCTCGCGACGTTTGGGGCTGGTGCCGTCGAGGTCTCCCGCAGTGCAGAAATCTGTTGTAGCAACAGTTCGTTTGTTTTTTGCTGCTGCTGGTACAATAGCTGCTGTTGCCGCTGGAGACTCAGGTACTGCTGTTGTGTAATTACCAGCTGCTTTACCAGCTCCTCCATTTTGTCCACGGGTTGCGGCTGAAAAGTGGCCGGCCGGATTGAGGTCATGAAGCTGCCGGTGGGGGGTATACCTCAGTCACAATGCCCGCATTCTCCAACCAATTGTAAGGCGGCGGTGTTCACACCGTGCAGTAACTGAGGCAGTGACCCAAGCAAGTTCAAAGTAAACAGCTTTTATTCAGCAACTCACGGGTAAAACAGGAAAAAGTCCTCCGGTACGTAGCCGGGGTAACATCAGTCCATAAACACTGGTTGCCGGGAACAACAGCCGCGCCGGGCCGAACAGAGCCTGACAGGTGCAGAGCCGTCCCAGACGTGGGTTCAGCTACACACAATCCTGTGGAGCTTTCCTGCTATACTCCTCGCAGGGTCCCAACATGGAACAACACTAATCCTTAGTGCAGGAGTTTTAAAGACCTGTGGCAAAAGCCACTGGAAAACCCGGGTTGGAGGGAGGAGGCCGCCCCACTGCCTCCTGTGACCTCCTCCAAGAAATGAAGGCCCTGCCGGATTTTACTTAATCTGCCTTAGCCAGGTAGTCTGACTAGGTCATTGCTCACCTTCATTCCTGCATTGCAGCCGCAGCTGTGTGTGTGACTGCAATGCACTCCAATGGCTTTAATAGGTCTCTGTACACATTCTGGGGGAAATATAACGTCCCTCGTAAACGATCCCGGTCACTGCCTCACAACAGACATGCAGCATGAATACTTTTCTTGCTAAGCACTATGCACTTTCTTTAGCTATAGAAGCCATTTCAAATTATATGGATATGAGCTGGATTTGTATTGATAATTGATTGGAGGCGTCATTTAAGGCAATTATACACATGCTGCGTTATATAGCAGATAGATATATCGCACTCTAGCGGCTCTCTCTATTGCCTTGTTTTACATATTTGGCCCCTTCGTTGATTATTTGCATTTGATACCCTCATTTGGTTTGATTTATATATCTTTATTGCATTTGTGATCCCCATTTTTTGCATATATGTGTACATTCTTTTAAAAAATATATTTTTTATGATTGTTTAATAAAAATTACTTTTTTATGATGAAAAAAACCTCTTTTCTTTGTTGGGAACACCTAAATTAGTTCTCTGGTGTAACAAAACTAAGCCGCAGCCACAGAAAAAACTGGAAAAGGCAAATGAACAAACAACTGGCTGAACTAAACTGAGAGGAGCACAAGCCCCCGGAGGGGACCTGGCAGACCCCCACAGAAGTGCAGGACAAAATGCAAAAAGCAAGCACAAAAAACTAAAAGAAGAAAATGTCTTATCTGTTAGCAGAAGATGCAGGCACGAAACAGCAAGCTTCAAAGTGAACAGGAACAAAAGTTGAGACCAGAACAATTGATCACCGGCAACCCTGATGGGAGGGAACCTCCCTTATATAAGACCAGTCAGTAACACCTGATCGCCAATCTTCACAATCTTCATTGAATAGTTCAGTACTGTTTGCAACCACCAGAGGGAGCTTCCGCCCAGAATCCATTTCTAGCACATTCACAACAGTACCCCCCCCTTGAGGAGGGGTCACCGAACCCTCATTTGGGCAACCAGGTCGGTCAGGATGAGCTCTGTGATACGCACGGATGAGTCTTCTAGCATGGATGTCCGAAGCAAACACCCAAGAATTGTCCTCCTGACCATAACCTCTCCACTTAACCAAATACTGGAGTTTCCGTCTAGAAAAACGAGAATTCAATATTTTCTCAACCACATACTCCAGATTGCCCTCAACCAAAACAGGGTCAGGAGGCACAGCCATAGGAACCACTGGCTCGACAAACCTCTTCAATAAGGACTTGTGGAACACGTTATGGATCTTAAATGTCCCTGGAAGAAGTAAACGAAAGGAAACAGGATTAAGAATCTCCATGATCTTATAAGGTCCAATGAACCTAGGCTTAAACTTAGGAGATGCAACTCTCATAGGGATATTTCTTGAGGACAACCAGACCAAGTCCCCCACTTCAAACCGAGGACCATCAGTCCTATGCCGGTTGGCAAACCGCTGGGCCCTCTCCTGAGAGAGGGACAACCTCTCCACTACTTGGTCCCAAATCTGCCGCATACGCTCCACAACAGAGTCAACACCTGGACAGACAGAAGCCTCCGTCTGTCCTGAAGAAAATCGAGGGTGAAACCCAAAATTGCAGAAAAATGGAGACATCAAGGTTGCAGAGCTAGCCCTATTATTAAGGGCAAACTCAGCCAAAGGCAAAAAAGAGACCCAGTCATCCTGATCAGCAGACACAAAGCATCTCAGATAAGTCTCCAATGTCTGGTTTGTTCTCTCAGTTTGTCCATTGGTCTGAGGATGAAAAGCTGAGGAGAAAGACAATTGAACACCAAGTTTAGAACAAAAAGTCCTCCAAAATCTGGAAACAAACTGGACTCCTCTGTCAGACACAATGTTCTCAGGAATACCGTGTAACCGAACCACGTGCTGAAGGAACAAAGGCACCAATTCGGAGGAGGAAGGCAACTTAGGTAATGGCACAAGATGTATCATTTTGGAAAACCTATCACAAATCACCCAGATAACGGTCATTCTCTGAGAAACAGGGAGGTCGGAAATGAAATCCATAGAGATATGGGTCCATGGTCTCTTGGGCACAGGCAATGGCATCAACAAACCACTAGGGCGAGAGCAAGGCTTGGAGCGAGAGCAAGTCCCGCAGGACTGCACAAATTCCCTGACGTCACGAGACAAAGTAGGCCACCAAAAGGACCGACTAACCAAGTCTCTGGTACCAAAAATTCCGGGATGACCGGCCAATGCGGAACAATGAATCTCAGACATCACACTCTTTTTCCACCGGTCTGGGACAAACAATTTCCCAATAGGGCAGAGTTAGGGTTTATCCTCCTGACACCCTTCCAGAGCCAGTCTCAAATTGGGCGAGATGGCGGAAAGAACTACACCCTCTTTCAAAATAACAGTAGGATCAGATAACTCGGGAGAGTCAGCAAGGAAACTCCTCGAGAGGGCATCCGCTTTAACATTCTTAGTGCCAGGAAGAAAGGAAACCACAAAATTAAAACGTGTGAAAAACAAGGCCCACCTGGCCTGTCTAGGATTAAGTCGCTTGGCTGATTCCAGATAAACCAGATTCTTATGGTCCGTGAGGACCACCACCTGATGTTTGGCTCACTCCAGCCAATGTCTCCACTCTTCAAAAGCCCACTTCATGGCCAATAACTCCCGATTACCCACGTCATAATTACGTTCAGTTGGAGAAAATGTTCGAGAGGAAAAGGCACAAGAGTTACTTTTAGAGGTCTCTGGATCTCTTTGGGACAAAACGGCACCTGCCCCAATTTCAGAGGCATCAACCTCCACCTGAAATGGCAGAGAAACATCAGGCTGCCGTAGAACAGGAGCAGAAGTGAATCTCTGCTTAAGTTCCTGAAACGCAGAAACTGCCTCAGGAGGCCAATTCACCACATCAGAACCCTTCTTGGTCAAATCAGTCAATGGTTTAACAATAACAGAGAAATTACCAATAAATTTACGATAAAAATTGGCAAAACCCAAGAATCTCTGAAGAACCTTTAATGAAGTAGGTTGGACCCAATCAGAGATGGCCTGAACCTTGACCGGGTCCATTTCAATAACAGATGGGGACAAAATGAATCCCAGAAATGAGATCCTCTGTACGCCAAAAAGACACTTTGATCTCTTCACATACAGAGCATTCTCTCTCAAAATCTGGAACACAGTCCGAACATGTTTCACATGAGAGTCCCAATAATTGGAAAAAATCAAGATATCATCCAAATAAACAATCAGAAATGTATCCACAAAATCCCTGAAAATGTCATTCATGAAGGACTGGAAGACGGAAGGAGCATTAGTGAGCCCAAAAGGCATCATTAGGTACTCAAAATGCCCCTCTGGGGTATTAAATGCCGTCTTCCATTCATCCCCGTGCTTAATGCGAATAAGGTTATATGCCCCCCTGAGGTCAAGCTTGGTAAGCCAAGTAGCACTTTTCACCCTGGAAAACAGGTCAGAAATCAAGGGTAACGGATATTGATATTTCACAGTGATCTTGTTCAAGAGACTATAATCAATACACGGCCTTAATGAACCATCCTTTTTGGCCACAAAGAAAAAACCGGCACCCAAGGGTGAAGAGGATGGTCTGATATGACCCTTCTCCAATGACTCCTTGATATAAGACCGCATAGCGTCATGTTCAGGTACAGACAAGTTAAAAAGGCGACCTTTAGGGAATTTACTACCAGGCACTAATTCAATAGCGCAGTCATAGCTCCTATGGGGGGGCAAGGATGCAGATTTACTTTCGCTAAACACATCAGAAAAATCTGTCAAAAAGTCAGGAACATCCTGAGCCTGGGGAGAGGCAGAAAAAACAGGAGTGTTGGCATTAACACATTGGCAGCCCCAACTGGTTACAGACACAGATTTCCAATCCAAAACAGGATTATGAGACTGTAACCAAGGGAAACCCAGTACAATAATGTCATGCAGATTATACAGCACCAAAAATTTGCAACTCTCCTGATGATCAGGTTCAACCCTCATTATCACCTGAGTAGAGAACTGGGGTTTATTCTCAGCTAAAGGGGTAGAATCGATCCCCAGTAGGGGAATAGACTTCCGTAGGGGTATCAAGGGAAACCCACAACGTTTAGCAAAATCAAAATCCATCAGGTTAATAGCTGCTCCCGAATCAACAAAAGCCTGAGCAGAAAATGTGGACAGGGAGCAAATCAGGGTAACAGTCAACAAAAATTTAGTCTGAACACTACCCAAGACAACTGAACGTGCAAAACGTCTTCCCCGCTTAGGGCAGACTGAAATAGCATGAGAGGCATCACCACAGTAGAAACATAACCCATTGCGTTTTCGAAACTCATGACGCTGTGCCCCAGAAGCCACTCTATCACACTGCATGGGTTCAGAAGCTGGTTCACAAGGCAACACTATTCCACGCATACCTCTACGCTCACGCAAACGTCTGTCAATTTGAATCGCTAATGACATAGAATCACTGAGACCAGAGGGGACCTGGAATCCCACCATAACATCCCTTACATTCTCTGACAGACCCTTCTGAAAAAGGGTTGCCAAAGCATCGTCATTCCATTTGGTCAGGACTGCCCACCTTCGGAATCTCTGACAGTATAACTCAGCGTCCTCAAGCCCCTGATTTAATGCCAACAAGGCTTTTTCAGCTTGATCAGTGACATTAGGCTCATCGTACAATAACCCCAGAGCCTGAAAAAATGCATCAACATTACTCAAAACAGGGTCCCCAGGTGTCAGGGAAAAAGCCCAATCCTGAGGATCGCCGCGCAGGAGAGAGATGACAATTTGAACCTGCTGTGCTGCGTTCCCTGAGGACTTAGATTTTAAGGCAAAAAACAACTTACAGTTATTTTTGAAATTCAGAAATTTAGCTCGATCCTCTAAAAACAAATCTGGCATGGGAATCCTAGTTTCCACAACAGGCAACCCTGCAAGATAGGTAGCAATACTCATAATACTTCAGTGGCAAGCTGATCCACACGGCCAGACAACTGTGCAAACTCCATTGAGAGAAAAAAATCCTCCTCAGCACCCAGAGATATAGAGGGAAAAAAAAAAAAAAATCTCTGACAACTCTGACAATCTTCTTTCACACTATTTTTCCCTTCTGTGAGTACCATATAATTATCAGTTTTAGGCCGGTAATACTGTTATGATTTGGTAGCTGAGGAGAGCAGGCAAAAAAGGCAATACACCAGAGAGGTTGGAATCTATTGGATTGCAGTACCCTGACTAACCACCACAACTAAAGGCAGCCGTGGAGCGTACCTACGTTGGTCCTAGACGCCTCGTCACAGCCTGAGAAGCTAACTTCACCTAAAGATAGAAAGAGGAAAACTATCTGCCCCGGAGCAGATCCCCAAAGAACATAGGAAGCCCCCAAACATGTAATGGCGGTTAGACAAGAGGAAATACAGACACAGACAGAAAATAGTATGAGCAAACGCTGGGGCCCAATCTTCCTAGACAGAAAAGGATAGGAAGGTCACTTACTGCAATCCAAAAAACCCTAAAAAATACCAACACACTAATTGCAAAACACCTGAGATCACACGACCTCTACCACCTAAATTAGTTCTCTGGTGTAACAAAACTAAGCCGCAGCCACAGAAAAAACTGGAAAAGGCAAATGAACAAACAACTGGCTGAACTAAACTGAGAGGAGCACAAGCCCCCGGAGGGGACCTGGCAGACCCCCACAGAAGTGCAGGACAAAATGCAAAAAGCAAGCACAAAAAACTAAAAGAAGAAAATGTCTTATCTGTTAGCAGAAGATGCAGGCACAAAACAGCAAGCTTCAAAGTGAACAGGAACAAAAGTTGAGACCAGAACAATTGATCACCGGCAACCCTGATGGGAGGGAACCTCCCTTATATAAGACCAATCAGTAACACCTGATCGCCAATCTTCACAATCTTCATTGAATAGTTCAGTACTGTTTGCAACCACCTGAGGGAGCTTCCGCCCAGAATCCATTTCTAGCACATTCACAACAGCCATGCATACCAGGATAGGGATGAGGGGGCCCTGCACACCAGGATAGGGATGAGGGAGCCATTCATACCAGGATAGGGATGAGGGGGCATGCATACCAGGATAGGGATGAGGGGGCATGCATACCAGGATAGAGATGAAGGGGCATGCATACCAGGATATAGATGAGGGGGCCATCCATACCAGGATAGGGATGAGGGGCCATGCATACCAGGATAGGGATGAGGGGGCCATGCATACAAGGATAGGGATGAGGGGCCATGCATACCAGGATAGGAATGAGGGGGCCATGCATACCAGGATAGAGATGCGGGGCCATGCATACCAGGATAGGGATGAGGGGCCATGCATACCAGGATAGGGATGAGGTGGCCATGCATACCAGGATAGCGATGAGGGGGCTATGTGTATCAGAATGGGGATGAGGGGACGATATATACCAGGATAGGGGATATTAATTATAGAATTGACCACATTTTTTGTTTCATTTTTTTTCTAATTTCCTCCTCTAAAACCTAGGTGCGTCTTATGGTACAAAAAAAATTTTACCATCTTTTCAGTTAGCCATTAAAGGGAATCTGTCACCCCAATTTTGCCATATCAACTAAAGATATGGCTGAATAGTGCGTCCCATAACAAAGCTAACGGTAGGTATCATATCCTGATACCCCCGTTTTCATATCAAAATACCTTTGTAAAGTCGGTATTTTTCGCTGTCAATCATGGCAGTCAGGTCAGGAGGGCTATGTTTTCTATGTCCTTCCCCCCGCTCCTCGGCATCACTTGCGTAGGGCCGTCTGTGAATCCCACAGATGGCGTTCGGGTTCCCACAATTGCTCAATTCAAATTCGGGCCGGCGCATGTGCAGTGTGCTTTGCCCAACAGTGGGCAAAGCATAAAATCATTACAGCGCATGCGCTACTCTTTCCTTGCCCCGGAAGTCGTCCAAGGCAAGCAGTCATTTCCGGGGCAAGGAAAGACTAGCGCATGAGCTGTACTGATTATATGCTTTGCCCACTGTTGGGCAAAGCACACTGCGCATGCGCCGGCCCAAATTTGAATTGCGCAATTGCGGGAAGCCGAACGCCGTCTGTGGGATTCACAGATGGCAATACGCATTGGATGCCGAGGAGCAGGGGGGAGGACAGAGAAAATGCGTCAGGACAGAAATAGGAAAAATACGGAATAAATTGGCACTGGTTTTCCATAAAGGGAATCTGTCACCCCATTTTCGCCCTATGAGATTGGGCCACCGCCATCAGGGGCTTATCTACAGCATTTTGTAATGCTGTAGATAAGCCCCCGATGTTACCTGAAAGTGAAGAAAAACGAGTTATATTATACTCACCCAGGGGCATTCCGCCGTCCGTTCGGGTCAGATGGGCATCGCGGTCAGGTCCGGGGCCTCCCATATTGTGACAAAGCCGGCGTTTTCATTCTGTCCTGTCGCGGCTCCTGCGCAGGCGCACTGCTCTGCCCTGGTGAGGGCAGAGCAGAGTGCTACAGTGCGCAGGCGCCGGGAAAGGTCAGAGAGGTCTGGCGCCTGCGCACTGTAGTACTCTGCTCTGCCCTCACCAGGGCAGAGCAGTGCGCCTGCGCAGGAGCCGCGACGGGACAGAAAGAACACGCCGGCTTCGTCACAAGATGGGAGGCCCCGGACCTGACCGCGACGCCCATCTGACCCGAACAGCGGCAGAACGCCCCTGGGTGAGTATAATATAACTCGTTTTTCTTCACTTTCAGGTAACATCGGGGGCTTATCTACAGCATTACAGAATGATTGATAGTAAAACTTAACATTTAATCTTATAGTTAAAAACCTAAATTGCCAGAAGTGCATGTGCCAAACAAAAAAAACCAAAAATAGTGTGTGTGAATAAAAGAAAGAAAAAAGAAAGAACCACTTTTTCGGCAGAAACCTGTTTCACTGTTCAGAAGAACTAGTTCTATATCCTTAAAAGCCCCATCATCTCATGAAAATAATACGATTTTATGAGGCTTGTTCAAATGATGTAGATATCTCTCCTTTACTTTGTATGGAGATATCTGCAATAAAGCTGCTGTGTAGATGAGGTATATTCTCTTTGTTAAGAGATGTATGATTAGCGCAGCTCAGATATGAATAGAGAGATATATAATATATGCTGTTTCAAAAACCTCTTCTATACAAAAATATAGCCCGATTCTGCTACTCAAGAAGGGCTTTATGTCATAAGAGGTGTAATGATCAACCAAGAGGATATATCGCTTATTGTATCTTAATCAAATAGGCACACCTATTGATGCATGGATATACTAGTTCTCAGTGGCTCTGAAAAATGCTCCTTAATAACGCTGGAGCTGTAGACGATTGTCTCCTGTCATAAATGTATGCCTCCAATGCAGATCATCATAAACCCAACCTAGGAGCCCCAGAGTCATGCATTACTCTGTAAAATATCAGTCTTTGGGAGAAGCCTCAGGGGTAGAGACCGCTTGACCTAAAATATGGTTAACGTGGGTCCCCCCAGGCTGAAGCAGTATTCATGCTCGCAATATGACGCTGCAGATGAGTATCATATAAACTTAATACCCACAGTGAGACTAATATTTTACAGAGTAATGCATGACTCTGGGGCTCCTAGGTTGGGTTTATGATGGTCTGCATTGGAGGCATACATTTATGACAGGAGACAATCGTCTACAGCTCCAGCGTTATTAAGGAGCATTTTTCAGAGCCACTGAGAACTAGTATATCCATGCATCAATAGGTGTGCTTATTTGATTAAGATATAATAAGCGATATATCCTCTTGGTTGATCGTTACACCTCTTATGACATAAAGCCCCTCTTGAGTAGCAGAATCGGGCTATATTTTTGTATAGAAGAGGTTTTTGAAACAGCATATATTATATATCCCTCTATTCATATCTGAGCTGCGCTAATCATACATCTCTTAACAAAGAGAATATACCTCATCTACACAGCAGCTTTATTGCAGATATCTCAATACAAAGTAAAGGAGAGATATCTACATCATTTGAACAAGCCTACACAGAAAATTTAATTTGATTTGATACATTGGCCTCTGCTCATTCAGTATTACAGAATGCTGTAGATAAGCCCCTGACGGCGGTGGCCCTATCTCATAGGGCGAAAATGGGGTGACAAATTCCCTTTAAGACCGTCTGGACGGAGACACTTCAGGCCGATCTCGGAAACAGTGTATCCAATGAACGGAAGAGAAGTCTGCTCGAAAACACATTTCTCATATTTGGCATACAGACTGCTTGTTCTTAACATTAACAGAACCTGGCAAACATCAATCCTGTGTGTCGGAAGATTGGGAGAGAATACCAAGATGTCATCTAGGTACACTACCACATGTGTAGAGTAGGTCCCGGAAGATTTCATTTACCAGTTATTGGAAAATGGCTGGGGCATTACAGAGGCCAAACGGCATAATGCGATACTCGTAATGGCGGTTGCGGGTTTAAAAGGCAGTCTTCCATTCATCTCCCTGGTGAATCCGAATCAGGTTGTACTCCCCTCGTAGGTCTAGTTTCGTGAAGACTCTGGAATCCTGAAGGCGTTCAGACAGCTCGGAGATGAGAGGCAGAGGATACTTCTTCTTTACCATGATTATGTTAAGACCCCTATAGTCGATGAAGAGTCTCAGAGAACCCTAATTCTTCACAAAGAAGAACCCTGCTCCGACCCGGGAGGAAGATTTCTGGATAAATCCCCTGGCAAGGTTCTCTTCTATATACTCAGACATGACATGAGTCTCAACCTGTAGATTCGGCCTCGTAGAGGAGTTGTGCCAGGTAGAAGGTGAATCAGACAGTCATACGCCCTATGAGGTGGCAATGTCTCAGCCCCTTTCTTGTCAAAGACGTCTACATATGTCCAATATGCTGGAAGCAAACCAGGTAAATTACTGAGGGAAGTCGGAGGTCTGGCAGTATGAAACGGCACAAGGCAACTCTTGTGGGAAACTTGACCCAGCGGAGTACTTCTCCGGTCTTCCAGTCCAAGCCAGGCTTGTGTTTTTGCAGCCATGGCAGACCTGGAAGCAGAGGGTGAGACAAACCGGACAGCACATAAAGAGGAATATTTTCTGAGTGCAGCATTCCTACCTGACATACTATTGGTTCGATGATGGAAAGGATGGCCTTGGAAAGCAGTCTTCCATCCACCAATGAGACCACTGGGATCTTATATCGCTTCACGAGAGCCTATTGAATGAAATTACCGGTGGACCCATAGTCCAGGTAGGCTGATTCAACAAAACGGATGTAGCCACAGGAAACAAGTACTGTCAGAGACAGTGATGGAGAGGGGTAATTCTTGCCCAGAGTGGCCTCCAACAGACCCTAGGCTCTGGAGTTTCCCGGTCTTTCAGGACACAAGCAGATGACATGCTTGGCACTGCCACAATAGAAGCACCTACACTTGGTATGACGGACCTCACAGCAATGTTTGGCCATCATCATCTGGTCCACTTGCATAGGTTCTGGGGAGGATGACGAGGAATGATGTAAGACAAGTTTTTGAAAGGTAGGTGCCAGACTTAAGGGTCTTCTCTCACAGATCATCTCACTGGAGCGCTCCTGGAACCTGATGTTGATCCGTATAGCCAGAGACACCTGGTCATCCAGTGAGGAGGGTATGTTGCGACTACCAGCTCGTCTTTGATTCACCCTGAAAGGCCCTTCCAGAAGGTAGCCACCAGAGCTTCGCTATTCCAGGTGAGTTTAGATGAGAGCACTGGCAGGTGCAGGCGACTGACTGACATAGAGTTGAGCACTGGCAGGTGCAGGTGGACACGACTGAAAGACAGGCTGGCGGGTACAGTTGATAGAAAAGAATACGAGCATTGAGACCTGAGAACTAACAAGAATGTTAGTTAGGAATGTTAGTTAGGAATGTTAGGAGCAACCTTACAGTGTTGCACAGGCATCTCCCTTCAGGTGTCTCAAATAATGAGTGTAGCCTAGCCAATTCCCGGGGCTCTGCGCACAGTGCACACACCCCTGTTGTCAGCAGCTGCAGCAGGAGGTGAGGGACGAGGGCTGCGGCGGTGAGTAAGTCAGCGTCTCTGCAAGGGAAGGGGGGCAGCAGGCAGAGACGTAATCTCTGCAGTGTACTCACTTATTGTGTATAGCGCCGTCCTTAATTACATAGTTTCCTCTTTTATTATGTGTTATGTTTTGGTAGCTGAGGAGAAAAAGCAAATACGGCAATACACCAGAGAGGCTGGAACCTATTGAATTGCAGTAACCTGAACTAACCACACAACTAGAGGTAGCCGTGGAGCGTTCCTACGTTGATCCTAGACGCCTCGTCACAGCCTGAGAGATAACTACACCTAAAGGCAGAAAGAGGAAAGCTATCTGCCCCGGAGCAGATCCCCAAAGAAAATAGGAAGCCCCCAAACATGTAATGGCGGTTAGACAAAAAGAAGCACGGACACAGACAGAAAATAGAATGAGCAAACGCTGGGGCCCAATCTGTCTAGACAGAAAAGTACAGGAAAGGATTCTCACTGCAATCCAAAAAAAACCCTAAAAATACCAACTCTTCTGATTGCAAAAACACCTGAGATCACACGATCTCTACCACCTAAATCAGATCTCTGGTGTAACAAAACTAAGCCGAAGCCACTGAAAAAACAGGAAAAAGCAAATGAACAAATAACAGTGGCTTCAGATAAACTGAGAGGAGCACAGGCCCCAGGAGGGGACCCGGCTGACCTCCACAGAAGTGCAGGGAACTATGCAAACAGGAAGCACAAAAATAAAAGCAGAAAATATCTTATCTGAAAGCAGAAGATGCAGGCAAGACTCAGCAAACTGCCAAAAGAACCAAGAACCACAATTGAGACAAGAACAATTGATCACAGGCAACCCTCATGGGAGGGAACCTCCCTTATATCAGACCAGTCAGTGATCCCAGATTGCCATTCCTCGCTGAAAGGTTCAGTACTGTCTGTAACCACCAGAGGGAGCCTCTGCTCAGAAACCATCTCTAGCACATTCATAACAATTATGTATAACAGCATCCCTTATTATGTACCATCCTCTCTAGTTATATATGGTGTCGTCCCTTCTTATATAGCTTCCTGTGCTGTTATATACAGTGCTGTCCATTACATAGTGTATTTTTGTTATTCACAACGCCCTCTTTTATTACATAGTCCTCCCTTGTTAGATATAAAATCACTGCTGACGGAGCAGCATCTGACCAGAAGACCAATCCATCAGCTCGCTCCTCCATTAGAAAAGTAGCTTCCTCATGCACCATCAACAATCATTGCATTATATTTCCAACAAGACAGAATGGTATGTAATAAAGAACAGGGCGCTATATAATCCGATATGTAAGGGACGGAGCTGTTCATAGCAAGAAAGGGCACTGTGTATTAAGGCTACATGTATATTTATATATATGTTTATATATATTTTTTTCTTTTCTTTGTCGCCGTGAAAGGAGGGCGGCCCAGTCATATTTCTTGCACAGGGGCTCCAAGCTGTCAGTGTCCGCCCCTGAGTTAAGGTATATCTTCCTTTGCAAGGTGCCATTATGCCATAGTACTTACCTTTGTCCCCATATCCTGAAGGTTTGCTTTTGTCATAATATTGATCATCACATCATTATGTCACATTCCTTTGCTAAACTCACAGTTTATGTTGGACCACAAATTCCCCAATTTACCTTGGAGTTTGATGATTACTTAAAGGGAACCTGTCAGCAGTTTTGGCCGATATAACATGTGGCCATCACCTTTCAGGGCTTATACGCAGCATTCTATAATGCTGTAGATAAGCCCCCAACCCTACCCAGAAGAACTGAAAAATAAGTTTTATTATACTCACCTGCGGGGTTATTATACTCACCTGCGGGGCAGTTCGATTCGATGGGTGTCGCTTGTCTTGGACCGGCACCTCCCATCTTCTTATGATCGCAGCCCTCCTGCTTGCTACTTGTGGATGACGTGACCCTGCATCATCCACACAGGCTCCTCGGCATCGCGCTCCTGCAGTGCGCAGGTGCCAGAAAAGGTCAAAGAGCCTGCACCTGCGCACTGCAGTACTTTGCTGTGCCCTCAACAGGGCAGAGCAAAGTACACCTGCGCAGGAGCGTGATGCAGGGGAGCCTGTGTGGATGATGCAGGGTCGCGTCATCCACAAGCAGCAAGCAGGAGGGCGGCGATCATAAGAAGATGGTAGGCGCTGGACCAAGACCAGTGACAACCATAGGACTGGACCGCTCCGGAGGTGAGTATAATAACCCACAGGTGAGTATAACAAAACATATTTCTCAGTTCTTCCAGGTCGGGTTGGGGGCAGATATACAACATTATAGAATGCTGTTGATAAGCCCTGAAAGGTGATGGACGCATCTTATATCGGCCCAAACTGCTGACAGGTTCACTTTAAAGGTCTTACAGGTGACTGCGTAACCATTGTTGACTGTAAAGTTCAATCTCTCCCAGTATAACCACCTGACACGTTACACCAGTTTAACAATAAGTGGTGAATATTAGAAATGTTTATATCCTGTTGTCTGAGTGTTCTGACAGCTCCTTATTTTCCTACCATCATAGAAAAACATGATATGATGCATGATTGCTAGTAATGTCCTCCAGCTCTGGAGACATTTCAGTTCTATTTTCTAACCTGATTGCCGAAACAAAGTAAGCAGTTGAAGACAGGTCCATTTTCCCTGTTCCTAATCAGGTACATTTTTAGGTTTTATTTTTTTACACAAGCACTTTTCAGTGCTCTAAACTGCTTTTACTTTCAGATATTCAAAAGAATGTATCTTTTTTTTATACATAGGGCCTAATTTTTATGTATTTTCTATATTGTTATTTTGCCAATATCAAAAAGGAGAAATATAAAGAAAGGAATTATGTTGGGTGATCACAAAGGAAAATTAAAATAAATTTTAAATTTTGTTGCCCTTTTCATAATACGGTAATTATTTTTATCTTTTACTAAAAACAGTGATACGGACTGCCAGCAACTTTTTTTTTTTCTTGCTTTTATTTATTTTACACATTGTGGCCCTTCCCCATATAGTTATAAAAGATGCTTAGGTGGCATCTCAACATGTAAATATTTATTTTGTTCCTGATTTACCCTGGTAAATTATTAGCCTTAAGGGTATGCCACACTAAGCGAGATCGCTAACGAGATCGCTACTACGTCACCATTTAGCGATCTCGTTAGCGATGTCGCTGTGTGTGACATGTAGCGGCGATGTGGCCCCCGCTGCGATGTCGCTGATCGTGCACGAACGGTTTGAGCCATATTTTGATCGTTGGCGTCCCGCTGGTGAGCCTGAATCGCTGTGTTTGACACCTTTTGTGAACGATGTGCGACCTCATTGACGACGCATTTAGTCAGCGGCGCAGGCGGGACTGGGTTTTCTTTAGTAACGCCCTTCAGCTTCGATTGGCGACCACAACATCACCTCAGCAATAATAACTGCGCCCCCATCCATTGTTTCCAGAGCGCTTTGTGGGTGACTCCAACGGTGCTTTGTGCGTTGTTGCGAGGATAGTATGGTGTGTCAGAGTTTTGCGATCCTGTTTGAGTCGCTACAGTGTCCCTTTGTGCATTGTTGCGAGGATAGTGTGTGGGTTTTGCGATCCTGTCTGAGTCGCTAGAGCGCTTCATCTTTGCCATTTGGATTTGGATCTTCTGGATATTTGAATTCAAGGTACATATTGTTTGTGATGTTGTGTGATGCGTTTTTTTGTTACACCTTTTTTTTTGTCTGCTTTATTTATTTTACACCCCCCACCATTTTAGGCTTTTGTAAACTGTTTTAAATGTTAACTGAAAAGTTAACAATAAACATTTATTTTTTTATTTTTTATTTTATTCTTTATTTTATTTTGTTTAAACACTTTAGTAATAGTAATTAACTTTTCTTTACCGTACAGGTTGCACATAATGAACCTGACCACCGCGGAGCGTGTGATTGTGGCAGTTGCATTACCAATGGAGGCAGATCGACAAGAAGAGGGACGGGTGGAAGAGAGGCGCTCCAAACGAAAGCGTCGCATGTGGACCAGAGAATGGCTGGAGCAGAGGTCCAGATTCACCCACATGCATCTAGTGAGGGAGTTGCAGGAGAAGAATCCGCAGGATTTCCGGAATTATCTACGGATGTCGGAGGATTCATTCAAGCTCCTACTCGAAGCTGTGAGGCCACTCATTGAACGGCAGGATACCCGGATGTGTGCAGCTGTTTCAGCAGAGGAACGTTTGGCAGTAACGCTGCGATTTCTGGCAACCGGACGTTCAATGAAAGACTTGCAATTTTCTGCTGCAGTTTCTCGATCGCTGCTTGGCGTACTAATTCCAGAGACATGCAACGCCATCGTCCGCAGTTTACAGAGCTACATGCCATTTCCAAAATCAGTGGAGGAATGGCAAATTATTGCCTCTGATTTTGAACGGATTTGGCAATTCCCAAACTGTGGTGGTGCCTTGGATGGCAAACATGTGCGGATCACGCAACCAGCCAACAGTGGATCCTATTTTTATAATTACAAGGGCTACTTCAGCGTGATCCTCATGGCCCTTGTTAATGCCAATTATGAATTTATTAATGTTGATGTTGGCATTAATGGAAGGGTTTCTGACGGTGGCGTTTTGGAGCACACAACTTTTGGTGAACGGTTGTTGAATAATAAACTTAACTTGCCAACCAACATGGACACCACCGCCAACCTAAACTTTGTGTTTGTGGGCGATGAAGCCTTCCCCCTTCATGAGCATCTTGTGAAACCATACCCACAAAAGACTTTGACAGGGGAAAGGCGTATTTTTAATTACAGACTGTCTAGGGCATGGCGCGTTGTTGAGAATGCCTTCGGCATAATGGCCAACCACTTCAGGGTTTTTCACACTCCTATCAACATGAAGCTGAAATCGATAGACTCGGTGGTGTTGGCCTGTTGTGTGCTGCACAATTTTCTCCAAAAACGCGATGCTGGTACTTACAGTCCGCCAGGCTTCATGGACTCGGACAGCAATGGTGACGTGGTGCTTGGAGAATGGCGTGAGAATGATCCCGCTATTGCAGGCCTTCAACTTGTCAATCAAGGCAGGAGCAAGGACGATGCGAAGGCCAGCAGAGACAAGTACTGCCATTACTTTAATGGGCCTGGTGCAGTGAGTTGGCAGCATCAGATATACTGTAGTTTGCTTTTGAGAATGTGTTACTTTTGCCTTTTTTTAACTATCTTTTAATAATAAAAAATTTTTATTTTAAAAATGCCTTCGTGTTTTTTCAGTTATTTTACCAATATGGGAGAAGGGCTAATGATGGGTGAGATGTGGGGAGGGAGTAATGGGGATGGCAACGAGACATGTTACCAGCAGCTGTAGTTTTTAAAATATTTTCTAATGTTTTTTGTTGTCTATATTTTTTTTTTACATTGTATCTACTTGTCACACATGGGGTCATGGGAGTACCAGCAGTCATAGGAGTTCCAGCATTGTTAAAAAAATAAAAAGAAAAAAATTTCAAAAATTTACAACAATTATTTTAAAGGCCCATGGTCACACTAGCACTCAATATAATTAAAAAAAAAAAAACAAATAATACACCACAGCTGCGTATATAAAGTTAAAATATATAATATATATTTTTCGTCATATATGAGAGATAAAAAATTGTGATAAAAATAAAAAAAATTGGGAGGTAAAGGTCTAAATTGACCAGGGAATCCTTTGTGTCACACTTGCGTTCTCGAATCCGACGCAAGACGCCACTGCGATCGCAAGGTGACGATTCTCACATGGTGCCCCATCTATGCACAGACATGAGACGCCACTGCGATCGCAAGGTGACAATTCTCACATGGTGCCCCAGCTATGCACAGATATGAGACGCCACTGTGATCGCAAGGTGACGATTCTCACATGGTGCCCCAGCTATGCACAGATATGAGACGCCACTGTGATCGCAAGGTGACGATTCTCACATGGTGCCCCAGCTACGCACAGACATGAGACGCCATTGCAATCACAAAGTGACGGTTATCAGCATGGTGCTCCTCCCACGCACAGACATGAGAAGCCATTGCGATCACAAAGTGACGGTTCATAACATGACTATTAATGAAGTAATTACAATGAATGAAAACTTTTGTAAACATGGTAAAAAAGTAAGCGGTCAGTAGCCCACTAGATCTGATGCTGCCAATTAGGCCAGATAATCGCATCGTCCTTGCTCATGCCTTGATAGGCTGGGACGCCTAGCTTGGAACCATCCTCTTGCGATCGCAACAGCGTCTCATATCTGTGCGTGGCTGGGGCGCATGGCTACTGCGGTCACATTGCGATCGCAATAGCGTTTTGCATCGCAAGTGCGACCGCACGTACGTACGCTGTGACGTCATGGCGCTGGCGTCCTTCATGCGTTGTTGTTTGGTACAATGGCGGCGAAAGTGAGGCAGCGTTGCGCTCCGTGGAGTGATGGGGAGGTCCGTTATTTGATAAAAAAACGGACCAATGGAGCTATGATTGCAGGCTACCTGGTAGTCCTGCGGAAAATCCGTCGGGGCCTGGCAAGACGGTTTGCTGTGGAGCGGACCACAAAACAGATCCGCAAAAAGCTGGCGGACCTTCGATACCACTCCAGCGAGAGGGTCGCCAGCATCCGGGCCCAGTTACGCAGGCCTCTGAGTGAGTATTGATGAGGGTATCTGGAGATGTTATGTCTTGTGGGTTATCTACCTATATCAATGCACCCGCAGTGACGGGAGTACCGGCAGTGATGGGAGTACCGGCAGTGATGGGAGTACTGGCAGTGATGGGAGTACCAGTAGTGAGGGGGTTACAGGCATTGATGGAAGTACTGGCAGTAACGGGAGTACCAGTAGTGATGGGAGTACCAGTAGTGAGGGGGTAGCAGGCATTGATGGAAGTACTGGCAGTAACGGGAGTACCAGTAGTGATGGGAGTACCAGTAGTGAGGGGTTATATTGATGGAAGTACTGGCAGTAACGGAAATACCAGTAGTGATGGGAGTACCAGTAGTGAGGGGGTTACAGGCATTGATGGAAGTACTGGCAGTGACGGGGTTAGTAGAAGGATTATTTGACTGAATTGTATATTTTATTTATAGCACCACCTTCACCAGCTCCAGCTGCTCCACCGTCCCCAGCTACCCCTCCACCTCCATCACCTTCCCCAGCTACCCCTCCACCTGCATCTCTTTACCTGGCAACCACTTCCCCAGTAGCAACCCCCCTCCTGATTTTGGGTCATCCAGCCCTTCACCGGGATATGGCGTGGAAGGCTTCTCTCCAGTGTCACCCCGTGACAGGGATGCAGGCTCGCCTTCAGGTAATTTACGCACATAATATAAGCTTCAGACAAGTTTGAGAACTTTGTTAGGTCTTATGTGTAATGGCTGTTGTGATATATATTTTTTTCTGTGTTTCCCTAGCCGGCGGTGCAACAGGTTCTGAATGGGCGGTCAGCGGGTCCTCTGACGAAAACCGTAAATGTTAACAAACATGTAACATGTGCATGTTGATGTTGCAACAGAATTCACTATTAACTGTTACCATTACCTCCACAGAAATCCCCACTGCCCAGGACCTGTTGGTGTCACACCGCCGGCTGATGGCGGCTATGAACACCGCGATGGCAGCAATGCACACCGCCATGGCAGCCATGCATGACAACGGGGTGATGCTGGAGAGGGTAGTTGCTGGACTCCGGGCCCTCCGTAATTTTTTGTTTTTTAATTATAATTTGTATTATTGTATTTTTTTTTTTTGGTGGCTGGCCTCCAAACGGGGGTGCAGTCATAATTTTTAGTATTTTTATTTGTTATTATAGTATTGTTTTTTTTTTTCTTTTTGTTTATTTTTTACCAAAAAATATATATATGAAAAAAATATATATGACAAAAAAATATATGATATATTTTAAGTTTATATACGCAGCTGTGGTGTATTATTTTTTATTATAAGGTTTTAGCGCTAGTGTGACCAGGGGCCTTTAAAAGAAATGTTGTTAATTTTTGAAATTTTTTTCATTTAATTTTTTTACCTATGCTGGAACTCCTATGACTGCTGGTACTCCCATGTCCCTGTGTGTGACAAGTAGATACAAGTAGATGGAATAAAAATACAACATTTTAATAGTTGACAACAAAATTGTTGACATCACATAAGAATAAAAGACCACAATTCATTAGATAAATAAGATTTTTATTAAAAAAAGGTAACAATGTAAAAAAAATTATAGACAACAAAAAACTTTTGAAAATATTTTAAAAACTACAACTGCTGGTAAGATGGATCGTTGCCATTACCACGTTGCCTCGGCGGTGTATAAAAATAAGGTGGAGCAACAACGTTTGGGTTTGGTGGATTCCCAATAGGGTTCGGCACAGGATTGTGCGGCCATGAGTATTCCGGGTACTGCGGTCTGGCTGTGACAACATAACTGTTATCAAGGTTTCCTAATGATGCTTGAGTCAGGACCTCAAACATGAGTCTCTCTGCATGAACCCGCTGTATAGGATCCAGTGTTGGGAGCTTCTCATTAGCGTAGTATGCAAAGCCAGTTATTTTTGGTTGTTCTTTTTCCGCCATTAGCACTTTTTTGGCAATTTCAACCAATTCTGGAGTAGCCGAGGTGGGAGCCTTCCTTTTTCTGCCAGAAAATGTAAGCCGGCTCTGCACAGATATGGATGGTGGCTCAACTACTTCGTCGTCTTGTACCAACGCTGTTGTGAATGTGTTAGAAATGAATTCTGAGCAGAAGCTCCCTCTGGTGGTTGCAGACAGTGCTGAACCATTCAATGAGGATTGGCAATCAGGAATTACAGACTGGCTGGATATAAGGGAGGTTCCCTCCCATCATGGTTGCCGGTGATCAATTGTTCTTGTCTCAACATTGTTTCCTGGTTCACTTGGAAGCTTGCTGAGTCTTGCCTCTTCTCCTGCTCTCAGATAAGATATTTTCTGTTTTTTGTTTTTGTGCTTACCATTTGCATATTTCTCTGCATTTCTGTGAGGTTAGCCAGGTTTCCCCCCCGGGGGGCTTGGGCTCCTCTCAGTTCCTCTGGAGCCACTGTTATTTGTTCATTTGCCTTTTCCAGTTTTTTCAGTGGCTGCGGCTTTGTTTTGTTACACCAGAGAACTAATTTAGGTGGTAGAGGTCGTTTGATCTCAGGTGTTTTTGCAATTAGTAGCGTTGGCTTGTTTTAGGGTTTTTTTTGGATTGCAGTAAGTATCCTTCCAATCCGTTTCTGTCTAGGCAGATTGGGCCCCAACGTTTGCTCATACTATTTTCTGTCTGTGTCTGTATTTCATCTTGTCTAACTGCCATTACATGTTTGGGGGCTTCCTATGTTCTTAGGGGATCTGCTCCGGGGCAGATAGCTTTCCTCTTTCTATCTTTAGGTGTAGTTAACCTCTCAGGCTGTGACGAGGCGTCTAGGACCAACGTAGGTACGCTCCACGGCTGCCTTTAGTTGTGGTGGTTAGGGTACTGCAATCCAGTAGATTCCAACCTCTCTGGTGTATTGCCGTTTTTGCCTGCTCTCCTCAGCTACCAAATCATAACAGTATCACCGGCCAAACTGAAAATTATATGGTACTCACAGAAGGGGAAAATAGTAAAAAGGAAAAAAAAAAAGGGGTGTTGTCAGAATTTTTTTTTTCTCTGTTTCTTGCATTTTTTCCCTCTTTTTCTCTGGGTGCTGAGGAGGATTTTTTTTTTCTCTCTCAATGAAGTTTGCACAGTTGTCTGGCCGTGTGGATCAGCTTGCCACTGAAGTTCGGAGTATTGCTACCTATCTTGCAGGGTTGCCAGTTGTGGAGCCTAGGATCCCCATGCCGGATTTGTTTTTGGGGGATCGAGCTAAATTTCTGAATTTCAAAAATAACTGTAGGTTGTTTTTTGCCTTAAAACCTAAGTCCTCAGGAAACGCAGCACAGCAGGTTCAAATTGTCATCCCTCTCCTGCGCGGTGATCCTCAGGATTGGGCTTTTTCCCTGACACCTGGGGACCCTGTTTTGAGTAATGTTGATGCATTTTTTCTGGCTCTGGGGTTATTGTTCGATGAACCTAATGTAACTGATCAAGCTGAAAAAACCTTGTTGTCATTAAATCAGGGGCTTGAGGACGCTGAGTTGTACTGTCAGAAATTCCGAAAGTGGGCAGTCCTGACCAAATGGAATGATGATGCTTTGGCAGCCCTTTTTCGGAAGGGTCTGTCAGAGAATGTAAAGGATGTTATGGTGAGTTTCCCTGCTCCCTCTGGCCTCAATGATTCTATGTCATTAGCGATTCAAATTGACAGACGTTTGCGTGAGCGTAGAGGTATGCGTGGAATAGTGTTGCCTTGTGAACCAGCTTCTGAACCCATGCAGTGTGATAGAGTGGCTTCTGGGGCACAGCATCATGAGTTTCGAAAACGCAATGGGTTATGTTTCTACTGTGGTGACGCCTCTCATGCTATTTCAGTCTGCCCTAAGCGGGGAAGACGTTTTGCACGCTCAGTTGTCTTGGGTAGTGTTCAGACTAAATTTCTGTTGACTGTTACCCTGATTTGCTCCCTGTCCACATTTTCTGCTCAGGTTTTTGTTGATTCGGGAGCAGCTATTAACCTGATGGATTTTGATTTTGCTAAACATTGTGGGTTTCCCTTGATACCCCTACGGAAGTCTATTCCCCTACTGGGGATTGATTCTACCCCTTTGGCTGAGAATAAACCCCAGTTCTCTACTCAGGTGATAGTGAGGGTTGAACCAGATCATCAGGAGAGTTGCAAATTTTTGGTGCTGTATAATCTGCATGACATTATTGTACTAGCTTTCCCTTGGTTACAGTCTCATAATCCTGTTTTGGATTGGAAATCTGTGTCTGTAACCAGTTGGGGCTGCCAATGTGTTAATGCCAACACTCCTGTTTTTCTGCCTCTCCCCAGGCTCAGGATGTTCCTGACTTTTTGACAGATTTTTCTGATGTGTTTAGCGAAAGTAAATCTGCATCCTTGCCCCCCATAGGAGCTATGACTGCGCTATTGAATTAGTGCCTGGTAGTAAATTCCCTAAAGGTCGCCTTTTTAACTTGTCTGTACCTGAACATACGCTATGCGGTCTTATATCAAGGAGTCATTGGAGAAGGGTCATATCAGACCATCCTCTTCACCCTTGGGTGCCGTTTTTTTCTTTGTGGCCAAAAAGGATGGTTCATTAAGGCCGTGTATTGATTATCGTCTCTTGAACAAGATCACTGTGAAATATCAATATCCGTTACCCTTGATTTCTGACCTGTTTTCCAGGGTGAAAAGTGCTACTTGGTTTACCAAGCTTGACTTCAGGGGGGCGTATAACCTTATTCGCATTAAGCACGGGGATGAATGGAAGACGGCGTTTAATACCCCAGAGGGGCATTTTGAGTACCTAGTGATGCCCTTTGGGCTCACTAATGCTCCTTCCGTCTTCCAGTCCTTCATGAATGACATTTTCAGGGATTTTGTGGATACATTTCTGATTATTTGGATGATATCTTAATTTTTTCCAATGACTGGGACTCTCATGTGAAACATGTTCGGACTGTGTTCCAGATGTTGAGAGAGAATGCTCTGTATGTGAAGGGATCAAAGTGTCTTTTTGGCGTACAGAGGATCTCATTTCTGGGATTCATTTTGTCCCCATTTGTTATTGAAATGGACCCGGTCAAGGTTCAGGTCATCTGTGATTGGGTCCAACCTACTTCATTAAAGGCTCTTCAGAGATTCTTGGGTTTTGCCAATTTTTATTGTAAATTTATTGGTAATTTCTCTGTTATTGTTAAACCATTGACTGATTTGACCAAAAAGGGTTCTGATGTGGTGAATTGGCCTCCTGAGGCAGTCTCTGCGTTTCAGGAACTTAAGCAGAGATTCACTTCTGCTCCTGTTCTACGGCAGCCTGATGTTTCTCTGCCGTTTCAAGTGGAGGTTGATGCCTCTGAAATTGGGGCAGGTGCCGTTTTGTCCCAAAGAGATCCTGAGACCTCTAAAAGTAACCCTTATGCCTTTTTCTCTCGAAAATTTTCTCCAACTGAACGTAATTATGACGTGGGTAATCGGGAGTTATTGGCCATGAAGTGGGCTTTTGAAGAGTGGAGACATTGGCTGGAGGGAGCCAAACATCAGGTGGTGGTCCTCACGGACCATAAGAATCTGGTTTATCTGGAATCAGCCAAGCGACTTAATCCTAGACAGGCCATGTGGGCCTTGTTTTCACACTTTTTAATTTTGTGGTTTCCTTTCTTCCTGGCACTAAGAATGTTAAGGCGGATGCCCTCTCGAGGAGTTTCCTTGCGGACTCTCCTGAGTTATCTGATCCTGCTGTTATTTTGAAAGAGGGTGTAGTTCTTTCCGCCATCTCGCCCAATTGAGACTGGCTCTGGAAGGGTGTCAGGAGGATAAACCCGAGCGCTGCCCTATTGGGAAATTGTTTGTCCCAGACCGGTGGAAAAAGAGTGTGATGTCTGAGATTCATTGTTCCGCGTTGGCCGGTCATCCCGGAATTTTTGGTACCAGAGACTTGGTTAGTCGGTCCTTTTGGTGGCCTACTTTGTCTCGTGACGTCAGGGAATTTGTGCAGTCCTGCGGGACTTGCTCTCGCTCCAAGCTTTGCTCTCGCTCTAGTGGTTTGTTGATGCCATTGCCTGTGCCCAAGAGACCATAGACCCATATCTCTATGGATTTTATTTCCGACCTCCCTGTTTCTCAGAGAATGACCGTTATCTGGGTGATTTGTGATAGGTTTTCCAAAATGATACATCTTGTGCCATAACCTAAGTTGCCTTCCTCCTCCAAATTGGTGCCTTTGTTCCTTCAGCATGTGGTTCGGTTACACGGCATTCCTGAGAACATTGTGTCTGACAGAGGAGTCCAGTTTGTTTCCAGATTTTGGAGGACTTTTTGTTCTAAACTTGGTGTTCAATTGTCTTTCTCCTCGGCTTTTCATCCTCAGACCAATGGACAAACTGAGAGAACAAACCAGACATTGGAGACTTATCTGAGATGCTTTGTGTCTGCTGATCAAGATGATTGGGTCTCTTTTTTGCCTTTGGCTGAGTTTGCTCTTAATAATAGGGCTAGCTCTGCCACTTTGATGTCTCCATTTTTCTGCAATTTGGGGTTTCACCCTCGATTTTCTTCGGGACAGACGGAGGCTTCTGTCTGTCCGGGTGTTGACTCGGTTGTGGAGCGTATGCAGCAGATTTGGGACCAGGTTGTCCCTCTCTCAGGAGAGGGCCCAGCGGTTTGCCAACCGGCATAGGACTGATGGTCCTCGGTTTGAAGTGGGGAACTTGGTCTGGTTGTCCTCAAGAAATATCCCTATGAGAGTTGCATCTCCTAAGTTTAAGCCTAGGTTCATTGGATCTTATAAGATCATGGAGATTCTTAATCCTGTTTCCTTTCGTTTACTTCTTCAGGGACATTTAAGATCCATAACGTGTTCCACAAGTCCTTATTGAAGAGGTTTGTCGAGCCAGTGGTTCCTATGGCTGCACCTCCTGACCCTGTTTTGGTTGAGGGCAATCTGGAGTATGTGGTTGAGAAAGTATTGGATTCTCGTTTTTCTAGACGGAAACTCCAGTATTTGGTTAAGTGGAGAGGTTATGGTCAGGAGGACAATTCTTGGGTGTTTGCTTCGGACATCCATGCTAGGAGACTGATCCGTGCGTATCACAGAGCTCATCCTGACCGACCTGGTTGCCCAAATGAGGGTTCGGTGACCCCTCCTCAAGGGGGGGGGTACTGTTGTGAATGTGTTAGAAATGAATTCTGAGCAGAAGCTCCTTCTGGTGGTTGCAGACAGTGCTGAACCATTCAATGAGGATTGGCAATCAGGAATTACAGACTGGCTGGATATAAGGGAGGTTCCCTCCCATCATGGTTGCCGGTGATCAATTGTTCTTGTCTCAACGTTGTTTCCTGGTTCACTTGGAAGCTTGCTGAGTCTTGCCTCTTCTCCTGCTCTCAGATAAGATATTTTCTGTTTTTTGTTTTTGTGCTTACCATTTGCATATTTCTCTGCATTTCTGTGAGGTTAGCCAGGTTTCCCCCCGGGGGGCTTGGGCTCCTCTCAGTTCCTCTGGAGCCACTGTTATTTGTTCATTTGCCTTTTCCAGTTTTTTCAGTGGCTGCGGCTTTGTTTTGTTACACCAGAGAACTAATTTAGGTGGTAGAGGTCGTTTGATCTCAGGTGTTTTTGCAATTAGTAGCGTTGGCTTGTTTTAGGGTTTTTTTTGGATTGCAGTAAGTATCCTTCCTATCCGTTTCTGTCTAGGCAGATTGGGCCCCAACGTTTGCTCATACTATTTTCTGTCTGTGTCTGTATTTCGTTGTCATGTATAGTGTACAGTTCCTATAGCGTCTTGTGCTTGGGTGCGAGGAAAACACATGAGACACAGGTTGATATGAAATGACTTGTATTACTTCATACAAGCATGCAGAAAAGTTCACACAGTTTGCAGGAACAGCGACAGGAGACACAGCAGGCCAGAGTAACTTCAAGCTCTACAATAACTCTCCAAAGCAGGTTCAGGATCTCTTCTCTGTACCGTAATTCCTCTGCAAACATGGATTCACCAGACAGCAGGTTTCCAGAGTCCAAAAGTGTTCCAAAGTTCCTCAGTAGGAAATAGCTGGAGTCCAAAATCCTAGGTTTCCAGGAGTCAGGTCACAGGCTGACTGAAGCTTGATTCAGGAGCACTGATTGTTCAGCTGAGGCTGCTTAAGAAGCAAGAGGAGAGAATCAGGGCGGGAACATGAAAGCTGGAACCTCCATATTAACTGAGGGCAAGATAGCTGCAGCAAGACAGAAAGCAAAATGGCCGACGGAAAACTGAGTTTCAAGGAACATGTCAAAAGAGACAAAGAACCTTACATTACTCCCCCTTAGGGACAACCTCCGGATGACCTCAGACCAGGCTTGTCAGGGTACCTCTGATGAAACTGGCGGAGCAGGCGAGGAGCATTTACATTATTGACTGGCTCCCATGAGTTGTCCTCCACTGGGTAGCCCTGCCATTTAATCAAATATTGCAACTGATTTCTGTACAACCTGGAATCTAGAATCCTTTCCACCATAAATTCTTCCTGACCATCGACCAGCACTGGGTCAGGGCAAGGAGAAGAGCGTCCAGGAAACGTATTGGGTGTTGCAGCCTTTAGTAGGGATACATGAAAGACAGGGTGGATTCTCATAGTTCTGGGCAGTTGAAGACGACAAGCAACAGCACTTATAATCTTACTGATCTTATAAGGTCCAATGTACTTATGTCCCAATTTAGACGATGGAATCTTTATTTTAAGATTTCTGGTTGACAGCCAGACCAAATCTCCTACCTTGAAAGCTGGTGCAGGTTTACGAAATTTATCTGCTGCTTTCTTGTACCTTTCCTGAGCCAATTCTAGATTTTCCTTTAGAAGATCCATATTCTTTTGTAAAGAAGTGATTCTTTCAGCCACTGCCGGCAAGGGCGTATCTATGGGAAATCGAGGAAGAATGTTAGGATGATAACCTAGATTGGAGTAAAAAGGAGACTGCTTAGTGGAGGCGCTCTGAGAGTTGTTATAAGAGAACTCAGCCAGTGGAAGTAGATCCACCCAATCATCTTGTAGGTGGCAGATAAAGCAGCAGAGATACTGCTCCAGGGTCTGATTGGTTCGTTCTGTCTGTCCATTAGTCTGGGGATGAAAAGCAGAAGAAAGGTTTACTTTAATGTCCAATGCGGCACAGAAATTTTTCCAAAACCTTGAAGTGAATTGCACCCTCGATCCGAAATGACCTCATCCGGTACTCCATGTAAGCGAAACACATTCTTAATCATTAAGTCTGATGTCTGTTTTGCAGTGGGTAAACCGACACAAGGGATAAAATGAGCTGCCTTTGTTAGACGATCAACCACCACTAGAATGGTGTTCTTCCCTTGAGAGGTTGGTAACTCCACAATGAAGTCCATAGAAATGGATCCCCACGGGCGGGACGGGGTGGGAAGAGGTTGTAACAGACCAGTTGGTGAGGAGCGAGGTGTTTTGCATCTTGCACAGACTTCACATGAAGTGACATAGTTTAAAACATCTTTCCTGTAAGTGGGCCACCAAAAGAAACGAGAAAGAAATTCTTGTGTCTTTAGAATTCCCCTATGCCCGACTATCTTGGAATCGTGGATGAGTTGCAATACTCTCAATCTGACTGTTTCAGGTATATACAGACGTTGTCCCTGAATCCACACACCATTCTTAAAAACAAGACTTACGTCCCTTGGGGGTTGAGCCAACAAAGAATCCGCATGGTATGCTTCCTTGATGTCCTTAAGTAGGTCTTGATTATGAATCACTCCCAGGAATCTAGAGTCAGGAAGAATAGTCTTAGGAGGAGTAAGTGGATGTGTCTCTGCTGAATGAATCCTAGAGAGTGCATCAGCCTTTCCATTGCGCGATCCTGGTCTATAAGAAATTACAAAATTAAATTGGTTTAGGAAAAGATTCCAGCGAGCCTGGCGAGGAGTCAGGCACTTAGCCGACCTGATAAATTCAAGGTTACGATGGTCTGTCAGGACGACTATTTGCTGTGCAGCTCCCTGAAGAAGGTGTCTCCATTCCTTGAAGGCGGCAATAATGGCCAACAATTCTCTATTGCCCACATCGTAGTTCCTCTCAGCCGAAGACAACTGCTGGAAAAGAAGGCACAGGGATGCAAGACATTCTTCTCACCTGTTCTCTGAGAGAGTATAGCTCCAACGGCACAGTCTGAAGCATCCACCTCTATTATGAAGGCAAGCTCGGGGTTGGGATGTACTAAGATAGGTGCGGTGGTAAATTTATCCTTTAAACAGGAAAATGCTTCCTGCGCTTGCGGGGTCCAGGAGAACCTAGACTGTTTCCGGGTAAGTTGGGTGATAGATGACACTACCTCAGAGAAATTCCTAATGAAACGTCTATAGAAGTTGGCAAACCCGATGAAGCGCTGCACCTCCTTCACATTTCTAGGAATTGGCCAATCCTTGATGGCTTGGGTCTTGCTTCCATCCATACTAATCCCTTGCGTAGATAGTACATACCCCAGAAATTGAATTTCGGTCCTATGGAATTCACACTTTTCAAGTTTGATGTAGAGATGGTTTTGTCTTAGGCGTTCTAAGACCATTCTCACATGTCCATGATGTTCCTCTGTGGAGTTAGAAAAAATTAGAATATCATCCAGATAAATCACCACAAATGTATCTAGGAGATCCCTGAAGATGTCATTCACCAAGTGTTGGAAAGTGCCTGGGGCTGTACTCAGACCAAAAGGCATAACTAGATATTCAAAGTGTCCATAGCGTGACCTGAATGCAGTCTTCCATTCATCCCCAGGTCTAATACGGACCAAGTTATAGGCCCCACGGAGATCCAGTTTAGAGAAAATTTTGGCGTGCCGCACTCTCTCCAACAACTCAGGGATTAAAGGCAATGGATAACGGTTTCTAATAGTAACCTTATTGAGTTCCCTATAGTCTATGCAGGGTCTCAGAGATCCATCTTTCTTCTTCACAAAGAAGATGGGTGCACCTGCGGGAGATGAAGAGGGGCGTATGAAGCCTTTGGCTAGATTTTCATCTATGTAGTCCTTCAAAGCTTTTAGCTCGGGCCCCGCTAGGGGGTAGATCTTACCAAAAGGTATCTCGGCTCCAGGCAATAATTCGATTGGACAATCATATGGACGGTGAGGAGGAAGCTGATCAGCGTTCTTCTTGTCACATAAATCCACATAGTCCTGGTATACAGCTGGTAGTTCAGGGACTGACATGGTTCCTTTAGGAACAGAGCAAGCTGAAACTCCTTGACTCATCTGTTTCTCCGGAAAGTGTAATTCCTTGGTCTCCCAGTTAATCGTAGGATTCTGCGCCTGTAGCCATGGTAGCCCTAGAATAATGGGAAAGTGGGGAGAAGAGATAAGCATAAAAGACATTTTCTCCTGATGATCTTTACCCATAAGGACCCTCAAAGGCTCTGTTTCCTGATCCACTGGTCCAGAGGTCAGCAGGGAGCCATCCACAGTCTCCATCTGTACTGGAGTAGCCTTCTTCACTGAACGTATCCCCTGTTTCAGAGCAAAGGAGATATCCATAAAATTTCCACTTGCTCCTGAGTCGATCATAGCAGAGCTAGACACCCAGACTGAGTCAACCCAGAGTTTGATGGAAAGGATGCAATGAGAATTGTTTCTTTTACAACTCAGCTGGGACACGCTGAGGAAACTTGAAAAATTGCAGCGTTTATACCGTCATTGTCCCCAGAACTAACAGAGTTTAAGTCCGAAAAATCAAGATCTCTTGCAGCAGATCTCTCTGGAATCTGAGGCTCGGACATGACAGAGCTCCTCTCGCAACACTCACAGTGAATGACTGCTGCAGTAGTCTTACGAGAACGGCTGGGGCAGTTTATAATGAAGTGCCCTGATTTACCACAGTAAAAACATAGATTTTCCTTTATACGATGTTCTTTGCGTGCATCACTAACCCGTCTTTGTAAAGAGTCCACCTGCATGGGTTCAGGTTCTGGTTCCCTTGTGATCCTACTCAAAGGTTCCTTAGCTGAGGAGGGAGGTAGGAAAAGGTTAGTGCGATTATTTTCGAACCATCTCTCTTGTCTGCGTTCAGTCAGACGAGCATCAATACGGATACAATAGTTAATAAAGTCACCTAACGCAGTGGGAGGGTCGGCACGAGCAAGTTCATCCTTAATCAGTGGAGACAACCCTTTCCGAAAAATAGATTTTTTGGCGGAAGTGTCCCAAGTGGTATCAAGAGCCCATCTCCTGAAATCCAAGGCATATTCGGCTACTGAACGCTTACCTTGGCGCAAAGTTAACATGGCTGCTTCAGCTGTTGCACCTCGATTGAGGTCATCAAACACCTGCCCCATGGCTGAAATAAAAGCATCAAGGTGATTCAAACAATCATCCTCAGTCTCAATCAGAGGGTTTGCCCACATCAAAGCCTTATTGGTAAGCAACATGATTATAGTAAGCACTTTGGATCGTTCAGTGGGAAATTGTGAAGCATGTGCAGAGAAAAATAGATTGCATTGGTTAATAAATCCCCTGAATTTCTCACGTTCACCGCCAAAACGAAAAGGAGGTAACTTGGGGATCCCAGAACTCGGGGTTATGGCAGGAGCCTGGACTCGTTCCTCTAGAGCCTCAATCCTGGCTCGTAATTCCTGGGTAGTTTGTCCAAACACTTGCAAATTATGATTAGTGAGGTCCTGTAGGCTTGCAAAACGGGTCTTTATAGTCTGTATTTCTTCCACGATTGTATCAGTCACTCCGCAAAGCTCTTTTATGCGGGCCTCCATCTTCCAGATCTTTTAAGGCAGAAGTGCTGGAAGGAGAAGAGGAAAGGAAAAAAAAAAAAAAAAAACAATAGTGTTTACCTGTGGTAACACTCCAGAGTAACATTTAAGGGAATGCGCTCACCTGGAATGGTTGTGAGAAGTCACAACCACTGTCATCACAGAAGGTATTAAACGGACATCTGATATCCACAGTCACAGCAGACACGGCTTTCCCAGACCCAGCAGACACTAAACATTGGCTCCTGAATCTTGTCATGTATAGTGTACAGTTGTCACGCTGTCTAATGATATGTGTACGATGTCAGTAAACTATTCTTACAGAAACAACACTCTATACAACATATAGTTTAGCAACATCAGCATGTAAATATAGAATAGATTTACCTGACACGATATCCGTTGAACTCAGGGTTAATCTTGAGGACTTGATACGCTGTCACAGGAAAGAGGAGGACCGGGGTCTAACCTGACCCTAAAACTGGGGTCCTAACTAATCCCTCACCTTGGAGGTACTGATAATGGTTCAGAGGTCCAAGTCTCCAGCCTAACCTAGTCTCCTATCAGTCCCTGAACCCTGTAATCAGTCCTAAGAAGGACCCTGATTACCACCAAAGGGATATGGGCTGATCTCTGCTAAATACACAGATTAGACATATAGGACAGACTGGAGAAAACACAGACTCGCATACACACTCAAACACAGAAGGAACATAAATGGTCTGGGATATAAAATTCTAAGCAAGTTGAGCTTAAAACAACTAAGGAGCTCTTTAACTTAAGTCTATACAGATTCAATCCTATCTGTGGTCTGCATGAAGAATTTCACTGGCAACTCCCAAAACAGACAACCAGGGATTTAAAGGAAACCAATCAACAAATAATCAATTGCAGCCGGGAGAAACTGAACCCAGTCCCAGAACCGAGCACAGACAGAATTAACTCCCTCACTGCCAAACACAAAGAAACAGCAACTCAGCTGTGAGAAGTCAGAATGTGCAACCGCGACGATCTTCGTGGCGATGCACACATGACAGTACCCCCCCTTCTACGAGGGGCCTCCGGACCCTTAGGGCCAGGTCTGCCCGGGTGAGTTCTGTGGAAGGTCCGAACCAACCGATCTGCGTTAATGTCAGACGCAGGAACCCACGTCCTCTCCTCTGGACCATACCCCTTCCAATGCACCAAGTACTGAAGGGACCGGCGATTCAGACGTGAGTCAATGATCTTTGACACTTGAAACTCCAAGTTACCATTGACCACCACTGGAGGAGGAGGTAGAGGTGACTGTATGACTGGTGCCACGTACCTCTTAAGTAATGACTTGTGGAACACATTGTGGATTTTAAACGTAGGAGGGAGGTCCAGACGAAATGCCACAGGATTAATTATGGAACTGATCCTGTACGGCCCGATGAATCTGGGACCCAGTTTCCAGGAGGGAACTTTAAGTTTTATATTCCTGGTAGACAACCATACCATATCGTTCACATACAGATCTGGACCAGAAACTCTCCTCCTATCAGCCATACGTTTATAACGGTTCCCCATAGCACTCAGATTATTCAATACACCTCTCCACACTGAAGCAAGTGACGACGAGAAACGCTCCTCCTCAGGAACCCCAGAAGGGCCCCCCCCCATTGAAAGTACAAAACTGGGGATGAAAACCATATGCCCCAAAAAACGGGGATTTACCAGTGGACTCGCTCCGCCTGTTGTTAAGAGCGAACTCTGCCAGAGGCAAGAAAGAAGACCAGTCCTCCTGGTTCTCTGAGACAAAACACCGAAGATAAGTCTCAAGGCTTTGATTCAGACGCTCTGTCTGACCATTGGTCTGCGGATGAAAAGCCGAGGAAAATGACAATTGCATCCCCCGACGTAAACAAAATGCCCTCCAAAATTTAGACACAAACTGAGACCCCCTATCTGACACCACATCAGAAGGCAACCCATGAAGTCTCACAATCTCCCCAATGAACACCTGCGCCAGAGTTTTAGCATTAGGGAGGGCAGGAAGAGCAATGAAATGTGCCATCTTACTGAATCTGTCAACAACCACCAGTATGACAGTTTTCCCTGACGACGGAGGAAGATCCGTAATGAAGTCCATAGACAAATGAGTCCATGGACGCTCCGGAAGTTTCAAGGGTAAGAGGGTCCCAGACGGACGGGTATGCGGGGTCTTAGAGCGAGCACAAACCCCACAGGACGCGACAAAAGTTATAACATCTTTATTAACGTTAGGCCACCAAAACCGGCGAGAAAGGAGATCTAAAGTAGCCTTACTCCCTGGATGTCCTGCTAAAGCAGAATTATGATGTGCCTCAATAACCTTTTGTCTCAACTGATTTGGGACAAACAGTCTCCCTGAAGGTCCTGCAGGGGCGTCCCCCTGAGCCTCTAATACCTCCTCCTCAAGCTCAGAACATACAGCCGACACTACCACCCCCTCCTGAAGGATAGGAATCGGGTCATCCGTTTTCCCGGCCCCTGGGAAACTGCGAGACAAGGCATCAGCCTTAACATTCTTAGACCCAGGGCGATATGTGACGACAAAATTAAACCTGGTAAAAAACAACGACCATCGAGCTTGTCTGGAATTCAGACGCTTAGCAGATTCCAAATACAGCAGGTTTTTGTGATCAGTAATGACGGTAACCGGGTGGACTGCCCCCTCCAAAAAGTGACGCCATTCTTCAAAAGCCAACTTAATGGCCAAAAGTTCCCTATTGCCGATATCATAATTCCTTTCGGCGGACGACAACTTCTTAGAAAAGAAAGCGCACGGATGCCATTTACCAGGGGACGGACCCTGGGACAATATTGCACCCACCCCTACGTCAGACGCGTCCACCTCCACAATGAACGGCTGTGATGCATCTGGTTGGATGAGAACGGGTGCCGAAGCAAAACATTTTTTCAAAGAGGAAAAAGCTTGGCAAGCTTTGTCCGACCTTTTAGAAAAATCCGTCCCTTTTCTTGTCATGTCAGTGAGAGGTTTGACAACAGATGAGAAATTACAAATAAATTTCCGGTAGTAGTTAGCAAACCCCAGAAAACGCTGCAGAGCCTTAAGATCCTCTGGCTGATCCCATTCAAGCACTGCTCTCACTTTTTCAGGGTCCATACGGAAACCGGAGGCTGACACCAAGAAACCCAAAAACTGAAGTTCCTGTACAGCAAATACACACTTTTCCAGTTTGGCGTATAGTTTATTGTCTCGCAAGATCTGCAACACCTGTCTCACATGCTCCTGGTGAGACACAAGATCTGGCGAGTAAATTAAAATGTCATCCAAATATACGACCACAAACAGCCCCACAAGGTGACGAAAAATGTCATTAACAAAATGTTGGAATACTGCTGGTGCAGTAGTCAGACCAAAAGGCATGACAAGGTTCTCATAATGTCCCTCCGGCGTGTTAAACGCCGTTTTCCACTCATCCCCCTCTTTTATCCTAATCAAATTATACGCCCCCCTGAGATCCAATTTAGAGAACCATTTGGCGCCCACAATTTGATTGAAGAGATCAGGAATAAGAGGGAGAGGATACGGATCTCGAACAGTAATCCGATTAAGTTCGCGGAAATCCAAGCAAGGGCGTAGGCCTCCATCTTTTTTCTTCACAAAGAAGAACCCCGCGGCTACTGGGGAAGATGAAGGTCTAATATGCCCTTTGGCCAGACTTTCCGAAATATAGTCTTTCATAGCCTGCCTCTCAGGACCAGAAAGGTTATATAACCTAGCTTTAGGTAACTTAGCATCAGGAAGTAAATTAATAGAGCAGTCATACACGCGATGAGGAGGCAACTCCTGACACCCCTCCTCAGAGAACACATCCCCAAAGTCCTCCAAAAAAGGAGGCAATGTACTAGGCACGACCGCACTGATGACTGTGTTCATGCAGTTACTTTTGCAAAACTCACCCCATTGGCTTATCTCTCTGGACTGCCAATTAATCACAGGGTTATGTTTAACCAACCAAGGAAGTCCCAACACAATAGGAGTAGGTAGACCCTCCAACACATAACAAGATAATTGTTCCCTATGTATCGCCCCTACCCGAATATCAATGTTATGGACCTCATGAACAAAGCTACCTTGGCCGAGAGGCCTGGCGTCAATGGAGAATATAGGGATTGGTTTGGCCAATACACTCAGAGGCATACCTTGAGCCTGAGCAAACTGAGCGTCAACCAGATTAGCCCCGGACCCACTATCAAGAAGAACAGAAAATCTCTCCACTCTCGTACCAACCACCATCTCCACTGGTACAAGGAACTGAGAAGAACTAGCGGACGAAATACATACTCCCAGGTTGTCGTCCACCACACAACCTGGGATTAACAGTTTTCCGGCAACTTTTTGCTCAACAAGGCACGGGATGGACATCCCCCAACAAAATGTCCCTCTTTCCCGCAGAAGAAACACCTTCTAGTCCTGCTGCGTACCACCAATCCCCTCCTACGAAATGATGTCCCTCCCAACTGCATAGGCTCCTCTGAACAGACAAGGGGAACCTCAACATAAGGGACTTTTGTAGTAGGTGGAGCAACTACTGGGGGCGGAGTTACCTCACCCCTCTCCCGAAGCCATCTATCAGTACGGATAGCTAGGGCCATAGCAGCCTCCAGTGATGGAGGAGAATCATACTGAGCCAAAACGTCCTTTAATTTGTCAGAAAGCCCATGACAAAACTGACTCCTAAGAGCTGGGTCATTCCACTGAGTATCTGTGGCCCATCTACGGAACTCAGAAGCAAATTCCTCCGCCGGACGATCTCCCTGCTGTATCTTACGTAATTTTGTCTCAGCAAGAGAGACCCGATCTGGGTCATCATATACCAAACCCAGGGCAGTAAAAAATCGATCTACAGACTGTAGAGCCGGGGATCCCGGAGGAAGGGAGAATGCCCAGGATTGAGGGTCCCCTTGTAGGAGCGAGATAACAATTCCCACTCTCTGCTCTTCACTCCCTGATGATCGAGGCCGAAGCCGAAAATACAATTTACATGCTTCCCGGAAGGTGAAAAATTTGTCTCGCCCACCAGTGAACCTGTCCGGGAGAGCTACTTTAGGTTCAAATCTGGTTTGCTCCAGGGGAGACAAAACTTTGGACTTAATGTCCGTCAGCTCCATGGATAATCCCTGCAACTGCAGAGCCAGCTGGGCTACTGGATCCATGGCAACTGGGGATAATTTTATTGGCCAGTGAAAATGTCACGCTGTCTAATGATATGTGTACGATGTCAGTAAACTATTCTTACAGAAACAACACTCTATACAACATATAGTTTAGCAACATCAGCATGTAAATATAGAATAGATTTACCTGACACGATATCCGTTGAACTCAGGGTTAATCTTGAGGACTTGATACGCTGTCACAGGAAAGAGGAGGACCGGGGTCTAACCTGACCCTAAAACTGGGGTCCTAACTAATCCCTCACCTTGGAGGTACTGATAATGGTTCAGAGGTCCAAGTCTCCAGCCTAACCTAGTCTCCTATCAGTCCCTGAACCCTGTAATCAGTCCTAAGAAGGACCCTGATTACCACCAAAGGGATATGGGCTGATCTCTGCTAAATACACAGATTAGACATATAGGACAGACTGGAGAAAACACAGACTCGCATACACACTCAAACACAGAAGGAACATAAATGGTCTGGGATATAAAATTCTAAGCAAGTTGAGCTTAAAACAACTAAGGAGCTCTTTAACTTAAGTCTATACAGATTCAATCCTATCTGTGGTCTGCATGAAGAATTTCACTGGCAACTCCCAAAACAGACAACCAGGAATTTAAAGGAAACCAATCAACAAATAATCAATTGCAGCCGGGAGAAACTGAACCCAGTCCCAGAACCGAGCACAGACAGAATTAACTCCCTCACTGCCAAACACAAAGAAACAGCAACTCAGCTGTGAGAAGTCAGAATGTGCAACCGCGACGATCTTCGTGGCGATGCACACATGACAACAGTTCCTATAGCGTCTTATGCTTGGGTGCGAGGAAAACACATGAGACACAGGTTGATATGAAATGACTTGTATTACTTCATACAAGCATGCAGAAAAGTTCACACAGTTTGCAGGAACAGCGACAGGAGACACAGCAGGCCAGAGTAACTTCAAGCTCTACAATAACTCTCCAAAGCAGGTTCAGGATCTCTTCTCTGTACCGTAATTCCTCTGCAAACATGGATTCACCAGACAGCAGGTTTCCAGAGTCCAAAAGTGTTCCAAAGTTCCTCAGTAGGAAATAGCTGGAGTCCAAAATCCTAGGTTTCCAGGAGTCAGGTCACAGGCTGACTGAAGCTTGATTCAGGAGCACTGATTGTTCAGCTGAGGCTGCTTAAGAAGCAAGAGGAGAGAATCAGGTCGGGAACATGAAAGCTGGAACCTCCATATTAACTGAGGGCAAGATAGCTGCAGCAAGACAGAAAGCAAAATGGCCGACGGAAAACTGAGTTTCAAGGAACATGTCAAAAGAGACAAAGAACCTTACATTCATCTTGTCTAACCGCCATTACATGTTTGGGGGCTTCCTATGTTCTTTGGGGATCTGCTCCGGGGCAGAAAGCTTTCCTCTTTCTATCTTTAGGTGTAGTTAACCTCTCAGGCTGTGAGGAGGCATCTAGGACCACGGCTGCCTTTAGTTGTGGTGGTTAGTCAGGGTACTGCAATCCGGTAGATTCCAACCTCTCTGGTGTATTGCCGTTTTTGCCTGCTCTCCTCAGCTACCAAATCATAACACAACGCCATGCTGTCCTGTCTTCTGTGTCCTGCATGAACAAGAAACAAATGTTAAATCACAAAGAAAAAGAAATTTATCTTCACACTATAACACCCAAATACAGCAAAAATGTGAAAACGACACTTGTAAATGGATAGGCCTCAACCGTTGAGCTAGATAAATTATCAGTACATGAAGGGATAAATTCAGCCATTTTATCTACATTTCACAATTATATTTTTAATTTCAAGTCCACTTTGGCATGTACATTAAAATGTGTTTTAATACAAAGGTACTTACATGTACGACAGGGGAGTCCGACTGGATCACTGGGTCTGGTTCCAACATGGAAGTCGCTTGTCTGGGTACTTCTTGGTCCCTTGTAAAAGAAAACAGCTCAAAGTACCACAATTTGGGAACATAAACATCTTTGGCCCCGGCTCCAGACTTGGTAGAATTTTGGACTTTGTTTAATTCTTTTTTGTAAACAGTGCAGAGGGCCTGAATACGTTTTTTCACCGATGACTCATCCACTGGTTCATCGGGATAACGGTTCTTGCACAGCTCCACCAGTTTTTGGTACGCCTCCTTCTTTTTTAGCCTTTTGCAGTAATCCGCCTACTTTATTTTCCACAGGCAAGGCATCGAGCGGTAAATCTCGATGAATTCCCGCAGAAATTCATGCTTATCGGCCATCTGTAATAAAAAAAAGGATTATGTGAGAACGGCAGAATGGTTAAATAAAATGCTTACATAGCCTACAACATAGAACACAGCAGGGAACATAAAATGGTGGTTGTGGGCGCAGCAGGAGAAAACAATGGCAGACCTACAGTCATGGCCAAAAGTTTTGAGAATGACACAAATATTATATTTTCACATGATCTGCTGCCCTCTGGTTTTTATGTGTGTTTGACAGATGTTTTTATCACAGGCAGAAATATAATAATTGCAAACATATGAGTAACAAAAGCTTATATTGACAGTTAAGGGTATGCCACACTAAACAATATCGCTAACGGGATCGCTAAAAAACGTCACTATTTAGCGATCCCGTTAGCGATGTTGTTCAGTGCGGCAGCTTCCAGCGACGAGCTTCCTGCTGTGATCTCGCTCGTCGCTGGAATCGTTCCGGACCCTATTTTCTCGTCGGCGCTCCGCTGGGTAAGTATCTAATCGCTGTGTGGCACCTTTTCTTAGCGATTTAGCGGTACTTTTGTACCGCTAAAGTCGTTAAGAAGATCGCTAACGGCGATAGCGTCGTTAACTATATCGCTAAATGCGGCAGCATTTAGCGATATAGAAACAATCCCGCTAGCGATCGCATTAGTATGCGTCGTTATTGTGATCGCTAGCGGGATTGTTTAGTGTGGCAGTACCTTTAGAATGAGTTAATGCATCAAGTCAATATTTGCAGTGTTGACCCTTCTTCTTCAGGACCTCTGCAGTTCTCCCTGGCATGCTCTCAATCAACTTCTGGACCAAATCCTGACTGATAGCAGTCCATTCTTGCACAATCAATGCTTTCATTTTGTCAAAATTTTTAGGTTTTTGTTTGTCCACCCGTCTATTGATGATTGACCACAAGTTCTCAATGGGATTAAGATCTGGGGAGATTCCAGGCCATGGACCCCAAATCTCTATGTTTTGTTCCCTGAGCCATTTAGTTATCACCTTTGCTTTATGGCAAGGTGCTCCATCATGCTGGAAAAGGCATTGTTGATCGCCAAACTGCTCTTGGAGGGTTGGGAGAAGTTGCTCTTGGAGGACATTCTGGTACCATTCTTTATTCATGGCTGTGTTTTTAGGCAAGACTGTGAGAGAGCTGATTCCCTTGGCTGAGAAGCAACCCCACACATGAATGGTTTCAGGATGCTTAACAGTTGGCATGAGACAAGACTGGTGGTAGCGCTCACCTTGTCTTCTCCGAATGAGGCGTTTTCCTGATGTCCCAAACAATCAAAAAGGGGATTCATCAGAGAAAATAACTTTACCCCAGTCCTCAGCAGTCCACTGCCTGTACCTTTTGCAGAATATCAGTCTGTCCATGATGTTTTTTCTGGAGAGAAGTGGCTTCTTTGCTGCCCTCCTTGAGACCAGGCCTTGCTCCAAGAGTCTCCGCCTCAGAGTGCGTGCAGATGCACTCACACCTGCCTGCTGCCATTCCTGAGCAAGCTCTGCACTGCTGGTAGCCCGATCCCGCAGCTGAAACACTTTTAAGAGACGGTCCTAGCGCTTGCTGGTCTTTCTTGGGCGCCCTGAAGCCTTTTTGGCAACAATGAAACCTCTCTCCTTGAAGTTCTTGATGATGCGATAGATTGTTGACTGAGGTGCAATCTTTCTAGCTGCGATACTCTTCCCTGTTAGGCCATTTTTGTGCATTGCAATGATGACTGTACGTGTTTCTTTAGAGATAACCATGGTTAACAGAAGAGAAACAATGATGCCAAGCACCAGCCTCCTTTTAAAGTGTCCAGTGGTGTCATTCTTACTTAATCATGACAGATTGATCTCCAGCCATGTCCTCATCAACACCCACACCTGTGTTAATGGAGCAATCACTGAAAAGAGGTTAGCTGGTCCTTTTAAGGCAGGGCTGCAATGATGTTGAAATGTGTTTTGGGGGATAAAGTTAATTTTCTAGCCAAATATTGACTTTGCAAGTAATTGCTGTTAAGCTGATCACTCTTTATAACATTCTGGAGTATATGCAAATTGCCATTGTTATGGAAATTTAATTAGGATAAATCTATCCTGAAGTGTTTGCTGGTGCCGTTCCCAATTCTCTATTAAATGTCTATTTGAGCGCTCAGAACAAAATGAGGACTGTCCACAACGGAAGTGTCAGTATAACAGTTCGTCAAGACCACTCATTTATTATTCATTCAAGGTTTTATACGTTTACAAAAAGGGGCTGGTTAGTCAATTAACATACAATTAAAAGCTGCTAGATTATTCGCTGTTCTAGTGTAAGTATGATAATTATGATAAAAGGGCTGAAGTTGCAGATTTATTGTTTACTGTTCTTTGCCCAGCATTCCTGTATGACTAATAAAGAAAACAATAGATATCTATTAAAACTCTCTGTACTTGTTCCTTATGAAGGCCAGGGTCATTTAAATCGACTGATTATAGCTGGCATCAGCTTTTGCATAGATATGTGTGAGCACAGGATTTTTAGCAAGTGAGATCTTAGTTAGATAACTGTGAATGCATATATATGAATATACTTTGAATATATGGTATACATATATATTTCCATGACACCATTAGAAAAAGTGAAGCAGTAGACTTTGTAAAAATTAATATTTGTGTCATTCTCAAAACTTTTGGCCATGACTGTAAATAAAAGTCATAGATGGACCACTACGGTAAAAACAGCAGGGATCTTAAAATGGTGGTGGTGAGCGCGGCAGGAGAAAACAATGGCAGACCAAACTAAAAATCATAGATGGACAACTACGGTAAAAACAGCAGGGATCATAAAATGGTGTGGTGGTGGCGCGCCAGAACAAAACAATGGCAAACAAAAAACAATGGCTAAAAAAAAAAATTGATGGATGATAACGGTTAACAACAGCTGGGATCTTAAAATGGATTTGTAAAATTAAATGAAAAAAAATTTAAAATTAAATGTGTCAAAAAAATACCTACCTTACAAGACTTGTTTGTGATCCTGAATAAAAAAAAAATCAGCGGGAAATGCAATAGCGCCACAAACTGGATCGCAGAAAAATTATATAAATAACGGCACAGACTGGATCGCAGCAAACGCAATAGTGGCACAGACTGGATCGCAGTAGCTGCAAAGAAGGCTAGCAGGACGCACTGGAACGATGCTGGAGATTTGAATGAACCGCTTCTGCTCGAGAGCAATGGAAAGGAGTGCTGGTACGTCGTCTTTTATGACGCGGTCATCCAATCACAAAGCGAGAGAGCTGTGACAAACAGTCATCATGACATATATAGTGACCACCAATCTGTGCTGAGGGGCGTGGAAAAGGTTGCGCTCAATCACGCCTATCGAGGTCGTGATCTTTAACAATACATGCTGTGTGGCACGTCCCAACGACCGCCGAAGTCGTTATACAGATCGCTGATGCGTCGTTGATGAGATCTTCCTGTTTGGAAGCTACTAGCGACCTTAAAGCGATCACACCAACGATCTCGTTAGCTTGCGTCGTTGTCATGATCGCTAGTGTGATCGCTTAGTGTGGCAGTACCTTAAGACAGTCTACTCGCTCATACAGAAACAACAAAAAACTGACTGACACATCCAAACTCATCTGAATAGGTGCATACCAGGAGCAGCTACCTCCATATACATACAATATACAAAAAAAAGTTGCACTCTATCGTGCTAAAGCATGTCAATGTGAAATATATAATATGAATAGCAATATGGCTTTTGAATATTAGGAAAAAATGAATGAGACGCTTTGCCCAAAATTTGGCCAAACAATGTCTGCCCATCAACCAACGTCAAAGTGGTCTCAAAAACTGATGGGTCCCTAACCAATGTAAGCACCTCTCTTATTCTGATGTCTGAATTCCTGGGTGAATGTATAGGAAAGATGTGTATCTTCGTACCGTATTAGCCAGTAGATAGAAAAATATTTAGACTTGAGAGTCCTCAGTGGTTGATACCTTTTAATGGCTAACTGAAAAGATGGTAACAAATTGCAAGCTTTCAAGACTACTCAGGTCTCTTCATCAGGTGAAGACTAATACAAAATCTGAAGAATCACATATTTATACATAACAAGACCTTACTCGTGATGTCTTATTGTAGTAGTGAAACTAGTGTCTCGATGGCCTATGCACTAGACAGGGTAAGTTCAGGGCCAGCTAGATCTTAGAGTTGCGATCGCGCCCAAGGGGAAGGACCTGTCTTGGGACAATAGGGAGTGCAGGGATAATATTCAGGTTTATGTTAGGAGGTGACCCATCTTCCTTCTCACTATAAGGCCTTCCTTGTACATCTTCTCTGGTGTTCCCCTTGTGTTTGCACCACACGCTGGGCGTCCTCTCGCCACCAGTGTGACAACAGCTATGAGAAGCAGGTCTCCAAATGGTGACTTTTTTGAGTAGCCCTTCACAGATTGGATGATACTGCTAGTTAAAGAGGTACCAAATATACGAGAATACCAAATATTGTACAGTGAGAACTCCCTAGATGTAAGTATGCTTCCTATAAGAGAGGAGGGCACAAGGTTTTGATGTGCCTTCTGTGGGAAAGCTTTAGCTGTCATTATACCTGTAATTGGGAACTCTGGGTGTTACTATTGAGGAGAAGTGCTGGATGTGGCTTGTGACCATCTCTCAGAGCTGAATGTGGTTCTCAATGTAAGAGAGGTAGGGGACCACTGCATTTAAACTATAGTTAGCTGTACCCATGATAATCGGTTGGACTGGCCAACTGTTGTGAACACGTTAGAGGCGACTTCGGAGCTGGGGCTCCCTCCGGTGGTTGCTGAGGGTAATGATCCAATTGCTGAATGGCTTTCAACTGGGTCCGAATGGTCTGATATAAGTGACCTGAACTCCCATCAGCCTTGCCGGTAATCAATTGTTCTTCCAGGTCTTGGTTTGAGCTCAGCTTGCATTCCTGCTTTCATTCAGATAAGTGACTTGCTGTTTTTTTTCCTCTGGTTGGATTTTCCTTGCTGGTTTGCTGCCTTGCAGTGGACTTCAGCCTGGTCCCCTTTTGGGGCCTAGCTCTGCATTTTTGCTCAGTTTGTGTTTGCACTTTTGCTCTGTTCCTGTGTCACTTTTTATTTGCTGAATTGCTGTGTGTTACACCAGAGCTCTTATTTAGGTGGTAGAGATCGTGTGATCTCAGGTTTTTTGATAATTAGAAGTGTTGGTATTTTTGTCAGGGTTTTTTGGGTTGCAGTCAGAATTCTTTCCTATACTTTTCTATCTAGACAGATTGGGCCCCAGCGTTTGCTCATTCTATTTTCTGTCTGTGTTCGTATTTTCTTCTTGTCTAACCGCCATTACATGTTTGGGGGCTTCCTATTTCCTTGGGGGTTCTGCTACGGGGCAGTTAGCTTTCATCTTTCTGTCTTTAGGTGTAGCTATCTCTCCGGCTGTGACGAGGCGTCTAGGATCACCGTAGGTACGCTCCACGGCTACTTCTAGTGTTGCGGTTAGTTTAGGGTTCTGCAACCCAGTAGTTTCCAACCTCTCTGGTGTATTGCTACTTTGGCTATTTTTGCTATTTCTCCTCAGCTACCGAAACATAACAGCCAACTGTGTACCATGTGTGGGGTTGTCCCAACTCTCCCCCAATAGATGATGTTGTGAGAGAGAGAAGGGTACGGCCTGTTGAATTCAAAGACCAATACTTTTGTTCAGCACGAAGATAAGCTGCTGCCAGTGGAGTCTGCCAGTGGCTCTCTCATGGAGAACACAGCCGTACTTAGCGTAGCGTTCATGTGTATGAGGAAATTGTCTGTTGGCAAAACGGTCAATCAGCCGATAGCCATCTAATGTGTATGGGGCCTTAATAGTATTCCTTATTGTTTTCTATGGAGCTCCTATCATATCATCTCACTTATCAGTAACACTTTACCTTTCCATGAGAAACAGTTAAAACAAGCTCCAAACATTTTGAGGTGATGTCACTGGGCGGCTGATTCTGCTGGAATTCCTGGTATGTGGCCTCTAGTTTCCTGGAAAGGGGTCGCACCCAGTGGATCAATTTCACACTCACAGCATTGGATGAAAAGGAAATAATGTTACCCTGACATGCATTATTAATTCCACTCATCTTTGTTTATGCTCTATCCTGTTAAGTAGTGGGTTACGTAAGACTGAGATGCCACCGTTATATTGAACGCTGCAGCGTCTTAGCTTGAATTGATCACGACTTTTGAATTCTGCATTTACCTAAGGGAAATTAATGTCATTTTGAATCGAGTTTTTTCCATAGTTGCACAAAATAATAAAGACAAATATATTGCTTGGATCTGTGATGCATACCGTAACTTCTAAAGCTGAGAACTGTCAACAGAAAGACAGCTCTCCTGACTCCACTACGTACAGAAACACTCAACTTATTAGAGAATTTGTATATGCAAATTGTCTCTTCAGGGAGGAAGAGGATTAGAACTCTGCAGCGCCACCGAGGGAAGCAGCCATCATACAAGTCAATTTATGTGATTTTAATGGGGAGAGATGCAGTAGAGTAGCTACCGGTGTGGTCGCCCCGCACTCAGAGGGGCCCGCCTGGAGCTACTGTTAACTATATCGGTGTGCACAGTGTGCTGATATAGTTAATCTCTGCAGTAAAGCAGGGAGACGATCTTCCTGCACTACCTCTCTCTGTTCTGTAGACCGCTGGTCTTTAAGCCTGGGTCATCATACAGTGTTTGGACCATTATGCTGTGTTTTGGGTGAGATGTGGTGACAACATACTGTTTATAGGGGAGTTGTGGGCCCATCATACTGTAAATAGGGGAGCTGGGCGCCAACTATACTGTGTAGATCAAACAAGGGAAAAAACAAAGGATTGCTAATGGGAGCAGGGTGCAAAAATGTGAAATAATCATATAATCAGTGAATTGAAGTGTAAGCCCTGCAACCAAAAGACTAGGACAGTATCACGGACAATCGGAAAATACCAAAGGGAAAACAGGAAAGAAAAAAATGACCAAAAAGTCTGAGAGGTAGTACAGTAATAATATAATATTTTATTAAATAGGTTAAAACACAGGAGTAATAATGGAAACAAAAGAGTCAATGTGTACCAAGATAGTTGATTAAAACAAGGCCGCACATCCACATTAGAAAATATGGCCATAAATGGTAAATGGAAAGATATAGTCAGGCCAAAGAAATTGCAATTCACAGTGTAAAAGTCAAAAATTGGGATTTAAAAATGCATGTGATTAAGCACTAAGCATGTGACTTATGAAGTTAATTGAAAATTGCTTGCGCCAGAATTTTTTATGGGCTTTATGGCAAAAGTAGTGAATACCAAACGTTTGGACACACCTTCTCATTTAAAGATTTTTCTGTATTTTCATGACTATGAAAATTGTAAATTCACACTGAAGGCATCAAAACTATGAATTAACACATGTGGAATTATATACTTAACAAAAAAGTGTGTAACAACTGAAATTATGTCTTATATTCTAGGTTCTTCAAAGTAGCCACCTTTTGCTTTGATGACTGCTTTGCACACTCTTGGCATTCTCTTGATGAGCTTCAAGAGGTAGTCACCGGAAATGGTTTTCACTTCACAGATGTGCCCTGTCAGGTTTAATAAGTGGGATTTTTGGCCTTATAAATGGGGTTGGGACCATCAGTTGTGTTGTGCAGAAGTCTGGTGGATACACAGCTGATAGTCCTACTGAATAGACTGTTAGAATTTGTATTATGGCAAGAAAAAATCAACTAAGTAAAGAAAAACAAGTGGCCATCATTACTTTAAGAAATGAAGGTCAGTCAGTCCGAAAAACTGGGAAAACTTTGAAAGTGTCCCCAAGTGCAGTTGCAAAAACCATCAAGCGCTACAAAGAAACTGGCTCGCATGAGGACCGCCCCAGGAAAGGAAGACCAAGAGTCACCTCTGCTTCTGAGGATAAGTTTAGCCGAGTCACCAGCCTCAGAAATCGCAGGTTTACAGCAGCTCAGATTAGAGACCAGGTCAATGCCACACAGACTTCTAGCAGCAGACACATCTCTTCAACAACTGTTAAGAGGAGACTTTGTGTAGCAGGCCTTCATGGTAAAATAGCTGCTAGGAAACCACTGCTAAGGACAGGCAACAAGCAGAAGAGACTTGTTTGGGCTAAAGAACACAAGGAATGGACAATAGACCAGTGGAAATCTGTGCTTTGGTCTGATAAGTCCAAATTTGAGATCTTTGGTTCCAACCACCGTGTCTTTGAGCGATGCAGAAAAGGTGAACGGATGGACTGTACATGCCTGGTTCCCACCGTGAAGCATGGAGGAGGTGGTGTGATGGTGTGGGGGTGCTTTGCTGGTGACACTGTTGGGGATTTATTCAAAATTGAAGGCATACTGAACCAGCATGGCTACCACAGCATCTTGCAGTGGCATGCTATTCCATACGGTTTGCGTTTAGTTGGACCATCATTTATTTTTCAACAGGACAATGACCCCAAACACACCTCCAGGCTGTGTAAGGGCTATTTGACCAAGAAGGAGAGTGATAGGGTGCTACGCCAGATGACCTGGCCTCCACAGTCACCAGACCTGAACCAAATCGAGATGGTTTGTGGTGAGCTGGACCGCAGAGTGAAGGCAAAAGGGCCAACAAGTGCTAAGCATCTCTGGGAACTCCTTCAAGATTGTTGGAAGACTATTTCCGGTGACTACCTCTTGAAGCTCATCAAGAGAATGCCAAGAGTGTGCAAAGCACTAATCAAAGCAAAAGGTGACTACTTTGAAGAACCTAGAATATAAGACATAATTTCAGTTGTTACACACTTTTTTGTTAAGTATATAATTCCACATGTGTTAATTCATAGTTTTGATGCCTTCAGTGTGAATGTACAATTTTCATAGTCATGAAAATACAGAAAAATCTTTAAGTGAGAAGGTGTGTCCAAACTTTTGGTCTGTACTGTATGCAAAGCAAATTTTTTGTTATTTGATCCCATAAATTTAATTTATGCTTATATTTTTCTCACTTCACCAACTAAGACTTTTTAGTACTGATGCATCACACACAAACCGGTTTACAAAAATAATTAAACACAGGTTATAATGTAACAAAATAGGTAAAAAGCCAAGGGGGTGAATACTTTTGCAAGTCACTGTATATAGCGGAGCTGTAGGACCATCTTACTGTGTATAAGGGAGGTGTAGGGGCATCATTTGGGACATTATTAAAAGTTAAGTGGACACTTATTATTATAGGGGTACTCAGAGTATTGTGACCGTCAAAGGTACACAGGGAACTTTATTACTTTCTAGGGGCAAAATGTGTACACTGTTATCTAAGGCACTTGCACAGGGGTTTAATATTTTCTGGGGGGATTTTAACATATAGATGGCACAAGGGAGACATTTTACTATGTCAGGGGCACAGTGGTGGGCCTTATCATATGGGGCAGTAAGAGGAGCCTTGTTATTGTGCCACACAGCAGGGGTAGTAATAGGGACACATACAGCAGCCGCCTAAATGTGTCTTTGTTGTAATCTCTGCAGATGAGTTGTAGCTGGAGAAGTTGCCATGTTGATCTGGGTCAGATTGAAAAGACAAGAAAAGTGGACAACTCCATCAGAAAGAACGTCAGATGTGTAATCTCCTATATGATCTGCAGCACTGGTATCTACTTCTATGTGGTCACTATATGGCAATAATATCAGTGTTGGTCTTTCTTGTAAAGATTCATTTTTAGTAACAGCGCGGTCATCTGCTGAGGTTCCCCTATAATCACAATTAGGGTGTGACACCATAGTTAAGGTTAGCTAGTTAGGGGCTCACTCAGATATTTCGCCCCCTCCCCCTGAGCTTATCCCCCTAGCTATGCCTCTGGACAGGAGAAAATCGCTGCTAGACTCCTCTTGAAAATAAAAGGATTCCCTGATGAAATTCTAATGGCCCAATTATTCTCTCCAAAGACATCATCTGTTGGGGGGGAGTTGGGAGGATCCCCTACAAATCGATGGGCTTGGCCTACTTCATCAACTGTATATGGGGGCTTTAAAATTATGCCAAGTAAAAAAAAGGTATATTATATTATATTTTATTTTTGTGTTGCACATTGAAACCTTGTTGGTGATCCATCTACCTCCAAAACAGGTGGAATTGTGCATAATGATGAATAATTGGACTGTAAAGGGCCCATACCTTGTTCTCTTCTCTCTGTGTCCGCCCCTGGTGCAGGGATCTTAGGCCTGAAAACATTGCTGTGATCTGCAAAGCTATACTGTACATACTGCTGTAAAAGTAGCCATGCATGTCATGTTAAAGTTCTGTTCACATCACGCAGAAGGCTTCCGTTGAAGAGATTTGTTGGGAGTCACTGACGTATGCCTCTGTACCAATGTACAGAATCTATGGCCTGGGAGCACTTTGTATCTCATCGGATACTACTGCATTCTAGAATAACTGCAGATTACACATACCTCTCCTCTGGCTAATGCTGACTAATTGCTTAATGGTTTGTTTCTTTCTCATCTCCTGGGGGAAACTTTTTTTTTCTAACACAATCCGCATCTTACAGATAACTTTCAAATGCACAAATTAGGTTCTTATTTCAATTCACAGATCAGAGTAAAATCGTATTCTTATTCCGAGTTCAGTAAGTATACAGAATGACTATTAAATTTTTCCCAAGGAAAACTCCATCGCTATTGGGCATACAAAGGGAGCAGAGGTGTCACGATCAATTTTTGGATTTGTGGCAGCTCTGGTTCCACTCTGTTTAAATGTTGCTTTTTCCTTTTGGGCCATCAGGGGTTAATGTCACTTCCCCCCCCCCCCTAACAATCTGGTGTAATTGCAGTGCTGCTGGGTCAGCTGATGTGGGTGGTGACCACTCCCACCATCCTTTAAAAGGTCACCTGATGCATCAGCTGACTGTCGGTCATAGAGCAATCTTCAGTGACTAAACCTTAGTGAGGAGCTCTCTGGGTGCAGTGGTGCTTCTGCTGGGTTCATTATCCTGCTGCCTTTATTCTGCTGTGTTGTTCTTTGCAGCAGAGAAAACTAAGTGTTTATTTCCTCTTCCCTTTCATGTTTGTCACTATCCCCTGTGTAGTAATATCTGCAGTGGTGAGGCTAGCACCCATCGCCGTCCAGTGCACTAGCCAAGGCAGAGTTAGGTGACAGTTAGGGATGAGGTATCCTGACGGTGGTGGGGTGTGAAGAACCCACTTAGGGCGTTAGGGGAGTGCAGGGACAGGCTCAGGCTTGAGCTCAGTGGTGTCCCTTCCTTCATTTCCCTATTGGTAAGGCCTTCCTCCCCCCTTATCCATCCCGTTGTTGGTTTGTTGTGCCGTCCGCTGACCGACATCCCCCATGGGGTCGCTTTATGTACCGTGACAAGAGGTGCACAGACTATTGGTGCAGCCACATTTGAGCCCAAGATGAAAGGGGGCTACATCTACTTCCCTCCAAAGTAGGTGGAAATCTGCATTCTGATTAGCTACTGGACTGCCAAGGGCCAATATACTGCTCTTACACAGGGGCCCTCTTCTATCTCCGGCACTAAGAGGAAGGTACATTATGCACCTATCGATTTTATGGGCTAAATCATATTACAGCATGAGCCCTAAGTTGGTGTTCACACAACATACAAAAAGAAAGTCCTGTGTGATGCAAGGACTTAAATCTGCAAATGTATGCACATGTTGTGGGTTATTTCCACTGCATATATATGGGTTTCGTAAAAATCCTATTCACTTATACTTTACTCAGCTGTCAGTATGGATGTGGCTACATCAGTGTATACAGCCTTGAGGGCAGCATACAGGGCTTTGTAATCATATTTATTTTAACAGCCTTCAGTTCAATCTTGAGCCATGACGTCCTGATGGATTTACGGTCTGTAGGAAGATCTATCTTGCACAAGCCTAGATAGGTCCACCAGGGTCTTCGCTGCCATTATCTTAATTGTATCAAGCCATTGGGTTGCTGGTCTTCCTCTTCACCTTGTTCTTTCTATTCTTCCAACCTGTCATGGTTTCTCGGATCAGGTAGTCGCAGGGTTAACTCGGTTGGCCTCTTTCTGGTTCCTGGGAGGCTTTTTATAGCCTCACTGTGAGGCCAATCTTTGTCGTTTATACTCTGACCCTTGGCTGAGTGTGTCTGACCCTGTTGTGCCTGTACCAGTGCTTTGTGCCTGGGCTACATTTCGTCTGTCTGGTTCTGATTTGGCTGTGTCCCTGTTACGAGTTTTGCCTGCCTCTTTTATACTGCGCTGCCCTCTCTGTGTATGACCCTTGGCTACGTCCTGACTACCCTCTGCCTGCTTCTCTTGTACTGCGCTGCCCTCTCTGTGTATGACCCCTTGGCTACGTCCTGACTATCTGTTCTGTCTATGCCCCTTGGTAACTTTGTCCCGTAGTTACCCTTCTAGGAGTTTTCCTTCACCTCCTAGCTCTCCGGAGCTTAGGCCACGCCCCCCGCAGTCAGGTGCTTCAGGTCCTATCTGGCCTGAAGCATTCTCTATCTGTTCTTGCTTCCTCTGAGAGACCTGTGGCTGGCTCCGCCCCTTGGCAGTCACGTGTTTTAGGTCCTGTTTGTCTGAAGCACGCATCTTCACCGCTGCTGCCCCGCTCCACAGGTATCTTTGGACACAGTTTGTTTACTCAGGACACGCGCACTGGCTCAGTGAGCAAGTGCAGTGTGGTGTTCCTGACACAACCATGATGTCCTTCTCCAGTGATTGGTCTCTTCATATGATGTGTCCAAAGTAGGCAAGTCATAGCTTGGTGATTCTTGCTGCGAGTGACATGTCTGGCTTGATTTGTTCCAAAATTGATTAGTTTATTCTTCTTGCCATCCATGCATTTCGATTCTTCTTCTGTCTTGTTTCTTCATGTCCAGGTTTCGCATCCATATGTTAGAATAGAAAAGACCAATCTATGTACGAGCCGTTTCTTCGTCGCCAGTGAAATGTTCCTTGATTTGAAGACTTTGTCCAGTGACTTCATTGATGATTTGCCCATAACTATTCTCCTATTGACTTCTGGTGTCATTGTATCATCTTGAGTTATCATCGATCCAAGTAGGTTGAAGTCCTTTACAACTTCTAGTTCGTCGCCGTCCATCTTAAATGTGTCCCGGTCGTATCTGGCTGTAATGAATATTTTTGTCTTTGTGTTGAGTAGCAGCCCCGTGTTTGATCTTTCCATCTTGACACTCCATAATAAATCCTTCATTCCGTCTATGCTTGTTGCGATCAATGTTCTATTGTATGCGTATTTAAGATTGTTGATGATTTATCCAGGAATTTTGATTCCTTCTTCTATTTTGGCAAGTTCAGCCTTCCTGAAAATGGCTTCTGAATATAAATTGAAGAGAAATGGTGGCAGGATGCAGCCTTGTCTGTTGCCTAGCTCTGCTTTAAACCATGCCGTGTCGCTATATTCCCTTCAAACTGCTGCTTCTTGGTCAATGTAAAGATTCCTAATAAAGCTGATCAGATGTTTCGGCACACTCATATCTTTCATGGTATTCCAAAGTTTCTGGTTATCAACAAAGTTGAAGGCTTCACTGTAGTTGATGAAGCAAAAATAGATCTTCTTGTTTTCTTTGGCCTTTTCCATTATCCACCTAATGTTAGCAAATACATCTCTTGTTCCTCTGCCTTTTCTGAATCCTGCTTGTTACTGCGACAGCTCTTTGTCAAAGTAAGGCTGTAGGCAGAATTCTTAAAATGAGCTCCTTTTTCAAATATATAGTGTCAATGCAAATAGATTTCCAATGGGCTAATAATCCAGCTAGACTCCAGCCATCCCTTCTATGTAGACCACAAAAAAATCGAGGTGGATTAGGCCTTCCGGATATAAAAAAGTATTATCTGTCTGCTCATATGTCTAGAGTTATAGATTGGTGCAAGCATGCTTCGGTGAAGCCATGGATACAAATAGAACAAAGCTTTTCAGAGGTCACTATAGCTGCTCTCCCCTGGTTATCTTCCATTTCCCAAACTTCGTTGAAATCTCATCCTACAATTAGTACTACATTCTGTTGCTGCTCCAGACCAGAGATACGCAAACTTCTTCCCATACCACTCTCTGTATCGCCTATTATCGGCTCTCCGTAATTCTTCCCTGGTCTGTCAGGCCCTGTTTTCAGACTTTGGATCTCTCTGGGAAAGTTTAGAGACTTCCAGATTGGCATAGATGATTGGCCTTCATTAGAGGCACTTCAAGCTATTATTGACACTTTGCCACTGTGCACATGGTATTCTCTCCAAATCCATCACTTTGTTTGCTCCCTTCCAAACTATGCTCAATACACACGAACCCTTTCCGATTTTGAAACTCTTTGTATCGCTGAAGTGGTGATTCGTGCACTCAATTCTAACTAACTCAATGGATCAGCCTCCCCTCAGATTTTTAACACAATGGGAAGAGGACTTGGGCAGGGTCTCACCCGGGAGCCATGACCGCGAGTGACCTATTCTGGGGCCTGATATTAATAGGCTGAAAAGGTCCATGTATATTGGCCTTTTTCCAGGATAACAAGACCAGCTTACAGCTGTCTGCTTTCCTTTGGCTGGTTATTAAAAAATAAGGGGGATCCCAAGTCATTTTTTTTAGGGTCACCCCATTTTTAATAAGCAGCAAAGGCAAAGCAGACAGCTGTGAGCTGATATGAATAGGCTGAGAAGCTCCATGATAATTTGGCCTTTACCAGCATAATAAGACCAGCTCACAGCAAATAGAAGCCAAATGGGGCCCAAACTTTTGTTCTGTAAAATGGGGGAAGTAAGGGGTAGGGGGCTGCAAAAGAAGCAAAATGGGGTAAGAGCAGGACAATTGCCCTGCAAATAAATGTGGATAGGGAAATGACTTAAATTAATAACAGAGAATAAAAAAAATAATTATCTTAGGTGGTGTAGGTGGAAGAGTGTCAGGGACACCGCACTGCACTTGCTCACTGAGCCAGTGCGTGTGTCCTTAGTGAACAAACTATGCCCAAAGATACCTGTAGCAGAGCTGCAGCAGAGATGACATCTGTTTCTCAGTAACAGGACCTTCCACATGTGACTGCTAGTGGGCGGAGCCGGCCACACGTCTCAGAGTCAGCAGTAGCAGATAGAGAATGCTTCAGAGCAAAGGACCTGCAGGCACGTGACTGCTAGTGGGCGTGGCCTAAGCTCCAGAGAGCTATGAGGTGAAGGAAAACTCCTAGAAGGGTAACTACGGGACACAGTTACCAAGGGGCATATACCGAACGGATAATCAGAACGTAGCCAAGGGGTCATACACATAGAGGGCGACGAAGTACAAGAGGAGCAGGCAGAGCGGAGTCAGAACGTAGCCAAGGGTCATACACGTAGAGGGCAGCAGAGTACAAAAGGGACAGGCAAAACTCAAAACAGGGACACAGCCAAATCAGAACCAGACAAACAGAACGTAGCACAGGCACAAAGCACTGGCACAAGCACAACAGGGTCACACACACTCGGCCAAGGGTCAGAGTATAAGCGACAGAGGATGGCCCCACAATGAGGCTATAAAAAGCCTCCCAGAGTCCCAGAGTGAGGCCATCCGGTTAACCCTAAAACCACCTAATCCCAGAAACTCAGCAGACCATGACAAAGAGGCAGGGGAGGGAATATCCAACACTGTTTGTGGGTTTTTAGGGAAATGAATGGAGCAGTAGTTAGGAGTAGGTAGAGGTAGATGTGGCAATGTATGTGGAACCGGCAGGGGAGGGGGTATCCAATACTGTTTTTGTGTTTGTTTGTTTGTTTGTTTGTTTTTGGGAAATGACTTAACCCCTTAAGGACAGAGCCATTTTGCAGCTTAATGACCGGGCCAATTTTTACAATTCTGACCACTGTCACTTTATGAGGTTATAACTCTGGAACGCTTTAACGAATCCCGTGATTCTGAGATTGTTTTTTCGTGACATATTGTACTTCACGTTAGTGGTAAAATTTCTTTGATATGACTTGTGTTTATTTATGAAAAAAACGGAAATATGGCGAAAATTTTGAAAATTTAACAATTTTCAAACTTTAAATTTTTATGCCCTAAATCAGAGAGATATGTCACACAAATTTCTTAATAAATAACATTTCCCACATGTCTGCTTTACATCAGCACAATTTTGGGACCAAAATTTTTTTTTGTTACGAAGTTATAAGGGTTAAAAGTTGACCAGCGATTTCTCATTTTTACAACACCATTTTTTTTTAGGGACCACATCACATTTGAAGTCACTTTGAGGGGTCTATATGATAGAAAATACCCAAAAGTGACACCATTCTAAAAACTGCACCCCTCAAGGTGCTCAAAACCACATTCAAGAAGTTTATTAACCCTTCAAGTGCTTCACAGGAGCTGAAGCAATGTGGAAGGAAAAAATTGACATTTAACTTTTTTTGCAAAAGCTTTACTTCGGAACCAAGTTTTTTTATTTTCACAAGTGTTAAAAGAAAAAATGAACTACAAAATTTGTTGTGCAATTTCTTCTGAATACTTCGATACCCCATATGTGGGGGTAAACCACTTTTTGGGCGCGTGGCAGAGGTCGCAAGGGAAGGAGCGCCGTTTGACTTTTTCAACGCAGAATTGGCTGAATGCCATGTCGCGTTTAGATAGCCCCTGATGTGCCTAAACAGTGGAAACACCCCACAAGTGACCCCATTTTGGATACAAGACCCCTTAAGGAACTTATCTAGATGTGTGGTGAGAACTTTGAACCTCCAAGTGCTTCACACAAGTTTATAACCTAGAGCCGTGAAAAAAAAAAAAAAATTTTTTCCACAAAAATGATCTTTTCACCCCAATTTTTAATTTCCCAAGGGTAATAAGACCGCAAAAGTTTTTGTGCAATTTGTCCTGAGCATGCTGATACCCCATATGTGGGGGTAAACCACTTTTTGGGCGCACGGCAGAGGTCGCAAGGGAAGGAGCGCTGTTTGACTTTTTCAACGCAGAATTGGCTGGATGCCATGTCGCGTTTAGAGAGCCCCTGATGTGCCTAAACAGTGGAAACCCCCACAAGTGACCCCATTTTGGAAACTAGACCCCCTAAGGAACTTATCTAGATGTGTGGTGAGCACTTTGAACCTCCAAGTGATTCACACAAGTTTATAACGTAGAGCCGTGAAAATAAAAAATCATATTTTTTCCACAAAAATGATCTTTTCACCCCAATTTTTATTTTCCCAAGGGTAACAAGACCCAAAAGTTTTTGTGCAATTTGTCCTGAGCATGCCGATACCCCATATGTTGGGGTAAACCACTTTTTGGGCGCACGGCAGAGGTCGCAAGGGAAGGAGCTCCGTTTGACTTTTTCAACGCGGAATTGGCTGGACGCCATGTCGCATTTGTAGAGGCCCTGATGTGTCTAAACAGTGGAAACCCCCACAAGTGACCCCATTTTGGAAACTAGACCCCCTAAGGAACTTATCTAGATGTGTGGTGAGCACTTTGAAGCCCCAAGTGCTTCACAGAAGTTTATAACGCCCGGGCGTGAAAATAAAAAATCATATTTTTTCCACAAACCTGATCGTTTAGTCCCCAATTTTTTATTTTCACAAGGGTAACAGGAGAAATTGGACAACAAAAGTTGTTGTACAATTTGTCCTGAGTATGCTGATACCCCATATATGGGGGGGGACCACTGTTTGGGCGCACGGCAGGGCTTGGAATGGAAGCAGCACCGTTTGACTTTTTCAAACCAAAATTGGCTGGAATTGAGATTGGACACCATGTCGCGTTTGGAGAGCCCCTGATGCGCCTAAACAGTGGAAACCCCCACAAGTAACACCATTTTGGAAACTAGACCACCTATGGAACTTATCTAGATCCGCTGTGAGCACTTTGAACCCCCAAGTGTTTCACAAAAGTTTATAATGCCTGGGTGTGAAAAAAAAAAAAAACAATTTTCCACAAAAATGATTTTTTAGTCCCAAATTTTTGATTTTTCACAAGGAAATTGGACCCCAAAAGTTGTTGTCCAATTTGTCCTGAGTACGCTGGTACCAAATATGTGGGGGGGGGGAAACTGTTTTGGCGCACAGCAGGGCTTGGAAAGGAAGTAATAACGTTTTGGAATGCAGACGTTGGTGGGGGTCATGTTCCGTTTGCAGTGCCCCAGATGAGCCTAAACAGTGGAAAACCCCCACAAGTGACCCCATTTTGGAAACTAGACCCATAAGGAACTTATCTAGATCTGTGGTGAGCACTTTGAACCTCCAAGTGTTTCACAAAAGTTTATAATGCCTGGGTGTGAAAAAAAAAAATCAATTTTCCACAAAAATGATTTTTTAGTCCCAAATTTTTGATTTTTCACAAGGAAATTGGACCCCAAAAGTTGTTGTCCAATTTGTCCTGAGTACGCTGATACCAAATATGTGGGGGGGGGGAACTGTTTTGGCGCACAGCAGGGCTTGGAAAGGAAGTAATAACGTTTTGGAATGCAGACGTTGGTGGGGGTCATGTTCCGTTTGCAGTGCCCCAGATGAGCCTAAACAGTGGAAACCCCCCACAAGTGACCCCATTTGGGAAACTAGACCCTTAAGGAGCTTATCTAGATGTGTGGTGAGCACTTTGAACCCCCTAGTGCTTCGCAGAAATTTATAAACGCAGAGACGTGAAAATGAAAAATCATTTTTTTTCTCAAAAATGATTTTTTTAGCCAGCTATTTTTTATTTTCCCAAGGGTAATCGGAGAAATTAGAACCCCAAAATTGGTGTGCAATTTGTCCTGAGTACGCTGATACCCCATATGTTGGGGTAAACCACTGTTTGGGCGCACGGCAGGGCTCGGAAGGGAGGGAGCGCCATTTGACTTTTTGAACGCCACATCGTGTTTGGAGACCCCCTGATGTGCCTAAATAGTGGAAATCCCTCAATTCTAGCTCCAACCCTAATCCCAACACACCCCTAACCCTAATCCCAACCCTAATCCCAACCCTAATTCCAACCCTAATTGTAACCCTAACCTTAATTATAACCTCAATTATAACCCTAACCCTAATTGTAACCCTAACCCTAATTCTAACCCTAATTATAACCCTAACCCTAAGGCTAGGTTCATTTTGCGTTTTACCAGCCCGTTCAACACATAGCGTTGACGGGCTGGTAATGGTATAGCATAACGCGATCGCATTATGCTATACCCGCTAGCGCAGAGGAATCAGCAGATGATTCATCTGCGCTAGCGGTGACGGAGCCCAAACGCTGCAGCCCGCGTCCGAGGCTCCGTCACTGAATGATGGCACGTCGCAAACGCATGCCGCTTTACGGCATGCGTCGCGATGCGCCCTCAAATGGGGGTGAATGGCAGCGTTAACGGACTGCGTTACACCGCGTTATACCGCGGTGTAACGCAGTCCGTCTAACGGACTGCCATAACGCAGTATGAACCAGCCTAACCCTAACGCTAATTATAACCCTTACCCTAAGGCTGCTTTCACACTTCCAGCGGGCGCCTGTCGGCGCCCCCGGCATTTTGCCGCAGCGCCGCATCAGAAAACCTGATGCGCCGCCGGCGGCCGCATGCGGTTTTTTGCCGGATGGTTTCTGATGCCCGGAGACATCAGAAACCATCCGGCAAAAACAAAAAACGTTACATGCAGCGTTTTGTCCGGCCGCCGCAATGTACATTTGCGCCGTATCCGGACAAAACTGGATGCAACGCATTGACATGCGGCGCCATCCGGCGCTAATGCAAGTCAATGCAAAAAAAACGCATGCGGCGCATCAGATTTTCTGATGCGGCGCTGCGGCTAAATGCCGGGGGCGCCGTTAGGCGCACACCGGATGTGTGAAACCAGCCTAATGCTAACCCTAACCCTAATTATAACCCTAACCCTAATTATAACCCTAACCCTAACAGAAAAATGAAAATAAATATAATTTCTACTTTTTATTATATGTCCCTAACTAAGGGGGTGATAAATGGGGGGGTTATGTACTGTTTTTTTTATTTTGATCACTGTGATAGTTTATCACAGTGATCAAAATGTACTTTTATGAGAATGAATGAAAAAAAATTTGAATCTGCCGCCAAAGCAGATCGGCGGGCGCACTGCGCATGCGCCCGCCATTTTTGTTTTGCAGGGAGAAGAAGCCGGGATCCTGGGGCCTGCGGGAGGACGGAGGACACCGGTAAGTATACGGGGGGGCGATCGGGGACCGGGGGACCTTCATCTTCTCCCCTCTGATGTGCGATCACATCAGAGGGGAGAGAAATCATTTTTTTTTTTTTTTTTTTTTGCGATCGCGGCTATGCTTGCATAGCCGCGATCGCAACACCGGGATCGGTGAATACCGACCCGGAACATGTTCTCTGGGGTCTCGGCTACCCTGGTAGCCGAGACCCCAGAGAATATTTGCACATCCCCCCACCAGCACAGCGGCACATAGCGGCGGGCGCACTGGGCATGCGCCCGCCATTGTCTTAACGGCGCCGGCACCGGGGGACACCGGAGGGTCCGGGGGCCACATGGACCTTATTGGGGGCCACATGGGGGTCCCGGGGACCCTTTTTCTCTGTCCTCTGATGTCCGATGACATCAGAGGACAGAGAAATTAAATGGCACAACTTTTTTTTTTTTTTTTGTTGCGGTCGCCGTTATAGGGTTAATAACGGCGATCGCAACATCGGTGTCGGTAAAAACCGACCCGATTCATGTTCTCTGGGGTCTCGGCTACCCCCGGTAGCCGAGACCCCGGAGAAAATGCGCCTCTGGGGGGCGCTATTCACTTTTTCCACAGCGCCGTTAATTAACGGCGCTGTGGTTTAAGTACCCTTAATGACCGCCGTTTAAAAGGCGTATCGGCGGTCGTTAAGGGGTTAAAAGAACATAGAATGAAAAAAAATAAATAACAATCTAGAACCAGGAGGCGGAGGTCCAAGTGGAGGAGGTGGACATGGCGGTGTAGGTGGAGTAGGAGGAAGCCAACACTGTTTTTGTGGGTTTTTTTGTTTTTAGTTTTTTTTTCTTTTGTTTTTTATTATTAAGGTAGGCTCCCAAATTAAATGAAACAAATAGCAAATAGAGTATAACAATGGATGGGTGTTGCTGGTCTTGTTGTCCAGTCAGCCAAAGGTATGGTTAATTTTATTGACTGTTTGTTTCCTCACATTGGCTATTGGCATGCAGATGCGCCTTTCTGTGATCGCACCCATGCAGTGCTAAACACACGTTCCGACAGTACACTTGCAGCAGTGCAGGCCATTACCTTCAAGGCATAAAGGGCAAGCTCAGGCCATGTGTCTGTGCTGAAGTTACATGGGGCAGACCCATCACCTACTGTAGTATATGGAGACACGTGGACCCGTACTGTTCCACCATGTTGTTGTAACGCTGCCTTCTGATAATACGGAACATTTCAGATGGTGGTGCCGGATGTTGTGGCATGCTGAGGAAGTTTTTTCACAGTTCGGCCTTTTGAGGTGGTGGCGGTAACCCAGCTGCCTTGGTGACTTCCTCCTCCTCTGCCTTGTTCTTCCACTGCCACCAGGTGGGAACGTCGTCTGTAGTGCCTTTACCAGTGTGCACTTGTATTCATGCATTTTGCAATCCCGCTGCAGTGACGGAAGTAAGGATGGTATGTTGTCCTTGTAGCGGGGATCCAGCAGGGTGGCTACCCAGTAATCAGCAGTGGTAACAATCCAGACAACTCGGCGGAGGTTGCGCAGGAACAGCAGCATGTATTGGCTCATGTGTGCCAAGCTGCCCAGAGGCAACGACAAGCTGTTCTCTGTGGGAGGTGTATGGTCTGGGTCCTCTGTATCCCCCAGCCATGCTTCATGCCCGTGAGCTGCTTTGAGTGCCACCCTACTGTGAACACGGTTCTTCCTCCTCCAAAACTGTCCCCTGGCTGGATAGTTGTGAACCTGGCTGCTGTTGGCATAGGTACCCACCTTCTGAGCCATGGGTGTACGACAGGCCTGATAACGGTGTGAATGGTCCCTGTTCCTCCTGCACCTCCTGTGCCACCACCTCATCTATGATCGCTTAGGGTGGGTTCACATTGCGTTAGGTGCCATCCATTAAACGCATCCGTTCATAGCGGCACTAACGCTATGTAACGGATGCGTTAACGCACCCATTGGCCTCAATTATATTAACACATTGTAACGCATGCCAAATTCGGCATGCGTTACGCGATGATGCGTTAATTTGTGACGGACCTCGAATGCTGTTTGCAGCGTTTTGGGGTGCGTTAGGTCTAACGCACAGCGAACAGACGCATTAGCTGTGCATAGACCTGTATGGCTAACGCATGGTAACGCATGGTAACAAAATGCTACCATGCGTTAACGCATACGTTAGCGCTAGGGGTATGAAGATGTCAAAAACGACATCAGCGTTAGCGCATCCGTTTAACGGATCCATTAAATGGATACCCCTAATGTGAACCTAGCCTTAAAGTGTTTTTTTCCAGCAGGCATAGAAGTAGTATAGTAACGCTCATGATGGCGTCATCAGCGCTGGCCATGTTAGTGGAGTATTCAAATCAGCGCAACACAGCACACACGGCCCACTCATTGCTGGTGAAGTGGTATTCTGTAAAGCGACTCACCCGGGCCTGCTGCAGCTGAAAGTCTGCTATTGCCTGCTGCTGCTCGCAAAGTCTCTCCAGCATATGCGAGGTGGAGGTCCTCTTTGTTGGTACATCACATATGAAGCAGTGGGTGGGAAGTCAGAAGTGATGCTGCAGCACAGACAGGCGAGCAGCAGCAGGGTGAGAATGTCAAAAGCGCACACATATTGCCTGCACTTTCAGCAGCAGCGCTGATATATATGGTTAATTTTAAAGAAGGTCTGCACCACCAAATTCATCACATGTGCCATGCAAGGAATGTGCATCACACCAGCTAAGTCCACAGCTCCTGCATGGTGTGTGATTTGTCCTCCAAATGGATGAGTTTCAGAACAGCCTGCTTTCGTTTCGCCCTGGTTGTGTTGAAGTTGGTGGTGCAGGTCTTACTGTGACCAAATGAGGAGGTGGTGGAGGAAGCAGAGGAGGAGGCAACAAGGACAGAGAAATGTCCAGCAATCCTCGGTGGTAGGACATGCGCTAGAACGCTTCTGCCTCTGTCTCAGCCAATATTGTATTTACCCAGCGAGCAGTTAGGGCGATATAACTTCCCTTTCCGTGCTTACTTGTCTACGTATCGGTGTTTATGTGAACCTTGCCACGAGGGATGTACATAGAAATCATGGGACCCATTGCAGAAGTTCTAATCGCCCCCCTAACAAAAAATAAGTAAATAATTGCTAGGGTCACAGAAGAAGTAAAGATGTATATCTTTGTACCGTGTTAGCCAGTAGATAGAAAAATATTTAGACTTGAGAGTCCTCAGTGGTTGATACCTTTTAATGGCTAACTGAAAAGATGGTAACAAATTGCAAGCTTTCGAGACTACTCAGGTCTTTTCATCAGGCAAAGATAGGGTCACAGAAGAGCATATCTCAGAACTTTCCAGTCTTTACATAGTAATTTTCCTCCTGCTGAAGTTCTAGATTCCTCTTTCATTGCCCCCATGAAGTATGATGCCAACAAAAGTGCCTCCCAAACACAGTATGATAGCCCCATGGTGAATTCCTCCACATGCACAGTATAATGACCCTATTGTACCCCACATCTACTCCAAAGTTAAAGTATGGTAACCCCAACACAGTATGATCCCCAAACTGTGACCCCCCCCTACCAGGTCCGGCGTCAGCATCCGGCATACCCGGGCAAGTGCCGGGGCCCTGAGCAGGTGGGGGGGGCCCACTCGCCGTCGGGCACCCCGTCGCCCGTTATCGGATAAGAGCGGTACCAGCGCCACCACTGGGCCCCCCCCACTTGCTCAGGGCCCCTGCAGTAGCCGGCGCAATACTCACCTCTCCCCGTACCTTCGCTGCCGCAGCTCCGGGCTCCAGGGGGCGCCTGCGCTTCCTCTCATAGCAGCGCCGCTGAATGACGTCATCATTCAGCGGCCGCTGTGGCAGAGAGAGCGCGGACGCCGGACAGGTGAGATGTGAAGTGTATGTGTCTGTGTGTATCAGTGTGTGTGTATGTAGTGCGGTGCTTTGTGTGTGTGTGTGTGTATGTGAGTGAGAGAGTGCTGCGGTGCTGTCTGTGTGTGGTTCTGTATGTGTGATGGTGGTGGGGGAGGCAGTGATGGTGGTGAGGAGGCAATGATGATGGGGAGACAATGATGATGATGATGGGGAGGCAGTGATGGTGGTGAGGAGGCAATGATGTTGATGACGGGGAGGAAATGATGATAATGATGGGCAGGCAATGATAATGATGGGGAGTCAATGATGATAATGGGGAGTCAATGATGATAATGGAGAGGCAATGATGATGATGATGATGGGGAGGCAATAATGATGGTGATGATGGGGAGGCAATGATGATGATAGGCAGACAATGATGATGATGGGCAGGCAATGATGATGATGATGGGGAGGCAATGATGATGATAATGGGGAAGCAATGATGATGATGATGGGGAGTCTTTCCACAGCGCCCTTTCCTGAGCCGTAACAATGCAGAACGCCGCACAGTGCAGAGGAGAGCTCCATATTCTGTATGGAGCATTATATGTGGACCAGTATCCTGTATGGAGCATTATATTGGGTCCAGTATTCTGTATGGAGCATTATATGGGGGATGGTGGGGTGACATCCTGCATGGGGTATTATATGGGTGATGAGGGGGAAACTATGTGGTGCCCATAATATTGTATGGAGGACTGTACTGTCCAGTCTGTACTGTGCGCTGTGAGGATTCGGCGGTTTCTGAGCTATTGTACAATTTACAATAGATATCAGTCATGTAATGGAAGAAGAGAAGTGTTTGGCATTGTACTATACCCATATTTCTCTGCAGTATCTGTGCATCATGAATCGTGGTCTGTGTTAAGGGGGCCCACTGAGACTCTTTCGCCCGGGGCCCATAAAAACCTGGAGCCGGCCCTGCCCCCACACAGCCCTACATGCAGTATAATGGCCCCACACCTCTCCACACTGCATAATTGCTTGCATACAGTATAATGGCACCCACATAGCCCTTCAAATATTATAATGGCCCCACATTGCCTTCCATATAGTATAATGGGCCCCATATAGTCCTCAATAGAGTATAATGTGCCCTCATAATTCTCCATATAGTATAATGCACTTGCCATGGTCCTCCACTGAATATAATGCACCCCATGGTCCTCCATAGAATATAATGCATCTACCATGGTTCTCCATACAATATAATGCACCCATGGTCCTCCATGCAATATAATGCACCCCCATGGTCTTCCATGCAATATAATACACCCCTTGGTCCTCTATGCAATATAATGCACCCCTCATGGTCCTCCATGCAATATAATGCACCCCCATGGTCCTCCAAGTAATATAATGCACCCCCATGCTCCTCTATGCAATATAATGCAGCCCCCATGGTCCTCCATGCAATATAATGCACCTCCCATGGTCCTCCATGCAATATAATACACCCACGGTCCTCCATGCAATATAATGGACCTCCCATGGTCCTCCATGCAATATAATACACCCACGGTCCTCCATGCAATATAATGCACCTCCCATGGTCCTCCATGCAATATAATGCACCCCCCATGACCACCTTCAAATATTATAATGGCCCCACATTGCCTTCCATATAGTATAATGGGCCCCATATAGTCCTCAATAGAGTATAATGCGCCCTCATAATTCTCCATATAGTATAATGCACTTGCCATGGTCCTCCACTGAATATAATGCACCCATGGTCCTCCATAGAATATAATGCATCTACCATGGTTCTCCATACAATATAATGCACCCCATGGTCCTCCATGCAATATAATGCACCCCATGGTCTTCCATGCAATATAATGCACCCCTTGGTCCTCTATGCAATATAATGCACCCCCATGGTCCTCGATGCAATATAATGCACCCCCATGGTCCTCCAAGTAATATAATGCACCCCCATGCTCCTCTATGCAATATAATGCAGCCCCCATGGTCCTCCATGCAATATAATACACCCACGGTCCTCCATGCAATATAATGCACCTCCCATGGTCCTCCATGCAATATAATACACCCACTGACCTCCATGCAATATAATGCACCCCCATGACCACCAGTAACTGATTTAAAAAAATAAATACAATATTCACCCCTCCTCGTTCCACCTGATACTCCAATTTCCTGAGTGTGTGGTGTGAAGAGCTGCACATGTCAGAACAGTGAGCGCACTGCAATGATGGAATCGCACCCGCCGCTCTAACACGTTAGACACTACGGCTGAATGATGGGTTGGCGTGACAACCAGAGGTCTCATGTAGACCTCTATGGTTGTCACTGCCGGATTGCTATGAGCTCTGCCCTGTGGTCTGATCATCGCCTGTATGTAGCAGAACCGATCGGGCTATTGCATCTTCTAGTCTCCCATGGAGACTATTGAAGCATGTCAAAAGTAAAAAAAGTTTTTAAAAATATAAAAAAAAAAATAAAAGTTCAAATCACCCCCCATTCGCCCATTCAAAATAAAACAATAAAAAAATCAAATATACACATATTTGGTTTCGCCGTGTTCAGAATCGCCCGATCTATCAATATAAAAAAATAATTAACCTGATCGCTAAACGACCTAATGAGAAAAAAGTAAAACCGTCAGAATTTCCTTTTTTTGGTCGCCGCAACATTGCATTAAAATGCAATAACAGGCAATCAAAAGATCATATCTGCTCCAAAATGGTATCATTAAAAACATCAGCTCAGCACGCAAAAAATAAGCCCTCAACCAACCTGAGATCATGAAAAATGGAGACGCTATGGGTATCGGAAAATGGCGCAATTTTTTTTTTCAACAAACTTTGGAATTTTTTTTCACCACTTAGATAAAAAAAAAAGATCCTAGACATGTTTGGTGTCTATGAACTCGTAATGACCTGGAGAATCATATGGCAGGTCAGTTTTAGCATTTAGGGATCACAGTAAAAAAGAAACTGTGGAATTGCACTTTTTTTTTGCTATTTCGCCGCACTTTTTTTCCCGTTTTCCAGTATGATATGTTAAAACCAATGGTGTCGTTCAAAAGTACAACTCGTTCCACAAAAAGTAAGCCCTCACATGGCCATATTGACCGAAAAAAAAAGTTATGACTCTGGGGAAAAAGGGGAGCAACAAACGAAACCGCAAAAACAAAAATAACTCCGGTTATGAAGGTTTTAAAATGGAAACCTCAGGGCCTGATGCATTTCTATGTATGAAAACCTCCTTTTTTCATAGAATCCTATGAATAAGAGTATTTCCTTACACCAGAAACGCGTCAGTCCTGAGGTTTCCATTTTAATGTTTTTAATCAGTTTTAATTAAAGAATCAATTTTTATCATATCCTGAATGGTTGTGCTGATGATTTTCTCCCTCTTTCTACCAAATCGACCACATCTTCTCCCTACAGCAGCTACACCATCATCACCAGCAGCACCATGACCACAACCCCTATTTAATGCTCTCTTCATGTTTTCCCACTAAAAAAATTAACCGTAGAGATGCCCTCTATTGTCCATGCCCCCATCATCTCCCGCCTTGACTACTGCAACCTCCTGCTCTGTGGCCTCCCTCTGACACTCTTGCACCCCTCCAATCTATACTAAACTCTGCAAGATCCTCACAAGATCTCCTTCTCTACTCCCCAGGCTTTGTTTCGGGCACGCCGCACCAGGCTGTATTATATTACTGGCACACTGCACCAGCCTATATTACGGGCACGCTGCAACAGCCTGTTATGGCACTATACATTTTTTTTTAGACCCTCTGCGCCAGGCTCTGAAGACAGAATGGTGGCGCAGCACGTGTTTGCTGCCTTTATTCAGGCTAGGTCATGTGGTGTGCCGGCCAATCACAGCCATGGCAATACTTGGAAGAGCTGTGATGGGGCCCACGACCTTAACACTTGTTTCAACAAGCTTTATTTAGCTGACAGTAACACAATCTTGTGTTTAGAAGTCCTATATCTGTTTAGAAGACATATATCCTTTCATATGCTTTTAACCCCTTCATGATGCAGCCAATTTCCTTTTTTACATTTTCGCTTTTGCCTCACGTTTTCCCAGAGCTATACATTTTTTATTTTTCTGTCTACATAGACATATGATGGCTTGCCTTTTTGCAGGACGAGTTACAGTTTTGAATGACACCAGTCATTTTACCTCATATTCACTGAAAAAGAGAGAACACTAAGTGTGTAAAAATTGTGAGAAAAAAGGGCAATTCTGACATTGTTCTTTTGGGAACTGTTTTTCCGGCATACATGGTGTTGTAAAAATGTCATTGCAGTTTGATTCTGCTCATCAGTATGATTACGGCGATACCAAACATGTCCATTTTTTTTTGTTATTTTAGCGGTGGAATAAAAATCATACGTTTTAAAAAAAAAATCGGGGAGTTGTGTCGCATTTTTTCCGAGACCCATAACGTTTTTATTTTTCCGTCGATGGGGCTGTGTTATGGCTTATTTTTTTGCAGGGCGAGATGACATTTTTATTGATGCTGTTTTGGGATAGATGTGATGCTTTGATCGCTTGTTACAGGATTTTTTTGTGGTATTGCAGCAAACAATAAAACGTAATTTTGGTGTTCATGAATAGTTTCCTTTTACGTTGTTTACCGATCCTGTTAACTGTTTTTATGTTTTGATAGATCTGACTATTCTGAACCCGGCGATATCACATGTATTTTTTTTTTTAGTTATCTTTATTTTTAAAGAGAGGTGATTTGAACTTTCAAGTTATATTTTTTTCATATTTTGGAAAACATTTTTTTTTAAATTTTCACTCTATTTACTCCCCTTAGGGGACTTGAAGCTGCCACCGTCTGATCACTTGTGGTACAGACAGCCATGACCTGCCAGGTATGGAGCACGCTCAGCCCGTGAAGCCGCTTCATACACCCGCTACCGACTAGTGCCGTACATGTCGTGAAGAGGTTAATTATCTTCTGCTGTTGTTTTCCATTTCTATATCTTCTATATTATTATAATACACACACATCCTAGGTTATTCAGGTTTTTTTTTTGGCTTATGAGTACAATTATATACACTGTACATATTAGACAAACATAAGAAATAAAGAGATGTGAGCAAGAAGAATGCAGAAATACAGGAAACGTATGGCTAGATTCCTCCTGCTGTATTTTCTCTCTGGCCCCTAGAGGGCTCCCTTGCAGTGTTCTGCTTGTTATTTGCCTTGCAAAGCTGTGTTTGTTTTTTTTCCAGGGTTTAAAAAAAAAAAAAAAAAAAAAATTATTATTTTTAACTCTTAAGATCCCAACATACATTTTTTTTTTTGCTGAAATAATCAGATTCAGAACATAATGCTTTGCGCATATCTAAGACTATCTTCACATGTGCATCCACAGCAGATTTGTCATATTTCCAAGGAAAAACAAAATCATAGAATGCAGCAGTTTTCTTGTTTCGGGTGGAAATGATAGGCCCTAATACAAGTCAGTCCACGAGGTCCATCTGGTGCACACAAGGTGACAGGTCTGGTCCATGACGTAGATTCGAACGGAGCTGAAGTGTAAACCAGTGTGTAGTAATGAAGGAATCGCAGAGTATTTACAGTGCTGCAGGATCAGACAAATACGGTTAAAATATATAATATTCATTTTATTACATTTTTTTTTTATTACAGCTGTTAGTACTTTGCTTAGAAAATTGTGCAGGTCGTAGCACAATTCTATTGTGCATTTTAATATTTGCCCACAATTTTTGGAATTAAAATGGCATCAGAAATGATGGAACGTGCAGTGTTTTTTTATGGGAAATATTTTTTTACAACAGTATGTAAGAAGGAAAAAATAGTGTACACCTGATAGTAGGGTGACCCTGATGAAGCTAAGATGTGGTGGCGATACACATGGGAACTTACATCATCAGGCATTTTTTCTTTTTTTTTTTCTTCTTTACGGTACCTTGATCTTTTCTGGCTGTACTTTGCATCTTAGGGCTCATACTCACATGCGTGGAAATCGTCCGATGCTCGCATGTGACATCCCAGCTCTGGCACTGGCACTCGCTCCACTCCAGAGTGCCGGCGCCAGAGCTGGGATGTCACATGCGAGCATCAGAGGATTTCCACGCATGTGAGTATGAGCCCTTATTCTTATATTTTGCACCTTTTTTTAAATTAGTATGTGTCTGGACTCATTATATTTTTGGTCATTTGCTATTCACCTTCATTATATGCAGTGGCATAACCAGAGTTCTCAGCCACACATCCAGCTGAAGGCAGCGGGATCCCCTCCCGCACAGGCCCCTCGTTACGCCCCTGATTATACCATCCTTGTTGATTATTGTATCAGTGTTTTTCTCATTTGCATTTATATGTGACCTATCTGCATTTTAGTTACATATGGTGTACTGTATTCACGGCGACATGCGGTAAATAATCTTATTTTTGGATTATTATATCCATCCCCTGTCTGTTTTTATTCATATATAATTGGCTGTCAGTATTGTATTGCTTTCCAATAAATATTGTTCATTTACCTACTATCAGGTGTGCACTCTTTTTTCTGTGCCGCTTTTCACTTTTATTTTATTTTTTACATACTTCATTCCTTGCACAGATCAGTAGCCCCTATTTTGCCATAGATTTCTTGATGTGCCCACTTCATCCTATTCTATTGTTTGTATGTATTACAACAGTAGTCGCATAGAGTAGGATGCAAGGAGAAGAATATTGATCAAACTATTGTAAGTTTCTCCAACAGGCTGAAAAAAGTTGAATATACCAGAATTACAGAACTTTTTTATAATCAATAAATAGTGAAAGATGGCAGTCTAGAGTCGAGAATTGGAGTAAGGGCTCACTCACATGAGCGTATAACACAACCGAGTGCTATGTGATGTTTTGTCAGATAGCACTCGGCCTAGTATTACACTGTGCGGCAGTGCAGATCCGCTATTTTCTTCTCATACCGATTCACCATGAGAAAAAAATCGCAGTGTGCTGCGAGTAGCTCTGGAATTTGGATCACACGTACAAGTCTAAGAGTGTGTGTGAAACATCGGACTGCACTCGGATATCAGCCGAGTGCAGTACGACATCCGCAAACAGACAATGGAGAAGATGGAGAAATCAAGTTCTCCGTCTTCTCCACATCTGTCCTCTGATTCTTACACTCGAGAGAATCGGATCACAGTAAGATGACACTTTGATCAAACTCTGACAGGTTTTGAGCTGAGTATCATTAGCATAATCGGCCCCATTCTCTCTTATGAGACAGCATATGACTGTCTGACCACAGAGACAGACTGGCGTATAACTCATGCGATGGTCGCATCACACGGCCCAGACTGGCCCGCTACTTCTGATCTGAGCATGACAGCGTGATATATTTCTATGCAGCTGTCAAGCTCAGGTCAGGAGAGCAGATGGTCATTTCGAGGTTTACGATGCGATCCTCTGCGAGTTATACTGCAGTCTGTCTCTGCACTAAGGGTTATTTCAGGTTGTAAACTAAAGAGGGGGAATTTCAAGTTTGAAACAAATTTAAAGGTTTGGATTGTGGGAGAAAGTCTGATGTATTGGGGTAGTAAATCCTAGATTACGGTTGAAGCATGTGAGAAATCTTAGAGACAGGAGGAAAGCAATGAAAAATGATTTTGTGGATTGCCTTCTATGTCAATTTCAGGATCTTGCAATTTAGGAGATTGCTCTAGTATAGATCAGATAAACAGGTGGACAGCAGTGTGAGCGGCCTATTCTTACCTCAGCACCCCTGGTATCTCCAGTATTAGATCAGATAGACAGGACAGGCAGCAGTGTGAGTGTTAAGAGGCCTAGAGCAGTAGTCATGACTGAGCTGCTGTCCCATTATGCTCTGGCACTTCACAGAAAAAAACGTGTCCCAGTGTTCTGACACGTGTGGGATGCATCACACACACTTGTAGGCCGCAGGCCTCCGCTGTCTCCAGGCCTCCATCATCAGGGGCCACCGCACACAACTCAGGGGACACCAAGTTCATTGCAACAAGCAAACATTAAGGCTATGTGCACACGTTCAGGATTATTTGCGTTTTTTTCGCGGGAAAAAATAATTTAAGCATCCTATCATTTAGAATGAATTCCGCAATTATTGTGCACATGGTGCGGAAAAAAACGCATCTCGGAAAAAGAACCAACATGTTCATTAATTTTGCGGAATTCTAGCGTTTTTCCCGCTATATTATTGACCTAGAAAGTTCAGGAAAAAATCGCGGTAAAAACGCGCAAAATTTTTGCGCACCAAAAAAAACCGCGTGTTTTTACCGCGGAAAAAGTCAGTTTTTGCTCAGGAAAATTCTCCTGGACTATACCTATGCGCACTGGCTCCGTTGGCCCCAGGGATTTTCTGCCCAATTTTGCCTTTGTACCTGGGATTCGCTAACTTCCCTTTCGTACGGTTCCGCGTCATCTTCCCCTGTGCACCAGAGGACACGATGCACCCTTTAGCTCACCTGCCGGGCCTTGAGCCACTGAAGTTGCCAGAATGTCCGCACGGGATCCTAGTACGGCCTTTCACTGCCTTGAACAATAGGTACATGCTGGTCCTAGCAGCCCACTAAACTTCAGAAAGTGAGTGCCTTTTCTAACCCTCTGTGGGCTAAACCCAAACATAAACTGTATCTTATCCTATACCTTAAGCTAACTACAGATACTGTCCGCTAACAGTATATACTAAGCCCATTGTCCTTATCTCCTTTCCTTATATTTTGCACTCGTCTTTGCACATGTACTATACCGCTGCAACGTACTATTCATATTATACTTCACATTACTATATTAAACAGAACTTATATTACTCCATATCACAGTCTAGTTACAATACACACACACGTATATATTTATACATATATATACCGTATATACTCGAGTATAAGCCGAGATTTTCAGCCCATTTTTTAGGGCTGAAAGTCCCCCTCTCGGCTTATACTCGAGTCATATACAGGGGGGAGGCGGAGCGCAGCTGTTCTATATACTCACCCCTCCTCCGGCGCGGTCTCTGCAGCCCCTGCTCTTCTCCCACGGTCTCTGGCGCCAGTGTTCATGTTCTTGACACATTCATGACTTTAATGAGCGGTACTACGTGACCGCTGAACACTGGCGCCGGAGACCGCGGGAGAAGAGCAGGGCAGAGACGCGCCGGCGGAAGGGTGAGTATAAGCGATATTTACCTGTTCCGTTCCACCGCTGCTCGCCGCTGTGTCCTCGGGTCCTCTTGCTGCGATGTTCAGGCAGATGGCGCGATGACGTGGTTACTGCGCGCCGCGCCCTCTGCCTGATCATTCACTGCTGGAGGACCCGGAAGACAGCGGCGCTCAGCGGTGGACCGGGTGACAGGTAAATATCGCAGGTGCCGGGGCCCTGAGCAGCCTGCTCAGGACACCAGCACCTGGCCCCCCAGCGACGAGAGGTATGTCTTTTTTCTTTTTTTGCATCAGCTGCGGCAGCATAAGGGGCCTATTCAATGCAGCATCTATGGGGGCATAATACATGGGGCATCTATGGGGGCATAATCTATGGAGATCTATGGGGGCTAATACATGGGGCATCTATGGCATAATCATGGAGCATCTATGGGGCATAATACATGGGGCATCTATGGGGGCATAATCTGTGGAGCATCTATGGGGGCATAATCTATGGAGCATCTATGGGGGCATAATCTATGGAGCATATATGGGGGCACAATCTATGGGGGCACAATCTATGGAGCATCTATGGGGGCATAATCTGTGGAGCATCTATGGGGGCATAATCTGTGGAGCATCTATGGGGGCACAATCTATGGAGCATCTATGGGAAAACAATCTATGGAGCATTTATGGGGCACAGTACATGGGCAGCATATGGGGCACAATCTATGGAGCATCTTGTGGGGCATAATACATGGGGCAGCATATGGGGCATAATCTCATTTTCCACCCTAGGCTTATACTCGACTCAATAAGTTTTCCCAGTTTTTTGTGGCAAAATTAGGGGGGTCGGCTCATACTCGAGTATATACGGTGTGTATATATACATATATATACAGTACAGACCAAAAGTTTGGACACACCTCATTCAAAGATTTTTCTGTATTTTCATGACTATGAAAATTGTAGAATCACACTGAAGGCATCAAAACTATGAATTAATGTCAGGGTCAGAATTATATTTTTATACTTTTATACTTTTATATACTTGTGTGTTTACCACTACTTTGTTCTTTGTTCTTGAAACAATAAGTTTTCCTTGCCAAGTATTATTCAGATCGAAACTTATTCTAAGATGACGTCAGTACCGGCTAGTGCCTGTCTCCGAGAAATGCACCTAGATCTCTTATTCCTAGAAGTTGCATCAGCCGACAGTTACATTATCTGCCTGGAGACTGAGCTTTGGAAACGTGGACCAATCAGAACTGGCAGGATGCTAGACATATATGGCTTAGGCCTCTTTCACACTTCAGTCGTGCGACGTCAGTCAAAATCCGTCAAAATGTGAAAAAAACGGATCCGCCATTTTTTTTTTGGCGGATCCGTTTTTTTCCCATTGACTTGCATTAGTGACGGATTTTGATGGATGGTCGTCCGTTAGGTCCGTTAGTTGACGGATCCGCCAAAAAATTGGCGTCCGTCATTACAAAAAAACGTCGAATGCAACGTTTTTTTTGACCGCCAAAACGGCGGACAACGGCGGATCCGCCGCATCTGCCATTTTGTATAATGGCCGCCTATGGGCGTCGGATCCGCCGGCATCCGTTTTTGACGGAATCCGCCTGCGGATCCGTCGCCTCTATTGAAAACCATAGTAAAATACAGAAAACACTGTCCGGGGTTCTCTCTCTCTCTCTCTCTCTCTCTCTCCTTACTTTTCCGGAACAAAATTTTCACCATTTCCGGGTGAAATCTTCTTGGCGGATCCGTCAGAAAACGGACCACTTTTGCATCCGTTTTTTACATTTTCTGACGGATCCGCCATTTTCACGGTTGGGCGGACGTCACACAATGGAGGTGTGAAAGAGGCCTTACCCCGCCTTGACTGTCCCCTGCTCCACCCTATTATGCAGTGTATTTTAACCCTATGTATGAAAAAATAAAGTCAGAACGTTGCTGAGACTGCAGCCTGTTAGTAGTCCTCTGAGCATGTTCTGAGTTTGAACCAGCTTGTTGTCTGACTCATTCTTTGAATGGTTAACCCATGCTCGTAGCCTGAATCTGGAGTGACTGGAGGATGAGTGGTTTGTCGATACGACCCCGACAATTGGTGCCCAACGTGGGGCGTGACCAGCGGCTCGCTACCCGCCGGACCCGTATCGCGGACTCCCCGGAAGGTGCCCGTGGTGACTGAATCCGAGGACTGCAGCCTCCACTGAACACGGTAAGTTGAGATATATTCTATATGTTTCGCTTGCCTGTGTGTCAGTCACCATAGGTCCTGGTGGGTTGTCTGTCTGGGTCTGGGTGGGTGACCGGTCGAGTGGTGAGACTGCAGGCGACCCCGGCCACGTCCCGAACCAGCAACTGTGAGACCGAGTGATGTTGCGTGCCTGCGTGCACTCGTGTGAACACCACCTCCTCCTCCGGTCACTGAACTCGAGTCTAGATAGTTGTCTCCCGTGACTGTTAGTAGATGTTTTGATTCTGGAAAAGTTATTGGTATGTCAGGCGCACATGTGAATTGAATCAGTGACAAATTGAGGAGTGCTCTTTGTCCTATACGGGGGAGTCTTACAAGGAGACGTCCCGCTGTCAAAGTTAGAGTGTTACGTTGAGCTGAGCTGTAAAGTCACCACTTAAAGGTTAGGGAAGGGATAGATTGAGGATCTCTCTGTCTTACCAGTGTATTGAGGAGTTCTCTACGCTGACGAGTGGTGACCTGCTGGCGGCAGCGGTGGTCTGAGTCGCGACAGATCATTACATTCTGTTGAGTCATGTTGCGCCTCTTTAAGTCCGAAAAACCCCACAAGTTAGGGGATGGAGTGATGGGAGTAAGTGAGATAGTGGAGTCACGGGAAGGCAAGAAGGCTGTCAAAGATGTGAAAAAGTTATATAAAATGATGGGTCTACCCAGTACGGGCAGGCTCCAGCCTTCAGTGTGGAAAGAGTGCATAGCACAAAGGAAGGGAAAGCTGAGTGATGAGGGATTTCTGCACCAAGCTCAGGCACATCTCAGAGTAGCAAGTGATTTGAAGGTTGAGGGCTGGAAAGAGGTAGACGGTGCAGGAGGTTCAGAAAATGCCGAGCCATTGTTTGGATATGTGAAAAGTGCAGAATGTGATTTATTATGTGCTCCTAAAATGGCCGCTACACCCTTGATGCCTGTCATTGTGTCAAGTCCCCAGCCACCGCCCTATAATGGCGCCGACACCAAATCACCGGAAGGGTGGACGTGTCGTGTGTGTGGAGAACAGAACCCGCCTTGGGCGGAGTTTTGCCATGCCTGTGGGGCGGGTCGCCCCAGGCCCAACGCCCAGCCCACCCCCGTAAACGGAACCTCCCCTTCCTCTGGTGGCCATCTTGAGACACCCGGAAACTCCCAGTTAGGCCTATACCCCCTACTGAATCCTTCCGGCACCTACTACCAACCACCCGCTCAGACAAAAAAGGTTCTAGTCCCGGCACACGTGCCCTCGGTCTCGGGACCGAGCCCCATACCCTCTGCTCCAGACCCAGAAGCCGGAGCATTCCCCCTGTTCCCTGTGGGGGTCTCTCCCGTCCCCACTCCTGGAGATCTCCTCCTCCGGTCCTCGGATTTCCAAGCTATTCTGAGGTCCCGTCGTGAGCGAGTAGACCCCGAGGACTCAGAACCGGACGAGGGATGGGCCCAATCCCAATCCCCCCAAGCCCCCTCAACACTTTCACCTGCCCCTCAAACAACCCCACATCTACGTAGCAGACCCCGACTCCTCACTGGAAGGCCCCCAGGCTCTGTCATGCCCGAGGACTGGCACCCCTGCCGCTCACGGAATTACGTGGATCCAACGGGACGCTCTGTCACCATGTCTATAGGCTACGGTGATATTCTAACCCATCAGGTCGGGGCTATAGTCAATCCCGCCAATTCCCGTATCACTAATGCCGGTGGCCTGGCCTGTAAGATTGCCTCTGCTGCTGGTCCTTCTCTCCCTGTAGAATGCCAGGCCCATTTGTCCGAGCATGGAGAACTTTCACCTGGTCATACAATGGCCACCCGTGCCGGTAACCTGCCTGCAGATGTAATTATCCATGCGGTTGGTCCCCTTTATGACTCCCTAAATCAGGAGGAGTCTCGGATCACCCTCAGAACCACTATCCGTTCGGTACTTATTCATGCTGGCAAGTTGAGCCACCAAGATATGCCCAGACGGACCCTGTCAATACCACTGATATCCTCCGGAGTCTTTGGATACCCCCTTGGCCCTTGCATGGAGGAACATGTACTCACTCTGAAGGATGGTCTACAAACTCTCGAACATGAATTGGACTCAGTGCGTATTGTCTGTGTCCGCAGCCCAGCAGTCGAAAAAGCTATGCCCCTGGCTGTCAAACTGTTGATTTCAACCGACCCCACCCGGGAGCCGGTGACCAATGCCATCCTGCTCCCTGAGGACATCATCTCTGCAGGAAACCCTGGAGACAGCGTACTACCTCCTGATACCCAGCATGTTCCCGGACCTCTGGGAATGATTAAGTATCAACCCTTCACCCCCATGCAGGTGGATGCCCTAGTTTCCAAGCTCCCGGACCCAGACAAGTTCCCTATTCAGTATGTCCGCCGCCTGGAGTGCACACGGACCATATATGGAGCCACCTGGGCAGATCTCTCCGGTATCACTTCTGTGAAGACCACAGAATACTTCCTGCCCACCATTGAGAAAGCCTTGGATCTTACCAAAGCAGGTTCGCTTAACACCTATGAATCTGGCCTGGAATACATAAAGCAGCTGAAGGCCTGGGCCCAAGACCGTTTGTCTGACCAAACTGGATCTGTACAAGACGTTCAGCAGGAACCTGTGGAAAGATATGCCTCAAGACTCAATATGCACTTTGAAGACTTGGGATACAGCCCCCATGTGAAGACGCAGGCCACCCTGCTTGTTCAATCTTTCATTGACGGTCTTCAAGACAAGCTGAAAGAAGAGGTCCTGGGCAAACGCCCCGAGATCCGGTCTTCCACATTCAGTGATGTTGTTACCATCGTTAAAGCATTCCAGAAAGCAATGCAGAAGCAAGAAAAGGATGCGAAACCCAAGAAGAAGTCATCACCTGCCCCCACCATGGTGTACCAAGCTCAAGAAAGCTATCAGCCTCCTGGGAACCAACAAGGAATCAAGTGGGTGATGGTCAGAGGCACTGGAGGTGACACCCCTCCTCAGCAAAGGAGACGACCGCGGGCGAGACGGGAGACCTCCTCCCCGAGACAGGAGGAGGAGCCGTGATGCCCAGGGCCGTATGTTGTGTTGGGAATGTGGTAGTCCTAACCATATCCGCAAAGAATGCCCCGACCTCAGCTATTACAATGGAACAAACTTCCCCCGGGATCACTGTCCACATACTAATGACAACAGGCGTCACGACGGTTATGGAAGAACGCCGCCACGCCAATGACGGGCAGGCCAACCAGTGTCCACCTTCCCAGCCACACACTCTTCTGCAGCCTGCGGAACAGTCACTATCCCGGTGGACAATCAACCTTTGAAGTTCTTGGTGGATACTGGGGCGGCCACTTCTGTCATCTCTTCTACCCAACTTCCTCCCTCAGTTTCCTTGTCTTCAGAAACTCTCACCTGTGTTGGAGTAGAAGGCCAACACATCTCTTCACCTCTCACCGTCCCGGTGGCTGCAGGACCCTTCACTGGAGTACTGACAAGGTTTCTGGTCTCTGAAACTTGCCCTGTCAATCTACTTGGAGCTGATCTGCTCGAGAGGATGAAAGCAACTATTACCTTTGGGGATCATGGTATGGAGCTTCTCTTACAAGATCCCCATTCTGAACAAGGGACAGAGGACCGCTGTATTCTGAAAGCTTTGCCTCTGATGATGATGACCATACAACCTCAAACACTTCTTGATACCTCCAATTACCCAGACTCCCTGTGGTCTAGTGGTCCTGAGGATGTTGGCCTTCTTCAAGTTCCCCCAGTTGAGGTACATCTCAAGCCTGGTCATCGGTACCCTCGCTTACCCCAGTACCCTCTCAAGGCTGCACAAGAGCAGAGCTTGGGTACCCAAATTACTTCCCTCCTGAAATCCGGAGTCCTGATCAGATGTGTGTCACCTTGCAACACGCCCCTCTTTCCTGTAAAGAAGAAAACCGCTCCAGGAGAGCCTCCAAGATATCGGTTGGTTCAAGATCTCAGGGCAGTCAATGCAGCCACTATTCTGGAAACCCCGGTGGTGCCTAATCCAACACTCTGTTGTCTCAAGTGCCTACTACGGCCACCTTGTTCACTGTGATAGACCTGGCTAATGCCTTCTTCAGTGTGCCTCTGCACGAAAATTCTAGGTTCCTCTTCGCATTCACTTTCCAAGGTTCACAGCTCACGTGGACCCGGACCCCACAAGGAGCTCAGAACTCGCCCAATCAGTTCACTCATGCTATGAAGTCAGTTCTGGAACCCTGGATTCAGGAAAACCCTCAAGTTACCCTTCTACAGTATGTTGATGATCTTTTACTCTGTGGAACTGAAGACAACCTGAGAGAAGCATCTGCGTCACTTCTGCTGTTTTTCCATTCCGCCAATTGCAAAGTCTCCAGAGACAAGGTTCAGTGGTGTAAACCTAAGGTTATTTTTCTTGGCCATTGCATCTCACAAGGAGCCAGACACCTAACTGAAGAAAGGAAACAGGCCATCGCGAATATTGTCTATCCCACGAACTATTCAGCTATGCAAACTTTCCTCGGACTCATCACTTACTGCAGACAATGGATCCCTGATGCCTCAAAACTCATGCAACCACTGTATGATTGTCTCAAGGATGAAGGCTCAGCCTGGCTTCATGCCCCGGATCCAAGTGTCTCTCACCAACGCAAACTGTGTTTTGACCGCCTCAAGCAGGCTGTTGTCTCTGCCCCTGCTTTGGGTCTGCCAGATTACACTCAGCCATTTCATCTCTTTGTCTCTGAATCAGAAGGTCATGCCTCAGGAGTTCTAGCACAGCGTCACGCTGACAAGTACCGACCTCTAGGCTACTACTCAGCCCGCCTGGACCCAGTAGCTCGTACTGCTCCAACTTGCCTCAAGGCAGTCCATGCTGCTCACACTCTTCTGGACAAATCTGCTGATATTGTCCTTGGACATGACTTGGTCATACAAGTTGGCCATGATCTTTCTGCTGTCCTACAACAAACCTCTCCGAGGCACCTCACAAATCAGAGACATCTTCGCTTACAATGCTCACTCCTACTGCCTTCCAACATAACGTTCACCAGATGTACCACCATCAATCCTGCCACTTTGCTTCCACCTTCTGGGGGGAAGAAGAAGAGCAAGACTCCTCTCCTCAGACAGAATCCCACGATTGCATAGAGGTTTTACGATTGGATACCTCTGCACCAGATAACATGGTGTCTCACCCACTTCCAGATCCGGCCTTACACCTGTGGACCGATGGTTCCCGTTTTGCAGACCCTCAAGGCAGGTTCCATACTGGATATGCTGTCACGACAGAAGCAGAAGTTCTCAAGGCTGAGGCTCTACCTCCCCACATGTCTGCACAAGAAGCTGAACTTGTGGCTCTCACAGAAGCCTGCCATCTGGCAGCAGGAACAACGGCTAATGTATATACTGATTCAAGGTATGGATATGGAATTTGCAATGATTTTGGAATTCTGTGGAAGTCTAGAGGATTCATCACAGCTGCTGGTACGCCAGTGAAACATGCCTCGTGGATCAAGGCCCTGATGAAAGCTCTGGAATTACCTACTCAGATTGCTGTTATCAAGATCAAAGCTCATGGGAAGCTGGATTCAAGAGAAGCCAGAGGTAACCACCTGGCAGACCAAGCAGCCAAAGCTGCTGCCATGAAGAATGTGTCATCAAAGTGGCAGGAAGAAGAGGAGGATACACATGGAGCTCCCCAGACCATTACAATGGCACTCACCAGGGCAAAGGCCAAAGAACAGATTCTTAATGCCCGTCCGCAAGGATCCCTGGAAGTTCAAGAGTGCAGAAGACAGCCGCAACAAATTCAGGACATGGAGCACCCAGAATCACCTACAGATGTCAAAACTACCAGACTGCCTGAGGAAAAATTATGTGAGGAACAGAAAATGACCCCTGTTGAAGAAGTAAAACAATGGAGAAAGGCAGGAGCCGTGATCATAGGCTCAAAGGAATCCAAGACCCATGCATACTCCCCTGCTCTCTACAAGGTAGACGGAAGACCCTGTTTACCTAGACGTATGTATCCAGCTGTGGCTGCATGGGCACATGGACCCACCCACAGAGGAAAGAACCAGGCCCTAGCCTGTATCAGGAAGCTGTATTATGCACCAGGGATATCTTCCACAGTGACTGCATACTCAAGATCTTGCTCTGTCTGCGCCACCTGCAATCCAACAGCCACTGAACGAGTCCCTCTCCAACATCTGGCCAAACCAGACTACCCCTGGCAGAGAATACAAGTGGATCATATTCAGATGCCTAAGGCGGGAAAATATGAATATGTCTTGGTAGCTGTGGACATGTTCTCCACCTGGCCCGAAGCCTACCCAGTTACCAACATGACTGCCAAGACCACAGCTAAGAAATTGATTACTGAAATTGCCTGCAGATTTGGAATTCCTCAAGTGATAGAGTCAGACCAAGGACCAGCCTTTACAGCTAATGTCTACAAGGAACTCTGGAATATGCTGGGATCAGATTTGGGTCTCCACACTCCGTACCATCCCGCCAGTTCAGGCAAAGTGGAGAGAATGAACTCCACACTTAAGACCCAACTTCTGAAAATGACTCAAGACCATCCCATACCCTGGCCTGACCTACTCCCATAGTGTTGTATCATATCAGACACACTCCTCAGGCTAAACACGGGCTGACCCCCTATGAAATCCTGTTTGGGGCCCCGCCCAAGATAGGAGAGATTAGGCACCAAGAATTGTCTGAGACAAACGATAAAGTAGTAAAATTTGTAATTGCTTTGTCTAAAGAATTGACTAACACCCACTCTACAGTGTCTGCTTCTCTCCCAGAATCTACAGGTGATACAGTGCATGACTTCACCTCAGGCGATCTAGTGTACGTGAAGAAGTTTGTCCGAAAAGACTGTCTCTAACCGCAGTTCGAGGGACCATACACTGTGATTCTGACCACTCCAACAGCCCTGAAACTTGAGGGAAAGAACACCTGGATTCACGCCTCCCACTGCAAACGAAGCCAAACAGAATGAGACTGCTTCTGTATATCCTTTCCACGTGTCTACTGTCTGTTCCAAGCTGGGCAACCACCATATTCTGGGTAGACACTGACGCAAGGATTCAGACCTACCGGTTTGATTTTTGTGATGTAGTGAATTGTGCAGGGATGACTTGGTACTGGTATGATGCCTATGCCCAAGGGACATTCTATCTCTGTGTGACACGTCCAGGGAATGAAAACTGTTATTATTGGTCAGATGTGGGGTGGAACACGGGTGACACTGATTGGGGATACAAACCAAAGGAAGCCAAGGATCGGACAGACAAGGAAGGAAGGTCCTTGTTGACTCGAATGACCATAAGCACAGGATCGGTATACAAGAAAACAACAATGCATAGGCCGACATGTTCATGGGCTAAAACTTGTTTCCCCTTATATCTAAATTTAGAAAATTCTCAGATGGGAGATTTAGGAAAATATGTTTTAGGATGTCATGCTGGCTCCATTAATCCCAATCTAGGGGTGTTGGAGCTCAAAGATATAAAAACTAAACCTACCCAGGCCCCGAAAACCGTAAGTCCTCCTCGGGGTGGTGAAGTGTTACAAAGAATCCTGGATGAAGTGATCCCTATCCCAGGTCTTCAATGGGAAGAGGTATTCTCCATAGAAACACAGATGAACCCTCGCAAAAATCTGTGGCTAGAATGGGTTAGATGCAATGTTAGGGCCCAGAATATATCGGTAGGATGTGTAGCCTGCGCTGCTGCCAACACCCACCTATATACTCATGCTTTCCTTGTTGATTATAATACTACCCTCTGTTTGTTTGGGTTATTAAAAGGATCCAATGGTAGTTCCTGTCCCGACTATGTCCCTCTGATCAGTGCAAAGGCTAAAGTTCGGACCCCTGGTGATGTGATTGTTACTGGAGATAACTACACCTGTTACTCCCCCGATAACTCTACAGGCCCCTCTTTAGGTGTATTCAAAGACGGTTTTTGTAAAAATAATGAGACAGTGGAATCCGACTTATTGACCAATCACTCCAGATATATGTATGATATTTACTGGCTTTGTGGGGATGGGCGACTCAGGTCTAGACTTCTGCCCACATGGACAGGTCAGTGCACCCTGGTAAAATTAGCAATGCAATTTAAGATTTTGCCCTGGGACCCAGAGGCTCCCCCTGAAGTAACCAGAAAGAAAAGAAGCTTAGAACAATTACATACCAGTTATGCTGAAGACCCCAAGGTTTACATAGATTCTATAGGTGTCCCTAGGGGGGTCCCTGACGAGTATAAAGCCCAAAATCAAATCACAGCAGGTTTCCTCTCCCAACAATACAGATTAACAGAAATGTGGATTGGATAAATTATGTTTATTACAGTGAGCAAAGGTTTATTAACTACAGCCGAGATGCTTTCCAGGGCATAGTCGAGGAATTGGGGCCCAATACAAGAATGACTCTCCAGAATAGACTGGCTATAGATATGATCCTTGCAGAGAAGGGTGGTGTATGTGGGATGATAGGAGAAGAATGTTGTACATATATTCCTCAGAACTCGGGAGTCAATGGAAAAACTGTCATAGCCCTCAAGAAAATATCCGGTTTAGCTGAAGAATTAAAATCCAATGCTGGAGTAGACACTTCCTTCTTTTCAGGATGGCTGGGAGGTCTTAAGGGGTTCCTCCAGCAAGCTTGGTGGTGGTGGGACTTTTGGGATTGGGACTGATAGTCCTGTGTTGTGTGATACCTCTGTACAGAAAGGCTGTAACCAGTGCTGTCTCCACCTCAGGGACTTTCCTACACCAAGAGACTATGTCCCTACTATACGATGATACAAGTAAAGAAGATATGGAGAAATATACTCCCTCGGATAAGCCCGATAAAACCCCCTATGACAAGGTTCAACTGAAAGATCTAGTCTAGGGACAGCTGGGAGAACTCCATGTGCTATTAGGGTAGGACTTGGTTGTCTGGGGGCGTCCCATAAGGGGACAGTTTCTGAGATACCTGAGTGAAGAAATCCATCTCCCCTCTCCCCACACATGGACAGTCTCAAAGGAAGCAAGTGAAAACTTAGTGTTTAGGGGGAATTGTCAGGGTCAGAATTATATTTTTATACTTTTATATACTTGTGTGTTTACCACTACTTTGTTCTTGAAACAATAAGTTTTCCTTGCCAAGTATTATTCAGATCGAAACTTATTCTAAGATGACGTCAGTACCGGCTAGTGCCTGTCTCCGAGAAATGCACCTAGATCTCTTATTCCTAGAAGTTGCATCAGCCGACAGTTACATTATCTGCCTGGAGACTGAGCTTTGGAAACGTGGACCAATCAGAACTGGCCGGATGCTAGACATATATGGCTTACCCCCGCCTTGACTGTCCCCTGCTCCACCCTATTATGCAGTGTATTTTAACCCTATGTATGAAAAAATAAAGTCAGAATGTTGCTGAGACTGCAGCCTGTTAGTAGTCCTCTGAGCATGTTCTGAGTTTGAACCAGCTTGTTGTCTGACTCATTCTTTGAATGGTTAACCCATGCTCGTAGCCTGAATCTGGAGTGACTGGAGGACGAGTGGTTTGTCGATACGACCCCGACATTAACACATGTGGAATTATACATTACACTTTACAAAAAAGTGTGAAACAACTGAAAATATGTCTTATATTCTAGGTTCTTCAAAGTAGCCACCTTTTTCTTTGATTACTGCACGCAGAAAAGGTGAACGGCTGGACTCTACATGCCTAGTTCCCACCGTGAAGCATGGAGGAGGTGGTGTGATGGTGTGGGGGTGCTTTGCTGGTGACACTGTTGGGGATTTATTCAAAATTGAAGCGGTGAGCGGTCCAGCTCACCCCAAACCATCTCGATTGGGTTCAGGTCTGGTGACTGTGGAGGCCAGGTCATCTGGCGTAGCACCCCAACACTCTCCTTCTTGGTCAAATAGCCCTTACACAGCCTGGAGGTGTGTTTGGAGTCATTGTCCTGTTGAAAAATAAATGATGGTCCAACTAAATGCAAACCGGATGGAATAGCATGCTGCTGCAAGATGCTGTGGTAGCCATGCTGGTTCAGTATGCCTTCAATTTTGAATAAATCCCCAACAGTGTCACCAGCAAAGCACCCCCACACCATCACACCACCTCCTCCATGCTTCACGGTGGGAACTAGGCATGTAGAGTCCATCCGTTCACCTTTTCTGCGTGCAAAGCAGTAATCAAAGCAAAAGGTGGCTACTTTGAAGAACCTAGAATATAAGACATATTTTCAGTTGTTTCACACTTTTTTGTAAAGTGTAATGTATAATTTCACATGTGTTAATTCATAGTTTTGATGCCTTCAGCGTGATTCTACAATTTTCATAGTCATGAAAATACAGAAAAATCATTGAATGAGAAGGTGTGTCCAAACTTTTGGTCTGTACTGTATATATATATATATATATATATATATATATATATATATATATATATATATAAAACTCATGACATTATGCACATTACGCATTATTGACGCGATTGTTCCTACCCCTGAAGACACCAAACACAGTAGCACAGTCCTCCACTCTTACATGAGCAGCCTCTTCCCACCTCAGTACCCCTGATATCTTCAATATTAGATCAGATAGATATGATGGACAGCAGTGTGCAGTCTCTTCTTAACTCAATACCGCTGGTATCTCCAGTATTAGATCAGTATATCCGCTAGGAGTATATCATCCTACACACGAGAGGAGCGGAGCTCTGCACATGCACTACTACACCTACTTACAGGCACCGATTAACTTTCTAGGAAAGAAATACTACAGTCATTACATCTCTAAATGAAACAATTGTGATTTGCTTATTAAAAGAATTTAGGAATTCATCTATAATGACATTTTCTTTAGTAATTTATTTTTTTCTATTCCTGTAGAAATCCTTTAATCCATCTTCAAATTTATGCCTGGTTAAAGGGGTGCAAGACTGTTAAATAGGAGGTCACACAAAAGGATCTTGCATTAATCTAAGATGGAAATGATGTGGGCATGTACAAGCATTGTGATTTACTCAATGTTTAGGAAAGTAGATTTAAAGGGAACCAATCACCAGGTTTTTCCCCATATAAAGTACAGTTGTGTTCAAAAGTTTACATACCCCGGCAGAATTTTTGCTTTCTTGGCCTTTTTTCAGAGAATATGAATGATAACACCAAAACTATTTCTCCTCTCATGGTTAGTGGTTGAGTGAAGCCATTTATTGTCATACTATAATGTTTTCTTTTTAAATCATAATGACAACCCAAAACATCCAAATGACCCTGAGAAAAAGTTTACATACCCTGGTGATTTTGGCCTGATAACATGTAAAGAAGTTGACACAAATGGGTTTGAATGGCTACTAGGTAGCCTGTGACCTGTTTGCTTGTTATCAGTGTGTGTGCATAAAAGCTGAGTTAGTTTCTGGGATCCAGACTCATGCATCTTTCATTCAGCCACTGACATTTCTGGATTGTAAGTCATGTGGAAAACAAAGGAATTGTCAACGAATCTACGGGAAAGGTAGTTGAACTGTATAAAACATGAAAGGGATACAAAAAGATATCCAAGGGATTGATAATGCCAGTCAGCAGCGTACAAACTGTGATTAACAAATGGAAAATCAGGGGCTCTGTAAAAACAAAACCACGGTCAGGTAGACCAACAAAAATTTCGTCCACAACTGCCATGAAAATTGTTCGGGAAGCAAAGAAAAACACACAAATAACATCAGCTGAAATACTGGATTCTCTGAAAACTAGTGGTGTGGTTGTTTCAAGATGCACAATAAGGAGGTACTTGAAGAATAATGGGCTGCATGGTCGAGTCACCAGAAGAAAGCCTTTACTGTGCAAATACCACAAAGTATCTTGCCTACAATACGCAAAACAGCACAGATACAAGACTCCAAACTTCTGGAACAAGGTAATTTGGAGAGATGAGACCAAAATTTAACTTTTTGTCCACAACCAGAAACGTTACATTTGGAGAGAGGTCAACAAGGCCTATGATGAAAGGAACACCATCCCTACTGTAAAGCACAGAGATGGATCGCTGATGTTTTGAGGATGTGTGAGCTACAAAGGCACAGGAAACTTGTCAAAATTTAAGGAAAGATGAATGCAGTACGTTATCAGCAAATACTGGAGGCAAATTTGCAATCATCTGCCCAGAAGCTGAGCATGGGACGTACTTGGACGTTCCAACATGACAACGATCCAAAACACAAGGAAGTCGACCTGTCATAGGTTACAGCAGAACAAAGTGAAGGTTCTGGAGTGGCCATCTCAGTCTCCTGACCTCAATATTATTCAGCCACTGTGAGGAGATATCAAGCGCACAGTTTTATTATTATTATCATCATATATTTCTATAGCACCATTGATTCCATGGTGCTGTACATGACAAGGGGTTACATGCAAATTACAGTAAACAAACTAACAATGACAGACTGATACAGAGGGGAGAGGACCCTGCCCTTTTGGGCTTACATTCTACAGGATGGTGGGGAAGGAGACAGTAGGTTGGGGGGTTGCGGCAGTATCGGTGTTGGTGAGGCAGCAGCTCCGGTAGTGGTGAGGAGGCAGCAGGGTCATTGCAGGCTGTAAGCTTTCCTGAAGAAGTGGGTCTGAAGGATCCGAATGTGGTTGATAGTCGGACGTGTTGGAGCAAAGAATTCCAGAGGATGGGGGATATTCGGGAGAAGTCTTGGAGGCGGTTGGGTGAGGAGCGAATAAGTGTGGAGGAGAGAAGGAGGTCTTGGGAGGATCGGAGATTACGTGAGGGAAGATATCGGGAGATTAGTTCAGAGATATATGGAGAGACAGGTTATGGATGGCCTTGTAGGTCAGTATTAGTAATTTGAACTGGATATGCTGAGGGAATGGGAGCCAGTGAAGAGATTTGCAGAGGGGAGAAGTGAAGGAGTAGCGAGGAGAGAGATGGATTTGTCAGGCAGCAGAATTAAGGATGGACTGGAGAGGTGCGAGGGTGTTAGCAGGGAGGCCAGAGAAAAGGGTGTTGCAGTAGTCAAGGCGGTAGATGATGAGGGTGTGCACAATCATTTTAGTAGATTGAGGGTTGAGGAAAGGACGGATTCTTGAAATATTTTTGAGCTGAAGGCGACAGGAGGTAGAAAGAGCTTGGATGTGCGGTTTGAAGGACAGGGCAGAGTCAAGGGTTACTCCGAGGCAGCGGACTTCTGGTACGGGGGAAAGCGTGATGTCGTTAATTGTGATAGATAGGTCAGGTAAGGAAGATCTGTGGGATGGGGGAAAGATGATGAGTTCAGATTTGTCCACATTGAGTTTGAGGAAGCGGGAGGAGAAGAAGGAGGATATGGCTGATAGACACTCAGGGATTCTGGACAGCAGAGAGGTGACGTCTAGGCTAGAGAAGTAGATCTGAGTGTCATCAGCATAAAGGTGGTACTGGAATCCGTGGGACTTTATGAGTTGCCCCAGGCCAAGTGTATAGATGAGAAGGTGTAGGGGTCCTAGAACAGAGCCTTGGGGGACTCCAACAGAGAGAGGGTGGGACGAGGAGGTAGTGTGGGAGTGGGAGACGCTGAATATGCGGTTGGAAAGGTATGAGGAGATGCAGGATAGGGCGAGGTCCTTGACGCCAAAGGAGGAGAGAATCTGTAGTAGAAGGCAGTGGTCAACTGTGTCAAAAGCAGAGGACAGGTCAAGAAGCAGGAGTATAGAGTATTGTCTGTTCACTTTGGCTGTAAGTAGGTCATAGTAATTTTGGTCAGGGCTGTCTCAGTGGAGAGATGGTGGCTGAAACCAGATTGTAAAGTGTCAAAGAGCAAGTTAGAAGAGAGGTGGTAGGAAAGCTCAGCGTGGACGTGCAGCTCCAGGAGTTTGGAAGCGAATGGGAGCAGTGATATTGGGCGATAGCTGGACATAGCGGTTGGGTCGAGGGTTGGCTTTTTAAGGATAGGCGTGATTGTGGCATGCTTGAAATCAGAAGGGAAGGTACCGGAAGTTAGTGATAGGTTGAAGAGGTGGGTTAGGGATGGGATTATAGTGGTGGTGAGGTTGGGGAGGAGGTGGGTTGGGATGGGGTCAAGTGCACAGGTTGTGTGGTGCGATTTGGAGAGGAGACAATTAAGCTCCCCTTCGGTTATGTTGGAGAGGGAGGTTATGGGGTTAGGGCATTGGTCTGGTATAGAAAGGGGCTGTGGTGGTTGAACAATGAAGACTTGCCTTGTTTGTTTATTTTTAAAGTGTGTGGCAAAGTCCTCAGCAGAGCTGAGGGAGGTAGGAGGGGGCAGTGGTGGGCGGAGGAGGGAGCTAAAAGTTTTGAATAACTGTTTGGGGTTGTAAAATAGGGAAGATACGAGGGTTGTGAAGTAGGCCTGTTTAGCAGAGGTGAGGGCAGATTTGTAAGAGAGTGTTGCTTGTTTGAATGCAGTGAAGTCGTCTTGCGAATTTGTTTTCTTCCAACGCCGCTCTGTAATCCGCAGTTCATGCTAAACAGCCCAGGAATTTAACAGAACTGGAGGCTTTTTGCCAAAAAGAGTGGGCAGCTTTACCATCTGAGAAAATAAAGAACCTCATCCACAACTACCACAAAAGACTTCAAGCTGTCATTGATGTTAGAGGGGGCAATACATAGTATTAAAAAATGTGGTATGTAAACTTTTGATCAGGGTCATTTGGATGTTTTGGGTCGTCATTATGATATAAAAAGAGAAAACACCGTAGTTTGACAATAAATGGCTTTACCCAACCACTAACCATGAGTGAAGAAAAAGTTTTGGTGTTATCATTCATATTCTCTGAAAAAGGGCATAGAAAGCAAAAAATTATGCCGGCGTATGTAAACTTTTGAGCACAACTGTACATCCAGCACCTGCAAGCCCTGATATACAGCATTCTAGAATGCTGCCTATGTGTTCGCAATGTGCTCTGGCTAACACAAAAAATAACTTTTATTATACTCACTATTGGGGCTGTCAGGTCCAATGGGTGTCGCTGGTCTTGATCCGGTACCTCCCCTCTTGCTTTGTGTGAATGACAAATTTCATGGACAGCACACTGACTAAAATTACATAAGTGTCACCCCAACATCTTGATTCAGGAGCGCAGTACTCCACAGCCTCTCGATTTCCTGATTGCTGAGTGGGAATAGCCCCCCTGATTAACAGTTCAGGGCAGTAGCATTGCCTCACTGCTGGCTTGAACTGTGTGTGCTCCGTTGCTGTTAATGGAGGCAGCTTTGCCTCTGTATGATCAGAAGAGCAGTAACACTGATGCTGGCCGACATCAGGCGATCGCAGCATACAGTGATTTTGGCTAGCTGCAAGGCAGTGTGTTGTGAATGGACTTGAAATGAGTTCTGAGCAGAGGCTCCCTCTGGTGGTTACAAGCGGTACTGGACTGTCCAGTGAAGATTGTGAGGAGTGGGAATCAGGTGTTACTGACTGGTCTTATATAAGGGAGTCGCCTTCCCATCAGGGTTGCCGGTGATCAATTGTTCTGGTCTCACTCCATGATTCCTGTTTCCCTTGTAGCCTGCTGTGTCGTGTCTGCATCTCCTGCTAACAGATAAGACATTTTCTTCTTTTTGTTTTTGTGCTTTATTTTTGCATTTTGTCCTGCACTTCTGTGGGGGCCTTCAGGGTCCCCTCCGGGGGCTTTTGCCCTCTCAGTTTAGTTCAGCCACTGATGTTTGTACTTTTGCTTTTTCCAGTTTCTTCAGTGGCTGCTGTTTTGATTTTGTTACACCAGAGAACTAATTTAGGTGGTAGAGGTCGTGTGATCTCAGGTGTTTTTGAAATTAGTAGAGTTGGTGCTTTGCAGGGTTTTTTGGGATTGCAGTAAGTGCCCTTCCTATCCTTTTCTATTTAGTTAGTTTGGGCCCCAACGTTTGCTCATACTATTTTCTTTCTGTGTCAGTATTTCTTCTTGTCTAACAGCCATTACATGTTTGGGGGCTTTCTATGTTCTTTGGGGATCTGCTCCGGGGCAGATAGCTTTCCTATTTCTATCTTTAGGTGTAGTTAGTTTCTCAGGCTGTGACGAGGCGTCTAGGACCAACGTAGGAACGCTCCACGGCTGCCTCTAGTTGTGGTGGTTAGTCAGGGTACTGCAATCTCATAGATTCCAACTGCTCTGGTGTATTGCCTTTTTTACCTGCACTCCTCAGTTACCGAAACATAACAGCAGTGCTTACAAGCTTATTAGGAAATAGCTTGTAAGCACAACTTATGTTTGCCCAATTCTGCAAGACAGCAGCCGTGGATGGTCCAGTAGAAAATTGTAAACAAAAAGAGAAATGTAGGGTTAGGTGGAAAATGGAGGCAAATACGTAGAAACAGCAAGTACATTGCAAACTTTCTTAATTTTTCACGTTGTGCAGTTCTCTTAACACCTCTTCCCATGAGAATAAGGAGAGGCAGCACTACAACAACTCCTGGAGACCAGAATGGTGACATTTCTCTCAATATTTCCTTTAATGCATTGCTATTGATGAGCTCACTTTCTGTGATCGCGTTTGTACTGTGCATGTTAGTTTTGATACATGCACAGTACAAACACAAGGGAAATGAAAAATAATCATTGCCTGGACGCAGGGTCCTTTTAGGGGATGGGGGCTCTAGCCAAGTGCCTAGTTTGCCTTCCCTTAACACCGACCCTGCTGCTCAGCATGGCCACACCCAGGGATGTTTCTATGTAATGAAAGGGGGGGACATTATGAATCATTTACAGACTTAAGAGAGATCTGGATTCCTGGAAAAGTGGACAACACTACTGGGCACCACATCAACCTTTCGAAAGGCATACCATGCCAAGACTAAACAAGGATGGGCTTTAAGAGAACCACGCCCCAAAAAAGTGAATTTCTATGAGAGTTCCTTAGCTGATTCTTATGGTTTAGGGGACAGGTTTAAATATTCCAAATTTGAGATTAAGAATATAGGTAAGTATGTGCAAGGAAGCACAAGCCAAACAATTCCTTCACCAAAATGCAGAGACCTGGGGGTCCAGACGCACGTTCAGGGGCAGGAACGGGCTGTGGATAAAGCTGAAAATTAATTTTTAGTCTGCAAATATTCCGTGTTTATTCCAATAAAAATTTTAATACACAAGTTATGTTTCCCCCAAATTAGAAAAGTTGTTAAGTATGATCTAACTAATAAAAGTAAATCCAATTGAAAGACATTATTGTCAGACTCTCCACAACCTCAAAGGGTTGATGCTACAGAAAGGTAGAAAATATTTAACTGCATCACATGGATGGAGTTGATGAGAAACTTACGTAATGTGCCGGTGTTATATAATGGATGGTAATAATAGCTCCCCAGACGGCAATGTCACTCCTCCCGCTACAGTCCGGATAGAAACACGTTCTTCCTACAGGCCGGTACAGGCAGTGATATTTCTGCAGGAATTTGGAGCATTCAGAAAATGAGAGATAATTATCACATTCTTATATTTTCCTAAAGAATTTAACTATCTGTGAATCTGGTTCCCAGGCCGACATGTATTTCTTCTTACTGCCATATGCCATTTCAGGTCCTCATCATGCCAGCACGCTAATCCTGAACTTTAATCCTAATCTATCTTTGCAGGATAATTTGCAGAAGGCAGAAGATTTCAAGACCTTTTGTTCACAGTATTTCCAGCCATAAACCGAAGTTAACTTTATCAAAGCCTTACAACAAAATGGCCTGGGATATTCATAGCAGAAATCACACGTCCGTGGAATAATCTCTACTTCTATTTGTTCTCATTTGGCCTGAATGGCTTCATTATACGACGATTGCTCTTCTGGATGCTGAATAAAGCAAAGAAATCAATATAAAAAGAATCTGTCACCAAGGTTTTCATCAGAGAGCAGCATAATGTAGAGACAGAGACCCTGATTCCAATAATGTGTCACTTACTGGGCTGCTTGCTGTCATTTTGATTAAATCACTGTTTTCTCTGCTGGGTTCATACTTTGGGATGCTTTGCCTTTACTGCAGCGGACTTCAGTTGTCCGTTCGTGGGTCTTTCTGCCTTAAGATTTGTCTCAATAATAATAATTTTATTTATGTAGCGCCAACATATTCCGCAGCACTTTACGATGAATCGAGGACATGTACAGACAATAAATACAATACAAAGTAACACATAGTTCAACAGTTACAGGAGGACCAAAGGTAATAGGGGGACACAATAGGTAGAACGTGCTGTCATGTATGGTCCGGCCATAATCATAACAAATAAGGGTTTTCATATAAAGCTGCATAATCCGGTCATCAGCCAGGATCTGACTAAGTGCAGTAACCGTGTGCTGTTGGGTGCATGGAGGGTGTGGAGACCAATGAATAGGAAGAAGGAAATTCTGATTAACATTTATAAGGAGGGAACAGGGGAGAGTTAGGTTAGTGAGTTGAGGTGATAGACCGGTTTAAAACATAGGGTCTAGGCATTAATCGGATCGTTTGGTGCTGTGCACTCCAGAACACTGCAGCACGAGAGAAGTCTTGAGACAAAGGTGCGAGGTTCGGTTTATGGACGAGGTCAGTCTTAGATCAGTAACAGAAAGAAGGGTACGGGTAGGGTGATGGTCATTTATATATCTATCCATCTCTGTCTAAGTATGGGATTGACAAGGCTACGGTTAGGTGGATTCATAACTGGCTCAGTGATCGTACTCAGAATGGTAATAAATGGTTGCATATCCATTTGGAAGAGTGTTTCCAGTGGGGTACCACAAGGCTCTGTCCAGGCCCCAGTGTTGTTCAACATTTTTATAAATGATCTAGATAAGGGAACTGAATCAAATTTGCAAAGCTAGGCGGGATAGCTAACACTAGAGAAGACAGAGAAAGGATTCACAAGGATCTAGGTAAGCTTGAATAATGGGCAGCAATTAATAGAATGCTATTTAGCAGAGAGAAATGCAAGATTCAAAATCTGGGCAAGAAAAATGAAAATTACATCTACAGAATGGGCAGAATAGAACTAAGCAACAGCACGTGTGAAAAAAGACTTGGGTATACTAATAGATCACAGACTGCACATGAGTCAACATTGTGATGCAGCAGCAAAAAAAGGCAAATACAGTTTCAGGATGTATTAAGAGAATCATATCGTCTAGATCATGTGCAGCAATTATCCCCCTCTACTACTTCTTGGTCAGGCCTCATCTAGAATACTGTGTCCAGTTCTGGGCACCACATTTGAAAAAATATATTGAAAAACTGGAGAAAATGCAGAGAAGAGCTACCAGGCTGTAGAGTGCTAAACTACAGTTGAAACCAGAAGTTTCCATACACTATAAAAAAAGACACCTTTGCATGTTTTTCTCAATATCTGACATGATCTCAGAATAAACCTTTCCCACTTTATGTCAATTAGGATTACCATAATTATTAATATTTGCCAAATACCAGAATATTGAGAGAGAGAATGTTTTAAGGCATTTTTATTACATACTGCAAAGTTAAAAGATTACATACACTAAGATTACTCTGCCTTTAACCCCTTAACGACCAGAGGTATTTTTCCTTTTGCATTTTCATTTTTTGCTCCCCTTCTTCCCAGAGCCATAACTTTATTTTTTTGGTCAAAATGGCCATGTGAGGGCTTGTTTTTTTGCAGGACGAGTTGTACTTTTGAATGACACCATTGGTTTTACCATGTCATGTACTCAAAAACGGGAAAAAAAACTCCAAGTGCGGTGAAATTGCAAAAAAAAGTGCAATCCCAAAGTTATTTTTTGAGTTTTTTTTTTTCACCATGTTCACTAAATGCAACAACTAACCTGACATTATGATTCTCCAGGTCATTTCAAGTTCATATATGTGTATGTTTGATTTTTTTTTTATTGTTTTATTTTGAATGAGGGCGAAAGGGGGGTGATTTGAACTTTTATATTTTTTTCAAACATTTTTTTTTACTTTTTGCATGTTTCATTCAATAGTCTCCATGGGAGACTAGAAGCTGCACTTGTCTGATTGGCGCTGTTACATACAGGCTATGATCAGATCGCCTGTATGTAGCAGAATTGCTGACTTGCTATGAGCTCATAGCAATCCGGCAGTGACAACCACAGAAGTCTGCAGAAGACCTCTGGTTGTCATGCCAACCCATCGGTTACCAGCAATCACGTGACCGATTGCCGGAAGCGCATGTTAAATGCCGCTGTCAATTTGACAGCGGCATTTAACGGGTTAATAGCCGCTGTTCCGGGCATATGTCAGTTGTTCAAAACAGGAAAGATGTGGGCTCACCGCCGGAGCCAATATCAAAGGGAGTGAGTCCGATATTGGCGTACATTTACCCGCGATGTCAGAAAGGGGTTAAACAATTCTGCCCATGTGATGATATAATGTGTTGGGAACCTTCTGAGGTTTTTAGTCAACATCAGAGTTAATTAGAGACATGACTGTGGATGTATTTTAATGCACACCTGAAACACACTACTTCTTTGTGTAGCATCATGGGACAGTCTCAAGAAATCAGCCAAGATATTAGGAGGAGAATTGTGGACTTGCACAAGTCTGGCTCATCCTTGGGTACAATTTCAAGATACCTGTGTGCACAGGGATGGGGGTGTCGACTTCGCTCACCTCGGGGGAGGGGAGAGAAGGACCCAGTAGGGATCGGCTATCTGGCGCCACCACTTGCCCCAGGTCAGTCAGGGAACTGCACTGAGCGCAAATAGTCGCCGGAAAGGCTTCCCTTAGAGGTACGAGTTATTGAGGCGCTCCCAGTGAGGGGTGATACAGTTCACCAGTTCAGGCTGGGGATATTTATAAACCTCCCGGCCATCACTGCCAGAGTTCCTCACTAATACAGTACGGTATGCCAGCAGTTCCTCATTCAAAATAAGCCCCATCCGACAACAGGCTTATATCAGGTCAGAAACCAACCCAGGTAGCATATAATCTAAACAACCGAGCGTGCGGACGTGGGGATTCGTGGATTGAGATAAAAGAGCAGCCCAAGATTAATTTAATATTTAAATCACCGAAAAGGCGCACTAGAAATATACAGGTATATATATACAGAACAATATACAGTATGCGTCAAGAGTATAGTACAAGGGTAGGGTATAGACAGGTTGCAATTACCGTGTTATGTAGCATGTGACCACAGGGAGGTGCTGATGGATCACAGGTCCAAATCTTAGTTACAGGCTTTCCTTGGCCGCGTCAGGTAACGGATCCTCCTGCATGTAGAAAACTAAGTCCAAAATGAGGAGCTGCCTTTTATCTCCTAGGCTGCTCCCTCCCATACTCTGCTCCCACCCCTGGGCTGGTATTGTGAACACCTTTGATCTGGCTTCTGAGTTTGGGCTCCCTCCGGTGGTTGCTGCTGGTAATGGAGCTGGTCTGGCAGACAGAAGTCAATCACCTGAAGGGGATGATTGGAGATCAGGTGTTACAGACTGGGGAGATTTAAGTGAGCAGCCTTCCCTTGGTAGTTGCCGGTGATTTGGTCTTCTTCCTGAGCCTTTTGGAAGTCAGCTTGCTCCCTACTTTGTCCTGCATCATTCAGATAAGTTATTTTTCTGTTTTAATCTGTGGCATTTGTTCCCTGCCTTGCTGGTGTGAGTTCAGCCAGGTTCCCTATGGGAACCTGTGCTGGACTCTGTTTTCGTTTGCCACAGCTTGTGTTAGTCTTTTTGCATTTCTAGTCTCCTGGTATTTCAGTGTCTGTTGTTTTGCGTCCAGTTCACACCAGAGTTCTGATTTAGTGGGGGAGAGGTCGTCTGGCCTCAGTATTCTTGCATATCAGACGTGTTTAAATTTTTCTTAGGGTTTCTGTGGGTTTGCAGACAGTATCCTTTCCTGTCCTGTTCTATCCAGACAGTTTGGGCCCCAGCATTTGCTTATTCTATTTTCTGCCTGTGTTTTGTACCTCATCTGTCTCATCGTCAATATATGTTTGGGGGCTACCTATTCCTTTGGGGCTCTACTCCAGGGCAGTTGGCTTTCCCCTTTCTCTCTTTAGGCTTAGTTAACTCTTTGGCTGTGTCGAGGCGTCTAGGGCATCGTAGGTACGCCCCACGGCTAATTCTAGTTGTGTTGTCAGTTTAGTGGTCTGCAATCCGCTAAGTTACCAACCTCTCTGGGTGTTTGGTTGCCTACCCTATTTTTCTATTATCCTCCTCGGTTACCGAATCATAACAGAATCACCAGCCCGATTGTAGATTCTAGGGTACTCTAAAGAAGGAAGAATTGTATAAAAAAAAAAAAAAAAGGTGTCAGAATTTTTTATATATTTTTTCCTCTTTTTCTCTGGGGGCCGTAGGAGGATTTTTTTTTTCTTCAATGGAGACTAAACATTTGTCTGATCGTGTTGAGCATTTCGCTGCTGAAGTTCGGAGAATTTCTGCCTATCTCGCTCAGTTGTCTACTGTAGAACCTAAGATCCCTATTCCTGATTTATTTTCTGGGGATCGGTCTAAATTTTTGAACTTTAAGAATAATTGTAAATTGTTTTTTGCCTTGAAACCCAATTCCTCGGGGAACTCGGTGCAGCAGGTTAAAATTGTCATCTCCCTGCTGCGCGGCGACCCTCAGGACTGGGCTTTTTCCCTGACACCTGGGGATTCTGTTTTGGATAATGTGGATGCGTTTTTTCAGACTATAAGGTTGTTGTATGATGAACCTAATGTTATTGATCAAGCTGAGAAAACCTTATTGGCATTGAACCAGGGTCAGGAAGCTGCAGAGTTATATTGTCAGAAATTCCGAAAGTGGGTAGTCCTTACTAAATGGAACGATGATGCCCTAGCGGCTCTTTTTCGGAAAGTTCTGGCAGAGACCGTAAAAGATGTTATTGTGGGATTTCCTGTCCCTTCTGGTCTCAACGACTCTATGTCATTAGCCATTCAAATTGACAGATGTTTACGTGAACGTAAAACTATGCAAGAGGCAGCGTTGCCTTTCGAACAAACCTCTGAGCCCATGCAGTGTGATAGGGTTGTTTCTAGGGCTCAGCTTCAAGAGTTTAGAAGGCGTAATAAGTTGTGCTTCTTTTGTGCGGATGCCTCTCTTACTAATTACGTCTGCCCTAAGCGGGAAAAACGTTTTGCTCATTCATTTGTTTTGGGCAATGTACAGCCTAAATTCCTCTTGACTGTTACCTTGATCTGCTCCTTAGCTTCATTTTCTGCTAAAGCTTTTGTTGATTCAGGAGCAGCCTTGAACCTGATGGATGTTGACTTTGCCAAACGTTGTGGTTTTCCCATGGTACCCCTGCGGACTCCTATCCCTTTGAGGGGTATTGATGCCACCCCTTTAGCGGAGAATAAACCCCAGTTTTGGACCCAGGTAATAATGCGGGTAGCCCCAAACCACCAAGAGAATTGTAAATTTTTGGTGTTACATAATTTACATGACATTATTGTACTGGGTTTTCTTTGGTTGCAGACCCATAATCCTGTTCTGGATTGTAAGTCTGTGTCTGTGGTTAGTTGGGGTTGTCAATGTGTTCTTAGTGACATTCCTGTTTTCTCTACCTCTCCTCAGTCTCAGGATGTCCCTGACTATTTGGCTGATTTCTCTGATGTATTTAGTGAGAGTAAGTCTGCGTCCTTTCCTCCTCACAGGAGTTATGATTGCGCGATCGAGTTAGTGCTCGGTTGTAAATTTTCCAAGAGTCGGCTCTTCAATTTATCTGTGCCTGAACATGATGCTATGCGATATTATATCAAAGAGTCATTGGAGAAGGGCCATATCAGACCATCCTTTTCACCTTTAGGTGCCGGCTTTTTCTTTGTGGAAAAGAAGGATGGTTCATTGAGGCCATGTATTGACCATCGTCTCCTTAATAAAATCACTGTTAAATATCAGTACCCGTTACCCCTGATTTCCGATTTATTCTCCAGAGTGAAAGGTGCTAGTTGGTTTACCAAGCTTGACTTTAGGGTGGCGTATAATCTTATTTGCATTAAGCACGGTGATGAATGGAAGATGGCGTTTAATACTCCTGAGGGGCATTTTGAGTACATAGTGATGCCTTTTGGGCTCACTAATGCCCCTTCTGTCTTCCAATCTTTCATGAACGATATTTTCCGGGATTTTGTGGACAAGTTTTTGATCGTTTATTTGGACGATATTTTGATTTTTTCCAATGACTGGGATTCTCATGTGGAACATGTTCGGACTGTATTCCGGATTTTGAAAGAAAATGCTTTATATGTTAAGGGATCGAAATGTCTCTTTGGCGTACAAAAAATTTCATTTTTGGGATTTATTTTGTCTCCGTCCACTATTAAAATGGACCCAGTCAAGGTTCAGGCCATTTATGATTGGGTTCAGCCCACTTCCTTGAAGGCTCTTCAGAAATTTATAGGTTTTGCTAATTTTTACCGTAAATTCATAAGTAATTTTTCTGGTATTGTGAAACCACTGACGGATTTGACCAAGAGGGGTGCTGATGTGGTGAATTGGTCTCCAGAGGCAGTTTTCGGCATTTCAGGAGCTTAAGCGGAGATTCACTTCTGCTCCTGTTCTACGGCAACTTGATGTTTCTCTCCCATTTCAGGTGGAGATAGATGCTTCTGAGATTGGTGCAGGAGCAGTTTTGTCTCAAAGAGATCCGGTAACCTCTAAGTTCAACCCTTGTGCCTTCTTTTCTCGAAAATTTTCCCCATCTGAACATAATTATGATGTAGGGAATCGGGAATTATTGGCTATGAAGTGGGCGTTTGAAGAGTGGAGACATTGGTTGGAGGGAGCCAAACATCAAGTTGTGGTCCTTACCGACCACAAGAACTTGATCTATCTCGAACCAGCCAAGCAATTGAATCCTAGACAGGCTAGATGGGCCTTGTTTTTCACGCGTTTTAATTTTGTGGTCTCTTTTCTTCCGGGCACTACGAATATTAAGGCGGATGTCCTCTCTAGGAGTTTCTCTGCGGATTCTCTTGATGTGACTGAGCCTACTACCATTCTAAATGAGGGTGTGGATCTTTCTGCTATCTCACCCAATTTGAGCCTTGCCCTGGAGGAATTTCAGGAGGATGAATCTGAACGATGCCCTATGGGGAAATTGTATGTTCCCAACCCATGGAGGAGGAGAGTAATGTCTGAAATTCATTGCTCCGTGTTGGGTGGTCATCCCGGTATTTTTGGTACCAGAGATTTGGTGAGTCTGTCTTTTTGGTGGCCTGCTTTATCTCGTGATGTCAGGAATTTTGTGCAGTCCTGTGGGACTTGTTCTCAGTTCAAACCCTGTTCTCGCTCTAGTGGATTGTTAGTGCCACTTCCGGTGCCCAGAAGGCCATGGACACATATCTCAATGTATTTTATTTCCGACCTCCCTGTCTCTCTGGGAATGACTGTTATCTGGGTGATCTGTGATAGATTTTACAAGATGGTCCATCTTGTATCACTGCCGAAGTTGCCATCTTCTTCTGATTTGGTGCCCTTGTTTTTTTCAGCAGTTTGTTCGTTTGCACGGCATTCTGGAGAACATTGCGTCTGACAGAGGAGTCCAGTTTGTTTCCAGATTTTGGAGAGCTTTTTTGTTCTAAACTGGGAATTAAGTTGTCCTTCTCCTCTGCGTTTCATCCTCAGACCAATGGGCAGACAGAGAGCAAACCAGACTTTGGAGACTTATCTGAGATGTTTTGTGTCTGCTGATCAAGATGATTGGGTCTCTTTTTTGCCCTTGGCTGAATTTGCTCTAAATAATAGGTCTAGTTCTGCCACTTTGATGTCCCCTTTTTTCTGCAACTTCGGGTTTCATCCTCGGTTTTCTTCAGGGCAGATGGAGGCTTCGGCCTGTCCAGGTGCTGATTCTATGGTAGAGAGAATGCTTCAGATTTGGAATCAAGTAGTGGATAAGTTGTCTCACTCTCAGGAGAGGGCCCAAGGGTTTGCCAACCGGCATAGGACTGATAGTCCCCGGTTTACAGCAGGTGACAGGGTTTGGTTGTCCTCAAAAAATATTTCTATGAAGGTTGCGTCTCCAAAATTTAAGCCAAGGTTCATTGGACCTTATAAGATTTTGGAAATCCTTAATCCCGTTTCTTTCCGTTTGGCTCTTCCAGGAACATTTAAGATTCACAACGTCTTTCATAAATAGATGTTGAAAAGGTTTGTTGAGCCAGTAGTTCCCATGGCTGCGCCCCCTGATCCTGTATTGGTTAAGGGCAAACTGGAGTTTGAAGTAGAAAAAGTATTGGATTCTCGTCTGGCTAGATGGTGACTCCAATACTTGGTCAAGTGGAAAGGTTATGTCAGGAGGATAATTCTTTGGTGTTTGCTTCTGACATTCATGTCGAGAGATTGGTTCGCGCCTTTCACCGGGCCCATCCTGATCGGCCTGGTGGCTTGGGTGAGTGTTCGGTGACCCCCTCCTCAAGGGGGGGTACTGTTGTGAACACCTTTGATCTGGCTTCTGAGTTTGGGCTCCCTCCGGTGGTTGCTGCTGGTAATAGAGCTGGTCTGGCAGACAGAAGTCAATCACCTGAAGGGGATGATTGGAGATCAGGTGTTACAGACTGGGGAGATTTTAGTGAGCAGCCTTCCCTTGGTAGTTGCCGGTGATTTGGTCTTCTTCCTGAGCCTTTTGGAAGTCAGCTTGCTCCCTGCTTTGTCCTGCATCATTCAGATAAGTTATTTTTCTGTTTTAATCTGTGGCATTTGTTCCCTGCCCTGTTGGTGGGAGTTCAGCCAGGTTCCCTGCGGGAACCTGTGCTGGACAATGTATTCCTTTGCCACAGTTTGTGTCAGTCTTTCTGTATTTCTAGTCTCTTGGTATTTCAGTGTCTGTTGTTTTGCGTCCAGTTTACATCAGACATGTTGGAATTTTTCTTAGGGTTTTGCGGGTTTGCAGACAGTATCTGTGACGCTTCCCACGGCTGCGGGGTGTTGGGACATGGCATAGCTTGACTAACTAGCCAATGCTCCCACGCCGCCAGTCCACGACGACGTGAGGCATGCGTCCCAGATGGTAAGAGAATGTGGACCCACTGGACCACAGAGGGAGACCCGGGCCTGCCCGGACTAGGGGAGGGCAGCGACCGGGATCCGTGGCAGCTGAGCATGTGGGCAAGATGGCGACCTGCAGGACTAGACAACACCGCACAACTTCAGGTATGAAGAAACAAAGTTTACTTAAAAACACACACAGTACATAAACAGAACATAATGCCGGGCTCCCGATTCCGCACATCAGAAGGGTACACGTCTCAGGATCACAGACGAGTGCAGGAGGACATCACGGGTAGATGCAGTCCAAGGTTATCTGGCACGGGCATACTAGGGTGGCCTCTCTCTCAGGCATAGCACAGGCTCAGCAGGAGAACATCAGACACCGACCTCAGACAGACTTCAGACGATGGCGGGGTCATCACGGGTAGATGCAGTCTAGGATCATCTGGCACAGGCATACTAGTATGGCCTCTCTCTCAGGCCTCAGGCGTAGCACAGGCTCAGCAGGAGAACATCAGACACTGGCCCAGGACGAACGTCAGACGATGGCGGGGTCATCACGGGTTGATGCAGTCCAGGGTCATCTGGCACGGGCATACTAGGACGGCCTCTCTCTCAGGCCTCAGGCGTAGCACAGGCTCAGCAGGAGAACATCAGACACTGACCCAGGACAGACGTCATCACAGGGTAGACCACGGAGGAAGCGGCAGGACATCAGGAACACGGATTGGGTCTCAGGAACTCAGGAACATGGACAGGATATCAGGAACACGGATTGGATCTCAGGGACACAGGAACACGGACAGGATATTAGGAACACGGACTGGAACTCAGGAACACGGACTGGAACTCAGGAACATGGACTGGAACTCAGGAACACGGACTGGAACTCAGGAACACCAGAATACTGGCATCGGACTCCGGACATCTGGCAACGATCGGCAGGCTCCGGACATCTGGCAACGATCGGCAGGCTCCGGACATCAGGCAGGCTCCGGACATCTGGAAGTGGTCTTCGGACATCGGACATCAGGCCATAGTCATCAGACATCTGGCAGCGACCTGAAAAGGAACCCTAGCGGTCTGGTGCAAGCCCCGCCAGGCTCAACGGGAGCCGGCCGGGGATTGCACAGAAGCTGAGCACAAGGTAACAGAAACTCAGCGCACACACACCGGACTCCTCCTTCCAAGATGAACTCAGGTTATATAGCAAAGAATCACAGTCACTGGCACAGGGTTCAGGACACAGAAGGACTTCAGGAACATAACACAGAGGACACAGTTCAGACAATCAGGTACAGGATCCGATCCAGGATCAGGGAATCAGGAAACAAAACACAACAGGAACAGGCCTGGATATGCAGCCTCCAGGAAGGGCGATCTGGGTATTCTGCCCCTAGAGCTGGCAGAAACACAAGACACAGTTCAGACATTCAGGTACCGGGACAGATCCAGGATCAGGGATTCAGGGAACAAGACACAGCAGGAACAGGTCTGGATATGCTGCCTCCAGGAAGGGCGATCTGGGTACTCAGCCCCCAGAACAGGTGGAAACACAAGACACAGTTCAGACATTCAGGTACCGGAACAGATCCAGGATCAGGGATTCAGGGAACAAGACACAACAGGAACAGGCCTGGATATGCAGCCTCCAGGAAGGGCGATCTGGGTACTCAGCCCCCAGAACAGGCGGAAACACAAGACAGGACAAAGGGAATCAGCTCTCCAGAACTGATCGCACTCAGAGCAGGAGCTGAACACACAAACACACACGGCTAGGTTCAGGAACTCAATGCAAAGCTCTGGCAACGCCCTACAGGGCTGGGGAACTTTATATATGAGCTGCTTCACAGCGATAGGCTGGAGCAGAAATTCTAGTGCACACCCATTCCTCATAAAAGCAGGACAGGTGTGGGCCGCGCCCCCTATGCAGAGCCAGACACAACTCAGCACAGAAGGACACCTTACAATGGCTGCAGCCTGAACACACGTAGTAAGTCATGCACCACTGCAGAGGACTTTGTAACCTACGGGTAGCTTCTACAGCAGGCCAGGGAACGCACATGCGGGTGGTCATGCAACGCAGCGGAGACACTCACGCAAGTACGGCTACGCAGCAGAGCTGGGAACTGAGCAGCATCCATACAGGTAACAGACAACAGTATCCCAGCTGGTTAGGGGGAAAGGAGCAAAAGGGTTAAAGCAAAGACATGCAAAGTAACGCTGGAAAACAAAGTACAGACAATACCAGCGTTACAGTATCCTTTCCTGTCCTGTTCTATCCAGACAGTTTGGGCCCCAGCATTTGCTTATTCTATTTTCTGCCTGTGTTTTGTACCTCATCTGTCTCACCGTCAATATATGTTTGGGGGCTACCTATTCCTTTGGGGTTCTACTCCAGGGCAGTTGGCTTTCCCCTTTCTCTCTTTAGGCTTAGTTAACTCTTTGGCTGTGTTGAGGCGTCTAGGGCATCGTAGGTACGTCCCACGGCTAATTCTAGTTGTGTTCTCAGTTTAGGGGTCTGCAATCCGCTAAGTTACCAACCTCCCTGGGTGTTTGGTTGCCTACCCTATTTTTCTATTATCCTCCTCGATTATCGAATCATAACAGGCTGGGATGCCTTCCTCCTCCCATATCTGAGGAGGCAGAACCGTGTATGGCCCATAACTTCCCGCCCGTAGCTCCAAATGGAACGGCAGTGGTGCCACTGGATTCTGCTGGATTTTATCTGTGCATAGAGACTAAATATGCCTACCGTATGTATGTACAAAAGAGGGATCATCATTATTCTCATTTGCACATGGACACTCGAGAAGCAATGGAATAAAAAAAAGGAGAATATACAGATTAGATATTAGAAAAAAACATTTTGACAGTGAGGGTGATCAATGAGTGGAACAATCTGCCACAAGAGGTGGTGAGTTCTCCTTCAATGGAAGTCTTCAAACAGAGGCTGGACAGACATCTGTCCGAGATGGTTTAGTGAATCCTGAATTGAGCAGGGGGTTGGACACAATACAGCATATTTCACCCATACTAATGAGCGGGGAAAACACACAAAAAAAAAACCCATGTAAAAACACAGCAAAAACGCTTATTATACAGAGCGTATTTTCCTGCCAACACATCAATATTTGCAGCAGAAAATTCCACTGAAAATCCTGAACGTTTGGACATAGTCTTAATCACTATCCTGTGTCCTCTCCCCCACACACACATTCATTATATGTCCCTGATGGCGTCATAATGAATTAGGGGGTGGGAGAAGACGGTATCAGGGTCTTATAATGAAATGTGGGGTGGGAGACGAAGCTATCAGGTAATAATCAGAATTCCAGTAATAATGCCCAATCCTGGGTCCCTTCCTGGTGCAATGTGCCCCATCCTAAGATTATTGTTCCACATCCTAGTCCCCTTCCTGGGGTTATTGTGCCCCATTATGGCCCCTTTCTGGTGTACTGTACTCCATCCTGGACCCTTTCTAATATAATGTTCCCTTTTCTCCACTATATTAAAAAAACAAATCACAATTCTACTCGCCATCCTCTGCTCCCATGGCACACGCAGTCCACTTCTGCAGCCAATGCAGAATCCGACAGCGGACTTTGCTGTCCCCACCATGGTGCATGATGTCACGAGGTCATAAGGACACAGGTACACCAACATCAGCTACCAGCCTCTGATTGTCCAGCTTAAAGGGTCCACCTCCAGACCCCAGTGCAGCTGCAGTGTGTCTGCCCCGAAAAGCGAGCGTGCTCGGTATGCTCATTACTTGATCGAGTATCGGGGGTGACCGAGCGCCATGCTTGAGTCCCCGCCGCTCATGTTTCATGCCTGTTAGTCAAGAAACGTGGGGATTGCCTGACATACACGTAAATGCTGTAGCCATGTTGGCAAATCACATTACTGTGATTGGCTGGCCGCATTGCGCCATCTGGTTTTATATAAGACCTGGTGATGCGATGCTCGGCACACTGTCCTCAGGAAGCAGTTCAGGGTTGTTATAGGATGAGAGCTTATTTTAGAGCAGGCTGATAGGCAGTGTTTAATATTGCTATTGCAGTACTTGTATACCGCTGCTGCACCGTTAAAAGAAAAGTCCTTGTCAGGGCTACATATTTTATTTTCCCCATTAATACCAGAAAGTTTGCAGGCAGCTGGGCCTGGCATGGTGCCTCTCTGGTACGGGACAAATTGGGGCTGGAGGGCAGGTGACCTTGGATGGGGCTGGTTCTGGGCCTAGGTGGGTTAGCACCTGAGGGCTCATCACCGAACCCCCATCAACATGTCTGTAGTGGGCGGGGGAGATGGGTCCCTCCACGTCTCCTGGTAGCGCCTCTGGAGACTATGCTGACAGACACAGCTTGCTGACAGACCTTCTTGCCAAAGCTTGCATTGATGTGCCATCCTGGATGAGATGCACTACCTGAGCCACTTGTGTGGGTTGTAGAGTCCGTCTCATGCTACCACGAGTGTGAAAGCACAACCAACTTTCAAAAGTGACCAAAACATCAGCCAGAAAGCATTGGTACTGAGATGTGGTCTGTGGTCCCCACCTGCAGAACCACTCCTTTATTGAATGTGTCTTGATAATTGACAATAAATTCCATCTGCTGTCTATTCCATTTGCACAACAGCATGTGAAATTGATTGTCAATCAGTGTTGCTTCCTAAGTGGACAGTTTGATTTCACAGAAGTTTGATTTACTTGGAGTTATATTCTGTTGTTTAAGTGCTCTCTTTATTTTTTTGAGCAGTGTACATACAGCTCTGGTAAAAAATTAAGAGACCACTGCAAAATTTTCAGTTTGTCAGATTTTTCTTTCTATAGGTATATTTGAGTAAAATGTAAATTGCTCTTTTATTCTATAAACTACTGACAACATGTCTCCGAATTTCCAAGTAATACATTTTTATTTTCAGAAAATGAGAAATAGTCAGAATAACCAAAAAATGCAGTGCTTACAGACCTCCAAATAATGCTAAAAAACAAGTTCTTAATCATTTGGAAAGAACAATAGCAATGTTTTAACTCAGGAAGAGTTCAGAAATCAATATTTTGTGGAATAACCATGATTTTTAATCACAGCTTTCATGCGTTCTGGCATGCTTGCCACCAGTCTTTCACACTGCTTTTGGGTGACCTTATGCCACTCACGGTACAAAAATGTAAGCATTTCTTTGAGGGCTAGTGACTATCCATCTTCCTCTTAATTACATTCCAGAGGTTTTCAGTGGGAATCAGGTCTGGAAATTGGGCTGGCCATAACAGGGATTTAATGTGGTGGTCCTTTATCCACACATTGATTGACCTAGCTGTGTGGCATGGTGCCTTGTCCTGCTGGAAAAAACAGTCCTCAGAGTTGGGGAACATTGCCTGAGCAGAAGGAATCAACTGTTTTTTCCAGGATAACCTTGTGTGAGATCCACACTGTGTGTGTGTGTGGGGGGGGGTCACTCGCTTAGTTGGTCATAGAGGCAAACTCTGGCACGCTCAGGGTTAAAATAACAGTTCATCTGGTTTATTCTTCACCATTGTACAGCATTCATTATACAAACGAAGTCTTTATGACCTGGTCATTCTCAACACGGACCCTGTCCGTTACCTGCTGGTGTCTCAGGTTCTCAGACACCTCTCCACCTCAGAGGCATCTAATGCACATCGCTCACAGACCCCGATCCGTCTCTCTCTCACGGCTTTCAAGACCGTTTGTCCTTCTCTGGCTCAGACTTGCCAGGACTGCTTCCCAGTCGCTGCGACGTCCCGTCTGGACGTCTGGGACCTCTGTCCAGCCTGACAGAGTCCCAACACTTCACACAGACTCAGTCTGAACACATCAGACTATCCACAGTCTCAGATAGACTCTCCAAGACAGACTCACTCACACCATGTGCCAAACATTCCCTTTCATAGCTGTAGCCACTCCCCCAGCTAAGGTATGGAGCACATGATCTGGTCACATGTTCCTGACCTCATCACAGGTCCTTCACAAACACATAAATCAATGAGCGGTGTATGTGTGGTTAGCCAGTCCCACCCAGCTCACAAGCTAACCCTGTAGGTCACCCTTAACAATAACTAGAACTCTTATGGGACTACAAGTCCCAGAACAATATTCCTGACCTACAGCGCAGAGGAGCTCTGCGACACATATCTTCCATTTATAACCATGCCGGGGATTATTTTACCAGCCACAATATGCCTCAATGCATATCCCGAGGAGCATACACAGTGCCCCCTAGCTGTATCATGGGTCATTACACCACACTTGTATGCGGCTTCATTCATATGTGCTTCGCAAACATTAACGTGCCCAATTCCATCCTTGCTGAAGCATCTAAAGATCATCACCGACCCGCCACCAAATTTCACAGTGGGTGCAAGACACTGTGGCTTGTACGCCTCTTCTGGTCTCCGTCTAACCATTAGACAACTGTTGTGAACACGTTGGAGGCGACTTCGGACCTGGGGCTCCCTCCAGTGGTTGCTGAGGGTAATGAACCAATTGCTGAATGGCTTTCAGCTGGGTCCGAATGGTCTGATATAAGTGACCTGAACTCCCATCAGCCTTGCCGGTAATCAATTGTTCTTCCAGGTCTTGGTTGGAGCTCAGCTTGCATTCCTGCTTTCATTCAAATAAGTGAATTGCTGTTTTTTTCCCTCTGGTTGGATTTTCCTTGCTTGTTTGCTGCCTTGCAGTGGACTTCAGCCTGATCCCCTGTTGGGACCTGGCGCTGCATTTGTGCTCAATTTGTGTTTGCACTTTTGCTCTGTTCCTGTGTCACTTTTTATTTGCTGAATTGCTGTGTGTTACACCAGAGATCTGATTTAGGTGGTAGAGATTGTGTGATCTCAGGTTTTTTTGTTAATCAGAAGTGTTGGTATTTTTGTCAGGGTTTTTTGGGTTGCAGTCAGAATTCTTTCCTATACTTTTCTATCTAGACAGAATTGGGCCCCAGCGTTTGCTCATTGTATTTTCTGTCTGTGTTCGTATTTTCTTCTTGTCTAGCCGCCACTATATGTTTGGGGGCTTCCTATTTCTTTGGGGGTTCTGCTGCGGGGCAGTTAGCTTTCATCTTTCTGCCTTTAGGTGTAGCTATCTCTCCGGCTGTAACGAGGTGTCTAGGATCACCGTAGGTACACTCCACGGCTACTTCTAGTGTTGCGGTTAGTTTAGGGTTCTGCAAACCAGTAGCTTCCAGCCTCTCTGGTGTATTGCTACTTTGGCTATTTTTCCTCAGCTACCGAAACATAAGAGTATTATCGGCAAAACTGAAAATTCTATGGTACTCAACAGAAGGGAAAAATAGTAAAAAAGGAAAAAGAAAAAAGGAGTTGTCAGATTTTTTTTTTCTGTTTGTTACATTTTTTCCCTCTTTTTCTCTGGGTGCTGAGGAGGAATTTTTTTTCCTCAATGGAGTTTGCAGTTGTCTGGCCGTGTGAAGCGGCTTGCCACTGAGGTTCAGAGTATTGCTACCTATCTTGCTAGGTTGCCGATTGTGGAACCTAGGATTCCCATACCAGATTTATTTTTGGGGGATCGGTCTAAATTTCTGAATTTCAAAAATAACTGTAAGTTGTTTTTTGCCTTGAAGCCTAAGTCCTCAGGGAACGCAGCACAGCAGGTTCAAATTGTCATCTCTCTGCTGCGCAGCGACCCTCAGGATTGGGCTTTTTCCCTGACACCTGGGGATCCTGTTCTGAATGATGTTGATGTATTTTTTCAGGCTCTGGGGTTATTGTACAATGAACCTAATGTCACTGATCAAGCTGAAAAGACCTTGTTGGCATTAAATCAGGGTTGTGAATACGCTGAGCTGTACTGTCAGAGATTCCGAAAGTGGGCAGTCCTGACCAAATGGAATGATGATGCTTTGGCAGCCCTTTTTCAGAAGGGTCTGTCAGAAAATGTAAAGGACGTTATGGTGGGATTCCCTGTTCCCTCTTGTCTCAATCATAGAATCATAGAATAGAATCATAGAATGGTAGAGTTGGAAGGGACCTCCTGGGCCATCTGGTCCAACCCCTGCTCAAAGCAGGATTCTCTAAATCATCCCAGACAGATGTCTGTCCAGCCTCTGTTTGAAGACTTCCATTGAAGGAGAACTTACCACCTCTCGTGGCAGCCTGTTCCACTCCTTGATCACCCTAACTGTCAAAAAGTTTTTTCTAATATCTAATCTGTGTCTCCTCCCATTCAGTTTCATCCCATTGCTTCTAGTCTTTCCTTGTGCAAATGAGAATAAAGATGATCCTTCTACAATGTGACAGCCCTTGAGATATTTGTAGACAGCTATTAAGTCTCCTCTCAGTCTTCTTTTTTGTAAGCTAAACATTCCCAAATCCTGCAACCGTTCCTCATAGGACATGGTTTGCAGACCGGTCACCATTCTGGTGGCTCTTCTCTGAACTTGCTCCAGTTTGTTGATGTCTTTTTTAAAATGTGGTGCCCAAAACTGGACACAGTATTCCAGATGAGGTATGACCAAAGAGGAGTAGAGGGCAATAATGACCTCACGTGATCTAGACTGTATGCTTCTGTTGATACATCCTAGAATTGTATTTGCCTTTTTTGCTGCTGCATCACACTGTTGACTCATGTTCAGTCTGTGATCAATTAGTATACCCAAGTCTTTTTCACATGTGCTGTTACTTAGCCCTATTCCTCCCATTTTGTATATGCTTTTTTCATTTTTATTGCCCAGATGTAGTACTTTGCATTTTTCCCTGTTAAAAACCATTCTGTTAGTTGCTGCCCACTGCTCCAGTTTATTTATATATTTTTGAATCCTCTCTCTCTCTCTCTCTCTTCTCTAGTATTAGCTACCCTCCTAGCTTTGTGTCATCAGCAAATTTGATTCTATGTCTTTGGCTATTCAAATTGACAGACGTTTGCGTGAGCGCAGAGGTATGCGTGAGATGGTGATGCCTTGTGAGCCAGCTCCTGAGCCCATGCAGTGTGATGGAGTGACTTCTGGGGCTCAGCGTCATGAGTATCGAAAGCGCAATGGGTTATGTTTCTACTGTGGTGACGCTTCTCATGCTATTTCCGTCTGCCCTAAGCAGGGAAGACCTTTTGCGCGTCTGTTGACTGTTACTCTGATTTGCTCCCTGTCCACATTTTCGGCTCAGGCTTTTGTTGATTCAGGAGCAGCTATTAACCTGATGGATTTTGACTTTGCCAAACGTTGTGAGTTTCCCATGATACCCCTGCGGAAGTCTATTCCTTTGCTGGGCATTGATTCTACCCCTTTGGCAGAGAATAAACCCCAGTTTTCTACTCAGGTGATAATGAGGGTTGAACCAGATCATCAGGAGAGTTGCAAATTTCTGGTGTTGCATAATCTGCATGACATTATTGTACTGGGTTTCCCTTGGTTACAGACTCATAATCCGGTTTTGGATTGGAAATCTGTGTCTGTGACCAGTTGGGGCTGCCAATGTGTTAATACTGACACTCCTGTTTTTTTTGCCACTCCCCAGTCTCAGGATGTCCCTGACTTTTTGACTGATTTTTCTGATGTGTTTAGTGAGAGTAAGTCTGCATCCTTACCTCCTCACAGGAGCTATGATTGCGCTATTGAGTTAGTGCCTGGTGGTAAATTTCCTAAAAGAAGCCTTATTAATTTATCTGTACCTGAAAACGATGCTATGCGATCTTATATCAAGGAGTCTTTGGATAAGGGTCATATCAGACAATCCTCTTCACCCTTGGGCGCCGGTTTTTTCTTTGTGGCCAAAAAGGATGGTTCATTGAGGCCGTGTATTGATTATCGCCTCCTGAATAAAATCACTGTTAAATATCAATATCCGTTACTCTTGATTTCTGACCTATTTTCCAGAGTGAAAAGTGCTAGTTGGTTTACCAAGCTTGACCTCAGGGGGGCGTATAACCTTATTCGCATTAAGCACGGGAATGAATGGAAGTCGGCGTTTAATACCCCAGAGGTGCATTTTGAGTACCTAGTAATGCCTTTTGGGCTTACTAATGCCCCTTCAGTCTTCCAATCCTTTATGAATGATATTTTCAGAGATTTTGTGGATAAATTTCTGATTGTTTATTTGGATGATATCCTGATTTTTTCCAATGACTGGGACTCTCATGTGAAACATGTTTGGACTGTGTTCCAGATTTTGAGAGAGAATGCACTGTATGTGAAGGGATCAAAGTGTCTTTTTGGCGTACAGAAGGTTTCATTTCTGGGATTCATTTTGTCTCCATCTGTTATTGAAATGGATCCGGTCAAGGTTCAGGCCATCTGTGATTGGGTTTAACCTACTACATTGAAGGCTCTTTAGAGATTTTTGGGTTTTTGCCAATTTTTATCGTAAATTTATTGGTAATTTCTCCGGTATTGTTAAACCATTGACTGATTTGACCAAAAAGGGTTCCGATGTGGTGAATTGGCCTCCTGAGGCAGTTTCTGTGTTTCAGGAACTTAAGCAGAGATTCATTTCTGCCCCTGTTCTACGGCAACCTGATGTTTCTCTACCGTTTCTGGTGGAGGTTGATGCTTCTGAGATTTAGGGAGGTGCTGTTTTGACCCAAAGGGATCCGGAGACCTCTAAGAGTAACCGTTGTGCCTTCTTCTCTCGAAAATTTTCTCCAACTTAAAGTAATTATGACGTGGGTAATCGGGAGTTATTGGCCATGAAGTGGGCCTTTGAAGAGTGGAGATATTGGCTGGAAGGAGCCAAACATCAGGTGGTGGTCCTCACGGACCATAAGAACCTGGTTTATCTCGAATCAGCCAAGCGACTTAATCCTAGACAGGCCAGGTGGGCCTTGTTTTTCACACGTTTTAATTTTGTGGTTTCTTTTCTTCCTGGCACTAAGAATGTTAAGGCGGATGCCCTCTCGAGGAGTTTCTTTGCGGACTCTCCTGAGTTATCTGATCCTACTGTTATTTTGAAAGAGGGTGTAGTTCTTTCCGCCATCTCGCCCAATTTGAGACTGGCTCTGGAAGGGTGTCAGGAGGATAAACCTGAGCGCTGCCCTATTGGGAAATTGTTTGTCCCAGACCAGTGGAAGAAGAGTGTGATGTCTGAGATTCATTGTTCCGCGTTGGCTGGTCATCCCGGGATTTTTGGTACCAGAGACTTGGTGAGTCGGTCCTTTTGGTGGCCTACTTTGTCTCGTGACGTCAGGGAATTTCTGCAGTCTTGTGGGACTTGCTCTCGTTCCAAGCCTTGCTCTCGCTCTGGTGGTTTGTTAATGCCATTACCTGTACCCAAGAGGCCTGTTATGATCTGCTACAAGCACTAAGGAAAGATGGGAATTCTGTCCCTACAATAGAACTAAGCTGGATCCCTACGATGTAACGGGGAACCTGATCCTGCGACCAGACCCGCTAAAGTCCTCAGCTAGTCTGAACGAAGACCTATAGTTGCGAGGAAGGATTCCTCACAAGATCTTGGGACTGGGAGAAAAGGTGGACACCTCCTAACAGAAATTGTAGCAGGGAAAAATAAAACAGAAAACAAATTACTTAGAGATCCTAAGATCAAGCAAAACTGACTGAAAAAGGCACCTAAGCACCCGGCTAGCTTAAGAGTAGATAATACAATGAAGTCCAGCAAAGCCAGAAGGGTGGAGCCAGACTAAATAGGGAAAAAAGGTCATGTGACCAGCAAACTGAAACAAAACCTAACAAGAGGGTTCTAAAAGTACCCTCCCTTCTAAGAGGATACTCCGGATCCCTTAAGACTTAGGCTTATCCGGAAACCTCTTGTGAAACGCTCTGACAAGACTAGACGCAGAAACATCATCCGCCCTCACCCATGAGTTATCCTCGGGTCCATAACCCTTCCAAGCGATGAGGTACTGCAAACTCCCTCTATACCGTCTAGAATTTAGGATGCGAGAAATCTCATATTGCCCGTCCTCCACCACCAGGGGAACAGTGACCGAGACGTCTCCATCTGAGACCTCAGCTTTTTTCAAGAGAGAAACATGAAACACCGGATTAATCTTCCAGGAGGTAGGAAGCTCCAACTTAACAGCAGATTGGTTAATAACCTGAAGCACCTTAAAGGGCCCTACAAACTTGGGACCCAATTTCTTAGACGGAATCCTCAAGCGCAGATTCTTAGAGGACAACCAAACCATGTCACCAATAGCAAACAAAACCTCTTGTCGTTTTCTATCAAAATACACTTTGGATCTTTTGTTAGCCTCCTGAAGATTACCACGCACATCAGTCCAAACTCTCTCCAAAACACCAGAAAAATTCTCCTCTTCAGGTACAGCCGATCCCAACTTGGAAAATGACCCAAACGACGGATGTCTCCCAGTACAACAAAAAAAAGGCGAACAACCAGCAGAAGCGGATGTATGGTTGTTAAGAGGAAACTCAGCAAGTGGCAGAAACTCAGACCACCCCTCTTGATTATCAGTCACAAAACAACGCAAGAACTGCTCAACATCCTGGTTTTTCCTTTCTGTCTGGCCATTAGACTCAGGATGATATCCGGATGAAAACGACAAATGAACTCCCAACCTGTCACAAAAGGCGCGCCAAAAACGAGCCACAAACTGAGGTCCCCTATCAGAAACAATGTCAGTAGGAACGCCATGTAGTCTGACAATTTCCTTGACAAAGGCCTTAGCGAGAGTCTTAGCGCAAGGCAGTTTGATGAAAGGAACCAAGTGACACATCTTGCTAAAACGGTCCACGACCACCCAGATGACAGTGAAACCCTCAGAGGGGGGAAGGTCAGTAATAAAGTCCATAGCCAAATGTGTCCAAGGTGCACTAGGGACCTCCAGAGTGCAAAGCAACCCCGCAGCAGGAGTATGAGAAGACTTAGATCTAGCACACACCGTGCATTGACGCACCCACTTAATGACTTCCTTCTGCCATCCAGGCCACCAAAAGCTGCGACCCACAAGTCTCTTGGTCTCAGAGATTCCAGGATGACCTGCCAACCGAGAGTCATAACATTCAACAAACAAATCTCTCCTCAGGGTACCAGGCACAAACAACCTCCCATGCGGCGTGTTAGATGGGGCATTCTCCTGTGCTTTAAGAATCTCATCTTCCAACACAGAATCCAAAACAGCAATAACAACCCCCTCTTGCAAAATGTTTTCCTCCTCCTCAGTAGCCACCATAGGAGAAAAGCTGCGAGACAAAGCATCAGCTTTAACATTTTTAGTACCTGGGATGTAAGTAACAGTAATATTAAACCGTGAGAAAAACAGTGCCCACCTAGCCTGACGGGCATTCAAGCGTTTGGCAGCATCAAGGTAGACCAGATTTTTATGATCGGTGAAGACTTGAACGGGAAATTCCGCTCCCTCCAAAAAATGACGCCAGTGTTCAAATGCGAGTTTAATTGCCAACAATTCCGATTACCGATATCATAATTTAGTTCAGACTCAGAAAATTTCTTTGAAAAAAAAAGCACAGGGATGTACTCCATCCGTCTTTTCCTGAGACAACACCGCGCCGACCCCCACAGAAGAGGCATCAACCTCAACCAAAAATGGTTTAGTCACATCAGGCTGCGTAAGGATGGGAGCAGAGCTGAACTTCTCCTTTAGCAACAAAAGCCTCAATGGCCTCAGTAGTCCACTGAACCGCATCAGCACCTTTCCTGGTGAGATCGGTCAGAGGTTTGGCAATTACAGAAAAATTTTTAATGAATTTTCTATAATAATTGGTGAACCCAAAAACCTCTGTATTGATTTCACACCAATAGGTCTAGGCCAATCCTGCACAGCTTGCACTTTCACCGGGTCCATCTCAAAACCTTCACTGGAGACAATGTAGCCCAAAAAACTAAGTCTCTGTACAGCGAACTCACATTTTTTTAGCTTGGCAAAAAGTGAATTGTCACTCAATAACTGTAATACCTCACGCACACTCCTCCAATGAGACTCCAAATCCGGTGAATAAATCAAAATGTCATCCAAATACACAACCACACTTCTGCCGATCAAAGGTCTAAGGATGTCATTAATAAGATTCTGAAAAAATGCCGGAGCACTGGAAAGCCCAAAAGGCATAACCAGATTCTCAAAATGACCCAGTGGAGTGTTAAACGCAGTCTTCCATTCATCCCCCTCCTTCATGCGCAACAAATTGTATGCCCCTCGAAGATCAATTTTCGAGAACCACTTGGCCCCCACTGACTGGTTAAACAAATCAGGAATCAATGGCAGTGGGTAAGGATTGCGTACAGTGATTTTATTAATCTCACGAAAGTCTAGACAAGGCCGTAACAAAAAAAAATCCAACCGCTACAGGAGACTTGGAAGGCCTAATGTGACCGGCGGCCAAGCTTGCCTGTATGTATTCCTCCAAAGCCTTTCTCTCAGGAATAGTCAAATTAAATAAATGACTTTTAGGAAGAGTCGCTCCAGGGACAAATTCAATTGCACAATCATAATCTCTATGAGGAGGCAATACCTGCGATTCCTTATCAGAAAAAACTTTCCAAAAATCCCCTTAACTACAGCAGCAATACGCCCGTTACAACACTTGTCATAACAATTAGGACTCCAGGACTTAATTTCATTGGTAGACCAATCCAGTACCGGATTGTGCAATTTTAACCAAGGTAACCCCAAAATCACTGGTGAGGGCAAATTATTCAAAACTACCAAATCCAAATTCTCTTGATGAACACCATTAATAGTAAGAGGAAATTCACAGATATGGTGAGTAACATTTTTCAAGGGAGAACCATCCACAGCAACCACATTAATAGGGGAAGACAGAAGTTTGGGTTTTAATTTTAGTTTTTCCAAAAATTTCCCATCAATCACATTGAGAGTTGAACCACAATCCACAAATACCCGAAACTCCATCAATTCCTCCTCAACAGCAGTGGTAGCAGAAAGAAAGACACCTTTATTGTTTAAACAAGCTATACGGGCGAAACTGACCTCATTTTTTTTTTCTCTTTATTCATTCGAAGCGCACAGTTCTTAATAAAATGCTTAGATTTGCCACAATAGAAACACAAACCTTCAGCAAATCTGCGTTCTTTTCCCGAGAGTGAGGTGTCATTGCTCCAATTTCCATCGGCTCTCCAATATCAGTACAGTCCCTCTCCAGACTTGGAGCTGACAAGGCAGATTTACTCTCATTAACCCTTGCACGCAGTCTCCTATCCACCCGTATTGCTAATTGCAATTAGCCATATTGCAATTGCTAATTGCAATCCCAAAGCAGCTCCCACAATCCCACTTTCCTGACCCTGTAGTGTGGACTATATATTTAGGAGTAGTCTAAGAGGCGCATGCATTGTGGGGGCGCATGCATCCCAGAAGTTAAGCATCACAGAAGAAAAGCATCTTGAAAACGGCAGTTATTCATGGCAGTTAATCAGGGCTGGAATCAGGTACCCCACACTTTGCCTTATTTTTCATTATGTACTTTATCTATTTCCTCCTGTGTTCCCTTGCCATCCACATTCACCGCCCCATCCCCCTCCATCACGACTCATACACATCAGCCCCTCTATCCTTCCCTCTCCCATGTACAGCTCCCATGCACTCCTCACCTTCCTGAAAAACCTCAGCCCATCTTGCCCAAACACATCACATAAAAAACCTACTTACAATTCCAACAACTACCTGCTCTTTATCTTCCTACTCCTACTGATTTCAGGGGACATCTCCCCCAACCCTGGTCCACCATCCCCCAACCTCAATCCCTACCCTACCTCATACCGAAACCATAATAATCTTATTAATATTACTTGCACTCCCTCATCTCCTTCTTTCAATTGTGCCCTCTGGAATCCACGGTCTGCATGCAACAAGCTATCCTTCCTGCACAACTACTTTCTGAATCACTCTCTTAATCTGTTGGCCCTCACTGAAACCTGGATTCAGGATTCTGACACTGTCTCCCCTGCTGCCATTTCCTATGGTGGTTTACAGTTCTCCCATTCCCCGAGACCCACAAACAGACATGGTGGTGGAGTTGGCATACTCCTGTCCCCACAATGCACTTTCCAGGTCATCCCCCCAATTCCATCACTCTCATTCCCTTCTTTTGACGTCCACACCATCAGGCTCTTCCATCCCCTCTCCCTCAGAGTAGCGGTCATATATCGGCCCCAGGCTCACCCACCCAGTTCCTTGACCACTTCTCAGCCTGGCTGCCGCACTTCATGTCCTCAGAACTACCAACCCTTATCCTTGGAGACTTCAACATCCCCATTAACAGCCCTACTTCCACATATGCATCTCAGCTTCTATCACTAACCACTTCTCTAGGCCTCTCACAGTTTTCAACCTCTGAGACACACAAGGATGACAACACCCTTGACCTGGTCTTTGTCCGCCTCTGTTCAATCTCCCACCTAAATAACTCACCGCTTCCACTCTGACCACAACATTCTCTCCTTCACGCTCACAAATCCTCCACCACCCCAGCGCACTCCTACCTACCACACATTCAGAAATCTACAAGCCATTAACCCTCAGACACTTTCAGACTCCCTACACTCATCGCTGTCCCCAATCTCCTCTTTTTCCTGTCCTGATCTGGCTGTTCATCACTACAATGACATTCTTAAAAGCACCCTTGACCAAGTAGCACCGCTCACCCTCAGAACCTCCAAACACACAGTAAAACAGCCCTGGCTCACATTGCAAACTCGACTTCTTCAGCGATGCTCTAGGAGTGCTGAACGCCTCTGGAGAAAAACCCGCACACCAGAAGACTTCATCCACTTTAAATTCATGTTAAGAACTTATAATGCTGCCCTTCACCTCGCCAAACAGACCTACTTCACCACACTGATCTCCTCACTAGCCAACAACCCCAAGAAACTTATTGACACTTTTCACTCCCTCCTCAGGCCAAAAGCACAAGCCCCTATCACAGACATTTGTGCTGACGACCTGGCCTCCCACTTTATAGAAAAAATAGATACTATCCGTCAGGAAATCTGCTCTCAACCACCAAGTGCTGTGACTCCCATCCCACCCTGCATTTCCCCTGGCTCACTTTCCACATTTGATCCCATCACAGAAGAAGTCTCCAGACTCCTCTCTTCCTCTCGTCCGACTACATGCACTACCGACCCCATCCCCTCACATCTCCTCCAGTCTCTCTCTCCAGTTGTCACAACTCACCTAACTACAATCTTTAATCTCTCACTCTCCTCTGGCATTTTCCCATCCTCCTTCAAACACTCCATCATTACTCCATTACTAAAGAAACCCGCTCTTGACCCTTCCTGCACAAACAACTACAGACCGGTCTCCAATCTCCCCCTTCATCTCTAAACTTTTGGAGCGCCTAGTCTACTCCCGCCTCACCCGTTACCTCTCCACTTACTCCCTCCTAGACCCTTCACAGTCCGGCTTCCGCCCCCTACATTCGACTGAAACTGCACTCATCAAAGTGACCAATGACCTTCTTACAGCAAAACGTAACGGCGACCACTCTCTGCTCATTCTACTCGACCTTTCTGCAGCTTTCGACACTGTTGACCACTGTCTCCTACTGTCTAGGCTCCAGTCACTAGGTATTAAGGACACTGTTCTCTCCTGGTTCTCCTCCTATCTTTCTGACCGCTCCTTCAGTGTTTCGCTGTCTGGGTGTTATGTTTGACACCAATCTCTCCTTCACCTCCCATATACAATCTCTTGCCCGCTCTTGCCGTTTACACCTAAAGAACATCTCTAGAATCCGCCCTTTTCTCACCATGGAAACAACAAAAACCCTCACTGTAGCATTGATCCACTCCCGCCTGGACTACTGCAACGCTCTATTACTTGGCCTCCCCATTACTCGACTATCCCCTCTCCAGTCCATCCTTAATGCAGCAGCCAGGGTCATCCATCTGGCTAATCGGTACTCGGACGCGTCCGCTCTTCGCCAGTCCTTACACTGGCTGCCCATTCATTATAGGATCCAATTCAAAGTACTGGTTCTCACCCACAAAGCTCTCCACAGTGCAGCACCCCCCTACATCTCCTCCCTCATTTCTATCTATCGGCCTAACCGACTGCTGCGCTCTGCAAACAACTTTCGACTAACCTCTGCACTAATCCGTACCTCCCACTCCCGACTCCAAGACTTCTCCCGCACTGCGCCAATCCTCTGGAATGCTCTACCCCAAGAAATTAGGACTATCCACAATTTGCATGGTTTCAGGCGCTCCCTCAAAACACATTTGTTCAGAGTGGCCTATCACATTCACTAACCAAAGTCGTTCTATGTTTAAGTGTGTATGTGTAGCCCATTCACTATCTCCATCCATGCCTCACTCCCTCAAGATGGCTGGACCATCATTGTAAATGCACCATTGTATATACACACCTGTACTTTGTATCTCCCCCACGAGCAGGGTCGGCTTATTTTGCTTTAATTATTGTATTGTTAACGTTGTTACCTATGACTTGTGTTTTGAAACTGTTAAATTGTAAAGCGCTGCGGAATATGTTGGCGCTATATAAATAAAGATTATTATTATTATTATTAATTGCATAGCCTCTTGCAAGTTACCAGGTATAGGATAAGCAATCAGCAAATCTTTAACCCTTTCACTTAACCCTGCAAGAAATAAACTTTTCAAAGCTGAATCGTTCCACCCCACCTGAGTGGACCACCTTCGGAAGTGAGTACAATATTTTTCCACATTACCTGATCCCTGTCTCAAACGTCTCAATTCTGTCTCAGCTGATGAAACACGATCAGGATCGTCATACAATAACCCCAAAGCAGAAAATAAACTATCCACTGATTTAAAGCATGGATCACTAGGCTGCAGAGAAAAGGCCCAGTCCTGAGGTTCTTTGCGCAAAAGTGACATTATGAACCCTATGCGCTGTGATTCATCACCAGAGGATCTGGGTCTCAAACGGAAATACAACAAGCAAGAATTTTTAAAAGAAAAAAAAATCTTGTTGTTCACCAAAAAATAAATCAGGCAAACGTACCTTTGGCTCCACGAAATGTGCTCCAGAACAACTACTCACGTGTTGCTGGATCTCAGCCACCTCCAGAGAAAGTCCCTGCAGGCGTTGAGCCAAATCTTGAACCGACACCATGATGGAAACAGAAAATATTTCCTTAGATTTTTTTTTTTTGGGCTGGACTTACTGTTATGATCTGCTACAAGCACTAAGGAAAGATGGGAATTCTGTCCCTACAATAGAACTTTTTGAAATACAATAGAACTAAGCTGGATCCCTACGATGTAACGGGGAACCTGATCCTGCGACCAGACCCGCTAAAGTCCTCAGCTAGTCTGAACGAAGACCTATAGTTGCGAGGAAGGAATCCCTACAAGATCTAGGGACTGGGAGAAAAGGTGGACACCTCCTAACAGAAATTGTAGCAGGGAAAAATAAAACAGAAAACAAATTACTTAGAGATCCTAAGATCAAGCAAAACTGACTGAAAAAGGCACCTAAGCACCCGGCTAGCTTAAGAGTAGATAATACAATGAAGTCCAGCAAAGCCAGAAGGGCGGAGCCAGACTAAATAGGGAAAAAAGGTCATGTGACCAGCAAACTGAAACAAAACCTAACAAGAGGGTTCTAACAAGGCCATGGACCCATATCTCTATGGATTTTATTTCCGACCTCCCTGTTTCTCAGAGAATGACCGTTATCTGGGTAATCTGTGATAGGTTTTCCAAGATGATACATCTTGTGCCATTACCTAAGTTACCTTCCTCCTCCGAATTGGTGCCCTTGTTCCTTCAGCACGTGGTTCGGTTACATGGCATTCCGGAGAACATTGTGTTTGACAGAGGAGTCCAGTTTGTTTCCAGATTTTGGAGGACATTTTGTTCTAAACTTGGTGTTCAATTATCTTTCTTCTCTGCTTTTCATCCTCAGATGTTGTGAATGGGTTTGAGATGAGTTCTGAGCAGAGGCTTCCTCTGGTGGTTACAAGCGGTGCTGGTCTGTCCAGTGAAGATTGTGAGGATTGGGAATCAGGTGTTACTGACTGGTCTTATATAAGGGAGTCACCTTCCCATCAGGGTTGCCGGTGATCAATTGTTCTGGTCTCAATCCTTGAATCCCTTTTCCCTTGTAGCCTGCTGTGTCTTGTCTGCATCTCCTGCTATCAGATAAGACATTTTCTTCTTTTTGTTTTTGTGCTAGATATTTGCATTTTGTCCTGCACTTCTGTGGGGGCCTTCAGGGTCCCCTCCGGGGGCTTTTGCCCTCTCAGTTTAGTTCAGCCACTGATGTTTGTACTTTTGCTTTTTACAGTTTTTTCAGTGGCTGCTGTTTTGATTTTGTTACACCAGAGAACTAATTTAGGTGGTAGAGGTCGTGTGATCTCAGGTGATTTTGAAATTAGTAGAGTTGGTGCTTTTCAGGGATTGCAGTAAGTACCCTTCCTATCCTTTTCTATTTAGTTAGTTTGGGCCCCAGCGTTTGCTCATACTATTTTCTTTCTGTGTCAGTATTTCTTTTTGTCTAACCGCCATTACATGTTTGGGGGCTTTCTATTATCTTTGGGGTTCTGCTCCGGGGCAGATAGCTTTCCTATTTCTATCTTTAGGTGTAATTAGTTTCTCAGGCTGTGACGAGGCGTCTAGGACCAACGTAGGAACGCTCCACGGCTGCCTCTAGTTGTGGTGGTTAGTCAGGGTACTGCAATCTCATAGATTCCAACTGCTCTGGTGTATTGCCTTTTTACCTGCACTCCTCAGCTACCAAATCATAACAGTATCACCGGCCAAAAATTTAATATTGTATGGTACTCACAGAAGGGAAAAATATTGTGAAAGAAAAAAAAAAAAGGTTGTCAGAGTTGTCAGAGATATTTTTCTGTTTGTTGCATTTTTTTTTTTTCCCTCTGTATCTCTGGGTGCTGGGGAGGATCTTTTCTCTCAATGGAGTTTGCACAGTTGTCTGGCCGTGTGGATCAGCTTGCCACTGAGGTTCAGAGTATTGCTGCATATCTTGCTAGGTTGCCTGTTGTGAAACCTAGGATCCCCATGCCAGATTTGTTTTTAGGGGATCGAGCTAAGTTTCAGAATTTCAAAAATAATTGTAAATTGTTTTTTGCCTTAAAATCTAAGTCCTCAGGGAACGCAGCGCAGCAGGTTTAAATTGTCATCTCTCTCCTGCGCGGCGATCCTCAGGATTGGGCTTTTTCCCTGACACCTGGGGATCCTGTTTTGAGTGATGTTGAGGCATTTTTTCAGGCTTTGGGGTTATTGTACGATGAGCCTAATGTCACTGATCAAGCTGAAAAAGCCTTGTTGGCATTAAATCAGGGGCTTGATGACGCTGAGTTATACTGTCAGAGATTCCGTAGGTGGGCAGTCCTGACCAAGTGGAATGACGACGCTTTGGCGGCCCTTTTCCGGAAGGGTCTGTCAGATAATGTAAAGGATGTTATGGTGGGATTCCCTGTCCCCTCTGGTCTCAATGATTCTATGTCATTAGCGATTCAAATTGACAGACGTTTGCGTGAGCGGAGAAGTATGCGTGGAATAGTGTTGCCTTGTGAACCTGCTTCTGAATCCATGCAGTGTGATAGAGTGGTGTCTGGGGCACAGCGTCATGAGTTTCGAAAGCGCAATGGGTTATGTTTCTACTGTGGTGATGCCTCTCATGTTATTTCAGTCTGCCCTAAGCGGGGAAGACGTTTTGCACGCTCAGTTGTCTTGGGTAATGTTCAGAGTAAGTTTTTATTAACTGTCACTCTGATATGCTCTCTGTCCTCATTTTCTGCTCAGGCTTTCGTTGATTCTGGAGCAGCTATTAACCTGATGGATTATGATTTTGCTAAACGTTGTGGGTTTCCCTTGATACCCCTACAGAAGTCTATTCCCCTACTGGGGATCGATTCTACCCCTTTGGCTGAGAATAAACCTCAGTTCTCTACTCAGGTGATAATGAGGGTTGAACCTGATCACCAGGAGTGCTGCAAATTTTTGGTTCTGTATAATCTGCATGATATTATCGTACTGGGTTTCCCTTGGTTACAGTCTCATAATCCTGTTTTGGATTGGAAATCTGTGTCTGTAACCAGTTGGGGCTGCCAATGTGTTAATACCAACACTCCTGTTTTTTTCTGCCTCCCCCAGGCTCAGGATGTTCCTGACTTTTTGATTGATTTTTCTGATGTGTTTAGCGAAAGTAAATCTGCATCCTTGCCTCCCCATAGGAGCTATGACTGCGCTATTGAATTAGTGCCGGGTAGTAAATTCCCTAAAGGTCGCCTTTTTAACTTGTCTGTACCTGAACATGACGCTATGCGGTCTTATATCAAGGAATCATTGGAGAAGGGTCATATCAGACCATCCTCTTCACCCTTAGGTGCCGGTTTTTTCTTTGTGGCCAAAAAGGATGGTTCATTAAGGCCGTGTATTGATTATCGTCTTTTGAACAATATTACTGTGAAATATCAATATCCGTTACCCTTGATTTCTGACCTGTTTTCCAGGGTGAAAAATGCTACTTGGTTTACCAAGCTTGACCTCAGGGGGGCATATAACCTTATTCGCATTAAGCACGGGGATGAATGGAAGACGGCATTCAATACCCCTGAAGGGCATTTTGAGTACCTAGTGATGCCCTTTGGGCTCACTAATGCTCCTTCCGTCTTCCAGTCCTTCATGAATTACATTTTCAGGGATTTTGTGGACAAATTTCTGATTGTTTATTTGGATGATATCTTGATTTTTTCTAATGACTGGGACTCTCATGTGAAACATGTTCGAACTGTATTCCAGATTTTGAGAGAGAATGCTCTGTATGTGAAGGGATCAAAGTGTCTTTTTGGCGTACAGAGGATCTCATTTCTGGGATTCATTTTGTCCCCATCTGTTATTGAAATGGACCCGGTCAAGGTTCAGGCCATCTGTGATTGGGTCCAACCTACTTCATTAAAGGCTCTTCAAAGATTTTTGGGTTTTGCCAATTTTTATCGTAAATTTATTGGTAATTTCTCGGTTATTGTTAAACCATTAACTGATTTGACCAAAAAGGGTTCTGATGTGGTGAATTAGCCTCCTGAGGCAGTCTCTGCATTTCAGGAACTTAAGCAAAGATTCACTTCTGCTCCTGTTCTACGGCAGCCTGATGTTTCTCTGCCATTTCAGGTGGAGGTTGATGCCTCTGAAATTGGGGCAGGTGCCGTTTTGTCCCAAAAAGATCCAGAGACCTCTAAAAGTAACCCTTGTGGCTTTTTCTCTCGAAAATTTTCTCCTACTGAACGTAATTATGACGTGGGTAATCGGGAGTTATTGGCCATGAAGTGGGCTTTTGAAGAGTGGAGACATTGGCTGGAGGGAGCCAAACATCAGGTGGTGGTCCTTACGGACCATAAGAATCTGGTCTATCTGGAATCTGCCAAGCGACTCAATCCTAGACAGGCCAGGTGGGCCTTGTTTTTCACACGTTTTAATTTTGTGGTTTCCTTTCTTCCTGGCACTAAGAATGTTAAGGCGGATGCCCTCTCGATGAGTTTCCTTGCGGACTCTCCTGAGTTATCTGATCCTTCTGTTATTTTGAAAGAGGGTGTAGTTCTTTCCGCCATCTCGCCCAATTTGAGACTTGCTCTGGAGGGGTGTCAGGAGGATAGGCCCGAGTGGCTGCCCTGTTGGAAAATGGTTTGTCCCGGACCAGTGGAAAAAGTGTGATGTCTGAGATTCATTGTTCCGCATTGGCTGGGCATCCCGGAATTTTTGGTACCAGAGACTTGGTTAGTCGGTCCTTTTGGTGGCCTACCTTGTCTCGTGATGTCAGGGAATTTGTGCAGTCCTGCGGGACTTGCTCTCGCTCCAAGCCTTGCTCTCGCTCTAGTGGTTTGTTGATGCCATTGCCTGTGCCCAAGAGACCATGGACCCATATCTCTATGGATTTCATTTCCGACCTTCCTGTTTCTCAGAGAATGACCACCATCTGGGTAATTTGTGATAGGTTTTCCAAAATGATACATCTTGTGCCATTACCTAAGTTGCCTTCCTCCTCTGAATTGGTGCCGTTGTTCCTTCAGCACGTGGTTCGTTTACACGGCATTCCTGAGAACATTGTGTCTGACAGAGGAGTCCAGTTTGTTTCCAGATTTTGGAGGACTTTTTGTTCTAAACTGGGTGTTCAATTGTCTTTCTCCTCGGCATTTCATCCTCAGACCAATGGTCAAACTGAGAGAACAAACCAGACATTGGAGACTTATCTAAGATGCTTTGTGTCTGCTGATCAGGATGACTGGGTCTCTTTTTTGCCTTTGGCTGAGTTTGCTCTTAATAGGGCTAGCTCTGCCACTTTGATGTCTCCTTTTTTCTGTAATTCTGGGTTTCACCCTCGATTTTCTTCAGGACAGACGGAGGCTTCTGTCTGTCCAGGTGTTGACTCTGTTGTGGAGCGTATGCAACAGATTTGGGACCAGGTAGTGGAGAGGTTGTCCCTCTCTCTGGAGAAGGCCCAGCGGTTTGCTAACCGGCATAGGACTGATGGTCCTCGGTTTAAAGTAGGGGACTTGGTCTGGTTGTCCTCAAAAAACATTCCTATGAGAGTAGCATCTCCTAAATTTAAGCCTAGGTTCATTGGACCTTATAAGATCATGGAGATTATTAATCCTGTTTCTTTTCGTTTGCTTCTTCCAGGGACATTTAAGATCCATAACGTGTTCCACAAGTCCTTGTTGAAGAGGTTTGTTGAGCCAGTGGTTCCTGCTGCTGTGCCTCCTGACCCTGTTTTGGTTGAGGGCAATCTGGAGTATGTGGTTGAGAAAATATTAGATTCTCGTTTTTCTAGACGGAAACTCCAGTATTTGGTTAAATGGAGAGGTTATGGTCAGGAAGACAATTCTTGGGTGTTTGCTTCGGACATCCATGCTAGGAGACTTATCCGTGCGTATCATAGAACTCATCCTGACCTACCTGGTTGCTCAAATGAGGGTTCGGTGACCCCTCCTCAAGGGGGGGGTACTGTTGTGAATGGGTTTGAGATGAGTTCTGAGCAGAGGCTTCCTCTGGTGGTTACAAGCGGTGCTGGTCTGTCCAGTGAAGATTGTGAGGATTGGGAATCAGGTGTTACTGACTGGTCTTATATAAGGGAGTCACCTTCCCGTCAGGGTTGCCGGTGATCAATTGTTCTGGTCTCAATCCTTGAATCCCTTTTCCCTTGTAGCCTGCTGTGTCGTGTCTGCATCTCCTGCTATCAGATAAGACATTTTCTTCTTTTTGTTTTTGTGCTAGATATTTGCATTTTGTCCTGCACTTCTGTGGGGGCCTTCAGGGTCCCCTCCGGGGGCTTTTGCCCTCTCAGTTTAGTTCAGCCACTGATGTTTGTACTTTTGCTTTTTACAGTTTTTTCAGTGGCTGCTGTTTTGATTTTGTTACACCAGAGAACTAATTTAGGTGGTAGAGGTCGTGTGATCTCAGGTGATTTTGAAATTAGTAGAGTTGGTGCTTTTCAGTGTTTTCTGGGATTGCAGTAAGTACCCTTCCTATCCTTTTCTATTTAGTTAGTTTGGGCCCCAGCGTTTGCTCATACTATTTTCTTTCTGTGTCAGTATTTCTTTTTGTCTAACCGCCATTACATGTTTGGGGGCTTTCTATTATCTTTGGGGTTCTGCTCCGGGGCAGATAGCTTTCCTATTTCTATCTTTAGGTGTAATTAGTTTCTCAGGCTGTGACGAGGCGTCTAGGACCAACGTAGGAACGCTCCACGGCTGCCTCTAGTTGTGGTGGTTAGTCAGGGTACTGCAATCTCATAGATTCCAACTGCTCTGGTGTATTGCCTTTTTACCTGCACTCCTCAGCTACCAAATCATAACAGTATCACCGGCCAAAAATTTAATATTGTATGGTACTCACAGAAGGGAAAAATATTGTGAAAGAAAAAAAAAAAGGTTGTCAGAGTTGTCAGAGATATTTTTCTGTTTGTTGCATTTTTTTTTTTCCCTCTGTATCTCTGGGTGCTGGGAGGATCTTTTCTCTCAATGGAGTTTGCACAGTTGTCTGGCCGTGTGGATCAGCTTTTCTCACCATGGAAACAACAAAAACCCTCACTGTAGCATTGATCCACTCCCGCCTGGACTACTGCAACGCTCTATTACTTGGCCTCCCCATTACTCGACTATCCCCTCTCCAGTCCATCCTTAATGCAGCAGCCAGGGTCATCCATCTGGCTAATCGGTACTCGGACGCGTCCGCTCTTCGCCAGTCCTTACACTGGCTGCCCATTCATTATAGGATCCAATTCAAAGTACTGGTTCTCACCCACAAAGCTCTCCACAGTGCAGCACCCCCCTACATCTCCTCCCTCATTTCTATCTATCGGCCTAACCGACTGCTGCGCTCTGCAAACAACTTTCGACTAACCTCTGCACTAATCCGTACCTCCCACTCCCGACTCCAAGACTTTCCCGCACTGCGCCAATCCTCTGGAATGCTCTACCCCAAGAAATTAGGACTATCCACAATTTGCATGGTTTCAGGCGCTCCCTCAAAACACATTTGTTCAGAGTGGCCTATCACATTCACTAACCAAAGTCGTTCTATGTTTAAGTGTGTATGTGTAGCCCATTCACTATCTCCATCCATGCCTCACTCCCTCAAGATGGCTGGACCATCATTGTAAATGCACCATTGTATATACACACCTGTACTTTGTATCTCCCCCACCTCATTGTAGATTGTAAGCTCTCACGAGCAGGGTCGGCTTATTTTGCTTTAATTATTGTATTGTTAACGTTGTTACCTATGACTTGTGTTTTGAAACTGTTAAATTGTAAAGCGCTGCGGAATATGTTGGCGCTATATAAATAAAGATTATTATTATTAATTGCATAGCCTCTTGCAAGTTACCAGGTATAGGATAAGCAATCAGCAAATCTTTAACCCTTTCACTTAACCCTGCAAGAAATAAACTTTTCAAAGCTGAATCGTTCCACCCCACCTGAGTGGACCACCTTCGGAAGTGAGTACAATATTTTTCCACATTACCTGATCCCTGTCTCAAACGTCTCAATTCTGTCTCAGCTGATGAAACACGATCAGGATCGTCATACAATTACCCCAAAGCAGAAAATAAACTATCCACTGATTTAAAGCATGGATCACTAGGCTGCAGAGAAAAGGCCCAGTCCTGAGGTTCTTTGCGCAAAAGTGACATTATGAACCCTATGCGCTGTGATTCATCACCAGAGGATCTGGGTCTCAAACGGAAATACAACAAGCAAGCATTTTTAAAAGAAAAAAAAATCTTGTTGTTCACCAAAAAATAAATCAGGCAAACGTACCTTTGGCTCCACGAAATGTGCTCCAGAACAACTACTCACGTGTTGCTGGATCTCAGCCACCTCCAGAGAAAGTCCCTGCAGGCGTTGAGCCAAATCTTGAACCGACACCATGATGGAAACAGAAAATCTTTCCTTAGATTTTTTTTTTTTGGGCTGGACTTACTGTTATGATCTGCTACAAGCACTAAGGAAAGATGGGAATTCTGTCCCTACAATAGAACTTTTTGAAATACAATAGAACTAAGCTGGATCCCTACGATGTAACGGGAACCTGATCCTGCGACCAGACCCGCTAAAGTCCTCAGCTAGTCTGAACGAAGACCTATAGTTGCGAGGAAGGAATCCCTACAAGATCTAGGGACTGGGAGAAAAGGTGGACACCTCCTAACAGAAATTGTAGCAGGGAAAAATAAAACAGAAAACAAATTACTTAGAGATCCTAAGATCAAGCAAAACTGACTGAAAAAGGCACCTAAGCACCCGGCTAACTTAAGAGTAGATAATACAATGAAGTCCAGCAAAGCCAGAAGGGCGGAGCCAGACTAAATAGGGAAAAAAGGTCATGTGACCAGCAAACTGAAACAAAACCTAACAAGAGGGTTCTAACAAGGCCATGGACCCATATCTCTATGGATTTTATTTCCGACCTCCCTGTTTCTCAGAGAATGACCGTTATCTGGGTAATCTGTGATAGGTTTTCCAAGATGATACATCTTGTGCCATTACCTAAGTTACCTTCCTCCTCCGAATTGGTGCCCTTGTTCCTTCAGCACGTGGTTCGGTTACATGGCATTCCGGAGAACATTGTGTTTGACAGAGGAGTCCAGTTTGTTTCCAGATTTTGGAGGACATTTTGTTCTAAACTTGGTGTTCAATTATCTTTCTTCTCTGCTTTTCATCCTCAGATGTTGTGAATGGGTTTGAGATGAGTTCTGAGCAGAGGCTTCCTCTGGTGGTTACAAGCGGTGCTGGTCTGTCCAGTGAAGATTGTGAGGATTGGGAATCAGGTGTTACTGACTGGTCTTATATAAGGGAGTCACCTTCCCATCAGGGTTGCCGGTGATCAATTGTTCTGGTCTCAATCCTTGAATCCCTTTTCCCTTGTAGCCTGCTGTGTCTTGTCTGCATCTCCTGCTATCAGATAAGACATTTTCTTCTTTTTGTTTTTGTGCTAGATTTTTGCATTTTGTCCTGCACTTCTGTGGGGGCCTTCAGGGTCCCCTCCGGGGGCTTTTGCCCTCTCAGTTTAGTTCAGCCACTGATGTTTGTACTTTTGCTTTTTACAGTTTTTTCAGTGGCTGCTGTTTTGATTTTGTTACACCAGAGAACTAATTTAGGTGGTAGAGGTCGTGTGATCTCAGGTGATTTTGAAATTAGTAGAGTTGGTGCTTTTCAGTGTTTTCTGGGATTGCAGTAAGTACCCTTCCTATCCTTTTCTATTTAGTTAGTTTGGGCCCCAGCGTTTGCTCATACTATTTTCTTTCTGTGTCAGTATTTCTTTTTGTCTAACCGCCATTACATGTTTGGGGCTTTCTATTATCTTTGGGGTTCTGCTCCGGGGCAGATAGCTTTCCTATTTCTATCTTTAGGTGTAATTAGTTTCTCAGGCTGTGACGAGGCGTCTAGGACCAACGTAGGAACGCTCCACGGCTGCCTCTAGTTGTGGTGGTTAGTCAGGGTACTGCAATCTCATAGATTCCAACTGCTCTGGTGTATTGCCTTTTTACCTGCACTCCTCAGCTACCAAATCATAACACTCAGACCAATGGACAAACCGAGAGAACAAACCAGACCTTGGAGACTTATTTGAGATGTTTTGTGTCTGCTGATCAAGATGACTGGGTCTCTTTTTTGCCTTTGGCTGAGTTTGCTCTTAATAATAGGGCTAGCTCTGCCACCTTGATGTCTCCATTTTTCTGCAATTCTGGGTTTCACCCTTGATTTTCTTCGGGACAGGCGGAGGCTTCCGTCTGTCCGGGTGTTGACTCTGTTGTGGAGCGAATGCAGCAGATTTGGGACCAGGTAGTGGAGAGGTTGTCTCTCTCTCAGGAGAAGGCCCAACGGTTTGCCAACCGGCATAGGACTGATGGTCCTCGGTTTAAAGTGGGGGACTTGGTTTGGTTGTCCTCAAGAAATATCTCTATGAGGGTTGCATCTCCAAAGTTTAAGCCAAGGTTCATTGGACCTTATAAGATCATGGAGATTCTTAATCCGGTTTCCTTCCGTTTGCTTCTTCCAGGGACATTTAAGATCCATAACGTGTTCCACAAGTCCTTATTGAAGAGGTTTGTCAAGCCAGTGGTTCCTATGGCTGCGCCTCCTGACCCGGTTTTGGTTGAGGGCAATCTGGAGTATGTGGTTGAGAAAATATTGGATTCTTGTTTTTCTAGACAGAAACTCCAGTATTTGGTTAAGTGGAGAGGTTATGGTCAGGATGACAATTCTTGGGTGTTTGCTTCGGACATCCATGCTAGGAGACTGATCCGTGCCTATCACCGAGCTCATCCTGATTGGCCTGGTTGCACAAGTGAGGGTTCGGTGACCCCTCCTCAAGAGTGGAGTACTGTTATGAATGTGCTAGAGATGGTTTCTGAGCAGAGGCTCCCTCTGGTGGTTACAGACAGTACTGAACCTTTCAGCGATGAATGGCAATCTGGTATCAATGACTGGTCTGATATAAGGGAGGTTCCCTCCCATGATGGTTGCCGGTGATCAATTGTTCTTGTCTCAATTGTGGTTCCTGGTTCATTTGGAAGTTTGCTGAGTCTTGCCTGCATCTTCTGCTTTCAGATAAGATATTTTCTGCTTTTATTTTTGTGCTTGCTTTTTGCATAGTTCTCTGCAATTTTGTGGAGGTCAGCCGGGTCCCCTCCTGGGTCCTGTGCTCCTCTCAGTTTATCTGTAGCCACTGTTATTTGTTCATTTGCTTTTTCCTGTTTTTTTCAGTGGCTGCGGCTTAGTTTTGTTACACCAGAGATCTGATTTAGGTGGTGGAGATCGTGTGATCTCAGGTGTTTTTGCAATTAGAAGAGTTGGTATTTTTTAGGGGTTTTTTTGGATTGCAGTAAGAATCCTTTCCTGTACTTTTCTGTCTAGACAGATTGGGCCCCAGCGTTTGCTCATTCTATTTTCTGTCTGTGTCCGTGCTTCTTGTCTAACCGCCATTACATGTTTGGGGGCTTCCTATTTTCTTTGGGGATCTGCTCCGGGGCAGATAGCTTTCCTCTTTCTGCCTTTAGGTGTAGTTATCTCTCAGGCTGTGACGAGGCGTCTAGGATCAACGTAGGAACGCTCCACGGCTACCTCTAGTTGTGTGGTTAGTTCAGGTTACTGCAATCCAATAGGTTCCAGCCTCTCTGGTGTATTGCCGTTTTTGCTTTTTCTCCTCAGCTACATAAACATAACAGACTGGGTCTTTTTTTTGCCTTTGGCGGAGTTTGCTCTTAATAATAGGGCTAGCTCTGCCTCCTTGATGTCTCAATTTTTCTCCAATTCTGGGTTTCACCCTCGATTTTCTTCAGGACAGGAGGAGGCTTCCGTCTGTCCGGGGGTTGACTCTATTGTGGAACGTATGCAGCAGATTTGGGACCAGGTAGCGGAGAGGTTGTCTCTCTCTCAGAAGGCCCAGCGGTTTGCCAACCGGCATAGCACTGATGTTCCTTGTTTTAAAGTGGGGGACTTGGTTTGGTTGTCCTCAAGAAATATCCCTATGAAGGTTGCGTCTCCAAAATTTAAGCCAAGGTTCATTGGACCTTATAAGATCATAGAAATTCTTATTCCGGTTTCCTTCTGTTTGCTTCTTCCAGGGACATTTAAGATCCATAAGGTGTTCCACAAGTCCTTATTGAAGAGGTTTGTTGAGCCAGTGGTTCCTATGGCTGCGCCTCCTGACCCTGTTTTGGTTGAGGGCAATTTGGAGTATGTGGTTGAGAAAATATTGGATTCTCGTTTTGCTAGACGGAAACTCCAGTATTTGGTTAAGTGGAGAGGTTATGGTCAAGAGGACAATTCTTGGGTGTTTGCTTCGGACATCCATGCTAGGAGACTGATACGTGCCTATCATCGAGCTCATCCTGATCGGCCTGGTTGCGCAAATGAGGGTTCGGTGACCCCTCCTCAAGGGGGTGGTACTGTTGTGAACACGTTGGAGGCGACTTCGGAGCTGGGGCTCCCTCCGGTGGTTGCTGAGGGTAATGAACCAATTGCTGAATGGCTTTCAGCTGGGTCCGAATGGTCTGATATAAGTGACCTGAACTCCCATCAGCCTTGCCGGTAATCAATTGTTCTTCCAGGTCTTGGTTGGAGCTCAGCTTGCATTCCTGCTTTCATTCAGATAAGTGAATTGCTGTTTTTTTTCCTCTGGTTAGATTTTCCTTGCTTGTTTGCTGCCTTGCAGTGGACTTCAGCCTGGTCCCCTGTTGGGGCCTGGCGCTGCATTTGTGCTCAGTTTGTGTTTGCACTTTTGCTCTGTTCCTGTGTCACTTTTTATTTGCTGAATTGCTGTGTGTTACACCAGAGATCTGATTTAGGTGGTAGAGATCGTGTGATCTCAGTTTTTTTGTTAATCAGAAGTGTTGGTATTTTTGTCAGGGTTTTTTGGGTTGCAGTCAGAATTCTTTCCTATCTAGACAGAATTGGGCCCCAGCGTTTGCTCATTCTATTTTCTGTCTGTGTTCGTATTTTCTTCTTGTCTAGCCGCCATTACATGTTTGGGGGCTTCCTATTTCTTTGGGGGTTCTGCTGCGGGGCAGTTAGCTTTCATCTTTCTGCCTTTAGGTGTAGCTATCTCTCCGGCTGTGACGAGGCGTCTAGGATCACCGTAGGTACGCTCCACGGCTACTTCTAGTGTTGCGGTTAGTTTAGGGTTCTGCAACCCAGTAGTTTCCAGCCTCTCTGGTGTATTGCTACTTTGGCTATTTTTGCTGTTTCTCCTCAGCTACCGAAACATAACAGACAACCAGGTATTGGGCAAAGCTGAAACAGACTCATCACAGAAGATTAGCTTACTCCAGTCCTTTATGGTCCAATCCTTATGGTCTTTGGCAAACTTCAGGCTGGCTCTCCTTTGCTTCTCATTGATGAAAGGCTTTTTTCTAGCTTTACATGACTTGAGTCCTGCCTCTAGGAGCCTGTTACGAACTGTTCTTGCCGTGCACTTCACCCCAGCTGCTATTTGCCATTCCTTTTGTAGGTCACTTGATGTCATCCTGCGGTTGCTGAGTGCCATTCGAATAAGATGACAGTCATTTTCGCCCTATGTCGGTCTGTAGCTTTGTTGTCCCTAACGTCTGCTGCTTGACCTTGTTGTAATGGACTGCCGTCTTAGAAATTTTAATGATGGAGGTCAGGGTAGGCTCCAAGTTTTCATGGGCCCTGGGCGAAAGAGTCTCAATGGGCCCCTTTAACACATACCACAATTCATGATGCACAGATACGACAGAGAAATATAGGTGCCAAACATTTCACTTACTTCATACATCACATGATATCTATTATAAATTCTACAATAGCTCAAAAGACAAACAGTATACCGTATTTTGCGGACCATAAGACGCACTTTTTTCCCCCTAAATTTTGGGGGAAAATGGGGGTGCGTCTTATGGTCGCAACATACCTTAAAATCCGGTGGCGGTCCCAATTCAGCCTCCCTGTGGTGCGGTGGTGGTGTTGGGGCAGCAGCGGGGCTCTGTGCAGCATGGGGGGGGCTTTCCGGCTGGGAATAAATGCCGGCGGAGCCCCCCATGCAGCACAGAGCCCCGCTGCTGCCCCGACACCACCACCGCACCACGGATGCTGATCGAGACCGCCACCGGAGGCCACCACGTCGCAGCTGCGGGGGGCTTTCCGGCTAGGACGAAATGCCGGCGGAGCCCCCCACGCTGCACAGAGCCCCGCTGCTGCCCAGACATCACCACCGCACCACAGGAAGGCTGAATTGGGACCGCCACCGGATATGAGTATATTGGCACCCCACAGAGCACAGCTACCCCACAGAACACAGCCACCCCACAGCTCACCACCACCGCACCAGCCTGGACCACCGAACGACCCCAGTGACCTCTCCTCTACCTGTGCTGATCCCTTCGCTGGTAACCTGAATTCGGACTGTAAGACGGACCCCCATTTGACACATTATTTTTTTTCCCTATTTTCCTTCTGAAAATTTGGGGTGCGTCTTATGGTCCGGTGCGTCTTGTAGTCCGAAAAATACGGTAGTCATCCATACAGTATTATGGTCACTACATAGAGCTCCATACAGAATAATGGGCCCCATATAATGATCCATATATAATGGGCCCCATATAATGCTCCATATATAATGAACCCTATAAGATGCTCCTTATATAATAGGCCCCAAATGATGCTACATATATAATGGGCCCCATATGATGCTCCAGTAGATGATGGGCCCCAGATATGATGCTTCAGTGCATGATGGGCCCCATATAATGCTTCATATTTAATGGACCTATATATGATGCTCCAGTATATTATGGGTCCCATATAATGCTCCATATATAATGGGCCCCATATATAACGCTCCAGTGTATGATTGGCCCCATATAGTGCTCCATATATAATGGGCCCCATATATGATGCTCCAGTGTATGATAGGCCCCATGTAATGCTCCATATATGATGCTGCAGTGTATGATGGGCCCCATATATGATGCTGCAGTGTATGGTAGGACCCATGTAATGCTCCATATATGATGCTACACTGTATGATGGGCCCCATATATGATGCTCCAGTGTATGATAGGCCCCATGTAAAGCTCCATATATGATGCTGCAGTGTATGATGGGCCCCATATATGATGCTCCAGTGTATGATAGGCCCCATGTAATGCTCCATATATGATACTCCAGTGTATGATGGGCCCCATATGATGGTCTCCATATATTGCGCCAAACATGAAAAAAAAATGAAATACTCACCTCTCCTCACTGGCAGCTGCTCTGCTCGAGGCACCGGGCCCCCCATAGCATTCCGGTGTCCCCGACTGAGTGGGCCCCCCCGCCTGCTTAGGGCCCTGGCACTTGCCCAGGTGCTGATGCTGGCCCTGATGGAGGCAACACTGTATCCCTCTGTTAGTAAAGCCAGAATTGACCCCTTCTTTTTCTCACTCAAGACTTTTCTTTTCAACTCCTTTGGCATGGTTAAGTTATTTTTTCATTCCTATTACTTTTGGGATATTACTAGCACTTGTTTTGCCATCCAGCTTGTCCTATTACAAGAGGATTGTGAACACCACAGCAGTGTTTTTTTATACTTTCCTTTGTTAAATAAGATTTGGTTCAGGTGATCACCTAATCAGAAGCACATTAAGTAGAATGAGGTGAACTCTGGTTGGAATTCAACTGACACTGGAATGGAATGGCTGTCAAGACATGTAGAGAAGCTGATTTTTATAAAACTGTGCAGCGGTCTCAATTTTTGCCAGATATATACACACACTTTTCTGGATGAAACGCTTACATGTTTTATACATTTATGTGAACCTAACATTAACAAGTATGAGGCACGTTGAAATTCAACATGCTCAACCTTTCTTCCTCAGACCTTTGCAGTCAGGGGTAAGGGATTCATCACTTTACCATAAACATAAGCAGATTGTTGGCAGGAACTGATGAAAATTAATCTGCTAATTATCTGTACATGGCCACCTTTATCCTGCTACACCTCTGTTGTCATGTTCATCACTGACACAGATGGGAACTGATTTTATGTGGTGTAGATATCGTTATTGCAGTTCGGGAATCATGCACACGGTATCAGGTTTACATTGTGCCCTTGAATCTTTTTCTATCCGTATGTTGCGCCCTCAAGCTATTGTTCCAAACCTCATTGTTTCCTGCCCATGTAAAGTAATTATTACCTCTAGATGACTCAGTCTTAATGGAGCCAAACATTGTGTAATAAATTATTCAGGCAGGGAAGTAAAAAAAAACAAAACACAAATGTTGTGCTGCATTAAACCCTTTCTTCTCTTCATCAGGTTTGGTCTTTAGTAAAATACCTTTTTTCACAACTTTACTTTGCTCTAGAGTCTTCAAACCAGTTCTGGTTTATTTCATTATAATGGGCACAGATTGTTGACCATTTTGCCCAGAAGGGGGCAGTATTGCATTGAGGATACAATGTCTATTACTACAGGATACAAATCTGCAATTTACACTTGGACTTCTTTCTACAACTTCTAAATATTACATAAACAATCTACCTATATGAAGGCTAAGGTTCCCCCCCCCCCCCCTCTCTCTGCTGTTCAGACCAGGCCGGATGACTAGGAAAAGCAGCTTATGGCTTACTTGTCACACCACAGCAATTTATTTGGCAGAGGTCCACATTCACTTTACTTGAGTGTTTCATCACTGACCGAGCAGCAATGCTGGTAATGCCAAACCTGGCTACATTGTCATCTTAAACGTTCACCTTTTTGAGGGATCAGCCCTAGGTTAAAAGCATTAAATCTGATCAGGGTAGTAACAGGTGGTACAGTATGTAAAAGATGGAGACTGGATCATCTGAACAGAACAAGGTCACCCTTCTTCCACCAGATCCACTGCCGTTAAGGCTATGTGCACACATTGAGGATTTTTCGTGGTTTTTTTTTAGCATTTTTGCAGCGGTTTTCTGCTGAAAAAATGCATGCATTAAGCATCCTATCATTAGAATGCATTCCGCATTTTTTGTGCACATTCCCGCGAAAAAAATGCAGCATGTTCATTCTTTTTCCGGAATCGCGGCGATTCCGCCACCATAGGAATGCATTGAACAGCTTACTTGCCGCATGTGGCTATGCCCACCATGCGCAAAGTGAGCGGTTCATGTGCGGATGGTACCCAGGGTCTGAATGAGAGGAGACTCTCCTCCAGGCCCTGGGTACCATATCCCTGGTAAAACAAGAATAAAAAAAAAAATTGTGATATTCTCACCTTCCGGCGGCCCCCGCAGCCTTCCTGCTCCTCAGGCAACTCCCGTTCCCAGTGATGCATTGCGAGAATCACCCCAGATGACGTAGCGGTCTTGCGTGATGCAACGTCATCTGGGGTCATTGTCGCTAAGCATCGCTGGGAACTTGCCGGGATAATCGCGAGGACCAGGAAGGCTGCAGGGGCCGCCGGAAGGTGAGAATATCACGATTTTTTTTTATTTTTAACAGATCTTTTTACTATTGGTGCGGCATAGGCGGCATCAATAGTAAAAAGTTGGTCACACTTATCAAACACTATGTTTGACTAGTGTGACCAACCTGTCAATCAGTTTTCCAAGCGATGCTACAGATCGCTTGGAAAACGCTAGCATTCTGCAAGCTAATTAAGCTTGCAAAACGCTAGTTTTTAGCAGGAATACGCATACCTATAAAATGTGTATTTCCCGCGGCAGGGAGGTGTGGGATTGCCGCGGAAATTTCCACGGCAATCCCGAACGTGTGCACATAGCCTAAAACATCACTTTTATTAGGTATTAATAAAAATGAATAATGACCATGTAGCTCCCATATTGCTCCACTCTCCTATCGCTGCAGCAGTTGTTGATGGACTACCTGCGGTACAAACCCCGTTGGAGCTCATTCACATGTCAGTTTTTCATGAACGAGTGCTACCTGTTTTTTTTTTTCCCCTCCCGCAAGGATGGTACTCATACTTAGGACAGTCTATGGTGCTGTTCACACGTCTGAACTTTTTATGGACTGTGTGGTCTGCGCAAAATCAGACACCTGTTTGATATCGATCTGAACGTTGGATCAAAGTCTGCAATTAAAGTTGATGGGTCCATTAAAAAAAGGACAGCACATAGCTACCATACATTTGCGGTACGTTTTTTCGTGGGCAGCTTGATAGTAGAAGTTTGTGAGACTTCCTGATTTATTTTATTTTTTTATTTCAGCCGAGAAAAACTGATGAAACTCACTAAACTCTGTCGGTTACCCCACTTATCACAGAAATGAAATTGAGGCAATGGCTGGTTTAATCCCTCAAAGACACATTTTTGCCTTCTGGACCCAGCAACATTCTCACCCCAGCATGCAGACCATAATTTTATTTCAGTGGGGACATTTGATGAGTCTTTGTACATGGATGTGCCGAGTTCTGATCTCCCAATAACAATCCATCGGTTTCCCTGGATTCTGTGCTTATATTAACCTTGTGGGACAATCATGGATTACTTTCGCTGCAGAAGCACCTCCAGCCTGCTGGGGGGCAGCATACTCCAGCATCGCCTCACCACTGGCCCAATCTGTGCACGGTCCATTGCTGCAAGCTTAGTCAACTCTGCCTTTACAGCATGTGAGGAGAGCAGCGACACCAAACATGGCCGGGATCAGAAGCCAACTCCAAAGCAGCACCTACAAGCTCCATTGGGAACTGCTTGTAAGTGCTGCACATTTGGTCACTCCTGTTAGTCTTCAGTAGTGGTCAACACCCTCAACAACCAGAAAACAATTAAAAATCCTTCCATTCTCGAGAACGCAAAAGGATTTTTAATAACAAAAAAAAAATTGAGTTTCTTTTTGGAAGCATTTTGCAATTTTTTACAATGTTAATGCTTCAGCTAGAGATTTCAGATGTTTGAGACTCTACCAATCAGCTGTCAGGGACCCCTCAAAACAAAATAGCATTGTGTAGAGCGCACAACCCCTTTCATTCTGAATACATAGCCCTTCAGCTTTCCTTCTGCTCTGCCAGTCGCACTTGTGCAAGTATTGCTCAGGAGCCGCTTCCTACAGCATCAGTAGCATAACCACCAAAGTTGGCGAGTCAGTGGCACAGACTGCCTCAGCTGTAGTGGGGTGCACAGCAAGCAAATACAGCTGTACTGTAGAATTTAACAGGAAGCCATGGTCTCCTTACCCCTCCACTCTGTACTCTAGGCCGTAAATCACGATAGGCCTGGGGGCCTACTGAACGTCTTCTGCTCCAAAACGTCATTCTTGGCACAATGCGCACAAGACTGAGTGGTAAAGTGAGCACTTGTGTCATCGGGTAGTCAGAGGGCAAGCATATTTGCCAGGGGCCCCATTTTGTTTTCTGTTTAGTTCCCTCCACCAGTAGCCGCATGGTCATCTTCTGAAATTCCCCACTATGATCAAAGTGTGCCACCATAACGAGAAACATTGTTACATAGTGCAGGGACCCCCTCAGGTGTTTTGCCACCCCCTCGGTATGACACTGTATAGAATGTATTAAACGTGGGTGACCTCTGTAAGGACTCTGGGCACAAGTGGTCACAACAGTATAAGATGCAACACAGCATGAAGGGGAGTCTCCAACGCTGAAATTTTTATTCGGCTGAATAGGGGAGCAAAGAGTTACAAAAATATCAACTGCATTAAAGTAAGTAAGCAGGGTAAGATATCCTCCAGTAAGATAACAAGGCAAAAATTACCAAACATCAACTCCTCTGTTCCAGAGCAAAAACAAACAGATCAGCTGCTTATGTGGATCTGACTAATGATGGCAGAGCAATTACCCTGCAATGAAAGGAAGCGAGGCCGTTATCCTCGGGAACAAGGCCAGCACTTGTTTACTTACAAGAAATGCTTTATTTTAGTATCCCTTTGATGTGTTCCCCCTCGAAAAAAAAAAACAAAAACGTGAGGATCATGAATGGACTAATAGCACTGGAGGCTCCAATCCCCAAGTCATTTTAGATCTACCCTTCCTGTTCATTGTGCAGGGGACACAGATGCCCCAAACATAACAGGGCTTGTCTGATAACCGTGTGGGGAAGGGGGACTCACAAAATAATATTCTGGTACTACAGATTGTAGAGTTTCTAGATATGCCCGATATACAGGTGCAAAAGATTCATTAGCTGCGTTCACACCTGGCAGGTTTTCATAAAAAAATAAAAAAAATTTGCGTTAAATCAGCAACTTTGAGGAGATTTGAAAAAAAGAACTCACAGTAAGGCCTCCTTCACATTTCCTAGTGATTCCTGTACACCAGTACTGGTGAGATCTAGATGCATGCATGTGACATCAGTGTGACAAGTACCAACACCTGGGAAAAGCTTTACAGTTCGTGCTGTTCCCAGGTGCTGAAGGCAGCTCTCAACAGTCTCCTCCTGCTCGCCCTGAGATCAGAGCAACCAGGGGACAATGATGGGAGTTGTATTCATCAGCAGCTGTGTAAAATAAAGAATTAAAAAAAAAAAAAAAAAAACTGCATGGGCTTCAGCACAATTTTCATAATTAGTAGAGGGAAAGCTCATGGTTGGAGGCTGATGTTAATCTGGGTCAAGGGACAATAACCCATAAGGTTCCCAGGCTATTACTAAATGCCCAGTTATATGCTTAGCCTTTCCTGGTGAATTTATGGGGACCCAAAAAAAAAAAAAAAAAAAAGATTCAAACCAGCAAAGTCTGAATAGACAGCTGTGGGTTGAGGTTAGCCTGGAAAGGGGCCAGAGATATTGCCCCTCCCCCCCAGGGTACCAACATCAGCCTTCAACCACACCAAGTCTGTCGCTTGGCTTCACGCTTTCCTTTAGCCCTGTGGTGGTGGCAAGTGGGGTAATAACATCAAGCCTATGTCACCTTTTTATTGTCAGGTGACATCAAGCCTAGGGGTCAGTAACGAAGAGGAATCTAAGACGTCCCATTACTAACCCCATAGTAGGTTTGCAAATAAACACTTTTCTTCTTATGGAATTTAGGGATAACGTAATGTCCTTAACCCCTTACTGCCATCGGACGTACTATCCCGTCCATGGTATCTGGGCCCGTATGATGGCGATGTGATCGCGCTGTTCTGAGGGATTCCTCCCTGCAGGACCCCAGATCCAAGAAGGCCGTGGGGTCCTTCCAGGTTCTGCAGGGAGGCAGCTTGCTCAGTGCCTGCTGAGAGCAGGCACTGAGAAAGCCTGCAGCACTGCCTGTGAGATCGCCGATCTGACAGAGTGCTGTGCACAGTGTCAGATCGGCGATCTGACCTTATACAGTGATGTCCCACCCTAGGACAAAGTAAAAAAGTTTAAAAAAAAAAAACAAAACGTGTAAAAAAAAAAAAATTCCTGAAGGAAGAAAAAAAAAATCCCAATAAATTCATTTCTTAATTTAAATTAAAAAAAACAAAAAAAACCACCACAATAAAAGTACACATTTGTTATGGCCGCGTCCGTAACAACCCACCCTATAAACCTGTCCCACTAGTTAACCCCTTTAGTGAACCCCAAAAAAAAACAAAAACAAAAACAATGCTTTATCATACCGCCAAACAAAAAGTGGAATAACACGCGATCAAAAAGACGGATATAAATAAACATGGTTCCGCTGAAAGCGTCATCTTGTCCTGCAAAAAAACGAGCCGCCATACAGCATCATCAGAGGAAAAAAAAAAAAAGTGATAACTCGCAGAATAAAGCGACGCAAAAATAATTTATCTAAAATTGTTTATTGTATAAAAGCGCCAAAACATAAAAAAAAGATATAAATGAGGTATCTCCGTAATCGTACTAACCCGAAGAATAAAACCACTTTATCAATTTTACAACACGCGGAACGGTATAAATGCCCCCCCAAAAGAAGTTCATGAACTGCTGATTTTTGTTCATTCTAACCTCCCAAAAATCGTAATAAAAAGTGATCAAAAAATGTCACGTGCCCAAAAATGGTACCTATAAAAAAGTGTCAACTCGTCCCGCAAAAAATAAGACCTCACATGACTCTGGTCCAAAATATGCAAAAATTATAGATCTCAAAATGTGATGCAAAAACTATTTTTTGCAAAAAAAAAAAAAAAAAAAGTCTTTTAGCGTGTGACAGCTGCCAAACATAAAAAACCCACTATAAATAGTAAATCAAACTCCCCTTTATCACCCCTTAGTTTGGAAATTTACATTTTTTTCAATTTTATTATTTTTCCCTTTTTCCCCATAAGGCCGGCGTCACACTGGCGACAAAATCGGACGACTGCAATGCGATGAAATATCGCATTGCAGTCGGACCTATGTTAATCTATGGAGCAGCTCCCAGTATCAGATATTTTGTGGTCCGTTTTAAACGTCCGTGTGCAATCGCAGCATGCTGCGATTGTCACCGATTGTGGGTCGACTATCGCCAATGCAAGTCTATGGGAGCGATGAAAAATCGGATTACAAACGGACCACACTGTGTGACTTGCGATGAAATCGCATCGGTGTCCTTTAGAAAAGCCGGCAATTCATCCCCGGCTATACTGTAAAAGCACACTGACAGCTTTAATAAAGACTAGAAAGAATAGATATATACACATAGAACACATATATATATATACATGTCATTGTGACATGTACATATACATATATTTATAGTTCCTAGACTTCTACATACTGTAATAGCCGCTAATTCAATTGCCGGCTTCAGTGAAATCACAGAAGCCGACATGAAATGATACATTGTTTCCACACATTTAACCATGTAATTTCATGTATTTTTATATATGTTTGAAACATACAATTACATGAGTATATTTGTGCAAAATTTCAGACATGTAGGGGTTAATTAAAGGTGTAATTTCGTTGAAAAAAAATGCGTGGGCTCCCGCTGTATTTTCTCCACCAGACAGACAAAGCAAAGCGAGTGGGGGCAGATAATAACAGCCTAGGGAGGGTGCATTTTTTTGTGCCCCCCCTGGCTACTAACATCTGCCCCCAGACACCCCAGAAAGGGCAAATCTATAATTAGATTCGCCCTTTCTGGCACTTTGCCCGTCTATTCCCATTGCCCTGTAGCGGTGGCGAATGGGTTAATCTCACCTTAGTGTCACCTTGCAATTGAAAGGTGACCTTAAGGCAGGTTAATGATTGATAGCTGTCAATTAGACAACTATCAATTATTAATCCTATTGAAGTAAATAAAAAAACACACACACTTTAAGAATAAATAATTTTAATGAAATAAAAACACATTTTTTTTACCATATTTTATTTTACACTTAATCTGTGCGAAGCCATTGATCTCCTAAAATAAAGAAAAAGAAATAAAACAACATTATTCTTACCTATTCCGCCGATCTGTCACGTCCCACGCTGTAATCCTTCACAAAGGGTTAACTAGCTTTGAGCCAAGCAGTGCAAGTAATCCTGCATGCTCAGCTCAAAGCTCCTGAATGAATAAGTTCCTCTCCTGGCGACAGGAGAGGATGTGTTTCATGAATGAAGCTTAATTGATTGTGTCCACTTTCCCTTTAGGTCAGGTCACTACAGTTAAATTGCCAATAAATCAATTAAGCTCCATTCATGAATCTATTCCTCTACTTTCGCTGGGAGAGGAACTTATTCATTCAGGGGAATACAGGTCTGAGACAGCATTATTAGCTCTCTGCGACCTGTAACCTGTTAACCCTTTCTGATGGATTACAGCGTGGGACCTGACTGTACATCGGATTGGTAAGTATAATTTTGCTTTTTTATTTTATTTTTATTACAGGAAATGGTTTTAGCAGGAAAATAAAATATGGTCAAAAACTGTGTGATTATTTCATTAAACTTATTTTTTATTAAACTGTGTGTGTTTGATTTTTCTTTCATACAATAGGATTAATAATTGATAGTTGTCTAATTGACAGCTATCAATTATTAACCTGGCTTAAAGTGACCTTTCAATTGCAAGGTCATTTTAACACCTTATTATTAACCCATTCGCCACCGCTACAGGGCAATGGGAATAGACGGGCAAAGTGCCAGAAAGGGCGAATCTAATTATAGATTTGCCCTTTCTGGGGTGTCTGGGGGCAGATGTTAGTAGCCAGGGGGGGCACAAAAAAAAAGTACCCTCCCTAGGCTATTATTATCTGCCCCCACTCGCTTTGCTTTGTCTGTCTGGTGGAGAAAATACAGCGGGAGCCCACGCATTTTTTTTCAACGAATTTACACCTTTAATTAACCCCTACATGTCTGAAATTTAGCACACATATACTCATGTAATTGTATGTTTCAAACATATATAAAAATACATGAAATTACATGGTTAAATGTGTGGAAACAATGTATCATTTCATGTCGGCTTCTGTGATTTCACTGAAGCCGGCAATTGAATTAGCGGCTATAACAGTATGTAGAAGTGTAAGAATTATAATATATGTATATATATATATATGTCACAATGACATATACATATATATATGTGTTCTATGTGTATATATCTATTCTTTCTTTGGCATTTAAATACTATTCTTTTGGATCCATTATATGTCAGTTTTGCAAGCCTGCGAGAAAATCTCGCAAGTCGGATGAAAATCGGATGTTACAAGGTACACACACATGCGATTAAATCGCATCTTTGAAGGAAAATCGGATGCCAGAAGGATGTGTGATGTTTTTATTTTGATCCGATTGTCGACCGTCTAAAACGGACCGATTTTTTGTGGTTGTGTGTGACACCGGCCTTAGGGTTAGAGCTAAAGTTAGGGTTAGAGTTAGAATTGGGGGGTTTCCACTGTTTAGGCACATCAGGGGCTCTCAAAATGTGACATGGCGTCTGATCTCAATTTCAGCCAATTCTGCGTTGTAAAAGTCAAACGGTGCTCCTTCCCTTCTGAGCTCTGCCATGTGCCCAAACAGTAGTTTACCCCCACATATGGGGTATCAGCGTACTCAGGACAAATTGCACAATAACTCTTGGGGTCTAATTTCTCCTGTTACCCTTGGGAAAATAAAAATGGGGGGCGAAAATATCATTTTTGTGGAAAAAAAAATTTGATTTTTTATTTTTATGGCTCTAAGTTCTAAACTTCTGTGAAGCACTTGGGGGTTCAAAGTTATCCCCACACATCTTGACAAGTTCCTTGGGGGGGTGGTCTATTTTCCAAAATGGGGTCACTTATGGGGGGTTTCAACTGTTTAGGCACATCAGGGGCTCTCTAAACATGACATGATGCCCGCAGACCATTCCATCAAAGCCTGCAATCTAAAATGTCACTACTTTCCTTCTGAGCCCCGACGTGTGCCCATACCCCATATGTGGGAGAAAACTACTGTATCAGTGTACTCTTGACAAATTGCACAACTTTTGGAGTCCAATTTCTACTGTTATCCTTGGGAAAATAAAAAGTTGGGGACTAAAAGATCATGTTTGTGGAAAAAAAAATATGATTTTTTTATTTTCATGCTCGGGCGTTATAAACTTTAGTGAAACACCTGGGGGTTCAAAGTTCTCCCCTCACATCTAGATAAGTTCCTTGAGGGGTCTAGTTTCCAAAATGGTGTAATTTGTGGGGTGTTTCCACTGTTTAGGCACATCAGGGGCTCTCCAAACACGACATGGCGTCCAGCCAATTCAGAGTTGAAAAAGTCAAACGGTGCTCCTTCCCTTCCGAGCTCTGCCATGCACCCAAACAGTGGTTTACCCCCACATATGGGGTGTCAGCGTACTCAGGACAAATTGCACATTAACTTTTGGGGTTTTTACCCTTGGGAAAATAAAGATTGGGGTGAAAAGATAATTTGTGGAAAAAATATATTTTTTTTAATTTTACGGCTCTACGTTATAAACTTGTGTGAAGCACTTGGGGTTCAAAGTGCTCACAGCAGATCTAGATAAGTTCCATAGGGGGTCTAGTTTCCAAAATGGTGTCACTTGTGGGGGGTTTCCACTGTTTAGGCACATCAGGGGCTCTACAAACGCGACATGGCGTCCAATCTCAATTCCAGCCAATTTTGGTTTGAAAAAGTCAAACGGCGCTCCTTCCCTTACGAGCTCTGCCGTGTGCTCAAACAGTGGTTTTCCCCCACATATGGGGTATTGGCGTACTCAGGAGAAATTGCACAACAAGTTTAATCTGTCCATTTTCTCCTTTTACCCTTGTGAAAATTAAAAAAAAAAAAAAAAAAAGTTTGTAAAAGATCATTTGTGACTAAAGTTAAATGTTCATTTTTTTTCCTTCCACGTTGCTTCAGCTTCTGTGAAGCACCTGAAGGGTTAATAAACTTCTTGAATGTGGTTTTGAGTACCTTGAGTGGTGCAGGTTTAAGAATGGTGTCACTTTTGGGTATTTTCTGCCATATAGACCCCTCAAAGACTTCAAATGGGAGGAGGTCCCTAAAAAAATGGCTTTGTAAATTTTGCTGTAAAAATGAGAAATCGCTGGTCAACTTTTAACCCTTATAATTTGCTAACAAAAAAAATTTGGATCCAAAATTGTGCTGATGTAAAGTAGACATGTGGGAAATGTTATTTATTTATTAACTATTTTGTGTGACATATTTCTCTGTTTTAAGGGAATAAAAATTCAGTTTGAAAATTGCAAAATTTGCCATATTTGCATTTTTTTTTTTTTTTTAAAAATGAACGCAAGTTATATCGAAAAAATTTTACCACTACCATGAAGTACAATATGTCACGAGAAAACATTCTCAGAATCGCGAAGACCTGTTGAAGCGTTCCAGAGTTATAACCTCATAAATAGACAGTGGTCAGAATTGTAAAAACTGGCCCGGTCATTAACGTGCAAACCACCCTTGGGGGTAAAGGGGTTAAAAAACAAACTGCATATGGACGTGTGAAGAAGGCTTTAAGTCAGTGCATTTCTTGCAGTTACAAGAGGGAAAACAAAAACCATGACATCAATATTTTACATTTTATGAATTGGTGTTCGGCAAGAATACTGCACCAAGTCCAGGGACTTCACGTTATGACTCTGGCCCACTCATCTTCTTCACTCCCATCTTTTGGTGTCAAGTGTATATTGAGACCTACTGAAATCTTCATCACTCAGGAGCCCCAAGTTGGGTCATTACTTCATTTCCCACATCTTCAGAAAATTCTCGACCTGATAACTCAAGTGGTCCAAACCTTATAACACTACACATGCTTTTCATGCAGAGCCCTGTCCTACGGTTGGCTTTTCTTAAGATAAACCATCTTGTTGAAGGGCATCTGTCAGTAGGATAAACCCTCCTTAGTGGTGTACATGGGCGTGCAGGTCATAGCAAGTTGAATATGATAAATCAAATCGCAGATTTCAAAGTATTCCACAGAAAAAAAGTTATTCCCTTATTTTTAACCCCTTCATGACCTGTGTCACAGCGTATGTGTCATGAAAGGATCGCGTTCCTGCGGGTCGGGTGACCGGGGTCACTGAAAGGTCACCCAACACGCAGGCAAAAGACCCTTTGTGCTTCACCACAGGGGGGTTGGCTTAACCCCCACGTGGCTACGATCGCTCTGATTGGCTGTTAAAAGTGAAACAGTGCTCCCTTTATTCCGAGCCCCGACGTGTGCCCAAACAGTGGTTTACCCCCACATATGGGTATCAGCGTACTCAGTAAAAATTGCACAACAACATTGGGGGTCTAATTTCTCCTGTTACTCTTGGGAACAAAAAAAATTGTGGACTAAAAAAATTATTTTTGTGGAAAAAAAATGATTTTTTATTTTAACAGCTCTGCGTTATAAACTTCTGTGAAGAACTTGGAGATTCAAAGTGCTCACCACACATCTAGAGGAGTTCCTTGGGGGATCTAGTTTCCAAAATGGGGTCACTTGGGGGGTTTCTACTGTTTAGGCACATCATGGGCTCTGCAAACGTAACATGACGCCCGCAGACCATTTTATCAAGTCGGCATTTCAAAACGTCACTACTTCCCTTCCGAGCCCCGACGTGTGCCCATACAGTAGTTTTCTCCCACATATGGGGTACCAATGTACTCAGGACAAACTGTACAACAACTTTTGGGGTCCAATTTCTCCTGTTACCCTTGTGAAAATAAAATAGGGGGCTAAAAAAAAATCATTTTTTGAGAAAAAAAAAGGATTTTTTATTTTCAGGGCTGTGCTTTATAAACTTCTGTACAGCACCTGGGGGTTCAAAGTGCTCACTGTGCATCTAAATAAGTTCCTTAGGGGGTCTTGTTTCCAAAAGGGGGTCATTTGTGGGTGAGCTCCAAAGTTTAGGCACACAGGGGCTCTCCAAACACGACATGGTGTCCGCTAACGATTGGAGCTAATTTTCCATTAAAGTCAAATGGCACTCCTTCCCATCTGAGCCCTGCTGTGCACCCAAACAGTGGTTCCCCCCTCATATGGGACACCAGCGTGCTCAGGAAAAACTGGACAACAACTTTTGGCGTCCAATTTATCCTGTTACCCTTGGGAAAATAAAAAATAGGCTAAAAAAATCAGTTTTGAGAAACAAAAATGATTTATTTTCACTGCTCTGCGTTTATAAACTTCTGTGAAGCACTTGGGGGTTCAAAGTGCTCACTACACATCTAGATAAGCTCCTTTGGGGGTCTAGTTTCCAAAATGGGGTCACTTGTGGGGGGTTTCTACTGTTTAGGCACATCAGGGGCTCTGCAAACGCAACATGACGCCCGCAGAACATTCCATCAAGTCTGCATTCCAAAATGGCGCTCCTTCCCTTCTGAGCTCTCCCATGCACCAAAACAGTGGTTCCCCCCACAAATGGGGTATTTGTGTACTCAGGACAAATTGTACAACAACTTTTGTGGTCCAATTTCTCCTGTTACCCTTGTGAAAATAAAAAATAGCGGGCTAAAAAAATCATTTTTGAGGAAAAAAAATTATTTCTTTATTTTCACTGCTCTGCGTTATAAACTTCTGTTAAGCACTTGGGGGTTCAGAGAGCTCACAACACATCTAGATAAATTCCATAAGAGGTCTAGTTTCCAAAATGGTGTCACATGTGGGGTTTTTCATTGTTTAGGCACACAGGGGCTCTCCAAGTGCGTCATGGTGTGTGCTAACGATTGGAGCTAATTTTCCATTCAAAAAGTCAAATGGCGCTCCATCCCTTCTGAGCCCTGCCGTGCGCCCAAACAGTGGTTTATGACCACATATGAGGTATCTGTGTACTCAGGAGAAATTGTCCAACAAATTTTAGGATCCATTTTATCCTGTTGCCCATGCAAAAATGAAAAATTGATGCTAAAATAAAATTTTTGTTGGAAAAATTAAAATGTCCATTTTTTCCTTCCACGTTGCTTTAGTTCCTGTGAAGCACCTGAAGGGTTAATATTCTTCTTTAATGTAGTTTTGAGTAGCTTGCGGGGTGCAGTTTTTATAATGGTGTCACTTTTGGGTATTTTCTACCATATAGACCCCTCAAAGTGACTTCAAATGTGAGGTGGTCCCTAAAAAAATGGTTTTGTTAATTTTGCTGTAGAAATGAGAAATCACTGGTCAACTTTTAACCCTTATAACTTCCTAATAAAAAAAATTTTGCTTCCAAAATTGTGCTGATGTAAAGAAGACAAGTGGGAAATGTTATTTATTAACTATTTTGTGTCACATAACTCTCTGGTTTAACAGAATAAAAATTCAAAATTAGAAAATTTTAAAAATTTTCGCCAAATTTTCATTTTTTTCACAAATAAATGCAAAAATTATCGACCTAAATTTACCACTAACATGAAGCCCAATATGTCACGAAAAAAAAAATCTCAGAATCGCTAGGATCCGTTGAAGCGTTCCTGAATTTTTACCTCATAAAGGGACACTGGTCAGAATTTAAAAAAATGGCAAGGTCATGAAGGGGTTAAGCAAGCTGTTGAGCTCTATGGACAGGACATCGATCTCAGAGAATCTGCCTCCAGAGCTTATTTTACATGAAAGAAGGAAGAGTTACCAGTGTGACATGTAAAGACTGACAGTAATTATACTCAGCAGAACGGATCTTTGTCTCATTACAAAAACATCAGCAGTTCAAGTTCTACTTTCAGTGCTTTTAGCTTTGCGGTTATGTTTCTCTCCAACACTAGCTGTGTAAGCCGATAGCTCAAGTAGTGTTAGGGCATTTTAAAATAACAGAGCTGTGCCTGACTGCAACTCTTATTTAAAATAAGCTCTGGTGGCAGATTTTTGGGGAGATGTGTCCGGCTCACAGATCTTATCCATGTTATCTTAAAACCAATCATTCACATATTATCTGGAAACAGATATTGAATGCAGATATCATGGTATCAGTTTATTCAGCTTTCTGTGACCTGCATGTCCATATAGACTGTTTTTAAAGGGATGATCAGTAGGATCAACCCTCTTAGGCCATGTCTAAGGAGTACAATATAAATAAGTTCAAAGTATACTAATATACAATTGACCGCTGTAAGTAATTCCTGTTTAATAGACTCGATCCAAATTTAGGTCATGCCTTAAAAAGGCATTATCTTTTTTTTAACAACCTGGCTGTTCTGCCCTGCACTTGATCTCTTCCGGCTCAGAGACTTCACGGACTGCTCCTGCGGCTTCAGTAGACAGAGCAGCTTCTTTCGCTCTGTTGACGAGACGTTGCTGCCAATGTTTGAAAAAAAAAAAAAAAAAAAAAAAACACGCTTGAAAATCCAGATAACCCCTTTCATCTTAACGTACAGCATGAAAAGCTGATAGAAAACACGGTCAACAGGATTGAATAAAAATCTCTTTATTGTCAGATTGGTTGGGAAGCAAATATATTACAACTTTTAAAAAAAATAAGAGTACCAACTTATTACAACTCATTCATAAAGTCTGAGAAAGCCGCACCTTGTATTAGAAAAAAAAGAATAAAAACCTCATTTTATTTTTAGGAAAAGGGTAAAAATCAGCCACAGAAATCCACATAAACCACCATCTAAAACCAAATTTAATCCACACTGAACCCTACTATACTGTACTGTTTATGAACAGGAGATTATGCCACTTTCTCTAATTACACCTGTAGTGCTTAAAAAAAAAAAAAAAAAGAAAAAAAAAAAAAGATATAACAATTAACAGGATTACAAATGGATTTTACACTTGGGCTGCCAAAGCCACAAAACAAGAAAAATGCTAAAATGTTCTTGTGCAGAAGGTCTGAAGCGATCCCGATACATTCATTAGCAGCAAACCCGGAATGTACAAGTATTGCGTATATTGCATAGTTTGGATATCTGCTTCCTGTGCAAAATGCAATACAAAACGTGGTCCCATTGGAAAGTGCCCTGATCGATAGACAACGGAGGCCGCGTTCTTGTGCAGTGAAACAGTGCCAAGGAATCTGGCCATAAAAACCAACAAGGAGCCCTTCCCATATGAATGAGCAGGTGGCATCCTTATAATTACCGTTTCAGCCCAAGACCCAAACCTACTGTGCTCAGATTTAAGCATGTTAACCTTGTTGCTATTTCTTTCTGGGTCAGAAGCGCAATGTGCTGCTCCTGTACAGAGCTGACGGTCAGACTTCTCCAACCATAACTGGAGGCTCTACATGCATTAGGACTTTGGTCGATTTCTTCCAGTTCACTAAGTGATTTCTAAAAAATGGGAACGTTTTCACAAAAATTAAAAACATGTATTGCACCTGAAAAGTGTATGAAAAAAAACTAAACAAAAAAATACACAGCTACAACTGAGAGGCAGGTGACTACGATGAAGGATGTTGCCTTTATAAAAGCATATATATTGCAGAACTCTATGTAAAAAATTTCCTGTACTTGAAAGTTCCCGACACATAAAATATCACCGTTTACGCAGTTCCAGCTGTGCAAAACAAAAGTGGGTTTTCCTTAGGATGTGATCTCACCCCCACATAGGCTTCCACCTGCTGTGCTAGATAGCACCAAGCTAATGTAAAATGTTCCAATATTACAGCACACACAGATGGACTGTAATACCATAGTACTGACTAGGTCAACTTTTAGCCATTTTTAATTTTTTTTTTTTTTTTTAGAAGTTTTGCCCAAGTCATGCTGATGGCTACACTCTTGGGAACCATCACACGCACACAGTATAAGTAAATACTTGTAGTCCAATTAAACAAGTGTGAACAGCTCTTATAACTGTTGTGCAGTTTGCTTATCCTACTAGAAATGTAAGACTAAATAGACAATTGGGAGTTATTATTCTCCAATTGAAGCAACTCGCCCCCGCAGAGCGATACCGTCAGCACTCATTGGGGCGTGTTACACTGTAGCGACACACCCCATTGAGCAGGAGAGCAGTAACATCCATTTATCAATTTCGTCATACTTTTTTTTTTTTTTGAGGAATAACAGCGGAACAGCAAAATGTTTTCAGAAGAGAATCAGTGGAATTAATGGAAAATGCAAATATTTGCTAATAGAACCATGGCAAACTTGTTTGCTTTTCTTTCGCCAATAGCAAAAAAAACCCCACACAACAGAAACATGAGACTTTACATTAGCTGCTATCCCTCAAATTACAGCAGGGTGTTCTACCACCAGGAGCCCGGGGTGCCCATGGAAAATCGGTAACAGCTGTCATTCAGTAAATGATAGCAATCAGGGATTGGCCATTGGCAGCATGAAGGCAGACTTCTTGATCAGGATAATTTAACTGTACTACAAAGTGCTATACATCCCTAGGTCATGTTGGTCTTCTAAGAATAAGAGATTGATTTCCATGAGAAAACTGGGGATCATGATCTAAAGCAATCACAGCATCTTATACATTTTACGGTAGTTATCAAGGAGCATTAAATATTACCGCCTTAAACATGGGGGGGAGCAAGAGTTAAAATGGGACTTTACACTAGATACAACATGAAATCAGTTTAACTAGAGAATTAAGGCCGAGCCATGTACAGCAAAAAGCTTTCCCCAAGATGAGTGTTTAATAATCGTCGTCGTCATCATCATCATAATAACGATTTCTCTTGATCTGCTCTTCTACGCTCAATTCTTCCACATCTTCTCCCTCAAAGTAACCATTGTCTTGAGATCGTCGATTCAGAGCTGAAGAAGGCTCCTTGGGCATTACTAGATCTTCCGTGCTAGAGTGTGCAGAATGAGTAGATTCCTCAGGGGAGAGTTGCTGTTTGGAAACCTCCATTTCAGAATGGTCCCCATTTTTAAAGAAGCCCTGGTCTTCAGTTTTTGAAGGAGATTCCTCCTTGGCTTTTGTGGTTACGAGCAATGTGTCATCATGGTCGGGGACAGGTTTGGCCTTTTCATCCTCTGGTTTCTTATCGTGTATTCCTTCCGTATCATCCCAAAGTTTAAGGGAATCCTGCTTACGTAATACTGGTGACAACGCAGATGAATTTCCTGGTTCTTTCTGGCTTGTGGAGACTACTGGTTTTGCGACACTGAGCATGAATGGACGGCTGCGCTCTCTGAGTGATGAACTTCTCCTAAGCTTCTTAAGGTCAGAATCTTCCTCATTTTCAGTTTTTATTAGCTCTTCACTTGGTGGCCATTTTGGCTTGAACACTTTAATGTTCTCCTCCAAAGAATTACCAGAGTTTGCCAAACCCATTGGTGGCGGCCAAGCAATTTTCAGCTTTTTGGTTTCAACTTGTTTTTCTCGCTGATGTGCATTACTAGCAGATATAGCCTCCATGGAAGCAGCCAAGACACCAACTTTGGCGATTGGTGCCTCTTCTACAACAGGGCTGCCAGGGTCTTCAGTGGTATTACTCTGCTGGACAAGATTCTCGTTTTCAGCGTCTTCTTTCTTGGTTTCCCACAGTTCTTTATGTGGTTTGTGCCCAAAGCCCTCGTCATAGTTCCCTTTGGATTTAAAGAGTTGGTTGAAGTGTGGCTTGCAATAAGCATTTCCATGCAATGAGGCGTAGTTTCCAAGACTGATGGATAAAAAAAAAATATATATATATAAATATAAAATAAAAAAACAATTACTTTCCAGCATCAAAACATGCAAGTGCTCCACTCAAGCAACTGGTCATGCCAAATGGTTAATAAAGTTTGACTTCCAATTAATAGGATCAAAGTTACAATCTAAAACATTGAGTAAAATGTTTAATGTCCAAAAGGATATGATAACTAAGCTGTAGACCTGTAGTAGGCACAAAGCGCAGGCGAGGAGTTTCAATTTGTACTGGCCCAATATCACCAACCATTGTAATGTAGCACACGGATACAAGGGTATGACACGATGAGAGGGGTAGGGTTTGAAAAAAAAAAAAAAAAAAAAAAAAAAAAAAATTATATACGAGTACCGTAGACGGACAGGACTGGCTTCATATTAACGTTAGACTCTACTCTATACGAACCCCCGCAAAACGGGATTCAGGTGCATGCGCTGACAAGGTCCATTGACTATGATGATAACAGTCATAGTATGCCATGTCGTACACCATTATCAGCCATGTCATGGTCATGTACAACAGAGCTAACACACTTCGTATAGTATAGTAAGCGACCTCATATGCCCGAATGCTGTTTTTACGGGGGTTTGGACTTTAACCTCGATGGAGCCATGGATTGTAGGGTCAAACGCTATGTGTACAGTACATTGCCTGGCAAGTATTTGTAAAAGCTTTTAAAAAGGCAATTTCAGATAAAAGCAGAACTTTTGCAAACTGCATCACTGACCATACCAAAAAAAAAAAAAATATTGTGATGTCGTCAAAAAAACAATCTGTTTGCCGGCAAAGTGAATGAATTCAGTGCAATTTTTAAAGTGAAAGACATGCAATGCTTTGTCACGTGAGGCTTTTCTTTTACCAGCTTTCTTTTGACCAATGCCCAAAGGTATGGAGCTAGTCTGGATGTTTACAATGAAGGAAGAAACCACTCCATTACAGATTAGATAAAACACTGCAAAGGAAAGTCAGGGTAAAGCCAGGGAAAGAAAGGAAAAAAAGAAAAAAAAAAAAGTCATACACAACTGGGACAAAAACACGGATTTTGGTAAGAACTTACCTGTAAAATCCTTTTCAGCGAAGAAGGAAGGGAGACACAGTCATTACTAGTGGGTAGGCGGAGCCCACATAGGATAAACACACCTCAGATTAAAAAAGTGTTGACCGGCCCCTCCAGCTATATAGGGCTCCTCCTACTCCAGCTCTCCAGTCGTACCCAAGCTTAAGGAAGAGCAAATATCACCAGCGTAGCAACATAACCCCTTCTGAAGGACTTCAGAGAAAAAAAACAAGACAGGTTATGCATATAGCCGAAACAACCACACAGTCCAGGTACTACTCACTGAACCTGACCACTGCGATGAGCTGGCAATGCTGGAACAGAGCCTTAGCGCGCCGACCTCAGCCCAGATAATCGCTATCAGAGAAGGGTCACGCCGCATCTGAAAACACAACAACACACTTCTGCCATGGGAGGGATGTGTGTCTCCCTTCCTTCGCTGAAAAGGATTTTACAGGTAAGTTCTTACCAAAATCCGTGTATCAGCTGCAGATGAAGGAAGGGAGACACAGTCATTACTAGTGGGACGTCCCAAAGCAGTCCAAAAATAAGGGTGGGCAGAAAAGCAAAAAAGGCAGATACCCACAACCTAGATAAATGCGCAAATAGCGCTAACTACAAGTTCACAAGAACTTTTAAACTACAGCCGCCTGCAGGACCCTACGTCCTAAGGCCGCATCAGCGGAAGCACTGACGTCCACCTTATAAAATTTCGTAAATGTGTGGACGGAACGCCAGGTCGCCGCTCGGCAGAGCTGAGCTGCCGAGGCTCCTTGATGAAAAGCCCACGATGAACCCACAGCCCTTGTGGAGTGAGCTTGAATCTTAATCGGGCAAGGTTCGCCCTTAAGTCGGTAAGCCTCTAAAATGGCCGACCGAATCCAACAAGCTATAGAATCCTTGGAAGCTCGTTGCCCACGTCTACGACCTGCTGGAATCACAAACAGAGAATCAGACTTCTGAAAACTTTGAGTAATAGACAAATAGAACTTTAAAGCCCGCACCAAATCCAATGTGTGCAAGGCTCGTTGTTTCGCATTCCTTGGCTCCGGACAGAGCGAGGGCAACACAATATCCTGGTTAACATGAAACTGACACTACTTTAGGTAGAAAGTCGCCCCGTGTGCGAAGCACTACGCGATCTGGGAGAAACTCCAGAAAAGGAGGCGAGCAAGAGCCGCCAACTCAGAAACCCTTCTCAAAGAAGTGACCGCCACTAAGAAGGCAACCTTCCAAGAAAGCAAAGAAAGGCTAACAGAATCCATAGGCTCAAAAGGCCCATGTTGAAGAGCCTCCAAGACAAGATTAAGCCGCCAGGGAAACACAGGCGCCTTCCGCGGCGGAAACTGACGGGTTACTCCGCGAAAAAAGGAACGTATGTCCCTACGCAAAGCGATAGCACTCTGAAGGGGCAAGTTTCTGCTCTGTCCTTGCTATTTCGGAAGGCTAACTGCCAAACCCCTGTCCAGCCCGTACTGCAAAAAGGCCAACAAATTGGGAATGGAAAAACTCCTCGGGTTCCTAGAAGAACCCGAACACCACGAAAAGAAGGCTTCCCAAGTCTTATGATAAATCCTAGTAGTAGCCGGACCTCTGGCAGCTCGCAGAGTGGCAATGACTTCGGCTGAAAAACCTTGACGGGTCAAGATTTCGGTCTCAAGAGCCACGCCGTCAAACGCAGAGACTTCAGGTCCGGGTGACGAACGGGCCCTTGGGTTAACAGGTCCGGGCGAAGGGGGAGTGGAAGTGGAGGCGCTGCCAGAAGTGACACCAGTGTCGAGAACCACGTCCTCCTTGGCCAATCTGGGGCTATCAACATAGCCGGGACTCTCTCCAGTCTGATCCGACGCAAAACCAGAGGAAGTAAGGATATCGGTGGGAACACATAAATTAGCTCGAAATGGTCCCAAGGAGCCACCAGAGCATCCACCGCCACAGCCTTCGAGTCCTTGTACCTGGACATGAATGTCGGTGTAACTTGGCATTGAACCTGGATGCCATCACATCCACTTGGGGAGTTCCCCAACGGGAGCACAGCAGCGCAAAAATTTCCGGATGAAGACTCCATTCTCCGGGATCCATCTTTTCGCGACTCAGGAAGTCCGCTGTGAAATTCTGAACTCTGGAATGTGAATCGCAGAGATGGCTGGCACCCTGGCCTCGGCCCATACCAGGATTCGAGACACTTCCATCATGAGCCTGAAGCTCCTCGTTCCACCTTGATGGTTGATATACGCGACCGCCGTCGCGTTGTCTGTCTGCACTCGGACTGGTAGACCGCTTAAAGGGACCGTCCAGTGTTGGAGGCAAAGGAAAACTGCCCTCAATTCCAGGATGTTGATCAGCAGGACAGACTCTTCCAACGACCATACTCCCTGAATCCAGAGATCGTTCCAGACGCCCCCCAGCCCGTCAGGCTGGCATCGGTGGTTATGATCGACCACCTCGGAGGAAGGAAGGACTTCCCCAGGGATAACGCTTCCGGACGTAACCACCATTCTAGCGACTCTCACCCTGTGGGAGATGATGACACTGCAATCCAGTGAAAACCGTGATCAATCCCAACGGTTCAAGATGAGCATTTGGAGAGCCCTGGAATGAAATTGGGCAAATGGAATTGCTTCCATTGACGCCACCATCAAACCCAGAAGGCGCATACACCTTCGAAGGGACATTGCTGTTGCAGACTTCATACCCTGCACATGGTGAAGAAGACTCGCTTGCTTGTCTGAGGGCAGAGAAACCACTGCTCGTACAGTGTCGAACTGCATTCCCAAAAACAGGATTGACTGCGACGGTTCCAGGGACGACTTCTCCCAATTGATCAGCCACCCGAAGTCCTCCAGGAGCTGAAGGGATAAATCGAGAGCCGTCACCGCCTCCTCCTTTGAGGACGCCACAATCAAAAGGTCGTCCAGATAGGGAAGAACCGTAACCCCCTGTCTTCGCAGAATCGCCATGAGAGGAGCCAGAATTTTTGTAAAAACTCTGGGTGCTGAGGACAGACCGAATGGCAGGGCCACAAACTGGTAATGGTCCTGACCTATGGCAAAACGCAGGAAGCGTTGGTGGGCCCTTCCGATGGGGACATGCAAATAAGCGTCGCGAATGTCGATTGACACCAAAAAAATCGTTCTGCGACAAGGCTGCCACAACTGAGCGAAGTGACTCCATGCGGAATTTTCGGGTGCGGACATGTCGATTCAATCTTTTGAGATCCAGAATGGGACGAAATTTGTCCTCCTTTTTGGGGACTACAAAGAGGTTGGAATAAAAACCTCTTCCTTGGTCCTCCGGTGGAACTGGTACCACCACACCTTTCTGTAGAAGGGAATCGACCTCCCGCAGTAGAGCGGCAATTAGCCCGGGCTCTGACGGAATGCGGGATTGGCAAAAACTGTCTGGGGGTCGAGAAAGAAACTCTATGAAGTAGCCTGCCGACACAACCCGCGTCACCCAGGTGTCCGACACGCGGGAAGCCCAAGTCGGCTTGAATTGGAGCAGGCGACCTCCCACTCGAGAGCCCTCGAGTGAGACCCTGGCGTCAGTCCGCCTTAGCGGGCTTTTTGTCAGCTTCCCGCTTGTCTTGGCGGAAGCTCTGTTTCCAGGGAGTGCGAGATTTCTGAGCGCTCTTTTTTCCCGAAAAAGAGGGACGACCCAATCCCCAAGAGGGCTGACCAAACTGTCCCCTGGACCGAAAGGACCGCCGACTACCACCGGCACTATGCCTGCCAGACGCAGAGACCACAGCTCTTCGTTGCGGTAAAGCCGTTTCTTTTGCCTTTGCTTTGGCAATCAGCTCAGTGAGGTCAGATCCAAATAGCTGACCACCTTTGTAAGCTAAAGAAAGCAAACCTTGCTTGGAAACCGCGTCTCCGGTCCACTGTCTAAGCCACAGAGCTCTCCTGACTGTGATCGCCGAGGATTGTGCCCTGGACAGCATGGAGGCAGTATCCAAACCTGCATCACTGCCATATCGAGCTGCATCCTCCAATGACTTGAAAAGCCCCTCTACCTCAGATAGTGGGGATCCATCTTGCCACGCCGTCCGTAGACGGTCTAACCAGCTCAAGGAGGCTTTACAAGCACACATGGATCCTAGCACAGCTCTGAATCCATGACCCGCGGCCTCGTAGATGGATTTTGCCGCCATCTCCGTTTTTCTGTCCAGCGGATCCTGCAGACTCGCCTTTCCTTTAACAGGAAGTAATGAGGATTTGCTAAGCTGGGATAAAGGGACATCCACTTCAGGAGAAGGAATCCAATTAGCACTCAACTCCGTAGTACACGGATACAGTGTCAAAAAACAGTGTCCCTGAAAACGTTTATCTGGACACAGGCGTTCCTTCTCCACTGCCTCATTAAGCTCATCCAGAGATGGTAAGGCTGATCGCGACCTATGCGACTCCTGAAACATCCGGGCCGACTTACCAGGACGTCTAGTTACCTCCTCCGGTAACTGTAACGCCTCCCTCATGGCTCCAATAAAAGCCTCTGTACGGCTCAAAAGAGGCAGATTGTCCCTGCCGATCCTCCTTATCCGAATCGGATATCTCACCATCCGAGCTTGGAGGGGAGCCCTACATATCAGAAATCTGAGTCGCTACGCGAGAAAGATGGAACCGGCCTGTGTCGCTTCCTACCATGAGAGGATCTAGCTGACACCCAATAACCTAGAAGGTCAGACAGGCCATCAATAGAACATCCATTTTGGCGTCACTGTAACCTCCGACCGCTGCGCTTGACGCCGTCGAGGTCTGCGTGTCAGATACGCGAGACTGATCCTGTAGCGGATCTGGGAGACGGTCCGCTCCTGGACCCTGATCCGACATGCCCTCACACAGTATATGGCAGGTAAAAACCTGTCAGCAACCAGAACAGTGGTTTTCAAAGGCAAAATGAACGCTGAATGGGTTAAAGCTCTTAAATAGAGAGCTACTCCAGCTTTTGTCTCCCAATAAAGGGTTAACCGCCAAAGAAGGCGTTAATGTCGCAGACTCTCCACAACCCTTGTTTAATGAAAAGGGTGTGCGAGCCGCAGGTGCCTCTTATGAGGTAACAGCTGCAGGACAGTGTTCAAAAGTATGCCACATTAAACAAGAACGTCAACGAGATCGCTAACATATTGCGCTGATTTGTATATCGCAATACCAAAGTTGCTAAAGAGATCGCTAACCACTTATGCGTCGTCAAGGAGATCGCCCACCGTGGAAGCTACTAGCGACATAAAAAACGATCACAAAAGAAAAAACGATCGCAAAATTATGCGTCGCTAATGTGATCGTAGCGGGAGCGTTCCGTGTGACAATACCTTGTCCTGCGCTAAGGGGGTCAAGCTTCTGCCCTGACAGGTAGAGGCGACTCACCCAGCTGGCCGTGGTGTAGTGTCTCCTTTCGGTCGGTCGGGGAGAGCGGAGAGTGAGGAGCCCGAGGAGGCCGTCAGTAATGGCCGCCGCGCTAGAGGAGAGAAGCCTGTAGGAAAAAGGCAGGATAAAGCGCGCGCTCAGAGCGCTTCCTGCCTATGAAAAAAATGGGAGAGCGCGAAGCCACGCCCCCCGCCGGTTTAAAAAAAAAAGCGCGCGATTCACTCCGCTCTCATGTCCTGCAGGCATCCACCTGCGGACAAAAGTACACAATCACCATATCGAATACATGTAGCAGCGGCTGCCGCTGAAGCACTCAAACACATTAAAATGTGGAGTACTCACCCAGCTGAGCGCCACAGGGACCCCTCAGATTTGTGGCGCTGTGCCCGTAGCTTCCCCCCAGGGCGGGGAACGCAGTGACCCCAGAAGCGCGGTTTGCGTCCCCGCCAGGGAAGCAATCCTCATCCCCCAGGGCTGGCAGGGTTCTGCAGGGACCACCTTACAGGGTAATACAGATCCGCCAAGGGAGAGGTGGGAGTCCAGCAGCGCTAAGACCCCTAGACCATTGGCGGTCCAAGTCTCTGTCCGACTAAAATAAAAAAAAAAAAAAAAATCTTCTGAGGAGCTGCTTCCAGCAGCGACTATCCTCTGTGAACCTCAAATTTTAGACGGGAGAGCTGGAGTAGGAGGAGCCCTATATAGCTGGAGGGGCCGGTCAACACTTTTTTAATCTGAGGTGTGTTTATCCTATGTGGGCTCCGCCTACCCACTAGTAATGACTGTCTCCCTTCCTTCATCTGCAGCTGAAATAAATAAATCTCGTACACCCTTCACATTTATTTTTCCATTATGGAATGACTATACTAATCTGAACAGGTCAGACAGGTAAATAAAGAAATATTTATGCTGCAGTTACATGCAAGATGCATTCGTGTTCAGTCATCTCAGGAGCAGAATGTTCTGCCCGCCAGGTTCATACAAGGACAAAACCTGTAACGTGTATACAGTAACCTAAAACCATTCCCATTAGCCTGCACTGGAAGTGTCATCTACCTGAGCTTTGTAGAGCAGTAGTGACAGCGGAAGCAGCTGATGTGATAGACTTGCTGGTTGGCAAAGAGACGTTCCATAGGGTAGACAGTCTTCTGACACCCGAAGCAGATCTCTCTTGGAGGCGGCTGAAACTTCTGTTCAAAGTACAAAAAAAAAAAAAAAAAAAGCAAACTCTTAAGTCAACAGATTGGCAAAAGTGTAGAAGTTTCTGTATTTTACACTCACTACTGCAAACAGATGAGAAAACGCAAAAAGCAGCATGAAGAGAAAGGAATAGCAGGAATGGGACACAAGACAAATGAGCAAAACTGCAAATCCATGCCAAAGGGACCCCCCCCCCCATAAAACGTCAGACTTTATAACGAATCCAGGGAAGAACTGCACACTGATCTCAGAGCCCCTCTATGCTTGGCCAGCAGCATGCAGTGAACAAAGCATTCTCATGTGACTCCTGAATTAATTATGACCCAGGCCTCACAGAACTGTATGGGGGGATGCAAGAATACAGCATGTAAAAGTCACGTACAGAGAAGGGTGTACGCGCTACCTATGTCACTGCAGCTTGGAAGAAGACAAGGCCTAAAAAAGGTGGCGGCTGCAGAGGTCAGACTACAAGGGAAGAGGAGGACAGGAGCGATAGGAGTAGTCGGGAGACAGAAGCTGGAAGAGAGAAATAAGAAGCCGTCAAATAGTTTCTAGTTTACAGAGAGCAAAAGCTGATCAGCAACCATTAGAACCAAGGATAATGTAGCCACAGCATTTATTTGTTATCCATTCTGCAACTCCAAAAAGTTACATATTTCCCAATATCTGTTACTGAGAATGACCACTAATCAATGGCTTACCATTTGTAGCCCTCTTTAGTCTAGATTGTTGCCAGCTTAAAAGAGCAGTTCCATAAATTTAACCAAATAGCATAAAGTCAAATTCAGGAGAATCTGCAGGAAAACCCCGAGTAACAAAACTGGTGTTCCCCGTCGCAATAATTTATTAAGGTCATTCAGACTCCATAATGAATAATCCATGGAGTATCAGATTTCTTACAGAGGCCAAATGAACTTGGATGGTTGACTACCAACAGATAGCAATGCCGGGTGACCTCATCTCTACACTCTTATATGTGAGAAAACCTCCCCCCCCTTTGAGACCTAGCCTGTTTTCACGTTAATGACCAGGCCAATTTTTAGAATTCTGACCACTGTCACTTTGAGGAAATAACTCTGTCACTAGGATCCATTGAAGCGTTTCAGACTGTTTTCTTGTGACATTGTCCTTCATGATAGAGGTAAAATTTCTTTGATAGGACTTGCATTTATTGGTAAAAAAAAAAAAGGAAATTTGGTGAAAACTGATTTAAGGGCATAAAAATTTAAGTTTGAAAATTTGCAGAGTCATATTGCACTAAAGGTAATAAATGTCATTTCCAACATGTCTACTATACATCAGCACAATTTCGGAACCAATTTTTTTTTTGTTAAGACATAAGGTTTAAAAGTTGACCAGCGATTTCTCATTTCTGTAACAAAATTTGCATTTTTTTTTTTTTGTTTTTGTTTTAAGGACCACATCACATTTGAAGTCGCTTTTAAGGGGTCTATATGAAAGAAAATACCCAAAAGTGACACCATTCTACAAACTGCACCCATGGAGGTACTCAAAACCACATTCAAGAAGTTTATTAACCCTTCAGATGCTTCACAGGAAATTTTGTACTGTGGAAGGAAAGACAGATTTTGGTAAGAACTTACCTGTAAAATCCTTTTCAGCGAAGGAAGGAAGAGAGACACTAGTCATTACTAGTGGGTAGGCGGAGCCCAGATGAGATAGACACCTCAGATTAAAAAGAGTGTTGACCGGCCCCTCCAGCTCGGGCTCCTCCTACTCAGCTCTCCAGTTGTACACAAGCTTAGGGAAGAGCAATATCACCAGCGGAGCAACATAACCCCTTCTGAAGGAATTCAGAGAAAAAAAAAACAAAAAAAAACACAAGAATACAGGTTATGCATGCATATAGGCAAAAAACCACACAGTTCCAGGTACTACTCACTGGACCTGATCACTGCGATGAGCTGGCGATGCTGGAACAGAGCCTTAGCGCGTCGACCTCAGCCCAGATAATCGCTATCAGAGAAGGGTCACGCCGCATCTGAAAACATCAACACTTCTGCCATGGGAGGGAGCTGTGTCTCTCTTCCTTCCTTCGCTGAAAAGGATTTTACAGGTAAGTTCTTACCAAAATCCATCTTTCAGCAGCAGATGGAAGGAAGAGAGCCACACTAGTCATTACTAGTGGGACGTCCCAAAGCAGTCCAAAAATTAAGGGTGGGAAAAAACCAAAATAGGCAGAATCCCAACAACCTAGATAAAAGCGCCACAGGCGCCAAATACAAGTTAACTAGAACTTTAAACTACAGCCACCTGCAGGACCCTACGTCCTAAGGCCGCAGCAGCAGAAGCACTGACGTCCACCTTATAAAACTTTATAAACGTGTGGACGGAACGCCAGGACGCCGCTCGGCAGAGCTGAGCTGCCGAAGCCCCTTGATGAAAGGCCCACGAGGAAGCCACAGCCCTCGTGGAGTGAGCTCGAATCTTAATCGGGCAAGGTTCGCTTTTAAGTCGGTAAGCCTCTAAAAAGGCCGACCGAAACCAACGAGCTATAGAGTCCTTGGAAGCTCGTTGACCACGCTGACGACCTGCTGGAATCACAGAGAGTTCCGACTTCCGAAAATTTTGAGTAATAAACAAATAGAACTTCAAAGCCCGCACCAAATCCAATTTGTGCAAGGCCCGTTCCTTCGCATTCCTCGGCTCCGGACAGAGCGAGGGCATCTTAGGTAGGTAGTCGCCCGGTGTGCGAAGTACTACGCGATCCGGGTGAAACTCCAGGAAAGGAGGCAAGTAAGAAAGAGCCGCCAACTCAGAAAAACCTCTCTCAAAAAGGTAACCGCCACTAGAAAGGCAACCTTCCAAGATAGCAAAGAAAAGCTAGCAGAGTCCATAGGCTCAAAAGGCCCATGTTGAAGAGCTTCCAATACAAGATTGAGCCGCCAAGGCGACACAGGTGCCTCCGCGGCGGAAACTGACGGGTTACTCCGCAAAAAAAGGAACGTACGTCCCTACGCGAGGCGATAGCCTTCCGAAAAGCAAAAGCAGGGCAGAACCTGACCCTTCAGAGTGCTAACTGCCAAACCCTTGTCCAGCCCATACTGCAAAAAGCCAACAAATTGGGAATGGAAAGAATCCTCGGGTTCCTTGAAGAACCCGAACACCACAAAAAGAAGGCTTCAAGACTTTGTGATAAATCCTAGTAGTAGCCGGAACTCTGGCAGCCCGCAAAGTGGCAATGACTTTGGCTGAAAAACCTTGAAGGTCAATATTTCGGTCTCAAGAGCCACGCCGTCAAACGCAGAGACCTCAGGTCCGGATGACGAACGGGCCCTTGGGTTAACAGGTCCGGGCGAAGAGGAAATAGAAAAGGAGGCACTGTCAGAAGCGACACCAGTGTCGAGAACCACGTTCTCCTTGGCCAATCTGGGGCTATCAACATAGCCGGGATTCTCTCCAGTCTGATCCGACACCACCCCAGAGGAAGTAAGGGTATTGGCAGGAACACATAGATTAGCTCGAATTGGTCCAACGGAGCCACCAGAGCATCCACCGTCACAGCCTTCGGGTCCTTGTACCTGGACATGAAAGTCGGTAACTTGGCATTGAACCTGGATGCCATCAAATCCACTTGGGGAGTTCCCCAACGGGAGCACAGCAGTGCAAAAATCTCCGGATGAAGACTCCATTCTCCGGGATCCATCTTCTCGCGACTGAGAAAGTCTGCCGTGATTCTGAACTCCTGAAATGTGGATCGCAGAGAAGGCTGGCACTCTAGTCTCGGCCCATACCAGGATCCGAGAAACCTCCACCATGAGCCTGGAACTCCTTGTCCCGCCTAGATGGTCGATATACACGACCGCCGTCGCATTGTCTGTCTGCACTCGGACTGACAGACCGCTTAAAGGGACCGTCCAGTGTTGGAGGCAAAGGAAAATTGCCCTCAATTCCAGGATGTTGATCGGCAGGAGACTCCTCCGACGACAATACTCCCTGAATCCATAGATCGTCCAGACACCTCCCCATCCCGTCAGGCTGGCATCGGTGGTTATGACCGACCACCTCGGAGGGAGGAAAGACTTCCTCAGGGATAACGCTTCCGGACGTAACCACCATCCTAGAGACTCTCACACCCTGTGGGAGATGATGAGACTGCAATCCAGCGAAGTCTGCGATCGATCCCAACGGCTCAGGATGAGCCTTTGGAGGGCCCTGGAATGAAACTGCGTAAACGGAAGTGGCTCCATGGGCCACCATCAAACCCAGAAGGCGCATACACCCTCGAAGAGACATCGCTGTCAAAGACTTCATAACCTGTACATGTCGAAGGAGACATGCTTGCTTGTCTGGAGGCAGAGACACCACTGCTCGTACCGTGTCAAAATGCATCCCCAAAGAACAGGATTGACTGCGACGATTCCAGAGACGACTTCTCCCAACTGACCAGCCACCCGAAGTCCTCCAGGAGCTGAAGGGATAGATTGCAAGCAGTTACTGCCTCCTCCTTTGAGGAAGCCACAATCAAAAGGTCGTCCAGGTAGGGAAGAATCGAAACCCCCTGTCTTCGAAGAAATGCCATGAGAGGCGCCAGAAATTTTTGTAAAAACTCTGGGCGCTGAGGCCAACCCGAATGGCAGAGCCACAAACTGGTAATGGTCCTGACCTATGGCAAAACGAAGGAGGCGTTGGTGGGCCCTTCCGATTGGGAAGTGCAAATAAGCGTCGCGAATGTCGATTAACACCAAAAAAGCGTTCTGCGACAGGGCCGCCAAAACGAAGCGAAGCGACTCCATGCGGAATTTCTTGGCGTGGACATGCCGATTCAATCTTTTGAGATCCAGAATGGGCCGAAATTTGTCCTCTTTTTTGGGGACCACAAAGGTTAGAATAAAACCCTCTTCCCCGACCCTCCGGCGGAACCGGCACCACCACACCTTTCTGCAGAAGGGAATCTACCTCCCGCAGCAGAGCGGCAAAAAAGCTCGGGCTCTGACGGAATGCGAGGTTGACAAAAAAAAACTGTCTGGGGGTCGAGAAAGACTCTATGAAGTAGCCTGCCAACACAACCCGTGTCACCCAGGCGTCTGACATGCGGGAAGCCCAAGTCGGTTTGAATTGGAGTAAACGACCCCCCACTCGAGAGCGCTCGAGTGAGACCCAGGCGTCAGTCCGCCTTAGCGGGCTTTCTACCAGCTTCCCGCTTGTCTTAACGGAAGTTCTGTTTGCAGGATATGCGGAATTTCTGAGAATTCCCTTTTTTTTTTTTTTTTTTTTTTTTTTTAAAAAAAAAAAAAAGAGAGGGACGACCCGAACCCCAGAGGGCTGACTGAATCATCCCCTGGACCGAAAGGACCGCCGACAACTACCGGCACTAGTCCTGCCAGACGCAGAAGTCACAGCTCTGCGCCGCGGTAAGGGTGAGTTTCCACGGCCAGGATACACTGCGTGTTTGGCGCAGCGCCAAACACGCAGCGTCCAGATGTTACAGCATAGTGGAGGGGATTTCAAGAAATCCCGTCTCCACTATGCGTAACAATACGCAGGTGGCAAACCTGCGTAAACGGACATGCGGCGCGTCTTTTTAGACCGCAGCATGTCCTCGCGTATTGCGGCGACGGTGCGTCGCCGCAACAGAATTAACACAGGGCTATGTAGCCCTGCGCTCTTTCCGGAGGTGTTCCGGAGGTGTCCTGAACACCTCCGGAAAGATCGCGCGTCATAAAGGGGGCGGGGCTTAGACGGAGCGGAATTTCCGCTCCGTCCAAAGCGCTGTGGTTCCGGACCGTGGAACCACAGCCTAAAGCTGTTTCTTTAGCCTTTACCTTGGCAATCAGCTCCGTGAGGTCAGGTCCAAATAGCTGACCACCTTGCAAGCTAAAGATAGCAAACCCTGCTTGGAAACCGCGTCCCCGGTCCACTGTCTAAGCCACAGTGCTCTTCTGACTGTGACTGCCGAGGATTGCGCCCTGGATAGCAGTGATGCAGTATCCTCCAACAACTGGAAAAGCCCATCTACCTCGATAGAGGAGATCCACCTTGCCACTCCGTCCGTAGACGGTCCAACCGGCTCAGGGAAACTTTACAAGCACACATGGATTCTTAATACTGAATCCATGATCCGTGGCCTCGCAGATGGATTTTTCTGCCATCTACGTTTTTTTTTTTTTTGTCCAGCGGGTCCTGCAGACTCGCCTTCCCCTTAACAGGAGGATTTTACTAAGCTGGGATAAAGGGACATCCACTTCAGGAGAAGGATCCATCAACTCCGTAGAACACGGATACGGTGTCTCAATTTTCTGGACACAGGCGCTCCTTCTCCACTGCCCCATTAAGCTCATCCAGTGATGGTAAAGCTTGATCGTGATTGAAAAACATCCGGGCCGACTTACCAGGACGTCCAGATACCTCCTCCGGTAACTAACGCCTCCAATAAAAACCTCTTTACGGCCCAAAAGAGAGGCAGAGTGTCCCTGCCGATCCTCCTTGTCCGAATCGGACATTTTCGTTACGCAGGAAGGAAGGCACCGGCTTGTGTTGCTTCCTTGGCATGAGAGATCTAGCTGACACTCAATAATAGAAAATCAGACAGGCCATCAATAGAAACTAGCGAGGGCCTCCATTCTGACACCACTGGAACCTCCGACCGCTGCGCTTGACGCTGTCCAGGTCTGCGCGTCATAATACGCGAGACTGATCCTGTAGCGGATCTGGGAGACGGTTGCACAGTATATGGCAGGTTAAACCTGTCAGTAACTAGAAAGTGTGGTTTCTTAAAGAAAAAACGAACGCTGAAGGGTTAAAGCTCTTAAGGAGAGAGCTACCCCAGCTGTCCCCCATTAAGAGTTAACCGCCTAAGAAGGGGTTAAAGTCAGACTCCCCACAACCTTAATAATGAAAAGGGTGTGCGAGCCCCAAATGCCTCTTATAAGGCAGCAGCTACAGGACAGCTATGCCACACTTACAAGAAACGTTCACAAGATCGCTACAAAATTGCGCTGTTAGTAAATCGCAATGACCGCCAAAGTCATTAAGGGGATCGCTAACCGCTTATGCGTTGTTAATGAAATCGCCCAGATTGGCAGCTACTAGCGACATTAAAAATGGTTACACAAACGATCGCATAGTATGCGTCGTCATTAGCAGGAACGTATAGTGGCAGTATTACTGTCGCAGACTCCCCACAACCTCTTTATTGAAAAGGTGTGCGAGCTTCCTTATGAGATAACAGCTGCAGGCAGCGCAGTCTGCCACCCATTTGTGCCTCAGAAAGGCGCCCGCGCTGTGGGGGTGAAGGGGTTAAGCTTCTGCCCTAGACGGGAAGCGACTCACCCAGCTGGTCGCGGTGCAGCGCTGCCGAGAGGGGAGGAGAGCGATGTCCGAGGGAGCTTTCAGCCTGTCAGTAATGGCCGCCGCGCTGTGCCTCCGTGTGCTTCATGAGAGAAGCCGGAAAAGGACACTGCCGTAAAGCGCGCGCTCAGAGCGGCGCGAAATTTAAATAAAAAAGGCGCGCAGCTCCTCTCTCCCCCGTTCCCATGTCCTGCAGGCATCCACCTGCGGACAAAAAACACAGTCACCGCATGTATACTTTAACAGCGACTGCCGCAGCAGTCGCTGAAAACACTCAAACACATTAAAATGTGGAGTACTCACCAGCCGAAGCGCCACAGGGACCCCCAGGGGTTTCTGGCGCTATGCCCATGCTTCCCCCAGGGTGGGGAACGCAGTGACCCCTGCAGCGCGGTTTGCGTCCCCGCCAGGGAAGCCATCCTCATCCCCCCGGGCCGGCAGGGTTCTGCAGGGACCACCATATAGGGTAATACAGATCCGCCAAGGGAGAGGTGGGGGTCCAGCAGCGCTGAGACCCCTGAGACCTCTAGACCACATTTGGTGATCCAAGTCTCTTGTCCGATAAAAAATAATAAAATCTTCTGAGGAGTTGCTTCCAGCAGCGACTATCCTCTGAGACCTCAAATTGTAAACTGGAGAGCTGAGTAGGAGGAGCCCCGAGCTGGAGGGGCCGGTCAACACTTTAATCTGAGGTGTCTATCTCATCTGGGCTCCGCCTACCCACTAGTAATGACTAGTGTGGCTCTCTTCCTTCCATCTGCTGCTGAAAAAAACATTTACTTTTTTTTTTTAACTTTCGCAAGGGTAACAGGAGAAATTGCACAACAAAATGTATGGTTCGCTTTCTTTTGAGTACGCAGATACCCCATATGTGGGGGAATACTACTGTTTGGGCGCAAAGCAGGGCTTGGAAGGGAAGGAGCACCATTTGATGGAATAATCATAGGATGCCATGTGGCATTTGAAGACCCCCTGATGTGCCTAAACAGTTGAAACCCCCACAACTGACCCCATTTTGGAAACTAGACCCCTTTGGGACTGTATCTAGAGGTGTATTGAGCACATTGAACCCACAGGTGCGTCACAGAAGTTTATAACGTTAAGCAGTAAAAAAAAAAAAAAAAAACCACACATTTTTCCCACAAAACTCTTTAGCTACGAATTTTGTATATTTTCACAAGGGCAAAGGGAGAAAATGGACCCCAAAGTTTGTTCTGCAAATTCTCTTGAGTTCATCGATACTCCATATGTGGTCGAAAACTACTTTTGAGGCACAGTGCAAAGCTCGGAAGGCAAGGAGCGCTATATTACAGTACATTTTGCTGCACTTGTTTGAGGATGTCATGTTACATTGACAGAGCCCCTGAGGTGCCAGAACAGCAGAACCCCCCATAAGGGACCACATTTTACCAATTAAACCTCTCACTGAATTCATCTAGGGGTACAGTGATTATATTAACACCGCAGGTGTCAAACTTTTATACCATTGGGGAGTGAAGAAAAAATAATTTACATTTTTAACCACCAAGATAGTGTGTTTACATTTTCACACTGGGAAATGGGCAAAAATGGCACCAGAATTTGTCCCACAATTTCTGCTGAATGCAGAAATTCCCCTATATGTGGCTGTACAGTACTACTTTGCCATACAGAGTGACTCAGAAGGGACAGAGCGCTATTTGCCTCCTGGAGCGCAGATATTCCTAGACTAGTTGTGGAATCCATAAAAAGAGCCCACAAGTGCTAGAAAAGCAGAATCCCCCTCAAGTGACCACATTTTGGAAATTATTTATAACCCTTTGGGAATTTATCTACACATGTAGTGATGATTTTGACTCCATCGGTGTTTTCCAGAAACAGGCAGCAGTGGTTGTTGCTGAATGAAAACTGCAAATTGCAGTTGTAGTGACCAGTGCATTATGCCCAGTCTGTGCTTCTGGAGACATGGTTTAGGCACACTGAGGCTCAGAAGGGAGGGGGGCATTTGCTTAATTTCTTTTGGTGGGCGAGTAGCGATTTTGCTTTTCCAGAGCCTTTGTGCTACCAGCAGATTGTGGCTTGAGAGAAAGCTTTTATTGGGAACATTTTTTAACGTTTGGGATCACAGTTATCCTGCGCTGTACGCTGAGCACTTACTTTGGGGTTTCCATCTAAATGTCTGAGTGATGTGATTCAGATGAAACCCCTGAGGGATCCATAGACTATAGCGAGGCAGCAGAGTTACTCTGGACTCAGTCTGGCCTCTGTTCCGCGGTGTCCTTTCCAGAAATGCACAAAACTGGCCAAAAGCAATTTTATGCAATCTTAAAAAGATGGACGCTGCCAGATCAGAGGTCAGATGGCATCCACAATGCCTCCATCTGCCTCATCATAGGGAATCTTCAGACAGGTTCTGTCTGAATCACGCATATCAGAGATTTACATGGAAAGCCTAGTGTAAACACTCTGAACAGCGCAGGATAAATGTGCGTCAAGCCTTACTGCAATCTTTGGGAGGCAGAATGAAAATAAAAAAAAAATAAAAAAAAAAAACAGCATGTGAAGAATTGGTTTTATTTATTTTTTATGCTGTTCCTCATGCGGTATAAGTGATTAGGTGACTTTATTCTTCGGGTCGGTGCGATTACAGAGATCCCAGATTTATATATCGGGTTTTAGGTTTGGCAGCTGTCACACACTAAAGAGAAACTTTTTATTGCGAAAACTAGGTTTTTGCATCACCATATTTTGAGAGCTATAATTTTGGCCCACAGTCACATGAGGCCTTGTTTTTTTTTGGCGGGACGAGCTGATGTTTCTATTGGTACCATTCTCGTGCACATGACTTTTTTGATTGCTTTCCATTCTGATTTTTGGGAGACAGAATGAACAAAAAACAATTCAAGAATTGCTTTTTTTATACCGTTCTGCGTGTAGTAAAGTTGATAAGGCAGCTTTATTCTTCGGGTCAGTACGATTACAGCGATACCTCATTTATTTGGTTTTTTTTAGGTTTTGGCTCTTTTACACAATAAAAGATTTTATAGAAAAATTTTTGCGTCGTTTTATTCTGAGAGCTATAACTTTATTTTTCTGCAGATGAAGCTGTAGGGCGGCTTGTTTTTTTTTGCGGGACAAGATGACATTTTCTGCAGTACCATGTTTATTTATCTGTCTTTTTGATCGCGTTTTATTGCACTTTTTGTTCAGCGGTATGATAAAGCATTTTTGCCCTTTTTTACGGTGTTCACTAAAGGGGTTAACTAGTGGGATAGAGCAGGTCGTTATGGACGTGGGGATACCAAATGTGTACTTTTGTTTTTTTTTACATAAATTTATTGGAAATTTTTTTTTTCCATTTAGGGATGTTTTAAAAAATATTTTCACTTTTTTTTTTTAACTTAACATTGTCCCAGTATGGGACATCACTATATAATGTCAGATCGCTGATCTGACACTGCACAATATCAGTACAGCGATCTGACAGGCAGGGAAGGAGGCATGCCGACAAGCCACCTTCCCTGCAGCCATCTTGGTGCCCTAGCGGGGTGTGTGTGTCTCCATGGAGTCCATTAGACAGCTGACACCCACACGCGATCACCGCGGCGCTCAGCGTGAGGCCACGCGATCGTGGCTGCCGTACTAGTATTACTCTACACCTCCCGCAGAGCAGTACGAGTTACAGCCACCGCCTTTCAGGTCTGATATACACCTATCCTGGTGACCAGTTCCCTTTAATGTTGCAGAAGTTCTGCTACATGCAGATAATGACATCCAGTACAGCAATTAACTTTTCGTCTTGCTGCGCCAGCACGGATATCATCTAACTGCAGATTCAGTGGGTGTCCTTGTGCCGATCAGTGGTGTCCAGTTACAAAATGGAGCGGCAGGTTGGACACCCAATCACTGCAACATTCATTCTTTATGAAACACAAGCAGAACATAGCGCTCAACAGCTCTACAGGGAATGAATGGAGGGCTGATACATGTGCGCTGCAGCTCTGTACCAAGGTTGGGGGTCACTTAAGTTTATGAAAAATCGTCCATTTTACATAAAAAGAAAAAAAAAATCATCAAGTCTTTTTTTGCAATTTATGTATGGTTTTATTTTTTTCAATTGTAAGGTATTCGTGAAAAGTGCATGAAATATGGATAACGCATATGCGATCCATTTTCTTTGTCATCGACTGACTTCTATTGGGCAAATCTGATCCAGAACACAGGTCAGTGCATGCTGAGATTTTTTTTTTGCATGCAGCCTATTGGTCATTGTGTAAGAACATTCACGTGAACCATCACATTGACTTCCATCATTAGAGTGTTGTCCATATGCTATCAGTTCTGCATACAGACATTTAATACACTTGCCTGAATGAACCCTAACCAGGATCTACCCGAGTTGCAGCAGTTGCAAAAGCACCCATCAACAAGTCACCTATCCATTGGATGTGGTGTGACGAGTTGTGTTCACAGGACAAGCCCTTTAATGCATGCAGTAGCATACAGTAGAGAATGTCTGGTTTTCATATCTACACAATACTGATTAAATATTACATACTTCCTCAAAGACGGACCATCTCTCCATTCACACGTCATATCTGGCACTCAAGATTGGAGTAGAAATCACAGAAAACACAGCAATTCTTCAACTTACACTTAACACTGTAAGTGTAGTGCAACATCTCAATCTGGATATTAGAAATAATGTGATAATAGGAGTGTGCCCGGTCACCCTCATTACAGCTCGCCATTTACCTTTGTAACTTTGGGGGGAGTGGTCTCCAGCTGGTTCAACGCTCTTGTTTGTGGGCTATACCCAGGAGAACTGCTTGGTCTGTGGACCTCCTCCTCGGGTTTTCCTGCAAATTCCAACATTAACTTTATCAAATGCATAGTGCCACCCAAAAAAAAAAAAAAAAAATAAGAAGACACAAACAAATCGCTGCTGTAGCAAAATTCCAGCAACCATTGTTATTGGGCTGAGTAGGCTTCGGGCGATAACGTGTTTCGATAATGCTGCAGCGCCGCAGACAATGCAAATCACCCTAATGACTTTCGTTAAATGTGGTGGTAGAAGCTGGCTGCTGAAAAGGGATCAGTGCCTAAAACTGTATGAAGCCTGACCGTATGGTTAGAATGCGCCCTTTATTTAATAAAATCTTTAGAAATTCTTAATTTGGCAGCTCTGGGAAATTTTGGCTCTAGATATTCTGGAAGTTCGCTGCATACATCCTGTGTCTCATCACCTATGAATATGGCTACGACACAGAAAGGGCTTGAATATATTATAGGCCGGACAGTAGTATTTGTCCTATGGTTGCGAGGTACAGCTTAAGGGCTTATTCACAAGCCAGTATTTTGCATCAGTGTTTCAACGTCAAAACCACTTTGAGAAAATCTACGCTTGAAAGATTAACACTTGCTCGGTGTTTAGGAGGCACTCCTGGTTTGAGTATAGAAATGTTTTTTTTTTTTTTTGGTAAAAACTATGTCCTCTGTACAACTTACCATTGCTGTCTGCCAGACTCCGGGGTGTAGTAGGGCTGTTCTCACTTACTGATCTCTACAAGTAATCAAAACACAATGTATTAAATACGTACACAAAATAATAGCCACTGCCAAGACGAGGACCAGCATACGAGCATTTCCTCCTTACTTTGTCACTTTCAGCAGAGGAGCTGGAGCGTGCCGCTGGACTGGGAGGGACATTTTCCTTTTGCTCCGACTTGATGTCATTCCAAATTGCTTTCACGTCGTTCTGCAGAAATAGAGAATTATCCTTTTTAAAACAAACAACCAGGTGGATTAAAACCGCCATCAACAAATATGCTAAAGATAATAGAAAACCGGAGGGTTCACTCCTTCGTATTTCCTTGGAATATATCGGTGTAGACACGCTCCTATATCCAGAACTGTCTGGTGCAACATGAAGGCTAAAAGCACATCAATATGTGGGGACTAATTGACAGCCCCCAATTTTGTCCTCTGGGGAGCAGACAAGACATCTAATTGCCCAATCTTCATTAAAAATAAAAATGCAAGTTCAAGTGTGTGCCTAGGGGGCAGGAGAGAAGGGCAATTCAGAAGAGGACCATCATGTGGAAAGTGGACGTCTAACTTTTAAATATTTAGCAATTTGACATTTTGCCTAGAAATTTACAGCGATTGGCGCTTTAAACATATTATTCCCTCTCCTTGAGCTGGACCACTGCACCTCCCTTCTGTCAGGAATAGAGCTGCAAAATGTGGAACCAGTGCAATATATGGACGGCTGGGCCTACTTATTGTCTATTCGGTTCCGGCATCACAGCAGATATCGGCCAACCAACTAATGTATGGGGGCCTCCTGACAAGGGAAAAATCCCCTTTGGGTTGTTGTAATTTAGCATCTGATGCATCAGTTTGTGGTATATAACTCACCCCATGAGGAATTTAATGGGGGCGGAGGGGAGGAGAGCAAGAACGCCACCACAAAAAAATTAAAAACACAGATGTCCACAACTGAGTGAAGGGGGAAGAGATAGCTGTGGGCTGAACAAGGATTCAACTGACAGCCATCATATACGAAAATCACTAATAGGCTTGACTTCACATTATCTGTTATATGAATCCACATCTGCACCCCAATACACCCATCAGAACTTTATAGTGAACCAGGTCCTCTACCTGTTGACTACAGGAGGAGACCGATCACTGATAAAGGAGGAGTGTTCCGTCATTGAAAGACCAGAGGCAGGAGAAGAGACCGCAAATCACTAATGGGAGACGGTGGAGACCCAGTGACAGCTCAGCCTGTGCATCAAAATCTAATTTGAAGAAAACAGCAAGTGGCAATTAAAGAAGGTTAAAAAAATAAAATAAAAAAATATTTTCGAAAGTAAGTTAATCTGCTATTATATCCATGTCTGGTCTTTCCAAAATCATGCAGATCTCTTTAAGATCAGAAAATGACACCCATTACCAAATCTCCATTTTCAATAACCAGTAATGTGAGGTATCGCCGTGTGATACAGGGCAAGTCAGACAGTTTGGCATATGAAAATCAGAACGATATGTGGTATATAGGAAGGAACACAATCGATCTATTGAACTTGAAGCAGAGCCTAGATATGGCTGAGGAGTAATAAAAGGAGATGGGAGTAATAAAAGGAGATGGCAGAGTCGCACCAGCAGAAGTGGTCAAACCGGTTTATCTGCTCGACAAGTCCTTAGGAGCAGCACAATAGTGAGAGATCTGGAGGCAAAGAATACAGAGGAAATTGCTGGGCTCCAGGTCCTGGTGACTCACTCATTAGTGATCAGATGAGGACTATACCCAGCCCTGCACTGGGAATGACAGAACACATGCCCCTATTATGGCAATTTCCTGTAGCAAACGCAGCAGAGGCTGCACCATATATACATTCAGCTACGTAATAAAGTAGTGCCTGTGAGTTTACTTAGATCCGCAGATGGCCAGGATGAGCTGCTGCACGCCATGAGCAGTGTACTGGGGGAATATCCCTTTCGCATTTGGCAACGTATAGATCAGGAGATTTATTGGCAGTGGCTCAGAGCTGAATCTCACTGTGGTGGAACTACAAGTCACAGAATGCAATTACAGCATTTAGCAGGACATGCTGTGAGTTAAGTTTATATCCAGTGGAGATCCCCCTATCATCTCCTTCCTCTAAACAAAAAAAATAAATAAATTTGTAATATAAATATATATTAAAAACTGGCTATTTATTTACTGTTTTGAGAAAGCAATGATGTGGACATTAGTGAGAATTAACTTAACAGAAATTACAGCAAATTATAAAAGGCTATGTACATGCTCCACCACCAATAAGGTATATGTAACATATCATCATGCCGGGTGATCCGCTGATCAAAGCTGCCACTGCAGGAAAACTTCTCAAGTCATCAAAACTACAGCTGCATCTTAGAGGTCCACTTGGAGCGAGCAACCTGTACCTTCAAATTAAAAAAAAAAAAAAAAAATAAAACAAACAAAAAAAAATTTCTGCTTAGACACACAAGGTACCCATGTCGGCCATACCACCAGAGACCCCACCTTGTAATGTGGGAAATCATCTAGACACCACACAGATTCTGTAACCAAATTGGAATTGCAGGAAAGCTTTATGTATGCAGCAGAAGTTCAAGGTCATTTGATATCTCGCCAGACATTCTCAAGAAAAAAAAAAAAACAAAAAAAAACAAACACTTATACTTCGCTTGAATAAGAAAGAACAGTCTAAACTCTAAAGGCTCTCAAAGAATAGCGTATTTTACTATGGATATCAGGAATTCCAGCGTTAAAGGCTGTGAGGACCTTTGCAGATATATACGGCTTTTTGAATACAAAGCTAAAAAGGGAATCCATCACTTTACTGTGATTTCATGCCACCCAGACACAGTACAGTATGGATCAGCCTGGCTGTACAACTGCAGCCACATAGGATTTTCTCTGAAACCTGGTTAACAATAGTTTAAGGAGGTTCTCCCTACACTGCTGGTTGATTGACAGGTCTCTCCCATCAATCACCGGGAGCAGAGCAGAGAGAAGCCAGTACTGGAGTACTCTTCTCCCTATTGTTCCCAGTCAGCTCTCCAAACTACAGTGCTGGTAAAAAGTTTGGATATTTGTTAATGCAATGGTTTTCCTTGTCCTTTTTGTAATGTGCACATCTTGGTTTTTGCATCTTCAGACTGAGATCTACAATAAAGGTCAAACAAACAGAAGAAAAAAAAAAAAAAAGTTCACATTTGCTATACCACTTACTCGAACGACAGCTTTACTTCCCCCATTGTGGCTTCATCAGGTCGTCACTTTGAATGGCTTCCAACAGTCTTGAAGGAGCCATTAGAGGTCCTGAGTTTTTGCTCGCTGCTTTGCCATCACTCTGCTGTCCAGCTGATTCCACACCATTTAGTGGGTGATGGTGAAGGCCATGTCATCTGGCGCAGCATTCCATCTCACTCTTGTCACATAGCCCTTGCCCAGCTAGAAGAGGTGTTCAGGGTCATTGTATGTTGCAATACAAATGATGGTCCCACTAATTGCAGACCAGTTTGGAAAGCATCGCTGAATGCTGTGGTAGCCATGCTAATTCAAGGTACAAAGTGTCATTAGCAAAGTACCTCCCACCATACTACCTCCTGCTCCACAGTGGGCACCACACATGTACATACCATCCACTCACCTTTTTTAGGTCTCACAGACAAGGCAGATGGTACCCAAAATGTCAAGTTTACAGTACATTGTTCCACTCATAATGCCAGGGGTTGCTTGGCTCAAATATGGCTTTGTTTGAAGTCCTCAGTAGAGGCCACAGAGCAACAATTCAACCATGAAGACCAGCATCTCAGTCTCCTCTGGGCAGCCGATGTTGAGACGTGTCTAACTTGATGCCTGTGCATCATTAATAAGGGATATTTCGTTTTGATTCCATGGCGCTGTACATGAGAAGGGGTTACATACGATACAGAAGTAGAAATTACAGTGAATAAACAAATATCATGACAGACTGGTACAGAGGGGAGAGGACCCTGCCCCTGTGGGCTTATACATCTGAGGTGCTCTCAATTTGCTGTTTCCGACATGGTAATTGATGAACTTCTCCTCTTGACGGGAGAGTCTCAACTTGGCAATTGCTAAAACGTTGCAAGTATCCTGGAGCATGATCATGGAAATCATCTATTTTCCAGTTCGACTGACCTTCATGTCTTAAAAAGAAACGATGGCATGTTCCTCTTTACTACATAGAGTGCTTCTTGCCATATCCTGGCTTTGAACAAATGTGGAATAAGGCTCAGCACTGTATGGACCAGTACTGCTTCTGCAGGTCAGATCTGATGGCTGGGGCTTCTACAAATGAAATCTTGATGAGGCATACCTGTTCACTGGAAGCCATTCCAGCCAGGTGATGGCATTCTCTTAAGCAAATTTATTAGGTCAAGGGTCTATAAAGCTGTCGGTAAATAGAGGTATCTTGAGGAAATTAAGGTTTGAACAGGTTCCGCTTTTGTTTCACACGTCTTGTTAGGCTGTGTGCACACGTTGAAGATTTTTTGCGTTTTTCAGCAGCGGTTTTCCGCTGAAAAAACGCATGCATTAAGCATCCTATCATTAGAATGCATTCCGCATTTTTTGTGCACATGCGTTTTTTTCGCAAAAAAAACAAACCGCAGCATGTGCATTCTTTTTCCGGAATCGCGGCGATTCCACCGCCATAGGAATGCATTGAACCGCTTACTTTCCGCATGTGGCTATGCCCACCATGCGCAAAGTAAGCGGTTCATGTGCGGATGGTACCCAGGGTCTGGAGGAGAGGAGACTCTGCTCCAGGCCCTGGGTACCATATCCCTGGTAAAACAATTAAAAAAAAAAAATCGTGATATTCTCACCTTACGGCGGCCCCCGCAGCTTTCCCGCTCCTCAGAGATGCTCCCGACAACTCCAGTTCCCAGTGATGCATTGCGAGAATCACCCCAGATGATGTAGCGGTCTCACGTGATGCTACGTCATCTGGGGTCATTGTCGCTAAGCATCCTTGGGAACGGGAGTTGCCGGGAGCGTCGCTGAGAGGCAGGAAAGCTGCGGGGGATGCCGGAAGGTGAGAATATCACAATTTATTTTTTATTATTTTTAACATTAGATCTTTTTACTATTGGTGTGGCATAGGCTGCATCAATAGTAAAAAGTTGGTCACACTAGTCAAACACTATGTTTGACTAGTGTGACCAACCTGTCAGTTTTCTAAGCGACACTAATTACGCTTGCAGAACACTAGTTTTTAGCTGGAATACGCATACCAATAAAATGTGTATTTCCCGTGGCAGGGAGGTGCGGGATTGCCGCGGAAATTTCTGCGGCAATTCCTGAACGTGTGCACATAGCCTTACTCCTCATTTCCATGTGTGCCAATTCACAATTTTGCTGCCTTCAATCTGAATCTACAGTGTTGTAATGCTAAGTAGTTAAGTGCCATCAGGAATCCATATTGGTAGCCTGTCTTTAAGGAACCTTTAAGATGTTAGACAGTAACAGTTATATTAGCCTTGTATTTTCTGTAATTTTCCCAACACCTGGACCGCATAGCTCCTTTATCAATCTTTAGTGGGAAAGCATATATGTTTATAGTATTATCCAATTACAGCATAGCTTCGTTATTAATGTTTAGTGAGAAATGTAGTGTTTATAGCATGGTAAAACATTTGGTACCAAGAGAGCCTTTGGCATGCTTTATCCGGTGATGCATTTGTCCGATGTTGATCGACATCGGAAGAGTTGGCCACTCCGCCAGAGGGATACTATATCGGACAAGAACACCACACCTGACTGCAATCGAGCCAGGCTCAGATTTATGCTGTGATTTGGGCAGCATGAATGGAGTGACAGGTTCACCTTTGAGCAACTTCCTAAATAGTCCTCATTAAAAAACTGTTCAAACAGCATTCTGCTGCAATTCTTTATCTAGCCTAGTGCTTTTGCAACAATGTTTAAATCCATGAGAGCTCCTGCTCTTTGTGGTGACAGTTCTGCCCCTCTCTGTATTAAATTACAACAGAGGGGGAAAGCAACAGTCTGGGAGAGTGCAGATAATAGAAAAAAAAAAAAAAAAAACACAGGAAATAAAGTGCAAGACAGAATCTTTTCTAATCTTATTAAAACAGCAGTCCCCAGGTAAAGAGCTCACATCCAGCCTGTATTACAGGAACAGAAAAATCTTAAGATAAGATTTGGTTGCAAACAGCTTTTAAAAGCAAATTTTGCAGAGACAAGCCAATAATCAGTAAGGAGCTTACTTAGGCTGGGGAAACAAGCTTTTCCTAGCTAAACAGGCCAGGAATCACAACGAACAATAACGACCAAAAGCCTTATTCGAAGGGCAAGGAGATTTTAAGGCTATGTGCACACGTTGCGGATTCTGCTGCGGATCCGCAGAGGATTTTCCGCTGCAGATCCGCAGCAGAACTGCAAGTGATGTACAGTAGCATTAGATTCAATGTTAAAAAAAAAAAAACGCAGTGCACATGCTGCGGATTTTTCATCACGGATTTGGTGCAGATTTAAATCCGCAGCATGTCACTTTTGTGCAGTACCGTAGCGTTGTCAGACCTGCTCTAAATAGAAATCCGCAGGTCTGAAAACGCAGGGGAAATCCGCACAAAAACCACGGCACATCTGCATCAAATCCGCAGGTAAAACCCAGGTCATTTTACCTGCGGATTTACCAAAATCTGCACGGAAAATTCCTCAGCAGAATCCGCACCGTCTGCACTTAGCCTTAAGCTTGCTTCGAAATAAAGGGTATTTCCTATAAACAGAGATTTAGATAAATCACTAAATATAAAAATAAAAATAAATAAAGTTCCACAATTGAATTAAAAAGAAAAAATTAAATGTTCCTGTGCTGAGATAATCTTATAAAACGTGCCCCTGCGGCGTACTATATAATGGCTACATGTAGGCACATGGTCTGCACATCGCTTATGGGCAGGGAGAAGGGAAGGAAAGTAAACAGACAGAATGCAGCATCTGTGATCCCTTGCTGTCCTGTCTGTATCCTCTCTTTTGCATCCTCCTCTGTCCAGGAGCTGTGGTTTGATGAGACCATGTCCTGCACGGTCAGACACAGCCATTACACAGCAGAGGAACATTTATTATTATTATACATCCAATTTAGGAAAATATTTATTTATTCCATAGATCTAATTTAAAAAAAAAAAAAAAAAAAAAAAAAAAAAAAACACAACACCACACTGCTGAACAATTAGAGTGATTTTCCCATTTCCCACTGTCCAGTGTAAACAGCATAGGTGGTTCTGAAAATATGCCTTGTGCACACACTGATCGCACAAGAATCATGTGGGCAGCACTAAAAATATGTAAAAATCATTTTTCTCATGTCCATAGCCTTTAAATCACCTAGGAATATAAAGCATAAAACGTCCACCTGGATACTATGAGTGGACGGCTTCTCATTCCACAGATGGTTTCAGCTTGATTTTCTATTATCAGACAGTCTTAGGTTTCCATCAGTAACAGAACGTGCGTTTTCCCAGTAGGTCGACACCACAGTCTCTTTATATAAAGTGAAATGCCACAAAGATAGACGAGAGGGTACACAGATACCATTCTACAGTTACTCCAACTGACCCTTACCCACTTCTGGTCTAACACTTGGAAGTTAAATGTACTTGAGCGTTAAAAAGATGCCACTTATCAATTGACTGAAAGTGTCCTGCTGGTGATACCATGATGTTAGTCTCACAATGTCCTGTCTAGTCTTTCAGCCACTTAAAAAAAAAAAGGAACCTATCATGTTAAAAACGCTATTAACCTGCAGATATGGGGTTAATCTTCAGGATTAATAGCGTTTAACATGACAGGATCCCTTTAAATAATTTGCAAACATGGTGTATACCATGTACAGTCAATGCACGGTCTCTAATAGAGAAGAGTGGCGTTCCTGTAGCCGACATGTCAGCGCTGTTCATTCTGCGTCAACCATCTGGTACTCAATCATTTCTCAAATTGGAAGTGAAAAGAGTACCTTGCTTGTTCTAAAATAGGAATTGTAGCAATGAAAACCATTTTAGAAATCAAAAAGGGATAGCGCATGAAGATTTACCGTAGGAGAGGCGGGCTTGGCCTGTTTGCTCAGGGCAGCTTGATATTTCGCCATTCTGTCCTTAAGAGAGGTGGTTTCCAAGACATGAGAGATTTCCTGACTTTTCTGAGAGACGAGTTTACTGGGACTGCTGTCAGGAGAACTGATTGATAAAGGACCTGAACATCAATGCAAAAAAAAAAGTTACAACCTGAACTAATGGCTAGAAAGAAGAGGAATGACAGATACAAGCATTGTATCTAGATTGTGAGCCCCATTAGGGACAGCGACGATAATGTGTGCAAACTGTACAGCGCTGCGGAATGTTAGCGCTATATAAAAATAAAGATTATTATTATAGGTTACCTAGACACTATACATTGGCAGAACAGAGGCGGGTATGCAAACACAACAGAACACAGCAGGACAGGCAGATAGAAGCATGGCATCAACATGAAAAACATGATACATAAGGAATTTTTTTTTTTTTTTTTTTTAAAGCGTTGTCTTCTGAAGACAGCCCGTGTCCATATAACCCAACAGGGAGAGAGAAAACAAAAAAAAAAAAGTTCTCAGTTCTCACAGGAGACAACTTGTACTATGCGATTCCCGTTTTCAAAGAGTGCTAGTCTAAGAAGATACTCAAGGTAAAACTATTTCCATTCCATGAACTTCTAGAACACAATATAATTTAGTTTAAAAAAAAAAAATAAAAAAAAAAATTCTTGACAATGCTGTACATAACACAAAAGACATGGGCTCTTGAATACTTGTCAAAAAAATAAAATAAGTGATTAAAAACAGTAAATTAAGTGAATCTAGGTCACATATTACATCTGTTTAAAAAAAGGGAATCAGACATCCAAAAGACACCCATTTATCTGCAGGTAAACAGCATTTTAAGTATATTTTGCTGCGTTACTAGAATTGCAGCGGTGCAGGGGGCTGTAACAGCGAGTGCACTGTAATCACCCCCACTGCTCAGGACTTGCATGCTCTGCAGTATGTGTGTGCACAGCAGGCTACAAGAGGAGTGCACTGTAACCACCACCCCTAACTACTCCATGCCTGCCTGCTCTGCAGTGGGTGCGCACAGCAGGCTGTCAGTGAATATGCCTGTGAGTGATCACCATACACTCACTGTAGCGAGCTGTACCTTACAGCCCCTTGCACTTCCAGTAACGCAAAAAAAATTTAATAGTAGTATGACTGGAAAAGAGTGACTGCAGGGAGAATCTAACTTTCCCTATAGCTGTGCTTCTAGAAACAGACACATAGTTAAGAAGCCAATTGCCTTCAAATTACATTCAGATCATTTTTTTTTTCTCTCTTTAGAGGCCCGGTTCCCTTTCATTATAGGAGCTTACCAAATTGCGCATGACTGAGTGCAGCGTTAGCCACTGCCACCAATATGGATGAGACATGCCACAGGTCCAAGAGGTCAGAGCCACACCAATGAAATATTAGTGGGGAGAAATAATTAAAAAAAAAACAAAAAACTCCAACACACACGCTGAGCAATTTATCACACTGACAATATGCAAAAAAAAAAAAATAATATATAAATATATATATACAAATACATATACACACACATACATACACACGAGCGAGGGCCTGTATACCTCAGGGCCATGATTACATTAGATGCAGGATCTGAATTTCAGGAAAAAAAAAAAAAAAAAAAAAACACTAGACAAAAACATGCTAAAAGATTCCTTATTAGTACTAGGATGCATGCACAAGCCAAAAAAGCTAAAAATTAAGAAAATACTTCAAAATTTACTTTTCTCAGAGAAGTAGGAGTCTGCATCTTCATTTGTGATGTTTTCAGCATTCAACCTCCCAACATTTATCTTCCCTGGTTCACGTTGAAGATGCTTTAATCAATGAAAGGGGGAAAGAAAAAAAAAAAAAAAAAATCAGACATTAAGATCGAGACAAACACCAAATAAAAATCCAAATATAAACTTTGTTAAAGCAGTAGCCCTATTACTAAAGTATGTCACTGATCACACTGCAGTATAATCACACAACAATCACCAAGTTTAACCTCAGAGTTGGCGATTTGCAGCACGAGTGGTCTATAACTACCACTGGGTGCCCTTCAATACTTACCGCATTACAGTTCGGTTAAGGTCTAGGTAATTTATTGTAACCTGTGCGGTCGGAGCACTTAATATATATTGTATTGTATATATAAAAATTTCTGCATCTCTGCTCAGGAAAACACAGCCACTACATAGTGGTCTTATATTGATGGTTGATAAAGAACGCAGCGCCCAACCTGCAGCGTTTACTGACGGTGGGGACGTACCCTAACATTCTATGACTTGATTAAAAACTGACTAGCTGAATCCTTTTAAGCCCTATTTAGAAAGGGGAGGTGTATTTTCCCTGCATGACTCAGTCACTGCAAGTGTCAATGGGGGTGGGCAGCTGGGTCAGGAGATGAAGAGGGGAAGGATTCATGCAGGGAAATTACAGTCATGGACAAAAGTTTTGAGAATGACAAATATTAATTTTTTACAAAGTTTACTGCTTCACTTTTTCTAATGGCAATTTGTATATACTCCAGAATGTTATAAAGAGTGATCAGCTTAACAGCAATTACTTGCAAAGTCAATATTTGGCTAGAAAATTAACTTTATCCCCCAAAACACATTTCAACATCATTGCAGCCCTGCCTTAAAAGGAACAGCTAACCTTTTTCAGTGATTGCTCCATTAACACAGGTGTGGGTGTTGATGAGGACATGGCTGGAGATCAATCTGTCATGATTAAGAATGACACCACTGGACACTTTAAAAGGAGGCTGGTGCTTGGCATCATTGTTTCTCTTCTGTTAACCATGGTTATCTCTAAAGAAACACGTGCAGTCATCATTGCAATGCACAAAAATGGCCTAACAGGAAAGAGTATCGCAGCTAGAAAGATTGCACCTCAGTCAACAATCTATCGCATCATCAAGAACTTCAAGGAGAGAGGTTCCATTGTTGCCAAAAAGGCTCCAGGGCGCCCAAGAAAGACCAGCAAGCGCCAGGACCGTCTCTTAAAAGTGTTTCAGCTGCGGGATCGGGCTACCAGCAGTGCAGAGCTTGCTCAGGAATGGCAGCAGGCAGGTGTGAGTGCATCTGCACGCACTGTGAGGCGGAGACTCTTGGAGCAAGGCCTGGTCTTAAGGAGGGCAGCAAAGAAGCCACTTCTCTCCAGAAAAAACATCATGGACAGACTGATATTCTGCAAAAGGTACAGGCAGTGGACTGCTGAGGACTGGGGTAAAGTTATTTTCTCTGATGAATCCCCTTTTCGATTGTTTGGGACATCAGGAAAACGCCTCATTCGGAGAAGACAAGGTGAGCGCTACCACCAGTCTTGTCTCATGCCAACTGTTAAGCATCCTGAAACCATTCATGTGTGGGTTGCTTCTCAGCCAAGGGAATCGGCTCTCTCACAGTCTTGCCTAAAAACACAGCCATGAATAAAGAATGGTACCAGAATGTCCTCCAAGAGCAACTTCTCCCAACCCTCCAAGAGCAGTTTGGCAATCAACAATGCCTTTTCCAGCATGATGGAGCACCTTGCCATAAAGCAAAGGTGATAACTAAATGGCTCAGGGAACAAAGCATAGAGATTTTGGGTCCATGGCCTGGAAACTTCAAACTCCCCAGATCTTAATCCCATTGAGAACTTGTGGTCAATCATCAAGAGACGGGTGGACAAACAAAAACCTAAAAATTCTGACAAAATGAAAGCATTGATTGTGCAAGAATGGACTGCTATCAGTCAGGATTTGGTCCAGAAGTTGATTGAGAGCATGCCAGGGAGAATTGCAGAGGTCCTGAAGAAGAAGGGTCAACATTGCAAATATTGACTTGCTGCATTAACTCATTCTAACTGTCAATATAAGCTTTTGTTACTCATATGTTTGCAATTATATTTCTGTCTGTGATAAAAACATCTGTCAAACACACATAAAAACCAGAGGGCAGCAGATCATGTGAAAATATAATATTTGTGTCATTCTCAAAACTTTTGGCCATGACTGTAGACTTCTTGTTTCTACATAGAGCAGAGAAAAGAATTAGCTGGGTAGAAAGGCAAAATGAGCAATTGGAAGTACACAAAGCTGTTCAATATGAGGATCGCAATATATCAAGAGGATACAGATTGATGAGAGGAGGAGGAGTGCTTCTTTAATACAGGATTAGTATTAAAGTCAATATGAGAACATCCTCCTTGGGCCTTATACTAATTACACAAGATGAATGGGGTGTACTGAAGCACCAAAAAACAAAAGCAGGTTTCAAACTGTGTTTTTAATTATAGGCATTTGCAATCTAACATTCCAATTACAGAATAACCGTATGTACGGTAAATCCTTTGTTTTACTCATTTTCCACATCTTGTGTTGTGGCCCAGATCTCCACAGTCAATTCTGCAGCCTACAGAATGAAAGTCTCATAACGTACACCATCTGACTTAGAAAAGCCAACTCTCCCACTGCGTCACAGCTAGGGATCTGGCTGATGGAGACTGTCAAGCCTGTCTGCTCCAACAAGCAGAATTGTGAACGCAGCTCTGGGCTAGAACACCGGTTGTAACTCGGGATCAGCGCATGTTCAGTAATGACCTGTATGTGGAGGGATTCCTACATTCCACAGAACACAAGCACACTCCAGCAACAACTTGTATCTAGTATGTATGTTGGCAAGGTATACTGAATAGTGAGAATATCATGACAGGCGTGTTGCTGCAAAACCTAAGAGAAAAAGTGTAGTCTGGATGGCTAAATTTGCAAAGACGACATTTCAAATAAGGTAGATAAAAGGAGACTCAGCCATTTAATAAAGCATTAGTAATGTTGGCAGACTGCAAAATGCAGTTGTCAGCAGGATACTGAGGATGACTTTATACCAAAATTATATACGGGAAGTGTGAGGGGGTGGCGTTAGGTCTGGACTAAATGGCTTTTCATAACTTCCAGTCGTGGAAACTACATATCCCACAAAACCAAATAAAAGGCCAATACTGCTGTACAATCAGACATTAGACCTGAAGTATTAGAAGCAGGCAAGGTGATATTACACCACATCCAAATCTATGGTAGTTATGGCATTTGTCATCTTTTTATCCCCATGAATGGAATAGGTGACTGTTTAATATCAGAAGTTCAAGATTAAAAAAAAAAAAAAAAAAAAAAAAAAAAAGACCTACCCCAAGAAGAAGTCATCAATATTAAAATCTGTAGGGGGTCTCACTCCTGAAGGTACAGAAACACTGGAAATAGCACTATACCAATGAGGCTCCCTAGATTGGGTGGCGGCCGTAAATGGCACTGCAAATATCTCCTATGACCTGTAGGTCATAAATACTTAAATCCAATAAAACCTCTTTAAAGGGAATATGTCGAAGAGAAAAATAAAATCTATAATAGACATCTCCACATAGGGGACATATCACCTTCACTTTGAACGTATGGGATTATTTATTTATAACTTGGGAAGGGGAAGTTATAAGAGAGCAGACACTTTAACCTCCATTGAAGTAGAACCTACTGCAGTGACCAAGTAACAAGAAATCTGCTCTGAGAACAAGACACAAAGGCTAGGATTTGTATATTCAAAGACCGAGAAGTACACTTTTAAGGAAAGAGCTTCCTCTGTTCAAAGCACAGGCCACAGAATTTCTGGAGCCAGTAGTCAGTTATGGAATTTGTGATCTGCATCGATCCGATTTGTAAACAGATAAGATTTTTGGCGTCGTGGTAAAGGGATGAACATAATGCATGGACTTACATCAACATAAGGCCATTCTAAGCCTTCCAACAAAACCAGTCCGATGGATGATGCAATCCATTCCATTTTTCATCTCTATAGAAAGGTAAAATCGTCAAATCGTAAACATGACATCATCTACTGCCTGTGATGAAGATATCCTGAAAGTTGAGGGTGGGGATCTTAGACTTCTAAATGACCCAGCACATCCTGCAACTAGCTCCCAATGAGCTCACCAAGGGAGGTATGAGGGCATATCCTTGATCTAATAAAAATCAGGTTGGGTTCCATCATTGTTACAGAAAATGAACACAGTCCGCTGTGAGAATAACATTTTCCTAATCAGAGTGCATCCCAGCAGGTTTAGTACTTTCCTTATCCTTTTTATTTATGTAGTTGTATATATGAGTCGCACATGGTACCAGGGTTATGGGTACACGGCACCGAGCCCGTTGAAGTCTATGGGGAATGTCACAAGTAGCACAGCTCGGTCCGTTGCCCTGGGCGCTCATTCAAAGGGGGATATTTACAGGGGATTGTAGTAATAGTTCGTGACGCCACCTGTGGTTTCTGATCAGATAGACCAGCGCTGCAGGGTTAAGGTACTGCCACACTAAACAATCCCGCTAGCGATCACGATAACGACGCATACTAATGCGATCGCTAGCGGGATTGTTTCTATATCGCTAAATGCGGCCACATTTAGCGATATAGTTAACGACGCTATCGCCGTTAGCGATCTTCTTAACGACTTTAGCGGTACAAAAGTACCGCTAAATCGCTAAGAAAAGGTGCCACACAGCGATTAGATACTCACCCAGCGGGAGCGCCAGCGATGAAATAGGGTCCGGAGCGATTCCAGCGACGAGCGAGATCACAGCAGGAAGCTCGTCGCTGGAAGCTGCCGCACTGAACAATATCGCTAACGGATCGCTAAATAGTGACGTTTTTTAGCGATCTCGTTAGCGATATTGTTTAGTGTGGCATACCCTTTAATCTTCTGAGGGATGTTATTAGGCAGCTAGATGTTAAGTCCCCCACAGGTGGAACTGTTCCCTCAAAGTCAATGATGTTGCAGATAAGTCAGTCACACACAAGTTGTTCTATTTCCATACCTTTACTGTTGAAGGTTGCAGGTATTTCCTGGGAAGCTGGTCAGGTTGGAGAATGCACATTCAGGTAATCGCTGAGCAGGTTTAAGGCCTCCTTTACCTTTGAATATATGGGAGTCCTAACTTGCATGAAGTCAAGTTTAACTCGTGATGCAGCAGCTATGCCCGGCCGACATTGTGGTAGAGCCTTCTCTGTCTCTGATAATCAGATGTTGGAAAGAACGAAATCCTTCTAGGCACTGCACTTGCTAAAAGTCCTTGTTCTCCCTGACTCAAGTTACGTATCAACACTTAGGGCTACCTTCTGCGACTTGAAGTCCAGCAAGGCCTCCGGTTTTCTATCACTAGCCGTGAAGTACTAGCAATGCTTCGGACCCCGGTGTCCGGTTAATCGAGCGAAGGTGATCGGTCACCAAAGTCACTCTATGTTTTCCACTCGCCTGTCGCCCTGCTCACACCCTTAACATAAGCACGGGTAGCAGTAGATGTAGTCAGCTCTTCTTCCTTTCAGCCCACTGACCTGCTCTCAGTTAGCTCGTTGTTGTAACACTGTCGTAGTTCCCTTCCTTCTTTCCTTCAAAGACTCTGTCCAGAGCAGCTCACAGGACGTTCCGTCAGACTGTATACATGCTGTAGCTCCGAGAGTCACTTTCCACATTCTAGAGAACACAGGCAGCTTGTTCTGAGATAACAGATTTGGTTGTAGCTCTGACTAGGCTAGAGTAATTTCCTTCCTACTCGTACTAGTCTCCACTTCAGTTCAAGATGAGCTACCTAAGCCCTGTCAGGAACCAGTCTTATCTCCTCTCCCTCCAAGACCAGAACTTGAACTCTCCTCACTCCTCAACCAACTCTCTCCTCTCCCAACTCACTACTCTCTGCTACATCACACTAACTTAAATAGTCTCCGATGCCCTCTGGTGGCAGTGTTGGAAAATGTTTGAGATGTGAATGAATATCAGGTTTTGCAATTACCTTCCTGTGCATTTTCCTGGAGACATGTGTACCAAGCGCAGCTGGGCCACACATCTACACCGTATTGTTTTGTTACTATTTGGTAAACACTGCCTACCTTTCTGGATAAAATACATAAAATTTAACAGCTCTGTAAACTTTACCCATAAAGCAATACGCAACCTGTGATGGGTGTTCAATTGGCCTGTATAAATGAATGGTGGTGGCAGCTAGAAGTTTTTGTTGTTGTGGAGTTAGCAGTGATCATATTGGGAGATCTATATACACTTGTGCTCAAAAGTTTACATACCCTGGCAGAATTTATGCTTTGACCTTTTTTCAGAGAATATAAATAACACCAAAAAACCACTTTCTCCATTCATGGTTTGTGGTTGAGTGAAGCCATTTATTGTCAAACTACTGTGTTTTCTCTTTTTGAAATCATAATGACAAAACATCCAAATGACCCTGATCAAAAGTTCACATACCCTGGCGATTTTGGCCTGATAGCAGGCACAGAAGTTGACACAAATGGGTTTGAATGGCTCCTAAAAAGGTAACATCCTCACCTGTGACAAATGGCAGGAAAATTGTTCAGGATGCAAAGAAAAACCCACAAACATCAGCTGAAATACTGGACTCTCTGAAAACTAGCAGTGTGGCTGTTTCAAAATGCACAATAAGGAGGCACTTTAAGATAAATGGGCGGCATGGTCGAGTCGCCAGAGGAAAGTCAAATGACCCTGATCAAAAGTTCACATACCCCATTTCTTAATACCGTGTATTGCCCCCTCTAACATCAATGACAGCTTGAAGTCTTTTGTGATAGTTGTGGATGAGGTTTTTTTATTTTCTCAGATGGTAAAGCTGCCCACTCTTCTTGGCAAAAAGCCTCCAGTTCCTGTAAATTCCTGGGCTGTCTAGCATGAACTGCGTGCTTGAGATCTCCCCAGAGTATCTCAATGATATTCAGGTCTGGAGACTGAGATGGCCACTCCAGAACCTTCACTTTGTTCTGCTGTAGCCAGTGACAGGTCATGTATTTCGGATTGTCGTCATGTTGGAACGTCCAAGTACGTCCCATGCGCAACTTCTGGGCCGATTGCAAATTTGCCCCCAGTATTTGCTGATAACATGCTGCATTCATCTTTCCTTCAACTTTAACCAAGTTTCCTGTGCCTTTATAACTCACACATCCCCAAAACATCAGCAATCCACCTCCGTGCTTTACAGTAGGAATGGTGTTCTATTCATCATAGGCCTTGTTGACCTCTCTCCAAATGTAATGTTTATGCTTGTGGCCAAAAAGTTCAATTTTTGGTCTCATCACTCCAAATTACCTTGTTCCAGAAGTTTTGAGGCTTGACTCTCTGCCGTTTTGCATATTGTAGGCGAGATACTTTGTGGCATTTGCGCAGTAATAGGTTTCTTCTGGTGACTCAACCATGCAGCCCATTTTGATTCAAGTGCCTCCTTATTGTGCATCTTGAAACAGCCGCACCGCTAGTTTTCAGGGAGTCCAGTATTTCAGCTGATGTTATTTGTGGGTTTTTCTTAGCATCCCGAACAATTTTCCAGGCATTTGTCACAGGTGAGGATGTTCCCCCAATAACTGGCCTAGTAGTGGAAGGATCTGTGGCCTCGTCCATCAGTCAATTGCACAATTGCCTTGACGATTGGGTACACAGTGCATAGGCAGAAAGCTTCCAATAAGTGGTGTGGATGGGGTTATACAGCGCTCCTGAATATGGAGAACTACATGGCAGAAAGTTTACTAGTCCTCTAATGATAAATTTTCTATTTTATCAACAGAAGATTATCAAAATTGCAGCAAGCAGCCCAGTAAGGGACACATCACTGGAATCAGGGTTCCAGCCCTACATTATGTTGCTCAGAGTAGACGACAAAAACCTCACGTCAGATACCCTTTAAGGCATACACAACAAAAACTAGCCTCTGGCACACATCGGCGGTATAGAAGTCCATGTAGACAGGCACCTGCACCTCCAAATGAGGTGTGAACCTGGCTTTAAGGTACTGTCACATTAAGCGAGATCGCTAACGAGATCGCTAAAGAGTCACCGATTTTATGACGCAGTAGCGATCTCGTTAGCGACTTAGCTGTGTGTGACATGTAGCAGCGATGTGGCCCCTGCTGAGATGTCGCTGATCGCTTATGAACGTTCTGAGACGTTTTTTGGTCGTTGGTGTCCCGCTGGTGAGCCTGAATCGCTGAGTGTGACACCCTTTATGAACGACTTCACCAGCGTCGCAGGTGGGACTAGGTTTTCCCAACGACCGCAGAGGTCGTTATACAGATCGCTGATGAGATCTTTGTGTTTGGAAGCTAACTAGCGATCACATAGCGATCTCGCCAGGTTGTGTCGTTGTCGTGATCGCTAGTGCGATCGCTAAGTGTGACAGTGCCTTAAGTGGTGACTACTGACTTAATACTAGTGACACCCAAACTGCTGGACCACAGCTAGAGGGCCATTTACAGTAAACCGAGGAAATTCATAACCACTCCAGGCATCGGTTATACCTTTATCTCAAAAATCACATAATTGGTCCTTGTCATGTAAAAACCGAGGCGGGATGGACATGTACACCGCACCATTATACTGCTCTATTCACACTTATGAAGAAACAATGAACCAGTGTTGCAGAATACAAAGTGTTAAGCATCGCCTGGGCTGCTCAGATGCCTGCTGTTAAACCCAGGGTGGGGGGATTGGGGGATTTACTGTCCATGACCTCATATATAGCAGCTCTAGGCACTGTAACCAGAGACAGGGGAAAGGAAGAGAAGGCCACAAGAGGGCACAGACTGCTGCTGGACAAAGGCCTGCACATAACTAGTCAATGGGTTACATTTCCTGCCAGGCAGAGGCCACCACACCCAGACATGATCATTATTCTGCAAGGAATCTCTTATCAGAAAGCAGGCATGCTGGAACTGGGCTATGCCTGGTTACCCTATGACCCTCCACATCTGCTTTATCACTTAGACTCCTGTGTGATTTAAAGGAGAAAGACCAAAGTTTCATTTTCACTTTAACATGAAAGGAGCAATACCCAAGGGAAGATTTACTCAGCATGGTCCATTTTACAGCAGATCTTTTCACCAAAATGCATGGCCGTGGTTTTTTGCATTAGTTTCAGTGTGAAAAAAAAAATGCAGTTTTCTAATTCAGACTTGGAGGAGGGAGAAAAAAAACAAAACAAAAAAAATAGTGCGAGTTGGTACTGTAAAAAAAACCCAAGAGAGAAAAAAAAAAGCAATTGGAACGGACAGGACCGATTGGGCACATCTTGTGATCACAATAATGTTGAGTACACGTACCATCATCATTTACTTACTACAGAGTATATGAGCATGTTTTTTTTCTTGTGTGTGGTCTCAACTGGCCAGAGTGTGAATGTGCTTTGATAACAAAAAAAAAAAAAAAACAACCTTTAATTTGCATAAAAAATGCTGCAAAAACCGCTGAAAAATGACGCAATGTGTGAACATAGCCTTCTTGCTACTATTATAGCGTGTGAATGTTACAGGCTTTTCTTACTACAGGAGATGAAAACTATGAGGGGTCATGAGGGCAGACTTTCTGGACTTGCAGAAACAGACCAAAGTAAATTATGTCCTACGGCATCCAAGGGATGGTTATTGTGATGATAAACATGGGCATGGGGTCCAAATGGCATCTCCAGGAATGATGATCACAATCAAGGTCAGCCTCTGTTTGCTCCTCCACAATAGTCGCAGTTGGTCATTTGTGAACATTCCATTGCCCACTGCTGAACATTGCAGCAGCTTTTTCTGGAAAAGGATTCATTTCAATTGAACAAAAATATCTGATTTAATGTCCTTTTAAAAAACTGAACAAAGGACTGAAGTATCCCACCAAAAGAACAAACGTTATAGGGGCTGCAGGACTGGAGTTGCCCTATTCAAACCAGACTTATAGATACCTCAGTGACAAGTTCTCCTGTAAGGCCGGGTGCCCACAATTCGGAACTAGCAGCGCTTTGGACGCCTCATATGTTTGCTGCCTCCAGCGGACGCCGGTGAATCCGCATGTGATCACTGAACCGTGAGGATTTACATACATTCTATTGATGTAATTTCTCTTGTGGAGACTAGAGTGTCCGCAAGAGAAACTGACATGGTGCAGTCTTGATAGACGTGCTGCATGTCAGTGTCCGCAGTGATCCACAGGTTATGCACGCATAGTGGACTTGGATTTCTAGAAATCCCATCCACTAAGCTGTAACATCTGGCTGCTGCCGGTTTGACGCTGTATAAATACGCATCATCATACCCCATGTAAAGCATGCATTACTAGAAACAATCACTCTGGAGTCTACACTGTAGTCTGACTTCATCCCAAATTTCCCCGAAACAGTTGCCTAGATTTGTTAGCCACATGACAAAAGACTTTAGGGTTGATATGGCAAATGATAGAGCGGTGTATAGCACAATATATTCATCTAAAAGTTTTTCCATCTAAAATGCTTTACTTAAAGACACAGGAAAAGAACAGTGAGCTCACACACCGGCTGCTTCCTGGTCACGAACAAGAGGCTCATGGACGCAGACTCATTCCCAAAGTGCTGACATGTCTGTATTCCCATCAGGTGGAAATTTACCGCAGACATGGATGTTTTACAGCAAGCATAATCTCCTTGGAGCAGCTACATAAACCACAAGAGACGGGGTGGGGGAGGCTGGGGATTCATAACCAGCAGTCACTTCTGCTCCAAGTCAACAGGGACACTGCAGGAATTATACTGGGGGTTGTAGTGCAACAGAAAGTGGCTTTAAGCAGAAGATGAATAGTGACCTGTGTTGCCAGGAAGACGATTTACTAGAAAAACTTGCGTTCCTGTGCAGCCTCGGACAGCTGCAAAAGCTCACAGAAAAAGTTTGGCAAGTACAGACAAGCGTTGACTGCTCAAATCGCCAGTACATAGAATGGAGGGACCTAAAGCCCATCTGTCACAAAGGCAACTGCAAAGCAATAGCTCAGATGAGGGGAATCACATTAAAAGCCCTAGGGGCATCTTTATTACCATCTGCTCCCATCTTACCTTATGGTTGGCAGCATCACCCTTCTCAAACATCAACTTCAGGCTGTTTAAAGGGACATTAAACTTCTCAATCTTAGGAGAAGGCTCAGAGGTGTCCAGCTTAGTAGTCTCCAAATCTTGTTCCATGCTTACAACCTCAGTGGAGGAAGAATGAAGTTCTGAGGCACTGGGATAGCGGAAGCGGCTTTGTTCCTTCACCGGAGAGCGGATCTTGGGAGTCGAGACCTCAGAGTGGTCAGAGGGGACCGTTTCAGTCCTAGGACTGCTGACTCTCTGCCTTATGGCAAAACTGCTACTGTGCTTAATTTCTGTCCGAGCAACAGGACCAGGGATCTCCCACTTCTTCCTTAACACGCTCAGGGACCCTCGATTAAAAGAGGACGGAAGAGCTTCGGTGTTCTAGAGAGGACATAAAGTGGGTGAGTAAGGAAGTGGCTGTCTAAGTCAGAAAAAAAAAAGTCTGCAACAAACAGCAGATCCACATCCAGACAACTGCTCAGAAAATTTTGGTTTATGCCACATGTAGAAAAAAAAAAAAAAAAAAGCATTTAAGCCCAGGGGGAATAAGAGGAGGAGGAAAGATTGGGCAGGAAGTTTAAGGAAAAAAAAAAAAAAAAAGAGGATATCCTAATATGGGCAAACAGATGGGAAGAACAAGGCAAAAAAATGATGAGAAAGTGACTCATGTAACAAGGAAGAAGCCATGAGATGAAATGGGAAAGAAAACAAGTCAATGAAGTTACTTTTTGTTCTCTTTTGCAGTTTTGTTTATGTTGACAACAGAAACATTTACTATTGAAACACAAGAATACTTGTAACAATTTGGAGTCAAATGAAATCAAGAAGAGTTTAAGATTCTGTGGCAGGAAAGGACAGCTTTAATTTAGACGACATGCATACGATAAGCATAAGGGGGCAATTAAGGCACTTGATCAAAGCAGAATTACAATGAAGGAGATATTAAGCATGGCAAATAAGCTGCCATAATGCAGGCACAAGATTACTGCCTCGGCTACAACACTATAAACCAATGGGCACTGAACAAAAGTGAAAAGATTAGGGTGGGTTAGAGCATGCCCCCCAAAAATTACAACAGGAGACTGTATACCTGCTTTCGCTGCATGACTGCGGCCTCTGCCCGGAGGAGCATCCAAGAGTGGAGCTGCAGTGACAGCCTGCCAGGCTTTATAGACTTAGAGGTGATTAGCAGCTATATCTGGATTGTATCCCTAAGTCCCTCACCTTATTACACGGCAGAGAGACAGCACCATGCTTCTGCTTAAGACAAAAACGGCAACACCACCAAAAAGGAGATTTCACCGGACTGTAACCACTATTGGAAGCAAAGTGTAGCAGCAGAATTGGAAGACTCCGGCTGCACCTCTACCCCATGTAGAATACACCGGCCCCGAGGGGATCCCTACCCACAGCCCACAACACATCATGGGGTACGCAGACACTGATCTGCCCGTTATACGCAATTTATGATGCAACCTAGAACTAGAAAATTTAGACAGAGCTGGTATAAAATGTGATGAGAGCACCTTTAAGCTCCCGTCCCTATTTTATTTATACAAGTGTATAATTAATTCACATAGCCGGCAGCCTGTTAGGATGCTGCATTACATGCACTAGGGCCCAGCTGAGCCTGGCATCCACTATAGGCACCTATACTTAGAGCCCATGATCTGGCTCAAGATTTCATTCTTGGCTTACTGATTTGCGTGTTCCTTTTTTATTTCTCCTCTTTCTTTAAACATTGATTAAATCAACGAACTCAGACTTAAAAAGGTCAGCATTCCTAGAAGAGGAAAATCTTATTCACCCAAGTCGTTATCTGCGGAGAGGGGGGAAAAAAAAAAAAAAAAAAAAAAAAAAAAAAAGTGCCACTTCTAAAGCAATCTGTCTCCGCAGGATTATGGCTCACTGTCCTCTTACTCGTACCCCGCCGTCCACCTCTGGTATGTCGGGCACCTCTCCTCACCAGACAGCCTAAGTGATAATGTCATGTGATTAGTCAGAGAACAGACGTACACTACAATGGCCTCCCTAGCTGTCAGCAGCTCTAGGGGCAACGCTGATTTACTGATGAAAGGTCGATTTCTCAGAAGAGATAGAGCAGAAAGTTCGACATTATCATGCTGGGGGTTTCCACAGTCTACATTAAACGTCAGAATGGGAAACTACCAGGAATCCAAAGCTTATATTCCCTGCTTGCACCTATTGTAATAATACAACAGTGTTTGTGCATTTTTTGGTCATTAGCCAACAATTACATGCAGGACACCTCATAAGGGGAATTTTATATTACATGCTTGTCTTACTAAGGTCTCATATTGGAGGCTGTACAACCTTCCACATCTCCAGTGGCCCTACAGACTCTACAAGGGTGGGCTCTTGTCTCAGCCATGGCTGACCCATCATGTCTGCCATTCATAAAGTCTATTACCCAACAAGAGGGTGTGTGTGTTAAGGCTATTGATCATTCAGCTAGTTGACATCCATAAGCTGTTGTAACCATACCACCTATTAAATAATTTGTGTGGGGAATAAACGATATACAATAAGGGAAAAAAAAAAAAAAAAAGAAGATTGATCCGCCCACATATGGTGTGAACAGAGCTTTAGTGGACTGGTCAATTGTCATAAAGATAAAATTTACTTGGTATAAATGCAGCTGTTCATTTAAAAATGGTGTTGAGTTTTTGTTCCCAACTTCTTGATATGGCCCCATTGTTCTCATAAATAATCTTTATAGCCAAACAGAGGTGGTCATCAAGATGACTCCTATAGGAAAGGGTTGAGGATCACACCCACTTGGATAAAAAGACTAAATATCTACACATGGAAGGGAGAGAAGTCACGACCTCTCCAAAAATGGAGAAGGACCAGAAACACTAGGTCCTTGAGAAGAGGCATGCACAGCAGAGGGAGGGGAGGATATGAAGAAAAAAAAAAAAAAAAAAACCTAAAAAACACACACCATTCATAACAGATCCTTATAATGCGCGCTGATCCACTATTATATAGTTCATCAATGCACATTATAGGAAGAAGTCAGCACTCGTAAATTCACCATTATCTTGCCGTGACCCTCGTTTTGATGGCTAAAAACGCAGCACATTCAGTGTCATCACATATGATCGAATTGCTAACTAAGCCACCAAATGAGAACTTAGAGGCTAGATTTCATGTCTCTGGTAAGTAATGATACTGAACAGACTCACACTCCATATTCCTGGAGAGTTTTGGGTGCGACCCACATGTGCAGGTGACAGCAATAGGGCAAGTCGAGAATTAGGCTTTCATATGTGCCACCACTAGGGATGAGCAGATACATTTGTGTGACTCCGGCATAGCATTTAATTAGCCGGGCACAATGCATCACCGATGACGTGGCTCAGTGGTTAGCACCAAATCCCACCAAGGGCTACATCTGCAAGGAGCTTGCATGTTCTCCCCGTGTTTGTGTGGGTGTACTCCCACACTCCAAAGACATACTGATAAAGAACGTGACTGAGCCCCAATGAGGACAGAGATGAGGTCTGTACAGCGCTGTGGAATGAAATAGCGCCATACAAGCAAATAAAACGATGCCACGCCAGGCAGGTCAGCAGGTAAAGATTCGAGGGCCTCCTGTCTAGCCGCCAAGCACCACTGACCTGGATGCTGGACCAGAGTCTCACAGATCAATCCGCTCATCTCGAGTCCCCACCCTTACCATATCAGACTGCACTGGCACGGCTGACTATAGTGACCCCCGTTCAGAAGTCAGCAATTCCTGAAAAGAATCTGAAGGGTTAATAAACAACCTGATAACCATTATGAATATGTTGAAGAGTGCAGTTTTTAAAATGATATCACTTTTGTTTTTTTTTGTTATTTTTTTTTTTATAATATATAGGTCCCTAAAGTCACTTCTAAACTGAATAGGTCCCTAAAAATACAAATACGTTTTGTAAATTTTCCTTGGGGGGGGAGGGGGGGGAAGGGGGAGGGAAGGGAAATAAATAAATAACTGCTATAATTTTAAAACTTCCAACATACTAAAAAAGTAAAAAGAACATTTTACTGATGGTGCTGATAAAAAAAAAAAAAAACACAGACGTGAGGGAATTAACCATTTTGTGTGGTATGACCATCTGGATTAGGCTGGGATCACAAATGTGAGAAACACGGACGAGTCTCGCATGTGGATTCCTGGCACTGCCGCCGGCACTCGGGAGTGGAGTGTACGGCTGCATGTATTTCTATACAGGCGCTCGCTCTGCTCCCGAGTGCCGGCGGCAGTGCCGAGAATTCACATGCAAGATTCGTCCATGTTTCTCGCATGAGTCATCCTGGCCTTAAAGGGATAATCAAAGTTTTAAAATTCATAATTTAGTTTGTCAAATTTCTGGAAACATTTATTTATAAAAACATGGACCTAAATTTACCATCACGAAGTGAAAAAAAAAATAAAAAAAATAAAGTCTCAATCACTGGGCCATTTTGAAACAATCAAAATTGCCGCAAAAAAGTGAGAAGTCATGCTTAAAAAAAAATAAAATTTTTTTTTGTACTGGTAACTAAAAGGTTAATGTATGAAACTTAAGTTTGTGACAGATTGCTTTAAATGGAAGCAATCATAAAATGACCTATTGCTTTAATGAGGCTTTTGCCTTACGTATGTTATATAAATCCACATTTTTATCTGTAATATACAGTATCTATATCTGGCAGTTTTCACACTGGCTTTATTTTTTTTTAACATACTTTCAGGAAATGCATATATGTAATGAGCGTGTGAAAAGATCGTAGTGAGGGAAGTATGTTATATCGCCTATTGTGAATGGTGGATCTGGCGATATCACAGGAAGCATTACGCACGTTACACCTCTATACTCAGCTGATAAGATCCACCAGTCACAATAGGTGACGGCACAGGTCCCCTGCTTCCCCTCCCTTCACAATGTTCCCTGCACACGCTCATTAGATGCTAGTAGTGATTAGCAAACGTGCTCGGATAAGGCGTTATCTGAGCATGCTCAGGTGCTAACAGTGTCTTTGGAGTGCTCAAAAAAATATATGTTAGCGTTCCTGTGGTTGCATGTCTCCCGGCTGTTAGGCAATCTCTGCATGTGTTGCAGGTGTCTAACATGCAGCAGGGAAATCAAACATTTTAAGCAAACCAAAGGCACTCAGTTGCCACACGAGCACATTCGCTCGTCACTAAGTGCTAAAAAGAACTAGGTTTGGACACTTCATTGCAGCCCACATACTTCCTTGGCAGCTCGGGAGCCATCTATATAAAAAAAATAAAAATAAAGATGGTGGGGGGGGAACCACACACATTAAGGCTAGTGTCACATTTGCATGTGTGATGCGAGAAACTCGCGCATCAACACCCGGCACTGCCGCCGGTACTTGGACCGGCGTGTGCGGCTGCATAGAAATACATACAGCCGCACGCTCCGGTCCGAGTACCGGCAGTAGTACCGGATGTTGATGTGCGAGTTTCTCGCATCACACACGCAAATGTGACACCGGCCTAAGTGAAAATATGGTTAGAAAGCTAATAGAAAAGAAAAATGTATGTCATCAAGCCATGAAGATAATCAGAAGAAAGAACATTAGGTTAAAGTACAGAAAATCCGCCAGGAATGAATGTATTCAGCATAATACCAGTGTGTGTATATATATATATATATATATATATATATATATATATATATATTATATATATATATTACACACACATATACACACACACACACACAGATGGGGGATTATATTTGCAATATGAAAAAAAATTACATATTAAAAAAATTGAACATTAAAAAGGATTACAAGATACATTTTGTCATTTTGTACAGTTTGAGTCACATTGCATAAGGCTACCAAAATCAAGGGAGCTAAGGCAGCCATAGACACATGAACAGTCAGTCAATCATATAGATTTTAGTGCGATCAGTCAACCATCAAAAGCTGGTTTCAAATAGCAGTCATCCATGGTAGGAGTGCAGACAGTGATGTGAGTGATGTGTAAGAGGCATCTGCCAGCACAGAATGATTGTCCAAACCAATTACAGATGCTACGTGCACCCTTGGTGTGGCCAAAGAGTTAAGTGACCTTCCCATTTATTCTATTTATGAAGGGGGGCGTAGAGTGGAGATAGGTGGGCAGGTGCAGTCTGGCCACACCAAGGGTGCGTCAAGCACCTGTACTTGGTGGCCAGTCCAGATGGCCTCAGATATATAGGAGTCTGTCAAGTCTGTTCAGTTTTCAAAACTGACCACATCTCCTGATGTGTTAAATTGGTTTAATAAGTATGGGAGTAGCGGTCAGATGATGGGAAGAAAGAAGGTGGTCAGACATGCTGAATTGCAACATGCCTGATCCATTATTCTGGTCATTTGCACTCCCTGTTGGTAACATGCACAAGCTCAGGGTGCTGGCACATGGCACAGCTACTGAGTATGGGCACCTTTACTTATCCTCTGTTGACATCAGCTTTACGGTTTCCATTTGATTTATTAAATGGAGGTCTCTGGCAGATGCCTTTATATTTTCATTCAATACTATTAAGGTATTAGTGCTATATAAAATGGTGTTGTCTACTACGTTTTTCCATACCAATATATACCTGCACAAAGGGATAAAAAAAATATTTAGACTTGAGAGTCCTCAGTGGTTTAGACTCTCAAGTCTAAATATTTTTCTATCTACTGGCTAACACGGTACGAAGATACACATCTTTCCTATACCAAAGGGATAAAAGCAGCCTATGGACAGGATCAGTGGGCATGTTCATAGCTTTTCCACTGAACCATTTCAATCTAAAGCCCTGACAATTACTTGGTGTAACTTGACAGTAGTAGGCCAAAAGTGATCCTAAATCATAAACTTATGAACATCCTTGACCTTGGTATACACCCAACCATAGGCTACGTTTGGAATTGCAGGTCAGCTCCATAAAGTGAAGGTAGATCGCAACACCACACAAGTGTGGGCCAGTGTGAGACAGTTTATAGAAACGATGGCAGCGTCGCCCTCTTTTTCCCCCTTCATTTTAAAGGCTTTGTTCAACTTTAAAGGGAACTTGGCATCTGATTCAGGCTGCATGACTCAGAGCTTGGCTGCTTGATTACAGCTATGCATTTTTATTTTTTTCTTTGAAACACTGACATTTCAGAGAATATATGGTTAGAAGATCCAGCGCCGCTAGGGGCACTTGACAAATTCTCGCTAAGACCGGAGTCACACTAGCGATGAATACAGACAAGTGCTATGTGATAAAACATCACCATTGACCAGTATTCATCTATGGGGCAGCTCCCATCACCGTTTCTTTTTCTCATTCGTATTCTACATGCGAGAGAAATCGCAGCATGCTGCCATTGTTACCGACGCTCTGCAGTCTCGGTGCACTCGCACCCATGTAAGTCTATGGGTGCGAGTGACACAGCACACATCACTCGGATATTATCCGAGTGCTGTGCGATATACGCCGACAATGGAGGAGATGGAGAAATTCGTGTCACACATCACTCGGATATTATCCGAGTGCTGTGCGATATACGCAGACAATGGAGGAGATGGAGAAATTAGTTTCTCTGCCTTCTCCGCAGCTGTGCTCCGATCCACTGTGTGCGAGAGGCACAGAGCACAGTAGTGTGACACTTGGCTCCCGCTCACAGCAGAGCAGGAGCCGAGGGTCATTAGCATCTTGCATCAGATGCCATACGCTAGTGTGACCCCGGCCTAAGATCTGTCGATCACCTGCAGTGGCGCTGGCAAAAGACAGACTAGTCTTTTCTCTGGATGGATATTTTAATTATGATCTCTGAAATGTCGAAGTCTTTTCAGAGAAACCCATACCTGGCTGCAATGCTGCTGCCAGACTGATTCATGCTGCCGATGGTTTGGGCTGCAGGAATCATATGACAGGTTAGTCGTGATCATTTGTAACAGAGAGAGTGTCTTTCCAGAAAATGATGATTATAATTTACATGTGGATGGCTGTAAAGTAAATTAAAATAATATAAAAAAAAAAAAAAAAAAAAAAAAATATATATATATATATATATATATATATATATATATATTTTATATATATATATTAATCTCCTTTACTGGAACTTGATTTACAAGGTGGAAAGGCAGGAGTCACAAGCTGTAAGAATGGATCCATGCTCTCCTGACAGATCAGTAACACACTGGCTAATATGCACGGTCAGAGGGTTACTTACAGTTCTCTTCTTATCCTGGCTGGTTTCCTCAGCTGCTTTCTGGTATCTGCAGGAGAAGGGAAACGAGTAAATGCTCCGATTAACTGAAATATTAATGGTTTCACTAATTTTCCCCCTCAGCAGTCAATTTTCTGCTTTGTATAGACTGAAATTGTGTGTTTTATTTATTTATTTTTAGGTCTACTCTTTACACTACAGACATTAGCCTGAAGTCTAATGGTACGTTTCCACGTACCGTAATCCCTGAGCTTTGGACGGAGTGGAAGCCCCGCCCCTTCTGTACACGCGGTGATTCTGGATGTGCTCATTGAACACATCTGGAATCGCCGCATTGTATACATAGAGCAGGCTGTTTACCTTGTGGAGACTGAGTCTCCACAAGGTAAACAAATATGTTGCGGTCTAAAAAGAGGCACTGCACGTCCAGTTTAGCCGGTGTGTCACCCGTGTAATCGGACGCATAGTGGAGACGGGATTTCATAAAATCCCCTCCACTATGCTGGAACATCTGGCCGCTGCAGATTAAAAGCTGCAGCAGGATGCAGCGTTCAATCCGTAGCAAATACTGAACGTTTCTGCTACGTGGAAACATTCCCTTTGTATTTTGCTGTTAGTAAATCCTAAGTGGTCACTACTCCTGGATCTCTGCAGAAATTAACACTGGATCACCAGCTCCTCCGATCCACTATCGGACTCAAAGATACCACTCTTGGTTCTCCTCCTACCTCGCTGATGCCCCACCAGCCCTTGTCCGATTTGCTGGCTCTTCCCCTTATTGTTGCAGTTCCTCCTCTCTATATGCTGCCCCTATTGGCACTGAAAACCCAATCTGCCGATTTTTCATTTATGGCCGGGATCACACATGCGAGGAAATAGTCCGACGCTCGCATGTGAAATTCCAGCTCTGGTGCCGGCATTCGGGAATGGAGTGTGCGGCTGCATGTATTTGCCCGCTGTCTTTTACATGACATCCTCCCTATGTCTGAAATAGAATCTGTCAAAAACGGAACTCCTTGTGTGTCATCCTGCTACTAATCTACTTACACTTGATTTTGCCCCAACATAGCCCCTCCAGCAGTACACGCACTGTCTTAGAACTTTACTTAACTCCCAAGGCAAATCAAACCCCTGCATCCAATCAGTTGGTTAGTGATGAGCGAGCATGCTCTGATGAGGCGTTATCCAAGCATGCTTGGGTGTTTGAGTACCTTGGGTGTGCTCGGATAAAATCTATTCACGTTCCTGCATGTTTGGTGGTGGTAAGCAATCCCCGTATGTCTACTGCCGCAAAACATGCAGCAGCAGGGACTCAAAAATATTATCTGAGCACACCCAAGCGTGCTCAGATAACACATCAGAGCATGCTCACTCATCACTACAGCTCATGTAACCTGCACCTCAAAACCATTTCTAGAATTCAAATTTTTCTTACCTTTGATTCTGCAAAGACTTACTGTCATTCATGCCAATTCTCATCTGGACTACTGTAATTCTACTAAACGATCTTCCTCTAATTGAAGTCTGCCATCTCTAATCTACTCTAAATGCACCAACTAGGCTCCTATTTCTGTTCAGCTGCCACACTGATGCCTCCAGCCTGTGCCAGCCATTGCACCAGCTGTCCATTCACTACAGAGTACAATATAAACTTCTCACCTACAAAGCTCTCTAAAGTTCTGCACTGTCCTACAGCTCTTTCCTAATCTGTCTACCAGCACCCACTCTTGCACCAATGATGCTAGAAAAGGAAAGCAGGGTGCACCACACTCACAAATGAAAAATGTTTGGCTATATATCAAAGGGGTGCTGCACAATGCAATGGAGAATGCAAAAATGTCAAAAATCAGAAAAAGATCCATGCATAAAGGGCGCACACCCAAATGAATGATAGACAAAATTTATTTGAAGACAAAAAAACACCCACAATTTAAAAACATTTAAAAAGGGCAAGGACAATGTAACCACAACCCTGGTGATCCTATGAAAATCTAGTACATCAATATATAATATAATAATCAAGTGAAATCATCCCTGAGAATAAATCACAGAGTAACACCATATGGGTCAAATTAGAATTCTAGCGTTTCTGGGGACGCTCAGATTCGATTATAATTTGACCCAATTTAAAATAGAAAAGTGCTCTACTGGCGGTATGACGTGTAATGACTGCACATGTGGGATATAAGAAGGGCAGACTTTCAGCAATAACACTACAGCTGAGTTTTGTCTCATTACAAACATGTGCAGTTGTAGCTCTGCTCATAGTGCAGTCACATCAGCAGTACTGCCCTCCCCAAACAATGGCTGCCTGGGAGACTGAAACGGAAATAGTTAGTTGCAATAAGCACAGCTCTACAGCAGAGCTGACAGCACCATGAGAGCAGAGCTCCAGAGGTTTGTAATAAGATAAAGTTCAGCTTTTCATTACTATGTGCATTGTAATCACACAACAATCTGCAATGAGATCACGAGAGCAGACTAAAAAAAGTGTCTAAAAAAATGGTAATTCCTTTTAATTTAAAATACGCTTTGGAGGCAGACCCTCCTGGGAGATCCATGTCCTGTCCATAGATCTTAAAAGGGTTGTCCACTAACACATGAAAAATAACAGTATGTGCTCTCCTCCAGTGCAGATGCCATTCCAAAAAGGTCAGCACATTGCCTCCTGGGGCTCGCGTAATATTATGTTACGTAAGCCCTGCAGCCAATCAGCACAAGCTTTTCACAAAACAGATCCAGAAAAAGTAAGCGCAGCAGAAACTCATTACTGCAATCCAGAATTGAGGGAAGCACCTGACGATTATGTCACACGAGCCTCCGGGGGACCAGGCACCAACATCGCTGGGGCGGAGCACCGAAAAAAAAGAGTATAAACTTATTTTATATGCGGAGATTCTACTGATTGAGAAGGGGCTGTGTTATGTTTCGGTAGCTGAGGAGAGCAGGCAAAAAGGCAATACACCAGAGCAGTTGGAATCTATGAGATTGCAGTACCCTGACTAACCACCACAACTAGAGGCAGCCGTGGAGCGTTCCTACGTTGGTCCTAGACGCCTCGTCACAGCCTGAGAAACTAACTACACCTAAAGACAGAAACAGGAAAGCTATCTGCCCCGGAGCAGAACCCCAAAGATAATAGAAAGCCCCCAAACATGTAATGGCAGTTAGACAAGAGGAAATACTGACACAGAAAGAAAATAGTATGAGCAAACGCTGGGGCTCAAACTATCTAAATAGAAAAGGATAGGAAGGGTACTTACTGCAATCCCAGAAAACCCTGAAAAGCACCAACTCTACTAATTTCAAAATCACCTGAGATCACACGACCTCTACCACCTAAATTAGTTCTCTGGTGTAACAAAATCAAAACAGCAGCCACTGAAACTGGAAAAAGCAAAAGAACAAAACTCAGTGGCTGAACTAAACTGAGAGGGCAGAAGCCCCCAGAGGGGACCCTGAAGGCCCCCAAAGAAGTGCAGTACAAAATGCAAAAATATAGCACAAACACAAAAGAAGCAAAAGTCTTATCTGTAAGCAGAAGATGCAGAAATGACACAGCAGGCTACAAGGGAAACTGGAATGAAGGATTCAGACCAGAACAATTGATCACCGGCAACCCTGATGGGAAAATGACTCCCTTATATAAGACCAGTCAGTAACACCTGATTCCCAGTCCTCACAATCTTCACTAGCACCGCTTGTAACCACCAGAGGGAGCCTCTGCTCAGAACTCATCTCAAACCCATTCACAACAGGGCTGTCTGAGTAGTTGACAACCCCTTTAAACATCCATGTTTTATTTTGTGTGCAAATAAGCTTTTTCTGGAATAAGACATGGTATTGCAAAAGGAGCCAAGTAGTAATACCACACATTCCATAGACAGTTTCTGGAAGTCCATAGCCAAGCTCCTGTCACTCCTCTTTAAGGCTTCCTCCACATGTGTCACAACTAGAGTTGAGCGATACTTTCCGATATCCCTAAGAATCGGAATGGTATCGCCGATACCATTAAAATATCGGCGATACCCGATACCGAAAGTCCCATGTAAGTCTATGGGAACAAAATATCGGAACTAAAAAAACCCCATTCTTTCCTTGTAAACACTAATATATTATATATATATATATATATATATATATATATATATATATATATATATATATATATATATATATATATATATATATATATATATATATATACATACATCACACACACACAATGTCATTGTGACATATATATACATATATGTATAGTTTATACACTTCTACATAGTAAAATATCCTCTGATTCAATTGCCGGGTAAAGCCGGCTTCAGTGAAAAGACAGAAGCACCCGACATGAAATGACACTTGGTGTACATAGGGTTAACCATGTCTTTTCATGTCGTTTGCTATCTGATTTGCACAAACAATTACATCAGTCTATGTGTGCAAAATTTCACACCTGTAGGGGTTAATTAAAGGTGTAAATTCGTTGTAAAAAAAAAAAAAAAAGGACTTTTTTGCTACAAATTTACACCTTTAATTAACCCCTACAGGTGTGAAATTTTGCACACTTACACTCATGTAATTGTTTGTGCAAATCAGATATCAAAGTACATGAAAAGACATGGTTAACCCTATGTAAACCAAGTGTCATTTCATGTCGGGTTCTGCATTTTCACAAAAGCCGGCAATTGAATTAGCGGCTATTATACTATGTAGAAGTGTATGATATATATACGTGTAAAATTGCTGAAAAAAAATGCGTGGGCTCCCGCCCTATTTTCGCAACCAGACAGACAAAGCCAGTGAGTGGGGGCAGATAATAGCCCAGAGAGGGACCATTATTTTTGGCCCCCCCCGGCTACTAACATCTGCCCCCAGACACCCCAGAAAGGGCAAATCTCTAATTAGATTTGCCCTTTCTGGCACTTTGCCCGTCTATTCCCATTGCCCTGTAGCGGTGGCGAATGGGTTAATAAGGGGTTAAAATGACCTTGCAATTGAAAGGTCACTTTAAGCCAGGTTAATAATTGAGAGCTGTCAATTAGACAACTATCAATTATTAATCCTATTGTATGAAAGAAAAATCAAACACACACACTTTAATAAAAAAGAAGTTTAATGAAATAATCACACAGTTTTTGACCATATTTTATTTACCTGCTAAAACCATTTCCTGTAATAAAAATAAAATAAAGCAAAATTATTCTTACCAATCCGATGTACAGTCAGGTCCCACGGTGTAATCCTTCAGAAAGGGTTAATGTTTACTGCAGGGACCGCAGCTAATGCTGCAGCCTCACAGTAAACCCCCAAATGAATGAGCTCCTCTCCTGGCTGACAGGAGAGGAAGTGGAAAGCTTAATTGATTGCTTTCCACTTTCACTTCAGGTCAGCCAGGGACACAATCAGTGACCTCAGAGGGAACTGATTAACAAAAATAGGGGATCCCCTCGAAAAAAAATGGCGTGGGGTCCCCCCTATTTTTGTTAACCAGCCAGATAAAGCAGACCGCTGAGGCCTGGATTTTCAGGCTGTTAAGGAGCCAAGATCCATGGACCTTGCCAGCCTGATAATACCAGGCCACAGCAGTCTGCTTAGCTTGGCTGGTTAACAAAAATAGGGATCCCCTCGAAAAAAAAACGGCGTGGGGATCCCCCCTATTTTTGTTAACCAGCCAAGTAAAATGCAGACTGCTGCGGCCTGGTATTAAAAGACTGTCAAGGCCCATGGATTTTGGCCCTCAACAGCCTGATAATACCAGGCTACAGCAGCCCCACATTTGGCGCATCAAAAGATGTGCCAATTGTGGCACTTTACCCGGCTCTTCCCACTTGCCCTGTAGCGGTGGCAAGCGGGGTAATAAGGGGTTAATGTCACCGTTGATTGCATGATGACAATAAGCCCGGTTAATAATGGAGAGGTGTCAATAAGACACCGATCCATTATTAATCCCAAAGTTATTAAATGTGTAAAAAAAAAAGACAGCAAGAAAAAAGTATTTTAATGAAATAAAAGAGACAACACAGTTTTCATTTTTTTTTATTACTCTCTCATTCCTGCGACGCCATCGATCTCCTGTAAAAAAATAAAAAAAACAAACCAACAGTATACCACCTGTCCGACGCAGTCCATAGTAACGATTGTCCCACGACGATCCAGCTCTGCTACATCGGAATGACAGGCAGAGCCTGACATCCCGGCGCAGCACAGCTGCTTACCAGCTTCCCCGGCGGTGATGTCATCGGACTGCTTTACGGCCGCGATTACCCAGCAGTCACTGCAGTTATCGCGAGATACTGCATGTGACCGCCGGGGAGAAGAGGATGGCGGCCATTAAGCAGTCCGGGATGTGACCGCCGGAGATCTTCTGCCGGGTAAGTGCCGCTGACTCCTGACAGACCCGACCGACGGACACTGACAGTGACATTCCGATTTCGGTATCCGATATGACGAAAATATCGGAACTCGGAATCGGAATTCCGATACAGCCAATATCAGCCGATACCCGATATTTGCAGTATCGTATCGCTCAACACTAGTCACAACATCAGGGTTTTTTTCTTTACCCATTATAACCTATGCTGCTATGCACTCCACACGGAGAAATGTCAGTTTTTAAACAGCAGTACGGATGACAAGGGCCAATATAAGTCTATAGGGGAGTGTAAAAGATGTACAGCACACCCATGCCATCCGTGTGCTGAACGTGTTTAACATTGCAAAGTATAGTGGAAGCTTTTACTTCTCCCCATTTGCCAAACCGGAAGAACATTGATTACACAGGTACTATTTTTTTCTGGTACTATTTTTTTTTTTTTTTTTTTAATGGCTTTGTGAAGGGGGCATCTAAAAGACAACCCCTTTCAAAATGCCACCCCCAGGCGAGAACAGAATATCCTCAAGGCCTGTGCGTAGAAAGCTTTCCCCAAAGAAGTCAGGCAGGTGCATGGGAAATGTATTACATGTGAATGGAGCCCATGTAATGCTACAAGAACATCTCAAGGTCCCCAGTACGAAAACTTCCCTTACAGAGCAGCGATCAGTTCTGACTCAGGAGCTGCAAGCCGGCATTTGAAGTATGGTCTCCAAGAAAGTTCTTCTGGTGCCCAACTTCCTCACAGACCCTCATTCTCCAGACTAAGGCCTAAATTGTGTCTTTTTGCATATCCGCAGCACTGTGCAGTATAGTCTTGGCAATTGCCCCTATAAAATTAGGAAACCAAGTCTGAGTGTAAATGATTTACTGTAAACTGGCTGGGTTTGGCATGTCATATTATTGGCAGGACATCTCCTGATTACACGGGCCGATGTTCTGCTGACAATTTGTGTCACCCTAATAATCACACGCAAAGACTGAACATGTCAGGTAATAAACAGCCTATTTCGATGGGCTGATGGCTTAGTGTTCACTGATTACTGGCTAGTCTAAACGGGACATTAAGTTTCAGTAATGGCCTATTACGAAAATCTGACTTTACCTCAAGATATTTTGCACAGGCACATTATAAAGTTTGCAATAGGTAACCATAGCGAGGAAGTCAGAGAATAATTAACTTCTGTAACGTTAGGTTATAACCAGTATTAGCTAGACAAGTAAAACAGTAATAGGGGTAGAATATGCAGTGGGCAAGCAGCCATAAAAATCATGGACGCCTTACGTGTGGCCAACACTGAATTGTCATAAGTGATAATTTTACAGTGAATGTTAGACACTTGGCTGAACAAGTCAATATGAAATCTCTGAAACAGCACCACATGAGATCAGAATAACCAAATGGGTACGGGGCTTTTACACATGCCACTAGCGGCATGTTTGTTATGGGAGGCAGGGCCGGCATCAGCACCCAGCCAACACGGGCAAGTGCTGAGGCCCTGAGCAGGTGGGGGGGCCCACTCACCATCAGGCACCCTGGCACCCGTTAGCGGAGGAGAGTGGTGTCAGCGCCGCCAATTCCTTTACCTTCCAGTAACATAACAAGCATCTGACAATAGAAATAGGTGCAGCTTCCTACATACCGGGAAGGGATCGCTGATTTCTGAAGTGGAACCTGACTCATTTTCCCAAGGGTGTTTAAGGCAAGATACTACCTGCCTCTATGTACTAGATCAGGAGGACAAACTTTCCTTATCGGTAACAGAATCGCACATGCTATAAGGAACACCTGTGCACAGATGTACGTCATGCTGCTGACATATAATGAATATTCTCCTCAGCGCAGATTGTAGCTTCTCACAAGTCACAGGCCAAGCAATGGTTCACATCTCGTCACTGCCAAGCAAGAGGCCTCCCCTTCCCAAAGGGGTAAAGACTTCCTGATTGCATATGACTGGAGACAACGCCTTTCTTGACACTAAATATACGGTTTCCGCTACCGTGGCCTTCTGACTGCAGGAATTACACAGCCCAGGCGCCAACACTAGAGCTGATCAGGTAATCCACATCCTCACATGCAAATTAAACGTCATGGAGCAATGGGACAAAACGTATTGTTTATTCAGATGCTGCGATCAAATGCTCACAAAAGGGCAACTATCATTTCTGAAGATTTGCACCATACTGTGCAGACTATCAAGAATTGATAGTGCTTTGTACTCAGCACATGTCCGCTGCGTCCAAAGCGCTGCCGGCTATTGCACGCACGTGATTCCCCATGCGTTCATTGAACCGTGCAGAATCACAGCGTCCAATACATTGTACGGGTGAAGTTTATCTTGTGGAGGCTCATGTCTCCGCAAGATAAATAGACATGCTGCGGTCTGGAAAGACGTGTCACATGTCCGTTTCCACAGGTATTTTCGCTCACATAGTGGACATGGGATTTCTTGCACACAGCGTCCAACACGCAGCTTTTACTGATCGTGTGCACATACCCCAAGGCAGGTATGGGGAAGAAAATACTGCAAAGTAAGAATGTTTTGAAAATAGAAGTGTTCGTTTATTTTTGTCAATTAAAACACAAAGTAAACAAACAAGAGAAATCCATGCATCCAATCAATATTTGCTGTATGCATCAAGCATCAAGTCTTCCAAGCAGATTTTAAAGGAACTCAGCCGGGACGTGGTTCCAAATACCTTGGAGAAATAAGCACAAATCTTCTGTGAATGTAGACTTGTGCAAATCCTTCTATAACTTAATGTAATCCAAGATACGTCAAAACCCACCCATTGCCCTAAATTCCACTGACGTGAACAGCTTCTGAATGAATGGTGTATGGACTCAATATTGCTAGCCCCTTCAGATCCAGGCCATTAAACGACAAACAGCTACTTGCAAGCAGATCTGCACTGGATTAGAGTATCTGTTTTCACAGTCCCATAATGTTTTATGTGCACAGAACAATCGATACAATTTTCTGGGGTTCGAACAAATGTATCAACTGGTGCACAACGCTTGTTTACACAGGGCTGCTGACAAAAAAAAAAAAAAAAAAAAAGAAAATATTGCTGGACAAATTAGGACGCTCGGTGACAGCTCTCCACCGCTAAAAAGGCGCAGTGTGTCATCCAGCATGGTTCTTAACTGCATAGGATGCTACTAATACACAAGAAGCAATTATATGTAAGAAGGGCAACACGACATTCAGATTTTAAAAATAAAAACTGTACGAGGGAAGAGGATTGGTGCTCCCAATCAAGACAAAAGTAGAGAAATAACGACAAGTCGTATAGATTTCCGTAGGCAGTACATAACGGAAGCAGCCATTTAATGAACTTTAATATTATTCATGAGGATTCAGCCCTTCTATTCAATGTGAACCAGCAGAGTGTTTGACCATTCAGAAGAGTCAGTGGTTCACAATAAATCACATAAAGGGAACATTGGCGAGTCCATAGAAAGCTCCCCACTGTAGCTATGTGCAGCACAGTAGCTGGAAAACTTGACACAAACTCTCGATTCGATGTGCAATTCACTCAGCTGTATGTATAAAATTCTATAAACTGGGGAAAAAAAGAAGTAAGATGTATATAAAGTAGTAAAACTTACTTTGAGAACCGCTCCATTATAGCAGCATTCTTCGGCTTGACAAGAGACAGCTCTCTCGCTGTTACTCGCAGGGACTGGGAGGCCCACTGACCCCTTTTAAACCCAGAAGTGTCCATGTTAAGAAACCTAGGGTCAAATAAAGATTATTATTAATCTTGCAGAACGAGTCAAAGTAACACAGCAGAAATTTGTGCTGACTGCGATTTCTGAAAGTTATTTATTTATAGAAGACGCAAGGCGCCTGGAACAGTCTTGCACAATGGACTGGCAGCCCTGGCGGGTGAGGCCATAGACGCTCGCAAACTCATTTCTAGCAGAAAATTAACAGACAAAAGGTTTACGTATCAAAAGTCTATAGGCACAGCCATTACAAGGTCTCTGTTTAAACCATAAGAGATGCTCCACTTCAATTGGATCAGTAAAAAAAAAAAAAAAAAAAAAAAAAAAAAACACACACAACTTTAGGTCACAAGACTACCCCACCACCCCCCATCTCTTCCCAAAAACAGGCAAAACTACTCCCAACCATTACAATGTTAATCATGGACTCACAGTTTTATACATGACTTGGATCAAAAGCGGACATGTGAACAGCTCCGTAGACTTTAATGGGTATGTTTTCAGTGAGAAAGATGGATAGGGCAAGAACGCGATTCATGGACATCTCAACGAGGCCTTAGGCCTCTTTCACACTTCAGTCGCTTGACGTCAGTTAAAATCCGCCAAAGTGTGAAAATGGCGGATCCGCCAGAAAAAGTGAAAAACAGAGGCAAACGGATTCGTTTGTTGACGGATCCACCATGAACTTTTGAACCCGGAATATAACACGGAAAATGCAGGTACGCAGGAGAGAGCGGACAGTGTTCTGGGCATTTTGAATGGATTTTCTATGGGCGCAACGGATCCGCTAGCGGATGGTCATCCGTTAGATCCGTCTTGACGGATCCGCCATTTTGGCGGACAGAAAAAAGGTTGCATTGGACGTTTTTAAAAAACTGCGGACGCCAAATTTTTGGCGGATCCATCAAAAAACGGACCTAATGGGACCCAAAATCTGCCACTAATGCAAGTCAATAGGAAAAAAGCGGATCTGCAAAAAAAAAAAAAAAAAAAAAAAGGCGGATCCGCTTTTTTCACAGTTTGGCGGATTTTGACTGACGTCGCAAGTGTGAAAGAGGCCTTACTGTGCAAACTGAAGCCTCAGCGCCTAGAGCCACCAAAAATCACATTGCAGGTCTTTTACAGTCATTTGGGGGGTGCTGCTGAATTGCTGCCAGCCAGTGACAGCTCCTTCTGTCTGCCACGTCCAGGAAGTGCAGCCAGTGTTCCTTAAATTCAAGGGTATGTGCACACGATCGGTAAATGCTGAGGGTTGGCGCTGCGTACTTGTGCAGCATCCAGATGTTACAGAGTAGTTGCATCCAAAGTGCTGCCAATTCTTGATCATGTGCACATACCCTAAGTTGAAAACAATGCCGTTGCCTCTATCTCTAGTGACACTCAATGGCCCCAAAGCATAGAAGCAATTTCGCCAGAGTTCTGGTGCAAGATGCTTTGAAAAGTCAAATTTTTTTAGGCAATTTGGAAATGCAAAAGTCTGCAACTTTTTTTTTTTTTTTTTTACACTAAATTCACCAGTCAAAATAGGTATAACGCCGCAGCTTGTCTAAATCATGACTAGCTGTGTCACTTATGCCAGAAATCTTAGCGACTGGATTAAGATTTCTGCATGGCACAGGGAGCACACAACACTCCTCAAATGCCCCCGATTTATGAAGAAGCTCTTTATGAATCAGGAGCATTTGACTCCGACACACCCCCTCAACACCAGAGAAAATCACCAGTCTAGATGAATTGGGGGTCAATGACTTTACCTAATTTCTGTCCGCTTTTCCATTTTGTGCAAGGCAATGATCTATTTGAAACCTATCCATATCTTGTATGCATAAAACCCCCAGTGGTCCAGAAAGTGATGTATTAGCTCAAGCACGCCTCGATTACTTGTATCAGGTTAGCATGAGAATACTCAATTTGGAAATGTTCGCTCTTATGGGAGATTCTCATTATGGATGAATGACCCTGCGATTGCAGTAGTCAGTAAAAAGGGCAGTTTGTGTGTTTAATTTGGAGAAGCCACTAGTTTAAAAAAAAGTTTAGTTTTTGTTCTCATGATACAGGCCACTATATTTATGTCAAGGGCACCACACTAACATCAGAAACCTCACAAATAGCTTTAAAAATAGGGCGGCCCCATTCATCAAGAATACACATCATTTTTCATGTCCCATTTGGCTCTTACCACTGGTGTGATGGTATGTACCCACTATCAGAAATTGCTGGACGCCGAGCACTTATGGTTCGTCAAACCCACAGCGGCCAGATGTTATAGCATAGTGGATGGGACTTCTAGAAATCCCATGCCCACTATACGTCCACAGATGCCCGTGGCTCACCCATGGAGACAGACATGCATGCATCTATCAAGAACGCAGAGAGTCAATTTCTCTTGCGGAAACGCTAGTCTCCACAAGAAAAATGTCACCAATAGAATATATTAAACGTGGGGAATCCGCACGGTTAAGTGATCACCTGCAGATTTACCTGCGTTTAATAGCTGGCAGCGCTTTGGACGCAACAAACATGTGCTGCATCCAAAGAACCGCTACTTCCAGATCGTGGGCACCCGGCCTTATGGTTCTCTCAGGTGTAGGTTACCAGCAATGGTCAGTCTCATGCCCTTGACTGTGCCAAAACCTCAAATGATGAGTTTCTGAAGTCACCATGAAACAGGTAAAGACACTCATGATGAAAGCGCCATACAAACATTTGCAGATATTTGGAAAAGGACACATTAAAATTTACAAAAAGCAGCACTTTGGCAATGTTCAGACAGATGTATTGGAAAAAGGGCCAGTTACCCCTGAATAATGCAGATATGTCTGGCTCTGTGTGCAGGACGTGTCTTTATATTGCATGCAACATTCCGGTTAGAAAAAAGGAGAAAAAAAAAAAAAAAAAAAAAAAAAAAACAAAGAGGGTATATGCACATATTAAGTATTTAGTGCAGAAACTTCTGCACAATTTATGCGTCTGACAGGACAAACACTGGCACGTCTTTTTGGTGCCGATTTTTGCCCCCCCACTCGTTGCATGAGCAAAATAACAGCCATGTGAAGCGACCATGGTGCATTTTTGACAGATTAGGCTTGTAGAAACTGGCCTAACTTTAGGCTGGGTTCACATTGTGCTAATGGCAATGCACTGACGGCATCCGTTACATAGCGGCACTAACGCTATGCAACGGATGCATTAGCGCACCCACAGACTGCCATTATGTAGCACATCACTAACGCATGCCATGATCGGCATGCGTTAGCGATGTGCCGTCATTCTGTGACGGACCCTCGGACGCGGTCTGCAGCGTTCGGGGGTCCGTCACCGCTAGCACAGATGGGACATCTGTGCTAGCATAAACGCGATCTTTAAAAGGAACTTGCGTTAGCGCAGTCCGTTCAACGCATGTGTTGAGCGGACTGCACTAATGCAATGTGAACCTAGCCTTACAGAGAGCACAACTGACTTGAAGGATCAGCCTGCGATCTTATGTACATTGGAGGGGGGTCTCCAGACTTTCCACAAAGATGCTGGGAACTAAAGGACTGAAATGTTAAATGACAAAATGCCAATTCTCCATTTTACTTATTAGTCATAGATATCTGACGTCCAGCTTCAGAGGCATCACCACAATCCTGTACACCCACAATACACACAAGCATAAGTGATCCAGGTATCACTCATAAGAAGACCTTATTCTTCCTCTAATCAATGCCAAGCCTCAGACACACCCATCAACTCCCATAAAACAAACTTGCTCTAGAAAACTTATGATTAGCCATGAGTAATACAAGTATCACTTTCCGTGCAGACATCAGGACAAGAGACAGATGCCCCGGTCACAAGTACAAACAACCCAAATACATGAAGAAGCCATCACCGGAGCAGGCGAAATACCGAGTAACTAAATATACATAAGGGTGAAATAGAACCTGCAGTGTTAGAAACCAGACAAACGTGTCACCGCCCGGTGACCACAATAAGCATTATGTAGGATCGCTGCCCTCATTCCTGCACGATTTGTCATCAGCGTACCAGTATGCTGTTAACTCCACGTGCAGCACTGCACATATTAAGAAGGTCTCCTCCTATACCAGCAGAGGAAAGGCCACGATAATAAAGTCAGATAAATGTCCTTAACCTTTCAAGAAAGTGACATTTTCCATGTTAGGGATCCTGGGAAGACACAGGATCCAGAAGCGGAGAAACACAGAGGGAAACTCAGCGATTAGAAAGGGGCTTCTTTCTACAGTCTACACAAAATAAAAAAGGAACTGAATATGGGAACAGGGATATAGGATGTCACCATATAACATCCTTCTCCGCCTGCATCAATTCCTAATAAAAAGGAGCAGCACAAACAAAAAGGACAATTCATAAAAGGACTGGGAAACTTCCAGCTTACCACAAATTAGTCATTATTTCGAGTGATAAGCCGTAAGTGACGCTGTAGGCAAAGCTGACGTGATAGTTGTCAGGAGCAGCCTTATGCCTCACTCAGACGGCCGTTTTTTCACAGATTTGATGTGTACCCTTTATAGTCTATGGGGCTATTCACTGTCCCAGTCATTTTTTTTTTAGTGGACATATCTGCTTTTGAGACAAATTACAGATCAAAATCACCGACACGAGTATGTGGTCAGTGCAAGTCACAGAGCATCAGTGTACAGTCCGTAATTAACGTTGTAATGTATTGGAGTGGGTTTGAAGCTTATTTAAGTTTTTTCATACGAGGAAAAAAAAAATCTGATGCAAAATATCAATGAACGTTCTGTGTTTTTAATATGAGAGAAACCGGACATCTGAATGAAGCCATTTGCTCTGTCTGCACCTTTACAGTCTATGGCCCTGTCGGGTGTGGGGGGGGGGGTGTTTAGAATGAATGCCCCGACGACACCATTACAGTCTATGGCCCTGTCGGGGGGTGGGGGGGGGGTTTAGAATGAATGCCCCAAACACCATTACAGTCTATGGCCCTGTCGGGGGGTGGGGGGGGTTTAGAATGAATGCCCCGATGACACCATTATAGTCTATGTCCGCTTCAGTGCATGCATCCAAATCCCGTTTTGCATAGGAGGTTCAGACGCAAGCCCCTACGGGACACAAACGTGAAGACAAGCGTAATGTGAAAGCACCCCAACTTTTACTCTGAGACACAGTATAAAGCCTGATACACTTGGCAGTATACAGATGTGTACAGGCTCCAATCCCTTGTAATATGGTGACCACTGAGGCCTATAGGATCATACCAGTAAGGGTATAGCTATAATTTCATAATGGAGGGATGTTTCAATCAAATTCGAAAGGCGGTAAAAAAACAAACACACACAGTATTATGGAATTGCAGAGGTGGTGGGTACCTCCAATCCAGTCCTGACACAAGGCGTTTCCAGTGTGGGCACATCAGGGCTCTGTGTGCGGAGGGCGGCTGACTGCAACATTTCATCAGATTGCTCAACACCCTTCTGTCACAGGTGATGGATAGACAAACAAGAGGGCTGGCTTAGCTATGGAGGGAGCCCCCTTCACTCATGAATCTGGTCACGTCTGCACAGGATAAGCTGTCCGGAGCCAAGGATACAACCAAAGGTGGAGCTGATATGAGTCAGTGGTATTAGTCTCTAGAGAAGGGGTGCACAACCTGTACCCTAATGGCCACGTGACCATCAATGCCCTTGTGCGGTCCTCAACTAGCTGGTCGCAGACATGCCAGACTTTGTGTGATGGCCGCCTTATGCATTTTCCCCATGTTGAGGAGTGTCAGGTCAGACCGTAGGAATGGGAATACAGTATTAGCACGGTGTGGCCATGCCATCATCTGGGTAGGAGCAGAGGAAGTAATGAAGTGATTGTGCAAGAGTGCGGCCATAATCATTGTAGATCATGGGAGAAGGGAAGTACTCAACTGATTTGGGTCACAAACTACACAAGGCAAAAGCCAAATCTGTGGTTGCTTCCTTTTTTTGGATGTGATAGAAGAGGTGCTCTATCCTCCCGGCACACAGAGGTTTTAAAGCGTTCAAAAAAAAAAAAAAAAAAAAAGTTTTCCTCTTGTCAAGGAGTAACCACTCCGGGAAACGATTTTTTCTTTTTAAAGTGGGGAGGGGGCAAGTAGTGTTTAAGAAGTTTCTCTTTCCCTGAAATGGTTTTGAAGAGCTTCTTTCCTGAAGTCTTCTGATTGGACACTGTCTAGTTTTGAGGGTTTTTTTTTCCCCAGGCAATTTTTTCAAAACCTCTTCAAGGGGAACAAAAAAAAAAAAAAATAAATAAATCTCCTTGTCAGAACAGCAAAGTAGATTACCCATAGAAATAGGAAGAGTTTTTCAGGAAGGTTTTGAAAAGGATCCACAGCAAAGCTTAAATAAAAAAGAAAAACCTGTGCCCAGATTCCCTAAACAGACCAAAAAAAAAAAAAAAAAAAAAGTAAATCTGTAATTTGTCTAAATGCAGAGATAATAAGTGCCTGGCTCAGATCTGTAGTGTACAGCCATTGTCTTACAGGAAGACTCCCGGCTACTGGAGACAGCAGATACTGGTGATCGGGATACAGGTGCGGCAGGACAGCAGCTCTCAGGTTACCGCCATCCCACCTGCTAGGATTACACTGTATGGCGCAGGTCACACCGTGCACTGATCGGCCCCCCTGTAATGGAAGCCATTAGGGCTGGAGCAGATCTTCATGCATGGTGCGTTTTCACCCAGTTATCTACAAGTGGCTGTTGGGTGGCGCAGTACCCAGACATCAGTCCATGTGCATAGCTGCAGGTCTATGGGTAAACCGCACACCACGGCGGCCATTTATTCATTTACAGTACTGAGACGCATCATCAGGATGGATTATAAGTCACCCACATGAGGCGAGAGGTGCCAGGAGCCACCATCACAGCCTCACGTGCCGCTCTGCCCTGCTCACCTGGGGGCAGGTACATAACTGCCCTCTATTCCCCAAAAGCCAGCTCTGGGGTCAGGGAAGCAAGTTCCTCCCCACCCAAAAAGAAGATTACAACACACCTGGACTAGAAAAAGAGAGAGTGCAGATTTCTGCCATTTTCCAGGAGTTTGCAGACAGATAAGGCTCAGGTCACATGTAAAATAACCATAAAGGTACAGACTGAGGACTGGCCACTGGTAGGACTACAAGTCCCACAACACCAGGTCAGCAAAGGGAACCGAAAACAGGTGGAAAGTTACCAACCATCCACCTTTTCCCGGTAACACCAGCTCCTATGTGCGGAATCACATCATGTCGCCGCCGCTCACCTCAGACAGCCCGGCTCCCAGCACTCTTCCGCTGTCCCGTAGATGTGTAGTCACCGTACAGGCTGAGCTCTTGCACCGAAATTCCCCGCACCTGCTCCGGCCCCGCACAACTCAGCACCTGCACCGGCCGCCTACACTGCGACGTCACCGGCGCAGCGCCTCATATAGAGCCGGAGAGACACAGCGCCGCCTACAGGAGATCAGCGGGA
>JARQOD010000002.1:80917419-80960263 GCA_033576555.1 Oophaga sylvatica | reverse complement strand
GGGTGATTCATTTCTTTTTATAGGCTTCAAAGTTATTATACATCAAGAAATACACAAAGTGAACTCCTTACTTTCATGAGCTCTTAAGAACACCATGACATGGCCTTAAAATCACTTTGTAATTATGTGGTATATTATCCTAATAACCTAGCACATAAAATCTAATTGCCATGTCACTGTCTAAGTTACAACTGGCTCTGGGCATTTGTCTTCACAGGTACAGCAGGTGTCAGCCTGTGGGGACACGACCTTGTGTTTATTAGTGGCTGGTGGTTATTATTCTGCAGCATTTCTACAATTTGTTTTGTTTTGTTTCAGCTTTTTTCCCTGTAAGTATTTTATTTTATTTTGTTTTTCTTAAATATTATATTTCCTATCTTTAACCCCTTAAGGGTATGCCACACTAAACAAGAACGCTAACGAGATCGCTAAAAAACGTCACTATTTAGAGATCTCGTTAGTGACGTTGTTGTGTGTGGCATGTAGCAACGACGTGGCCCCTGCTGTGATCTCGCTGATCGTTCACTAGAGTTCTGGACCGTATTTTGATCGTTGGCGTCCCGCTGGTGAGCCTATATCGGTGTGTCTGGCACCTTTTGTGAACGATGTGCGACCTCGTTGACGACGCATTAGTCAGCGGCGCAGGCGGGACTTTGTTTTCTTTCGTTAACGCCCTTCAGCTCCGATTGGTGACCACAACATCACCTCAGCTATAATAACTGCGCCCCCATCCATTGTTTCCAGAGCGCTTTGTGGGTGACTCTTTGTGCGTTGTTGCGAGGATAGTATCGTGTGTTGGAGTTTTGCGATCCTGTTTGTGGCGCAGTGGTGGGTTTTGCGATCCCGCTAGAGCACTATCCATCCCCATTTTGATTTGGATCTTCGGAATATTCGGATTCAAGGTACATATTGTTTGTGATGTTGTTTGATAATGTTTTTTGACCTTTTTTTTTTTTCTGCTTTATTTATTTTACACCCCTGACCTTATTTTATTATTTTTTCATCTGCTTTATTTATTTTACACCCCTGACCTTATTTTATTTTTTTTTCGTCTGCTTTATTTTACACCCCTGACCTTATTTTATTATTTTTTCGTCTGCTTTATTTATTTTACACCCCTGAACTTATTTTATTTTTTTTCGTCTGCTTTATTTTTTTACACCCCTGACCTTATTTTATTATTTTTTCGTCTGCTTTATTTATTTTACCCCCCCCACCATTTTAGACGTTTGTAAACTGTATATTAAATGTTAACTGAAAAGTTTAATTTATTTTTTTATATATTTTTTATTTTATTCTTTATTTTATTTTGTTTAAACACTTTATTAATAGTAATTATTTAGTAATTAACTTTTCTCTTCTTTACCGTACAGGTTGCACATAATGAACCTGTCCACCGCGGAGCGTATGATTGTGGCAGTTGCACTGTCAATGGAGTCAGATCGTCAAGAAGAGGCACGGGTGGAAGAGAGGCGCTCCAAGCGAAAGCGTCGCATGTGGACCAGAGAATGGCTGGAGCAGAGGTCCAAATTCTCCCACATGCATCTAGTGAGGGAATTGCAGGAGAAGAATCCGCAGGATTTCCGGAATTATCTACGGATGTCGGAGGATTCATTCAAGCTCCTACTGGAAGCTGTGAGGCCATTCATTGAACGGCAGGATACCCGGATGCGTGCAGCTGTTTCAGCAGAGGAACGTTTGGCAGTAACGCTGCGATTTCTGGCAACCGGACGTTCAATGAAGGATTTGCAATATTCTGCTGCAATTTCTCGGTCGCTGCTTGGAGAACTAATTCCGGAGACATGCAACGCCATCGTCCGCAGTTTACGGAGCTACATGCCTTTTCCCAAATCAGTGGCGGAATGGCAAATTATTGCCTCTGATTTTGAACGGATTTGGCAGTTCCCAAACTGTGGTGGTGCCTTGGATGGCAAACATGTGCGGATCACGCAACCAGCCAACAGCGGATCCTTTTTTCATAATTACAAGGGCTACTTCAGCGTGATCCTCATGGCCCTTGTTAATGCCAATTATGAGTTTATTGACGTTAATGTTGGCATTAATGGAAGGGTTTCTGACGGTGGCGTTTTGGAGCACACAAGTTTTGGTGAACGGTTGTTTAATAATAAACTTAACTTGCCAACCAACATGGACACCACCGCCAACCTAAACTTTGTGTTTGTGGGCGATGAAGCCTTCCCCCTTCATGAGCATCTTGTTAAACCGTATCCACAAAAGACTTTGACAGGGGAAAGGTGGATTTTTAACTACAGACTGTCTAGGGCACGGCGCGTTGTGGAGAATGCCTTCGGCATAATGGCCAACCGCTTCAGGGTTTTCCACACTCCAATCAACATGAAGCTGGAATCCATAGACTCTGTGGTGTTGGCCTGTTGTGTGCTGCACAATTTTCTAAGAAAACGCGATGCTGGTACTTACAGTCCGCCAGGCTTCATGGACTCGGACAGCAATGGTGACATGTGCTCAGAGAATGGCGTGACAATGATCCCGCTATTGCAGGCCTTCAACCTGTCAATCAAGGCAGGAGCAAGGACAATGCGAAGGCTGGCTGAGACAAGTACTGCCATTACTTTAATGGGCCTTGTGCAGTGAGTTGGCAGCATCAGGTCTAGTTAGATTTTGAGAATGTTTAACTTTACCCTTTTTTTTAACAATGTTTTTATAATAAAATATTTTTATTTTAAAAATGCATTCGTGTTTTTTTCAATTATTTTACCAATATGGGAGAAGGGCTAATGATGGGTGAGATGTGGGGAGGGAGTAATGGGGATGGCAACGAGACATGTTACCAGCTGCTGTAGTTTTTAAAATATTTTCAAAGGCTTTTTTGTTGTCTATTTTTGGTTTTACATTGTATCTACTTGTCACACATGGGGTCATGGGAGTACCATCAGTCATAGGAGTTAATTGTTAAAAAAATAAAGAAAAAATTTTCAAATATTTTCAATTATTTTAAGGGCCTATGGTCTCACTAGTGTTCAAACATTATAATTATATATAACAGATAATACACCACAGCTGCATATATAAAGTTTAAATATATAATATATATATTTTAGTCATATATGAAAGATTAAAAAATTGTTATACATATATTTGAAAATTCTTGGGAGGTAAAGGTCAACATTCACCAGGGAATCACAGCTATTCACAGATATGCGACGTCATTATGATCGCAATGTGACTACTCAGACACCAGCTACACAGATATGCAAAAAGCTATTGTGATTTGCAAGGTGATTCGCGAGCCCCAGCCATAAAGAAATGCGACGTCATTGTGATCGCAATGTGACTACTCACACACCAGCTACACAGATATGCATACAGATATGCAAAAAGCTATTGTGATTTGCAAGGTGATTCGCGAGCCCCAGCCATAAAGAAATGCGACGTCATTGTGATCGCAATGTGACTACTCACACACCAGCTACACAGATATGCAAACAGATATGCAAAAAGCTATTGTGATTTGCAAGGTGATTCGCGAGCCCCAGCCATAAAGAAATGCGACGTCATTGTGATCGCAATGTGACTACTCACACACCAGCTACACAGATATGCATACAGATATGCAAAAAGCTATTGTGATTTGCAAGGTGATTCGCGAGCCCCAGCCATAAAGAAATGCGACGTCATTGTGATCGCAATGTGACTACTCACACACCAGCTACACAGATATGCAAACAGATATGCAAAAAGCTATTGTGATTTGCAAGGTGATTCGCGAGCCCCAGCCATAAAGAAATGCGACGTCATTGTGATCGCAATGTGACTACTCACACACCAGCTACACAGATATGCAACAGATATGCAAAAAGCTATTGTGATTTGCAAGGTGATTCGCGAGCCCCAGCCATAAAGAAATGCGACGTCATTGTGATCGCAATGTGACTACTCACACACCAGCTACACAGATATGCAAACAGATATGCAAAAAGCTATTGTGATTTGCAAGGTGATTCGCGAGCCCCAGCCATAAAGAAATGCGACGTCATTGTGATCGCAATGTGACTACTCACACACCAGCTACACAGATATGCATACAGATATGCAAAAAGCTATTGTGATTTGCAAGGTGATTCGCGAGCCCCAGCCATAAAGAAATGCGACGTCATTGTGATCGCAATGTGACTACTCACACACCAGCTACACAGATATGCAAACAGATATGCAAAAAGCCATTGTGATTTGCAAGGTGATTCGCGAGCCCCAGCCATAAAGAAATGCGACGTCATTGTGATCGCAATGTGACTACTCACACACCAGCTACACAGATATGCAAACAGATATGCAAAAAGCTATTGTGATTTGCAAGGTGAAGATTGTCACGAGCCCCAGCCATAAAGACATGACACCGCCATTGTGATCGCCTAGCTTGGAACAGTGGTATTGCGATTGCAACAGCATCTCATATCTGTGCTTGGCTGGCACATGGCTGCTGCGGTCAATTTTCAATCGCAAAACCGTTTTGCGTCGCGAGTGCGGCCGCACGTAACGTGCGCACGCTGTGACGTCATGGCGCTGGCGTCGCCCAATGCTCTGTTGTTTGTGATGGCGGCAATGGCGGCGGCGAGACAGAGACAGCGCGGCCCAAAATGGACGGACGAGGAGGTCCGTTATCTCATAAAGAAGACGGACCTCTGGGACTACCACTGCAGGCTACCTGTGGCGCATCCAATGCGCCACAAAAGGGTATGCCTGCAGAGGATCCAGCGGGGCCTGCAGAGGAGATTTAATGTGCGGCGGACCGGAGCACAGATCAGGAAGAAGCTGGCGGACCTGCGATATCGCTCACGCGATAGGGTCGCCAGCATCCGGGCCCAGCTCCGCAGGCCTCTGAGTGAGTATTGATGAGGGTATCTGGATAGGTTATGTTTTGTGGGGTAGGCTACTTTCACACTTGCGCTTTTTAGCGATGCGTTTCGAGCGCACAAGAAGCGCATTAAAAAAAACGCCTGCAAACGCTTATAAACGCTGCGATATTTAGTCGCATCAGCATGCGCATTTGACAAAAAAAAACAGCGTTTGTCTGCGATTTCATGCGTTTTTGCATGCGTTTGGGTTGTTTTGGCGCATGCGTTGTCTATGTGTCACATTTCTATCATCTCTGTCTCCATCATCTCTGGCTCTATCATCTCTGTCTCCATCATCTCTGTCTCAATCATCTCTTTTTTTTTTTTGACCGGAAAAAAAAATGCAACATGTAGCGTCTAGCGCGTATGCGTGCACACCGGGAAAATGCGCAGCGCACGACAAACGCACATGAACGCGTGCAAGCGCTAGACCCTGCGCCCGCCATGTTAAAGATAGGGGAACATTGCGCATGCGTCCGATAGCGCAAGTTGCGCTGCGCAAAAAAACGCAAGTAGCCTATCTACCTAACAATGCACCCGCAGTGATGGAGTACCAGCTTGATAGGGCAGGCAGTGAAGGGAGTACCAGTGCACCTGAGGGGTTACCCGGCATAGATGGGAGATGGGCAGTAACTGAGGGGTTACAGCATAGATAGTGATATTAAATTTGACTGAATTGTATATTTTATTTACAGCACCACCTTCACCATCACCAGCACCAGCTGCTCCACCGTCCCCAGCTACCCCTCCACCTCCATCTCCGGCTACCCTCCACCACCATCCTACCACACCTCTCCATCCCTTCAGCCCCTTCCCTGGCAGCAACCCCCCCTCCACAGTCGGGGTCATCATCAAGCACCTCACCTTCCATTGTCTTCTCTCCAGCATCATCCCGTCACACGGATGCAGGCTCCCCATCAGGTAATTAACGCACATTATATAAGCTTCAGACAAGTTTGAGAACTTTGTAAGGTCTTATGTGTAATGACTGTTGTGATATAAAAAAAATTTTCTGTGTTTCCCTAGCCGGCGGACCAACAGGTTCTGGGTGGGCGGTCAGCGGGTCGTCTGACGACAACCGTAAGTGTTAATTAACATAACATGTACATGTTGATGTTGCAACAGAATTCACTATTAACTGTTACCTTTTCCTCCACAGAAATCCCGACTGCCCAGGACCTGTTGGTGTCCCACCGCCGGGTGATTGCGAAAATGTGCAGCGCTGTGGCAGCGATGCAGACAGCGGTGGCAGAGCTGCAAAGTGCAATGGGAGCTCTGCATCAACACGGGATGATGCTAGAGAGGGCAGCGGCTGGACACCTGGGCCCTTATTAAGTTTTTTTTTTTGGAATTTTTTTTTATTTTGTTAATAATTAGTTTATAATTTTTTATTTTGTTATGTTTTTTTTGTTTACATTTTATATCTTTATTTAAAAAAAAAAAAAAAAAGAAATATATATGACAATAATATATATTTTATATTTTACGTTAATCTACGCAGGTGTGGTGTATTATTTTTTAGTATAAGGTTTTAGCGCTAGTGTGACCAGGGCCTTAAAAAAAAATGTTAATTTTTGATATTTTTTTCATTTCATTTTTTCCCTATGATGAAACACCTATGATAGCTAGTACTCCCATGACCCCATGTGTGACAAGTAGATGTAATAAAAATACAACATTTTAATAGTTGACATCACATAAGAAAAGACCACAATTCATTAGATAAATAAGTTTTTTTATTAAAAAAGGTATCAATGTAAAAATATAAAAACAACCAAAAAAAACTTTAGTAAAACATTTTAAAAACTACAACTGCTGGTAAGATGGATCATTGCCATTACCACGCTGCCTCTGCGGTGAATAAAAATAAGGGGGAGCACCAGCGTTTGGGTTTATCCCAACTGGGTTTGGCACAGGATTGTGCGGCCATGAGTAGTCCGGGTACTGCGGTCTTAGCATGACGACATATCTGTTGTCCAGGTTTCCAAAAGACGCTTGATTCAGTACCTCAAACATCAGTCTCTCTGCATGAAGCCGCTGAACAGCATCCAGAGTAGGCAGCTTCTCATTAGCAAAATATGCAAAGCCAGTTATTTTAGTTTCTTTTTCTGCCGTAAGAAGTTTTTTCGCAATTTCCACCAATCAGGTAGCCGAGGTGGGAGCCTTCCTTTTCGTTCCTGAAAGTGAAAGCCGCCTCCGCACAGATGATGGTGGCTCGACTACTTCGTCTATGTGATCCGGCATGCTGTCTTGTTCAGTTGGAGGTGTGGAGACCGCCTCTTCTGTGTCCTGCATGAACAAAAAACAAATGGTAAATCACAAAGACAAAGAAATTAATCTTCACACTATAACATCCATATCCGGGAAAAATGTGAAAACGACACGTGTATAGACAAAGAAATTTATCTTCACACTATACCCAAAAACAGCAAAATTGTGAAAACGACACTTGTAAATGGAAAGGCCTCAACCGTTGAGCTACATAAATTATCAGTACATGAAGGGATATATTCTGCCATTTTATCTACATTTCACAATAATATTTTTTAAATTTAAGTCCACTTTGGCATGTACATTAAAATGTGTTGTAATACAAAGGTACTTACATGTACGACAGGGGTGTCCGGCTGGATCACTGGGTCTAGATCCGAAATGGATGTCGCTTGTCTGGGTACTTCTTGGTCCCTTGTAAAAGCGAACAGATCAAAGTACCACAGTTGGGGGACATAAACTTCTTCGGCCCCCGCTCCAGATTTGGTTGAATTTAGAACTTTATTGAGCTCTTTTTTGTACACCGTGCGGAGGGCCTGAATCCGTTTTTTCACCGTTGACTCATCCGCCGGTTCATCTGGGTAACGGTTCTTGCAGAGCTCCACCAGTTTTTGGTAGGCGTCCTTCTTTTTCAACCGGTTACAGTAATCTGCAGACTTAATTTTCCAGAGGCATGGCATTGTGCGGTACAGCTCGATAAAATCACGCAAAAACTCCTGCTTATCAGCCATCTGTAATAAAAAAATGATTATGTGAGAACAGCAGAATGGTTAAATAAAATGCTTACACAGTCTACAACATAGAACACAGCAGGGATCACAAAATGGTGGTGGTGGGCGCAGCTGGAGTAAACATTGACAGAGCTGGGATCACAAAATGGTGGTTGTGGGCGACGCAGGAGTAAACATAGATAGAGCTGGGATCATAAAATGGTGGTGGTGGGCGCAGCATGAGTAAACATAGATAGAGCTGGGATCATAAAATGGTGGCCGTGGGCGGGGGCCGAACAAAACAATGGGATAAAAAACCTAGATAAACAATTACGCAAAAAACAGCAGGGATCACAAAATGGTGTTGTGGGCGACGCAGGAGTAAACATAGATAGAGCTGGGATCATAAAATGGTGGTTGTGGGCGACGCAGGAGTAAACATAGATAGAGCTGGATCATAAAATGGTGGCCGTGGCGGGGGCCGAACAAACAATGGATAAAAAACCTAGATAAACAATTACGCAAAAAACAGCAGGGATCACAAAATGGTGGTTGTGGCGACGCAGGAGTAAACATAGATAGAGCTGGGATCATAAAATGTGGTTTGGGCGACGCAGGAGTAAACATAGATAGAGCTGGGATCATAAAATGGTGGCCGTGGGCGGGGCCGAACAAAACAATGGGATAAAAAACCTAGATAAACAATTACGCAAAAAACAGCAGGGATCACAAAATGGTGGTTGTGGGCGACGCAGGAGTAAACATAGATAGAGCTGGGATCATAAAATGGTGGTTGTGGGCGACGCAGGAGTAAACATAGATAGAGCTGGGATCATAAAATGGTGGCCGTGGGCGGGGGCCGAACAAAACAATGGGATAAAAAACCTAGATAAACAATTACGCAAAAAACAGCTGGGATCAAAAAATGGTGGTTGTGGGCGACGCAGGAGTAAATATAGATAGAGCTGGGATCATAAAATGGTGGTTGTGGGCGACGCAGGAGTAAACATAGATAGAGCTGGGATCATAAAATGGTGGCCGTGGGCGGGGGCCGAACAAAACAATGGGATAAAAAACCTAGATAAACAATTACGCAAAAAACAGCAGGGATCACAAAATGGTGGTTGTGGGCGACGCAGGAGTAAACATAGATAGAGCTGGGATCATAAAATGGTGGTTGTGGGCGACGCAGGAGTAAACATAGATAGAGCTGGGATCATAAAATGGTGGCCGTGGGCGGGGGCCGAACAAAACAATGGGATAAAAAACCTAGATAAACAATTACGTAAAAAACAGCTGGGATCAAAAAATGGTGGTGGTGGGCGCAGCATGAGTAAACATAGATAGAGCTGGGATCATAAAATGGTGGGCGTGCCTGAACAAAACAATGAAAAAACATGATGGACGACAATGGTTAACAACAGCAGAGATCTAAAATGGATCGGTACAATTAAAGACAAAAGAAAAATTAAATGTGACAAAAAGAATACCTACCTTACAAAACTTGTGTGATTCTGAAAAAAAAATAGGGAAACTAGCGTCACAAACTGGATCGCAGAGGATACGCCACAGACTGGATCGCAAAAAACTCCAACGTAGAACGTAGCAACCGAAATAGTGGCGTAAACTGGATCGCAGTAGCTACCAAGACTAGTAGGACACACTGGGTGATTTGAAAGAACCGCTTCTGCTCGAGAGCAATGGAGAGGAGTGCTGATACGTCGTCTTTTATGACGCGGTCATCCAATCACAAAGCGGGAGAGCTGTGATAAATATCTATGACATACATAGTGACCACCAATCTGTGATGAGGGGCGTGCAAAAGGTCGCGCTCAGTCACGCCTATCGAGGTCGTGATCTTTCACAGTACATGCAGTGTGGCACATCCCAACGACCGCCAAAGTCGTTAAAAAGATCGCTAACCGCTGATGCGACGTTAATGAGATCGTCAAGTATGGCAGCTACTAGCGACCTTAAAACGATCACACCAACGATAGCGTCGTTATCGTGATCGTTAGCGGGAACGTTTAGTGTGGCAGTACCTTTAGTGACCGGGCTAATTTTTTTAAATCTGACATGCGTCACTTTATGTAGTAATATCTCTGAAATGCTTCAACACATCCCATTGATTTTGAGATTGTTTGTTTTTTTAGTGACACATTATACTTTATGCTAATGGTTATTTGAGGTTGATCTGTTTTGCTTTAATTTAAAACAAATATCAAAAATTTGACAATTTTTTTTTTTTAATTTACAATTTTCAAACTTTGAATGATTATCCTTTAAATACAGACAGTCACATTGCACGAAAACATTAATAAATGACATTTCCCTCATGTCTGCTTTACATCAGCACCGTGTGTAAAATGTGGTTTTATTTTGTTAGCGTTTTAGAAAGTTGAAAAATGCAGCAGAAATTTTTCATTTTTTCAAATAATTTTTTTTTTAGTTTTGAAGCGACTTTGAGGGTCCTATACATTGCAAACCTCCCAAAAGTGATACCATTTTAAAAACGACGCCCCTCAACATATTCAAAATTGCTTTAAGGTAGTTCATTAACCCTTCAGGTGCTTTTCAGGAATTAATGAAAAGTGACACTCTCTTAACCATTTAGACACAGCATTTATGGGGTTAAATGGCTATGGGCGGTGCAGTGGCGTTCCGTCAATAGTAGCAGACCAAGCAGCTGCTATGGGGCCCAGACAGATGAGGGGGCCCACGACGGCCGCTGTGGTTTGGCAGTTGTGCTGTGCTGACACAGTACTATCTCCTTTAATTAAATATAAGTGTGTAGCCCAGCTACGCAGGCACACATAAAATCCAGGAGAATGCACAGGAAGGTAATCGCAAAAAGCTTGCTATTCATGCACTTCTCTCACACTTTCAGACACACCCACCAGGGGTATAGGAGGTGGTGACACGTAGCAGAGCTCAGTCTGTGTAGCCCTGTGTGAAGGCACACACAGTACCCTGGAGGATGTGCGGAGAGGTAACAGTTTAATGCTCAATAAACATTCACTCCACCACACACTTGGACACACCCATAGGGTATGTAGCCAGTTAGTCAGTTTCCTGTCGTGAGACAGGCCAGTTCAGTCTGTGAGAGCAGTCTGTGCAGGAGGGAGGAAGAGTTAGCAGCAGAAACTTCAGTCTCCTGTCCCAAGGACAGTGGAGTTCAGTCGACGTGCTCCTGAACTAGAAGAATACTGAGAATCTGTAGCGAGCTCCAAGGAAGAAGCAAGAAGGGATTGACTTGCATTACCTTAGGAAGTGAGGAGTGCTTATGCTACAAGCGCGAACAGGGCGAAGGGCGCAGTGGAAGAAGATATAGCAGTGCCTTAAGGATTGGACTATCCTGCACATTGTTCACCGGTCACTGGGGACCGAAGTGTCACTACAGCTTCAGGCGTAGTGGTAGAAAAACCAGAGTCTTACTGGACCTTAGGTCGCAGAAAGCAGCCCTTGGAGTGTCGGTACGTAGCAGGGGTCAGGTGGAATAGGAACTTTGAGTCAGTGCACGACAAAAGCAAGAACCTAGTTCCATCACTGGAAGGCTCCGACCACAAAACTGACCGGGCAGTACAGCTAAGGAGTTAGCTGGAGTATCCGGAGTGAACTTAGCTTTATGCTAGTTGGACTCATCATATGGAAAGTGAAGGAGGCCCATAACCTGTTCAGCTGTTATCTCAAAGCACATCCTCCACCCGACCAGCCTCCCTGGGACCTGCCTTATCATCTGACAAGTAAAAGGTATGGAAAGACGCTGGATGGTGTGAGACTGATTTATTTATCTGCACCCGACATCATTAATTCCATAGACTTTGAGGGACCAGTCCCACCTGTAGGGGACCCGACATCTAGCTGCCACACCATCCCCTCAGAGATCTACAGCAGCGCTGGTCTTAGTGATCAGAGAACTACAGGTGGCGTCACGAACTGTTATACACCTATCCCCTGTAAATATTCCCCCCAACATACGCCTGACCGCCAGGGCCACAGACCGAGCCACCGCTACCTGTGACAACCCCATAGACTTCCATGGGCTCGGCTCTGAGTACCCCATTGCTCTGGTAACCCACAATTGTGGTGCGGGTCACAACAAAAACTTGGCGTCACGAACAGGATGCGAAACTCGCAAAATTGCGAGCCCTGTGTGCCTGTGGAGGTGTTTTTGTGAAAAAGGACTGTTTGCTATTTTTGGCGCTAAAATCCGCCATTTTGCCGCCAAATTCGCGCCCTCAGGCGCTGGAGAAGAAGGTGGGCGTGGATTCGTGGGCGTGTGCCCCCCTGTGGCGCGAAGAGAATGCCTGCCCTCTCAAAGTGCTATTACAATATGCGATCCTGCCCTACAGCAAAGGAGGTCCGCCTCCTCTTCACCTTCCCTGCGAAGAGGAGGAGACGCAAACCCCGCCTCCACGGAAGAGACCGGACGGCTCTGGAAGAAGAAAGACTGTTCTGGAACATCATGGAGGCAGGACGTGTGCAGCCGAGCAGGGAAGCGGTGGAAGGCAGGCCCCGTTCCCCAGCCAAGCTGCCACTAGAACCAGAACCATCTGTGGTCCTGCACCTGCAGCAAGCCTTGCTGGAGATTGGAGAGGAAAATGCAAGGTTAAAGAAGATGATCTTGCAACAACCAGACATGCAGGAGACAGAGAGACGCTGGCGTGCCCAGATACAGCGGCTGCTGTGGGACGCAGTGTTCTCTCCTACAAGCATAATGCCGTCTCCTGATTTCCCAAGTTCCCTGCTGAAGAAAGCTGAAGGAAAACCGGAGGCTGCCACCAAAAGTGCTGTACCTGATTCCCCCGATGCGGAGGTGGAGGAGAAGGAGGCTGAGGAGGTCCTGCCCGTTCCGGAGTGCCAGCCCGGCAAGGAGGCCGCAGCAGATTACAGATCCCCGGTAGGGACACCGGAGGAAACCCAGCCGTCTGTGATGGAGCAGCGACAGCAGCAGGTTAGTGCGTCCCCAACTGAGCCATTGCGCACACCTGCTTCCTGCTCTGCATCACACCAGCATTGTGCATCGGCATCGCCCCCTGCGTACATCTCCGTATCGCAATCGGCGACCTACTCTACATCGCAACCTGCGACCCATTCCACATCGCAATCAGCGGTCTACACGACGTCGCGCACGGCGATTATTTCTGCATCACGAGAGAAAGTGGCTATTACAGCGACGCAGACAGCGTCTCACAAGGAGAAAGCACCCGGCGTGCCCCAAGCGGTTCGCACAAGGACTGTTGCGACCCAAACCCTGATAGCAGGTCACGACCTATTTGTCATGTGCTCTAAAGAGCATCGCATTGTTCCAGCCCCCGGGATGGAAAGTGTAACTGAAGTTAGCAAGAAAATGTGAAGAACGGTAGGACCCAGACAGGGTTTACCGCAACTAAGAAGATGTAAAAAGTTTTGATAAAAGAGATAATTGCAGATTTGCACTTTATTGCCAAATGTATCTATGTTTTCTATAATGAGTAGAATACCCGGCTGGGTACCAGAATGAAAAGTTGATTGCATAGTTTTACATATAGAATACCCTGGTTGGGTAAATACCGTGAGAAGTATAATGTGAGTTTCAGAAGTTACCAATATGTGTCTTTTATTATGTCATGGACTTTGAGGTTGAGGACTGTGCCAGCCCAGAACTTATCTTTGTACATAGTTGCGCTTCGGTGCATTATATTGGTTTTACATGAAACCACAGCACAATTATTACCTCTGAATATAAAACCCGTGTGGTGTGGCACTGAGCGAGGTCTGCAGCCAGAAGTCCTGCAGCCCACCCAGGACCCACGTTGAAGGTTTGGTGCGGGTCCTTCACAAGAATATTGTTGATATGATATATTTATGGAAAGTATGTTTTGTATTTTTCTATGTCTAATGTTTGAATGCAACGTTTAAGAAATTCTTACCTCCCGGATGGGAAGAGTTAAATGTTTATTGTTAATGCAAAACAAAATGTCTTCTTGTATTTCACAGCCCGGGAGTGCTGTATTTTACCAAGGGGGAATGTGTAGCCCTGTGTGAAGGCACACACAGTACCCTGGAGGATGTGCGGAGAGGTAACAGTTTAATGCTCAATAAACATTCACTCCACCACACACTTGGACACACCCATAGGGTATGTAGCCAGTTAGTCAGTTTCCTGTCGTGAGACAGGCCAGTTCAGTCTGTGAGAGCAGTCTGTGCAGGAGGGAGGAAGAGTTAGCAGCAGAAACTTCAGTCTCCTGTCCCAAGGACAGTGGAGTTCAGTCGACGTGCTCCTGAACTAGAAGAATACTGAGAATCTGTAGCGAGCTCCAAGGAAGAAGCAAGAAGGGATTGACTTGCATTACCTTAGGAAGTGTGGAGTGCTTATGCTACAAGCGCGAACAGGGCGAAGGGCGCAGTGGAAGAAGATATAGCAGTGCCTTAAGGATTGGACTATCCTGCACATTGTTCACTGGTCACTGGGGACCGAAGTGTCACTACAGCTTCAGGCGTAGTGGTAGAAAAACCAGAGTCTTACTGGACCTTAGGTCGCAGAAAGCAGCCCTTGGAGTGTCGGTACGTAGCAGGGGTCAGGTGGAATAGGAACTTTGAGTCAGTGCACGACAAAAGCAAGAACCTAGTTCCATCACTGGAAGGCTCCGACCACAAAACTGACCGGGCAGTACAGCTAAGGAGTTAGCTGGAGTATCCGGAGTGAACTTAGCTTTATGCTAGTTGGACTCATCATATGGAAAGTGAAGGAGGCCCATAACCTGTTCAGCTGTTATCTCAAAGCACATCCTCCACCCGACCAGCCTCCCTGGGACCTGCCTTATCATCTGACAAGTAAAAGGTATGGAAAGACGCTGGATGGTGTGAGACTGATTTATTTATCTGCACCCGACATCATTAATTCCATAGACTTTGAGGGACCAGTCCCACCTGTAGGGGACCCGACATCTAGCTGCCACACCATCCCCTCAGAGATCTACAGCAGCGCTGGTCTTAGTGATCAGAGAACTACAGGTGGCGTCACGAACTGTTATACCCCTATCCCCTGTAAATATTCCCCCCAACATACGCCTGACCGCCAGAGCCACAGACCGAGCCACCGCTACCTGTGACAACCCCATAGACTTCCATGGGCTCGGCTCTGAGTACCCCATTGCTCTGGTAACCCACAATTGTGGTGCGGGTCACAACAAGTCAAGCTTCCTGTCTCAGGACAGTGCAGACCAGATAGTTTCCTGTCTTCAGACAGTGCAGTTCTGTGCCAGTTCAGTCTGGACTTGGAGAGGAGAGAGGACTGAATCCTCGCAGAGTTAGCGTAGCTCACCTGACAAAGAAGTGGAGGCTAGTACGAGTGAGGTGCATCATCCTAGCCTAGTCAGAGCTACCCTTAATCAGTACCTCAGTAGAAGCTGAAACAAGGAGGAAACTGAGAGCTGCTCAGCGAGCTCGGGAGAAAGCTGACTATTTCCATCGAAAGCTACAAGTGCTTATGCAAAGAGCAGAAGCAGGGCGAAGGGCGCAGTGGAAAAGTTAGAGAAGTGCTACAGGTATTGGATTGCCTGCACTAAATTGCCGGACACCGGGGTCCGAAGCGTTGCTACAGTTTCAAGCTTAGTAACAAGAACACCGGAGGCATCTGGACTACAGGTCGCAGAGAGCAGCCCTAAGTGTCAATACATAACCGGAGACAGGGAAAACAGGAGTCTAGCCTGATCAGCAAATATAGACTTAGTTTTCACCACTTAGAAGTTTCCACCACAACGTTGGCCGGGCAGTACAGCTATAGAGAAAGCTGGAGTTTCAGAGTTAACTTCGCTTCACGCAAGTTGGACTCACATATATCTGGAAGTAAAGGAGGCCTCTAACCTGCTCAGCGGTTACCGGAATGTGCATTCTCCACCCCGACCAGCTCCCCGGGATCTGCTTGAACCATCTACCAGTAAAAGGTATGAAAAGAAGCTGCATTGTGTGTGACTGAATTATTATCTATACCCTGCATCATCATCACCATAGACTTCCAGGGACCCGTCTCACCTGTGGGAGACTACCACCCAGCTGCCCCCATAACATCCCCTGTGAAAGTCCTTATAGCAGCGCTGGTTCAATTAACCAGATACCACAGGTGGCGTCACGAACTACCTACCTTATAATCCCCTGTAAATATCCCCCATTGTATGAGCGCCCAGGGCCACGGACCGAGTCCCGCTGCCAGTGACAAACCCCATAGACTTTCATGGGCTCGGTGCCGAGTACCCCATTGCCCTGGTACTAAGTGCGACTCAATCTTTGGCGTCACGAACAGGATACGAAAGCTTGCAATTGTGAGTCCTGTGTGCCTATATTGAACTGTTTAATGAAAAAGACTGTTTGCTGCTTTTGGCGCCAAATTCCGCCATTTTACCGCCAAGTTGGCGCCCTGAGGCGCTGGTGAAGAAGGTGGGCCTGCATTCGTGGGCGTGTACCCCCCCTGAGGAGCGAAAGATATGGCCGCCCTCTCCAAATGTTACTACACTGTGCGGTCCAGCCCCACTGCTAAAGAAATCCGCCTCCTCTTCATCCTCTATCCGAAGAGGAGGAGACGAAAATCCCGCCTCCACGGAAGAGACCAGGTTGTTCCTGATGGACACTACACTCTTGCCTGGGACGAGATGGCGGAAGGACAGGAGGATCTGAGCCGAGGACCGGATGATTTCCTACCTGTGCCGGAGCTGTCCCCAGATAGGGACACCGACCCCGCCATGATGGAGCTGCGGAGGGAGAATGAGGAGCTAAAAAGGAAGCTCCAGAGTCGTGCTGAACAAAAGGAGACGGAGAGACGCTGGTGTACCCAAACACAGCGGCTGCTGTGGGACGCAATGTTCTCTCCTACAAGCCAAGGGCGGTCTCCTGAATTCCTGAAATCGCTGCTGGAGAAGGCTGAGGGACGACCGGAGGTTACCGCCGAAAGTGCCGTACCTGATTCCACGGAGGTGGAGGAGAAGGAGGCTGAGGAGGTACTGCCCGGACCGGAGTGTCAGTCAGGCCAGGAGGCCACCGCAGAGTACCGCTCCCCGGTAAGGACACCGGAGGGTTCCTGTCCATCGTTGCCGGAAGTCGACTGGGATGAGATGGAGCGTATTGATGACATCACGTATGCCGTCCAGTGGGAAAGAGAGATGCAGTGTTGTGAAGAGGAGCAGCGACGCCGGCAGGAGGAAGAGCGGGAGGTGCAGCGGAACCGACAACGGCAGTATGAGCAGTTGGTCGCTGACAAGGAGATGGTCCGCAACGACAAAGGTACCCGAAGGGAACCGCGGCGGCAGGGGTGCGTGGTAGAATTCCAGCTCCGCAAGGGCTGGGGTTTCATCCGGGAACCGGGACTCTATCCGGGGTATTTGTGAGCCGCCGGGACGTAGAGTCCCACCTGCCCATCGGTCATCCGGGAAGGGACCTAGTAAACGGGGACATAGTGAGCTATACACGGCACTGGGGTTTAAAGGGCTGGTATGCCCTCAATGTGTCCATCGTCAGTGACCCCGTCCCCGACGCCGGTAACGTCAACACTACCGAAGCGTCCCCGTCTCGAGCGCCCACAGCACCAGGCCATACTCCAGCATCGCCCCCTGAAGGCCCATCGCAATCTATGTCGCAATCGGCATCGCCTCCTGCTTACTCAACGCAAACCAAGTTGCAATCTGTACAGCAGCCCAGGTCTCAGCCAGCGCTGCCGCCTAAACCGCAAACTGCGACCAAATTAGTATCGCAAAATGTTGTGGCACCTGTAGCGACGCAATCGGCGTCTCACAAAGAGGAAGCACCCGGCGTGCCCCTAGCGGTTCGCACAAGGACTGTAGCGACCCAGACATTGATAGCAGGTCACGACCTGTTTGTAATGCGCTCTAAGGAGCATCGCGTGGTTCCAGCCCCCGGGGTGGAAGACGTAATTGTAAGCAAGAAAAAGTCATCGCATATGCCAGCCGAAAACTCAGGCCAACTGAGAGGAATCCGGAAAACTATAGCAGCTTCAAACTGGAGTTCCTGGCGCTGGTCTGGGCCATTACCGAAAGATTTAAACATTACCTTGCCTCCAACAGGTTCACTGCGTTTACAGACAATAACCCCTTGACGCATCTGGAAACAGCCAAGCTGGGAGCCATGGAGCAACGTTGGATGGCTCGGTTGTCAAATTACCAGTTTACCATCAAGTACAGGGCAGGCCGTAAAAATGCCAACGCGGACGCCTTGTCCAGAATGCCGCATGAATCTGACACAGAGGAAGAGTCAGACGATCTGGAAGAAATTGAGCTACCTGCGTTCCACCGAAATGGGATGGTCCAAGAGCAACGAGTCTACAGAAAGCGGTGTGGTGAGATGTTGAACCCTTTACCTCATCACAGCTGGAAAAAGACTCAGGACAGCGATCCCGTGGTCAGCCGTGATAAGGAGCTGATAAAACAGGAAGGTTCCTCCTTGGAGAAAGATGCATCCATGCCAGCAAAGCTCCTGTGGAATGAAAGAAGCCGGTTGTTCATATACCGAGAGAAGTTGTGCAGGAGATACGTCGACCCAAGGACCCATGAGATGGTTTGGCAGATAGTGGTGCCCAGGGCAGACATCCAAATGGTGTTGGAAGCCTACCACGATCAAGCAGGACACTTTGGCTGGAAAAAGCTGGAGACCCTGTTGAGGTGTCGGTTCTACTGGGTAGGGATGCGCAGCTCCATCGAGAAGTGGTGCCGGAACTGTGGACCCTGTGGTCTCAGACGAAAAGACTATCATAGTCAGAGAGCACCCCTGCAGCCTATCCGGACGACTCGTCCCCTGGAGATCGTAGCATTGGATCACGTCAAGTTGTCCCCAAGCAGGTCAGGATACTCATATGCCCTGACCATGGTGGATCACTATTCCAGGTTTCTGGTGGTCACCCCTGTCAAAGATATGACAGCAGAGACAGCAGCAAGAACCTTCCAAGCCAGTTTCTGCAGACCACACGGATATCCCGAGCAGGTACTGACTGATCGAGGTCCTGCATTAGAAGCTGAACTGTTTCAGGAATTCTGTCAATTGTATGGATGTAAAAAGATCAGAACAACACCATACCACCCTCAGACCAATGGCCTTTGTGAAAAGATGAATCACATTGTCATGGATTTACTGAAAACTGTACCCCTGGAAGAAAGAAATCGGTGGCCAGACTTGTTACCTGACCTGGTTGACTTGTACAATCACATACCAGTAAGTTCCACCAACTGCACTCCAGCCTACCTTATGAGAGCAAGGCCAGGAAGGCTGCCAATGGATTTAGAACTCGGTGTGGTAGAACCAGAGGCTGATGACAGTGCTGAAGATTGGGACACAACTCGACAGGAACAGTACAAGAGAGTACAAGCCTGCGTAGAAGACAGTCTCAACAAAGTAAGAGAAAAGCAAGAGAAGAACTATAACAAAAATGCTCCCGCTAAGCCTTTTATGCCTGGAGAAATGGTGCTCAAAAGGAAAAGAAGAACACACAAGTTGGATGATCAGTGGGAACAGGAGCCATACGTCGTGCAAAATTCCAATTTTGATAACAGAAAGGTCTGTACCATTAGTAAGGATGGAGGAAAAACGACGGCAACGGTGTCTAGAGATCATTTAAAGTTGTGTCCTGGCCCATTAAAGCTCCGTGAAGAAAACCCTGTTGTCAATCAGAAAGAAAATGCTGAAGTGGTCATACACACGGATTTGGGAGATTTACCTGCGGATTGGCCCAGATTGGGAGACGCTGTAATTATTCCTGTGCTGCAGTTTTATCAACCGCAAGAGGAGTCTCTACAACCGGTCATACCAATTGTGCCAGTTGAGCCAGTTCCAGAAGAACCTGTTCCGGCAGACCCTCAACCATCAGAGCCCCAAGCAGCGGACCCGCAAGAAGCAGCACCACAAGAAGTGGAGTCCTCTGGTGAAGCTGGTGAAGCAGTACCGCCTCCTCCAGTCACTAGCATTCTTGCCAGGTCCCTAGAGAGGTGGAGTCGTGTCTATAGTTTGCCGTTACGCAGAACAGAAAGGTTAGAGACTACTATACCTGACGCTACCCCACGTAGATCAGAACGTATCACTAAAGGAAAACTACCTATTCGCTATCAGGAGTAGTCCTAGTAAACTAGTTAGCAAGACCCAGACAGGGTTTATTGTCACTGAAAAATGTATAAAGTTTGAAAAAGTATTAATGTAATTATTTGAAATGTGTTTTAACCATGCCAATGGACTGCGTGGCTGTGGACTGTGCCAGCCCAAGAACTTGTCTTGTAAATAGTTGCGCTTCGGTGCATTATCTTGGTTTGACATGAAACCATTACTATCAACCTCTGAAGAAAAACCCGTATGGTGGGCCTAGAGTGAGGTCTGCAGTCAGAAGTCCTGCAGCCCACCCAGGACCCACGTGGGAGGTTTTTGGTGCGGGTCTTCCACAAGTATCTTGTATATATGAACACGTTTAATATCTTGATATTTTGATACTTTTGTATTTTCCTATTGTACAAAATGTAACGTTTAAGAAATCCTCACCTCCCGGATGGGAAGAGTTATAATGTTGTTGTTTAATGCAAAACAAAATGTTCTTTTTGTCTTTACAGCCCGGGAGTGCTGTGTTTTACCAAGGGGGGATGTGTAGCCCAGCTACGCAGGCACACCTAAAATCCAGGAGAATGCACAGGAAGGTAATCGCAAAAAGCTTGCTATTCATGCACTTCTCTCACACTTTCAGACACACCCACCAGGGGTATAGGAGGTGGTGACACGTAGCAGAGCTCAGTCAAGCTTCCTGTCTCAGGACAGTGCAGACCAGATAGTTTCCTGTCTTCAGACAGTGCAGTTCTGTGCCAGTTCAGTCTGGACTTGGAGAGGAGAGAGGACTGAATCCTCGCAGAGTTAGCGTAGCTCACCTGACAAAGAAGTGGAGGCTAGTACGGGTGAGGTGCATCATCCTAGCCTAGTCAGAGCTACCCTTAATCAGTACCTCAGTAGAAGCTGAAACAAGGAGGAAACTGAGAGCTGCTCAGCGAGCTCGGGAGAAAGATGACTATTTCCATCGAAAGCTATAAGTGCTTATGCAAAGAGCAGAAGCAGGGCGAAGGGCGCAGTGGAAAAGTTAGAGAAGTGCTACAGGTATTGGATTGCCTGCACTAAATTGCCGGACACCGGGGTCCGAAGCGTTGCTACAGTTTCAAGCTTAGTAACAAGAACACCGGAGGCATCTGGACTACAGGTCGCAGAGAGCAGCCCTAAGTGTCAATACATAACCGGAGACAGGGAAAACAGGAGTCTAGCCTGATCAGCAAATATAGACTTAGTTTTCACCACTTAGAAGTTTCCACCACAACGTTGGCCGGGCAGTACAGCTATAGAGAAAGCTGGAGTTTCAGAGTTAACTTCGCTTCATGCAAGTTGGACTCACATATATCTGGAAGTAAAGGAGGCCTCTAACCTGCTCAGCGGTTACCGGAATGTGCATTCTCCACCCCGACCAGCTCCCCGGGATCTGCTTGAACCATCTACCAGTAAAAGGTATGAAAAGAAGCTGCATTGTGTGTGACTGAATTATTATCTATACCCTGCATCATCATCACCATAGACTTCCAGGGACCCGTCTCACCTGTGGGAGACTACCACCCAGCTGCCCCCATAACATCCCCTGTGAAAGTCCTTATAGCAGCGCTGGTTCAATTAACCAGATACCACAGGTGGCATCACGAACTACCTACCTTATAATCCCCTGTAAATATCCCCCATTGTATGAGCGCCCAGGGCCACGGACCGAGTCCCGCTGCCAGTGACAAACCCCATAGACTTTCATGGGCTCGGTGCCGAGTACCCCATTGCCCTGGTACTAAGTGCGACTCATAAGCGACGGCTGCCGGACACTGTAAACCCCCTTGAAGGTCCCCTTTCCTTGTTGTCTCCTGGTCAGCAGTTGGCTCATAAGAAAGCGAGCCTGGCAGCCAGAGAGCAGCACACACACACACACACGTGCATCGCAAGAAGCAGAAAACATTCATAAGTTTCACTCAGGGAGAGGTACACAAGACGGTGAGCCCTGCTGGCTGGGGTATGGGGTGGATTTTTTTTGTTGAATGTGTCCCCTCACTGTGCTGGCACTTTAATTTACAATGGCTAGCCTCTGGCTGCACTTTGCACCTTAGGGAGGGAGGGGGGCCTGACTGCAGGCACTGTGGAGGGTGGAGGAGGGGGCCCTGCATGCACTGCAGCCACCCTTCTGTACTCCTCACATTGCTTCTCCATTAGAGCTGGTTTCATGTGATTTAACCCCTGTACCACCACCAGGCAGGATGATGCTTCCTAGCTGTAGGTAAGACCATGTCCAGTCTATGTCCCACCACCAACTTCACTGTCAAGGTGTGCAACAATGCATGTCATGCAATACTAAAAATGTGCAATGCCCTGGAAATCATGGTGCAGCCAATAAATGTTACTAATTTATTCTGCTCCTTCACCCCAGAGGCATCCACCTGGGAGACAGCAATTACATGGGGCGTGCTGAGCTCATGAGGTGCCTGAGAGTGGAAGTTCTGCAGATGTTATGGAAGATATTGTGTGCGGCATTTCTGTGTCCCCTTACCTGTGATAAAATGTGTCTTGTAGTTTGTACACATGTTGGAACTTTGCATAGCTTACATATTCCAATCATTTCATATACAAAGATATGACATCCGTCTACCTGTCTTATATGATGCCATGAATGATGGGCATTGCTTGTACCTGCTGTCAGATTAGGTACCACACTTCTTACATCGGAGCACACTATGCAGCATGTTCCGTCAGGCTAGGTTCACATTTATACGCCTGCAGACTTAATGCGTTGGACGTATACATTAAAACATATGCCATGCATCAACCTACAAATTTAAACAAGTACATTTGATACATATCGTACTTCCATCTTTGTCTCTATATGTTTTTTTACTTAAAAAGAATCATTTTTTTTCCATCTAGTTTTACTGGTGTCAACAGTCCCATCCCACTCCATTTTGGCATCAGTTCTGTGAGGAGGTGTCCAGAGGAATAAACTTTTTTTCACCAACATTAAAAACGCGTACCTTTGGCCAATTATGTTTTTTTCCCACAATACAACGTGATCAGGGCAAAACATAGTCAGAAGAACATTTTTTTTACACTACGTGTTGCCCATTATGGTTTGTGTATGCCCCATATACGTCTGAATACCATTTTTTTTTGCAATTCAGACATATTTGTCCAGCAGACTGCACTGTATAAATGTGAGCCAAGCCTAAAGAAGTCCTTTTTGTCCAAGGAGGATAAAGCACATCATAAACACAAGTCCATACTGTGTGTTGCTGCTTTGCAGTGTGTATTTTTGCCATGCTGATTTTACAGGTGAAAGGTATTTACTTTGAGCCTTTTTTTGGTTGTAATGGTGAATGCTTCAGGATTATCAATGACCAAAGGGGCGGCAAATATTTCAGCCGCCCTGGGCCCCACAAACAGTTGCTACGCCACTGCACACACAAGATGGTGAGCCTGGCTGGGGGTCGATTTTTTTTGTTAAATGTGTCCCCTCACTGTGCTGGCACTTTACATTTACAATGGCTCTGGCTGCACTTTGCACCTTAGGGAGGGGGGCCCGGCTGCACGCACTGTGGAGGGTGTAGGGGGCCCTGTATGCACTGCAGGTGTGTGTGTGTGTGTGTGTGGAGTTAAGAGCACCTGTTTTTTTTTGGGGGGGGGGCCCCATTCAGACTTTTGCTATGGGGCCCCATGATTTCTATGTACGCCCCTGGGTCGGTGCCAACACTGATCGTGGCTGATGCAGCAAGTTGTCAGCTATAATGTACAGCCGACAGCTGCTGGGTTGTCACCTGTATGGGGACGCTATTCTCTTATATCTTAGGTCAGTTAAAAGATGTATTGGCGGTCATTAATGGGATAAGTAGGTTAAAAAAGACTTATGATGTATAAATTAAACGGGCTGTTCTATATTTTATGCTGATGGCCCATCCTTAAGTTAGGTCATCAATATCAGATATTTGGCTGTGCGACACGCAACATCCCCCTCTCCAATCGACCACTTTTTGCAGCCGCCAACATACAGAACAGCTGATGAGGGTGCTGGGTCCTGAGCCCCGACAATCTCATATCAATTACCTATTCTAACGATAAGCCATCAATATAAAGTACCGGGTAAAAAAATGAGTGCAGCCTGAATTAAGAAGTGAAATAACCAAACAACTCAAAATGTATGACATTTAACTAAAAACATATGTTACCAATATAGCCCTTTTTCTTTTCATTAAGTCGGCCATCCACGGAGCCTGTCAGTTTATTACAATTTGATGATCAACTTTTTGGGCAAAATCATCCACGGCATCTCAGACACTGATCAGAATGGTGACTGTTTTCCTTCACTGTAATTCTCCCATTTTAGAAGGGCCAACAAGTTCTCACTATGGTTTAGGTCTGGTGAGGAAGCGGCCATGGTATTATTCTTTCATCTTTAACCCCTTCACCCCCAAGGGTGGTTTGCACGTTAATGACCGGGCCAATTTTTACAATTCTGACCACTGTCTCTTTATGAGGTTATAACTCTGGAACGCTTCAACGGATCTTCGCGATTCTGAGACTGTTTTCTCGTGACATATTGTACTTCACGTTAGAAGTAAAATTTCTTCGATATAACTTGCGTTTATTTTTTAAAAAAACGCAAATATGGCGAAAATTTTTAAAATTTTGCAATTTTCAAACTTTGAATTTTTATTCCCTTAAAACAGAGAAATATGTCGCACAAAATAGTTAATAAATAACATTTCCCACATGTCTACTTTACATCAGCACAATTTTGGAACCAAAATTTTTTTTTGTTAGGAAGTTATAAGGGTTAAAAGTTGACCAGCGATTTCTCATTTTTACAACAAAATTTACAAAGCCATTTTTTTTAGGGACCACCTCTCATTTGAAGTCACTTTGAGGGGTCTATATGGCAGAAAATACCCAAAAGTGACACCATTCTAAAAACTGCACCCCTCAAGGTACTCAAAACCACATTCAAGAAGATTATTAACCCTTCAGGTGCTTCACAGGAACTAAAGCAACGTGGAAGGAAAAAATGAATATTTAACTTTTTAGCCACAAAAATGATTTTTTACAAACTTTTTTTTTATTTTCACAAGGGTAAAAGGAGAAAATGGGCAGATAAGGTTGTTATGCAATTTCTCATGAGTATGCCAATACCCAATATGTGGAGGAAAACCACTGTTTGGGCACACGGCAGAGCTCGTAAGGGAAGGAGCGCCGTTTGACTTTTTCAAACTAAAATTGGCTGGAATTGAGATTGGACGACCATGTCGTGTTTGGAGAGCCCCTGATGCGCCTAAACAGTGGAAACCCCCACAAGTGACACCATTTTGGAAACTAGACCCCCTAAGGTACTTATCTAGATCTGTTGTGAGCACTTTGAACTCCCAAGTGTTTCACAAAAGCTTATAATGCCTGGGTGTGAAAAAAAAAAAAAACAATTTCCCACAAAAATGATTTTTTAGTCCCAAATTTTTGAATTTTCCCAAGGAAATTGGACCCCAAAAGTTGTTGTCCAATTTGTCCTGAGTACGCTGATACCCCATATGTGGGGGGGGGAACTGTTTGGGTGCACGGCAGGGCTTGGAAAGGAAGTAGTAACGTTTTGGAATGCAGACGTTGATGGGGGTCATGTTCCGTTTGCAGTGCCCCAGATGAGCCTAAACAGTGGAAACCCCCCACAAGTGACCCCATTTTGGAAACTATACCCCCTAAGGAACTTATCTAGATCTTTGGTGAGCACTTTGAACCCCCAAGTGCTTCACACAAGTTTATAATGCCCGGGCATGAAAATAAAAAATCCTATTTTTTTCCCACAAAAATTATATTTTAGTCACTAATTTTTTATTTTCTCAAGGGTAACAGGAGAAATTGGACCACATAAGTTGTTGTCCAATTTGTCCGGAGTACGCTGATACCCCATATGTGGGTGGGAACCACTGTTTGGGTGCACGGCAGAGCTCGGAATGGAAGGAGCACCATTTGACTTTTTCCAACCAAAATTGGCTGGAATTGAGATTGGATGCCATGTTGCATTTGGAGAGCCCTGATGTGCCTAAACAGTGGAAACCCCCCACAAATGACCCCATTTTGGAAACTAGACCCCCTAAGGAACTTTTCTAGATCTTTGGTGAGCAATTTGAACCCCCAAGTGCTTCACACAAGTTTATAACGTAGAGCCGTAAAATTTAAAAATCATATTTTTTCCACAAAAATGATCTTTTCACCCCAATTTTTATTTTTCCAAGGGTAACAAGACTCCAAAAGTTATTGTGCAATTTGTCCTGAGTGCGCTGATACCCCATATGTGGGGGTAAACCACTGTTTGGGTGCATGGCAGAGTTTGGAAGGGAAGGAGTGCCGTCTGACTTTTTCAACGCAGAATTGGCTGGACGCCATGTCGTGTTTGGAGAGCTCCTGATCTGCCTAAACAGTGTAAACCCCCATAAATGACGCCATTTTGGAAACTAGACCCCTCAAGGAACTTATCTAGATGTGTGGTGAGAACTTTTAACCCCCAGGTGTTTCACTAAAGTTTATAACGTACAGCCGTAAAATAAAAAATCTTTTTTTTTTTTTACAAAAATGATTTTTTCGTCCCCAATATTTTATTTTCACAAGGGTAACAGAAGAAATTGGAACCCAAAAGTTGTTGTCCAATTTGTCCTGAGTACGCTGATACCCAATATGTGGGAGAAAACTACTGTATGGGCGCACGTCAGGGCTCGGAAGGGAAGTAGTGACGTTTTGGATTGCAGACTTTGATGGAATGGTCTGGGGGCGTCATGTCACATTTGGAGAGCCCCTGATGCACCTAAACAGTGGAAACCCCCACAAGTGACCCCATTTTGGCAAATAGACCCACAAGGAACTTATCTAGATGTGTGGTGAGCACTTTGAACCCCGAAGTGCTTCACAGAAGTTTATAACGTACAGCCGTAAAATAAAAAATCTTTTTTTTTTTTACAAAAATGATTTTTTCGCCCCAATATTTTATTTTCACAAGGGTAACAGAAGAAATTGGAACCCAAAAGTTGTTGTCCAATTTGTCCTGAGTACGCTGATACCAATATGTGGGAGAAAACTACTGTATGGGCGCACGTCAGGGCTCGGAAGGGAAGTAGTGACGTTTTGGATTGCAGACTTTGATGGAATGGTCTGGGGGCGTCATGTCGCATTTGGAGAGCCCCTGATGCGCCTAAACAGTGGAAACCCCCCACAAGTGACCCCATTTTGGAAAATAGACCCCACAAGGAACTTGTCTAGATGTGTGGTGAGCACTTTGAACCCCGAAGTGCTTCACAGAAGTTTATAACGCACAGCCGTAAAATAAAAAATCCTTTTTTTTTTGCAAAAATGATTTTTTTGCCCCAATATTTTATTTTACAAGGGTAACAGGAGAAATTGGACCCCAAAAGTTGTTGTCCAATTTGTCCTGAGTACGCTGATATCCAATATGTGGGAGAAAACTACTGTATGGGTACACGTCGGGGCTCGGAAGGGAAGTAGTGACGTTTTGGATTGCAGACTTTGATGGAATGGTCTGGGGGCGTCATGTCGCATTTGGAGAGCCCCTGATGCGCCTAAACAGTGGAAATCCCCAACAAGTGACCCCATTTTGGAAAATAGACCCCACAAGGAACTTATCTAGATGTGTGGTGAGCGCTATGAAGCCCCAAGTGCTTCACAGAAGTTTATAATGTACAGCCGTAAAAACAAAAAAATATTTTTTTTGTACAAAAATGATATTTTCGCCCCCAGTTTTTTATTTTCCCAAGGGTAGCAGAAGAAATAGGACAAATTGAACAATAACTCTTGGGGTCCAGAGTACGCTGATACCCCATATGTGGGGATAAACTACTGTTTGGACGCATGGCAGAGCTGAGAAGTGAAGGAGCACCGTTTGACTTTTTCAACGCAGAATTGGCTGGAATTGAGATCAGACGCCATGTCACATTTGGAGAGCCCCTGATGTGCCTAAACAGCGGAAACCCCCCAATTCTAACTCCAACCCTAACCCCAACACACCCCTAACCCTAGTCCCAACCCTAACCACAAACCTAACCCTAACACACCCCTAATCCCAACCCTAACCCTAATCCTAACTTTAGCGCCAACCCTAACCCTAACTTTAGCCGCAACCCTAACCCTAACCCTAATGGGAAAATGGAAATAAATACTTTTTTTTAATTTTATTATTTTTCCCTTACTAAGGGGGTGATAAAGGGGGGTTTGATTTACTATTTATAGCGGGTTTTTATGATTGGCAGCTGTCACGCTAAAAGACGCTTTTTATTGCAAAAATAGTTTTTGCATCATCACATTTTGAGAGCTATAATTTTTGCATATTTTGGCCCACAGAGTCATGTGAGGTCTTATTTTTTGCGGGACGAGTTGACGTTTTTATTGGTACCATTTTTGAGCACGTGACGTTTTTTGATCGCTTTTTATTTCGATTTTTGGGAGGTTAGAATGAACAAAAATCAGCAATTCATGAATTTCTTTTGGGGGAGGCGTTTATACCGTTCCGCGTGTGGTAAAATTGATAAAGCAGTTTTATTCTTCGGGTCAGTACGATACCTCATTTATATCATTTTTTCATGTTTTGGCGCTTTTATAGAATAAAAACAATTTTATATAAAAAATAATTATTTTTGCATCGCTTTATTCTGCGAGCTATAACTTTTTTATTTTTTCGCTGATGATGCTTTATGAGGCTTGTTTTTTGCAGGACAAGATGACGTTTTCAGCGGTACCATGTTTTTTTATATCGGTCTTTTTGATCGTGCGTTATTCCACTTTTTGTTCGGCGGTATGATGATAAAGCATTGATTTTTTGCTTCGTTTTTTTTTTTTTTTTTTTTTTTAAGGGGTTCACTAAAGGGGTTAACTAGTGGGACAATTTTACAGGGGGGGTCGTTACGGACGCGGCGATACCAAATATGTGTACTTTTATTGTTTTTTTTTTTTTATTTACAGGAAGAAGTGAATTTATTGGGGAATATTTTTTTTTTTTATCTATTTTGGATTTTTTTTTTACACATGTTTATTTTTACTTTTTTAACTTTTTTACTTTGTCCCAGGGTGGGACATCACAGTATTTTATCAGATCGCTGGTGTGACAGTGTGCACAGCACTCTGTCACACCAGCGATCGCACAGGCATAGATGCAGGCTTCTCAGTGCCTGCTCTCGGCAGGCACTGAGGTAGCCGCCTCCCTCCAGGACCCCGGCGCCATCTTGGATCCGGGTCCTGGGAGGGAGGAAGCCCTCAGAACAGCGCGATCACATCGCGCTGCTCTGAGGGTCTCAGGGGGGCGCGCAGGGAGCCCCCACCCCTCCCCTGTGCCCCCAGTACACCGCGATCATGTTTGATCGCGGTGTGCAAGGGGTTAATGTGCCGGGAGCGGTCCGTGACCGCTCCTGACACACAGTCATGGGTGTCAGCTGTGATAATCAGCTGACACCCGGCGGCGATTAGCTGCGCTCCCCTCAGGAGCGCAGCTGATCGCCTATGACGTACTATCCCGTCCCCGGTCATACGGGCCCAGGTACCATGGACGGGATAGTACGTCCGATGGCAGTAAGGGGTTAAGGCCTTTACTGGCAGTCAAGCAGTGGAGACTTTGATGCTGCCATGGAGCATTGTCCTGCATAAAAATCAAGGTTTTCTTGAAAGATGCAGACTTTTTCCGGTACTACTGCTTAATGGAAGTGTCTTCTAAAAATTGGTGGTAGGTGTGGGAGATGATTTTGAGTCCATCTTCAACCTGAAAAGGTCCAACTATCTCATCCTTAATAATACCAGCCCATAACAGTACCCCACTTACACCTTGCTGGCGTCTGAATCAAAGTGGAAGCCCATGTCCGTTACTGATCCCGTCACGGGCCCATCAATCTGTTTCACTCTCACCTCATCAGTTCATAAAGCCCTTGAAAAATGTGTCTTCAGATACTTCTTGGTTCTGTCTTAACACTTGTGTGTCTTGTTCAGTGGTGGTCAGGTTTCAGCCTTTGTAACGCTCGCGCTCTGACTGGTAGGCGCAAGCGTGGGATTGTGGCCCCATTGTGCCACAAACCAGACTACCCTGGAAGGGGCGTGTCTATGCAGCTACCTTGGTGTTCACTGGAGCCTCTCGTGGTGAGGTCAGGCTTGTGCGGCAGGTAGCTTCCAGGTACCACTCCAGGGCGGTGTCTGGCTGTAGCAACTGATCCCACTGAGGGACTGAACACTAATAGCAGGTGCGGGCAAGTACCAACGGATGCGACTGGTACTCTGGTGGGCACGACTGACACTCTTAGCAGGCAGGCTGGCATAGCTGACACTCTTGGCAGGCAGGCTGGCACGGCTGACACTCTGGCAGGCAGGAGGGCACGGCTGACACTCTGGCAGGCAGGCGGGCTTGGCTGGCACTTTGGCAGGCAGGCGGGCACGGCTGGCACTCTAGTAGGCAGGCGGGCACGGCTCGGACTGGAAGGACAGGAACTGATTCGGGAGGGACAGGAACACGTATAGGTATAAGTTGTATATGGGAACAGGAAGCGACCTGTTCAGACTGGAGGAACAGGAACTGATTCGGGAAGTACAGGAACACGGACAGGTATGAGTGGTATATGGAAACAGGTGAGGACCTGTTCAGACTGGGGGAACAGGAGCTGTTAGGAACCAGTTCAGACTTGAGGGACAAAGACCCGCAGGATGCGGAATGAAAGCAGAGTAGAACCACAAGGTGGGGAGCAGAGCAGAGCCGCAGATTGCGGAACAAAGAGCAGAACGGAGCCACAGGTTGCAGAGCAAAGAGCAGAATAGAGCCGCAGTTTGCAGAGCAAAGCCGAAGGTTGTGTTGTGACCCGCACCACAATTGTGGGTTACCAGAGCAATGGGGTACTCAGAGCCGAGCCATGGAAGTCTATGGGGTTGTCACAGGTAGCGGTGGCTCGGTCTGTGGCCCTGGCGGTCAGGCGTATGTTGGGGGGTATATTTACAAGGGATAGGTGTATAACATTCGTGACGCCACCTGTAGTTCTCTGATCACTAAGACCAGCGCTGCTGTAGATCTCTGAGGGGATGATGTGGCAGCTAGATGTCGGGTCCCCTACAGGTGGGACTGGTCCCTCAAAGTCTATGGAATTAATGATGTCGGGTGCAGATAAATAAATCAGTCTCACACCATCCAGCGTCTTTCCATACCTTTTACTTGTCAGATGATAAGGCAGGTCCCAGGGAGGCTGGTCGGGTGGAGGATGTGCTTCGAGATAACAGCTGAACAGGTTAGGGGCCTCCTTTACTTCCAATATTATGAGTCCAACTAGCATAGAGCTAAGTTCACTCCGAATTCTCCAGCTAACTCCTTAGCTGTACTGCCCGGTCAGCTTTGTGGTCGGAGCCTTCCTTTGAGAGAGCTGAGTTCCTACTGTTGTCCTGCAGCGACTCAAGGTTCCCACTCTCCCTGACCCCAGTTACGTACCGACACTCCAAGGGCTGCTTTCTGTGACCTAAGGTCCAGTAAGACTCTGGTTTTTCTACCACTACGCCTGAAGCTGTAGTGACACTTCGGTCCCCAGTGACCGGTAACAATGTGCAGGATAGTCCAATCCTTAATGCACTGCTATATCTTCTTCCACTGCGCCCTTCGCCCTGTTCGCGCTTGTAGCATAAGCACTCCACACTTCCTAAGGTAATGCAAGTCAATCCCTTCTTGCTTCTTCCTTGGAGCTCGCTACAGATTCTCAGTATTCTTCTAGTTCAGGATCACGTCGACTGAACTTCACTGTCCTTGGGACAGGAGACTGAAGTTTCTGCTGCTAACTCCTCTTCCCTGCTGCACAGACTGCACACTCACAGACTGAACTGGCCTGTCTCACGACAGGAAACTGACTACTGGCTACATACCCTATGGGTGTGTCCAAGTGTGTGGTGGAGTGAATGTTTATTGAGCATTAAACTGTTACCTCTCCGCACATCCTCCAGGGTACTGTGTGTGCCTTCACACCAGGGCTACACAGTTGCATAGCAAAGAGCACAGCAAAGCCGCAGGTTGTGGAGCAAAGAGCAGAGCAAAGCAGCAGATTGCGGAGCAAAGAGCACAGCAAAGCCACAGGTTGCGGAGTAAAGAGCACAGCAAAGCCACAGGTTGCGGAGCAAGGAGCACAGCAAAGCCACAGGTTGTGGAGCAAAGAGCACAGCAAAGCCGCAGGTTGCAGAGCAAAGAGCACAGAAAAGCCGCAGGTTGCGGAGCAAAGAGCAGAGCAAAGCTGCAGGTTGCAGAGCAAAGAGCAGAGCAAAGTCGCAGGTTGTGGAGCAAAGAGCAGAGCAAATCCGCTGGTTGCAAAGCAAAGAGCAAAGCAAAGCCACAGGTTGCGGAGCAAAGAGCAGAGCAAAGCCGTAGGTTGTGGAGCAAAGAGCAGAGCAAAGCCGCTGGTTGCGAAGCAAAGAGTAGAGCAAAAGGAGTAGACACAAGGCTACACAAAACTGAGTAGGGAAGGAAACAGACAAGGACACAAACAGACACAAGAAACAGACTTAGCACAGACAAGGACGGACAAGAGAACAAGCTCAAGAGTCAAGACACAAGATTCAGGCCTGAGTATGCAGCCCTCAGGGAGGCGGAAAACAGGACAGGACCTGGCAACTCAGCAGCAAGATACAGACTGACAGTTTCTTGCTCAGGCGTCCCCTATGGGTGGGGATGCCTTAAGTACCTGGTAACTCTTGGCAATAGGCTGGGGACATATTAGGAAAGTGCACACAGTCTCTATAAGACTCAGGACAGAACTCACAGCATGGCCCGGAGTGGTGAGTAAGATGGGAAATAGGAAGCCACGCATTGATGCCGGCAGGGATGTTACAGCCTTCCTTACCTCAGCCATGTCTCTGAGCAGTGAGCACCTTGTACTTCTGTGTCTTGTTCAGTGGTGGTGGGGTTTCAGCCTTTCTTACCTCAGCCATGTCTCTGAGCAGTGAGCACCTTGTACTTCTAGGGCTCGAGGAAGACTTCAGTTCTGGAATATGACACTACTGGAAGTTAATGGCTTCCTGGTCGCTTCACATTTGATTCTTCTCAAATCTTTGGCAGTTAATGTGTGGCTTCTTTTGTGACTCTGTTGACTGTTTGCTCTGATTAGGTATTTATCAGTATGGCTTCTGACAGGTCATTAATCCCTCAGTGACCTGCCCCCTAGTTTACAAAATGAATATTATATGTATTTAAAAAAACCTTCTGTAGGCAGGCTGATCGCACCTATAATGCGCAGGCTCCAGCTTTCACGATCCATTTTTGGATTTGTAGCAGCTCTGGTTCCACTCAATTAAAACTTTTTTCCTTTCAGGCCAGTGGGGGTAAATATCAGTTTTTCCGCTGCTGACAAGCTGGTGTAATTGCAGTGCTGCTGGGTCAGCTGATGCAGGTGGTGACCACTCCCACCATCCTTTAAAAGGTCACTTGATGCATCAGCTGACTGTTGGTGATACAGGTCTATCTGGAAACCAGCCTAGCAGGAGCAGCTCTCTGGTGTCAGGCACGTCTGGTGTTAGGAGTCCAGTTGCTGTGCTTTCTGCAGTGTGGAGCTTAGCAGCGGTATTCATAAGCTAAGTGTTGTGTTTTTTTTGTTACCTTGTCCCGTTTGAGTTTGTCACTTCCCCTTGAGTTTATTACCTGCAAAGGTGAGGCTAGTGCTCCTTGTCGGCCAGTGCACTAGCCAAGGCAGTTATAGGTGACAACTAGGAACGAGGTACCATGACGGCGGGGTGAAGGACCCGCATAGGGCGTTAGGGGTGTGCAGGAACAGGCTCAGGTTTGAGATCAGGTGGTAACCATCCCTCATTCCCTATTGTTAGGGCCCTCCTCTCACCTTTCCCATCCCGTTATGTGTGAGTTGTGCCGTCCGTTGACCAACCACCCGTTGGGTTGAGTCACACATCGTGACTACGGCAGCGCCATCTTGGAAGAGGCAATTTTTTTTTCTCTAGCAAGATTGTGCCTCCTGCGCATTTGCAGCTATCAGATGGCTGATAGCTGCTACTGAGCAGGTGCGGCCGGCCCCACTTTTAAACTGTCCAGACTGCAGAAAGGGAATTTTTTTTTTTAAACATATACTGTATAATATTCATTACATAAACTAGGGGATCAGTGTCCTGTCAGCAGTCTTCATTGTGAATACCTAACCAGAGTACCACATGAAGACCCCCCACAGACCACCCCGGGGAATGAGCATATCATTAACTCAAAACTGAAAATAAAGATTAAACAACAACCACAAGACGGATTTCATCAAAAAGATATCATTGTAATCAGTATAACGGCTCCAACCTGACACTGTCTGTAGGTTACTGTGCACAATCCTGCTGACAGGTTCCCTTTAAGACACATAGTGGATGAGAGAGAAACCTGGAGTAATGCTTTAGCACCTATAGGACTAACAGGGGTTAATAGGCCATGACAGGTTGATCATGAGCAGATGATGACTTAGGGCGAGACGGTTGTCCACCATATCTTCACCCGTGGGTGTGGTTCACTTTGTAATATGAGAGCTGTTTGTCTCCCACAGGTCAATGTGTGTGGCGTGTAGACCTCCTGGATTGTGTGACTTTGCTAAAGGAGTAAGAAGCTAGACTGCCAAGTGGGCAAACCAGCCCTATTGTATGGACTTTTTACTTTGTTTCACTTTGTGCTTACAAAAGCTGTATTCAAGTTTCTCTGTGATGTGGTTTATGAGGACTGCAATAAACCAGCTGTACTTTTAAGTAGAAACGGTTCATGTGATACCTCGAATCGCTCCCAAGTGAGTAGCATTGTTACATTTGAAGTTAGAAGTACGGACAGAGTTCCCAAGTAACACGTGTGACTGCTACAGAAATACTGAATGTCGTGGGAGAAGGCAGCTATAATCCAGAGAGCAATGTGAGTGAGTGTGAGCGAGCTGAGTGTGACCGGTCTTTTTGGAAGTGCATTGAGCAGCAGAGTGGTTTGCTGTTGAAGGGAAAAAAAAAATCTCTTTAAAATCTTCTGCTTCAGCGAGTGTGAGCGAGCTGAGTGTGACCGGTGCGCAAGTGCGAACGGTGGTAAGTGTGACTTGAGATTCAGTGACTTTGGATTCAGGGAGTTGACAAGGGAGGGATTACTGAATAGCTGTTATATTTTATTAATACTTTTAATTTATTTTTACTTATCTTCTGTCTGATAAAATCCCCAAAAGGAATGTGCTCCACTATTGCCAATGCAATCCAGTGTACATCTTGCCACATGTATGCAGTCCTTGAACAGCCGGTCGAGGGTGCATACTGCTGTGTGAGATGTGAGCACGTTGTGCATTTGGAAGCCCAGATGCTGGATCTAAATGTGCAGCTGGCAACACTGAGATCCATAGACAATATGGAAAGGAGTCTTCTGCTCACTGAGCAGACGCTCAATGGGATAGATGAGGGGGGAATGCTAGGATGGAGCTGCAGGACACTGAAGTAGGAAACTGGGTGACAGTTAGAAGGTGGGGTAGAGGGAAGAGCACCAGGGAGTCTAGTCCTGATCTGGCACACCCAATAAGTTTGCAAAGTTGGCAAATGAGGGGAGTGTCAGTACAGGGGTAGCACTGCTGCAGCCAGGCATGTCCTCTGAAAGCCGGAGGAGTGTCTGCTCCAGTAAGGGGGGGAATTAGGAGAACAGGGCAGGCCAGACAGGTGCTGGTAGTGGGAGACTCAATTATTAGGGAACAGATAGGGCAATCTGTCACAAAGACAGGGATCGTCGAACAGTGTGCTGCATACCTGGCGCTCGAGTCCGACACATCGGGTTGACACATAACTGGGAGGGGCTGGTGAGGACCCAGCGGTCATGGTGCACATTGGCACAAATGACAACGTTAGAGGTAGGTGGAAGGTCCTTAAAGATAATTTCAGGGAATTAGGCTGCAAGCTTAAAGCAAGGACCTCCAACATGGTATTTTCTGAAATACTGTCTGTACCATGTGCCACACCAGAGAGGCAACAGGAGATTAGGGAGGTTAATAAGTGGCTCAGGAATTGGTGTAGGAAGGAGGGGTTTGGGTTCCTGGGGAACTGGGCCGACTTCTCAGTTGGCTACAGGTTCTATGCTAGGGACGGGCTGCACCTCAGTGGGGAGGGTGCAGCTGTGCTGGGGAGAAAATGGCTAGAAGGTTGGAGGAGTGTTTAAACTAGGGACTGGGGGGGAGGGTATTCATTTTATAGGAGGGGAAGGCAGTGCAGATAGAGACCTGGGCCCAAATAATGAAATTGGGGGTGGGGTGGCATGGGGGGTGGGGTTAGAACAGTTAATAATTTAAGAAAGAATAGAGGTAATGAGAGATACATAAAGTGCATGTATACTAATGCCAGAAGACTCACCAAAATGGAGGAATTAGAATGAATTTTGTTGGAACATAATTATGACATGGTGGGAATATCTGAGACATGGCTGGACGAGAACCACGACTGGGCTGTTAATTTACAGGGCTATAGTCTGTTCAGAAATGACCCTACAAATAAGCGAGGTGGGGGTGTGTGTTTATATGTAAAATCATCCTTAAAACCCATCCTCCATGATAATATATGTGAATCTAATGAAGATGTAGAGTCCCTGTGGGTGGAGATAAGGGGAGGGGGGAAAAATAATAAATTACTGATAGGGGTTTGTTATAAGTCTCCAAAAATAATGGAAGCAACGGAGAATATACTCGTAAAGTAAATAGATGAAGCAGTGACTCAAGGAGAAGTCATTATTATGGGGGACTTCAACTACCCTGAAATTCATAGGGGAACAGAAACCTGCAGTTCCAGCAAAGGTAATAGGTTTCTGACAACTATGAAAGACAATTACCTTTCACAACTAGTTCAGGACCCAACAAGAGGGGGGGCACTGCTAGACCTAATATTAACCAACAGGCCAGACCGCATATTAAATATAAGGGTTGGGTGTCACTTGGGTAATAGTGATAACAAAATAATAAGTTTTCATGTACCCTTTAATAAGATGTGTAGTCGAGGGGTTACAAGGACACTAAACTTCAGGAAGGCAAATTTCCAATGGATGAGAGATGATCTTGGTGCAATTAACTGGGACCATATCCTGAGAAATAAAAATACACAAAGAAAATGGGAGACGTTTATTAGCATCCTGAATAGGACCTGTGCACAATATATACCCTATGGGAATAAACATGCTAGAAATAGGAGGAAACCACTATGGCTAAATAGAGCTGTAAGGGGCGCAATAAGTGACAAAAAGAAAGCATTTAGGGAATTAAAGCAAGTACAGTCATGGCCAAAAGTTTTGAAATGACACAAATATTATATTTTCACATGATATGCTGCCCTCTGGTTTTTATGTGTGTTTGACAGATGTTTTTATCAATGACAGAAATATAATAATTGCAAACATATAAGTAACAAAAGCTTATATTGACAGTTAGAATGAGTTAATGCAGCCAATATTTGCAGTGTTGACCCTTCTTCTTCAGGACCTCTGCAATTCTCCCTGGCATGCTCTCAATCAACTTCTGGACCCAATCCTGACTGATAGCAGTCCATTCTTGCACAATCAATGCTTTCATTTTGTAAGAATTTTTAGGTTTTTGTTTGTCCACCCGTCTCTTGATGATTGACCACAAGTTCTCAATGGGATTAAGATCTGGGAAGTTTCCAGGCCATGGACCCAAAATCTCTATTTTTTGTTCCCTGAGCCATTTAGTTATCACCTTTGCTTTATGGAAAGGTGCTCCATCATGCTGGAAATGGCATTGTTGATCGCCAAACTGCTCTTGGAGGGTTGGGAGAAGTTGCTCTTGGAGGACATTCTGGTACCATTCTTTATTCATGGCTGTGTTTTTAGGCAAGACTGTGAGAGAGCCGATTCCCTTGGCTGAGAAACAACCCCACACATGAATGGTTTCAGGATGCTTAACAGTTGGCATGAGACAAGACTGATGGTAGCACTCACCTTGTCTTCTCCGAATGAGGCGTTTTCCTGATGTCCCAAACAATCGAAAAGGGGATTCATCAGAGAAAATAACTTTACGCCAGTCCTCAGCAGTCCACTGCCTGTACCTTTTGCAGAATATCAGTCTGTCCATGATGTTTTTTCTGGAGAGAAGTGGCTTCTTAGCTGCCCTCCTTGAGACCAGGCCTTGCTCCAAGAGTCTCCGCCTCACAGTGCGTGCAGATGCACTCACACCTGCCTGCTGCCATTCCTGAGCAAGATCTGCACTGCTGGTAGCCCGATCCCGCAGCTGAAACACTTTTAAGAGACGGTCCTGGCGCTTGCTGGTCTTTCTTGGGCGCCCTGAAGCCTTTTTGGCAACAATGGAACCTCTCTCCTTGAAGTTCTTGATGATGCGATAGATTGTTGACTGAGGTGCAATCTTTCTAGCTGCGATACTCTTCCCTGTTAGGCCATTTTTGTGCATTGCAATGATGACTGCACGTGTTTTTCTTTTGAGGTAACCATGGTTAACAGAAGAGAAACAATGATGCCAAGCACCAGCCTCCTTTTAAAGTGTCCAGTGGTGTCATTCTTACTTAATCATGACAGATTGATCTCCAGCCATGTCCTCATCAACACCCACACCTGTGTTAATGGAGCAATCACTGAAAAGAGGTTAGCTGGTCCTTTTAAGGCAGGGCTGCAATGATGTTGAAATGTGTTTTGGGGGATAAAGCTCATTTTCTAGCCAAATATTGACTTTGCAAGTAATTGCTGTTAAGCTGATCACTCTTTATAACATTCTGGAGTATATGCAAATTGCCATTAGAAAAAGTGAAGCAGTAGACTTTGTAAAAATTAATATTTGTGTCATTCTCAAAACTTTTGGCCATGACTGTAGGTAGTGATGAGGCATTAAATTAATACAGAAGATTAAATAAATTCTGTAAAAAGCAAATCAAGACAGCCAAGATTGAGACAGATAGACTCATTGCCAGAGAAAGTAAAAATAATCCCAAAATATTCTTTAACTACATAAATAGTAAGAAACTAAAAAATGATAGTGTTGGACCCATTAAAAATAGTCTGGGTGAAATGGTGGATGAGGATGAGGAAAAAGCCAATATGCTAAATTACTTTTTTCAACAGTATTTACACAAGAAAATCCCATGACAGGTAACATGATCAGTGATAACATCATTTTAAGTGTGACATCTTTGAAGTGTTACATCAGAAATATACCAGAAATAGTCCAGAAATCGGTCAGAAGGTAAGAATAATCACTGTCTTCTAATTTTACTTGCCTTCCTTTTCTTACCCTGCTCTTTAACCATGCTTACATTTGCCCTCACCTGTTATGTTTCGGTAGCTGAGGAGTGCAGGTAAAAAAGGCAATACACCAGAGCAGTTGGAATCTATGAGATTGCAGTACCCTGACTAACCACCACAACTAGAGGCAGCCGTGGAGCGTTCCTACGTTGGTCCTAGACGCCTCGTCACAGCCTGAGAAACTAACTACACCTAAAGATAGAAATAGGAAAGCTATCTGCCCCGGAGCAGAACCCCAAAGATAATAGAAAGCTCCCAAACATGTAATGGCGGTTAGACAAGATGAAATACTGACACAGAAAGAAAATAGTATGAGCAAATGCTGGGGCCCAAACTAACTAAATAGAAAAGGATAGGAAGGGTACTTACTGCAATCCCAGAAAACCCTGAAAAGCACCAACTCTACTAATTTCAAAATCACCTGAGATCACACGACCTCTACCACCTAAATTAGTTCTCTGGTGTAACAAAATCAAAACAGCAGCCACTGAAAAAACTGGAAAAAGCAAAAGTACAAACATCAGTGGCTGAACAAAACTGAGAGGGCAAAAGCCCCCGAAGGGGACCCAGAAGGCCCCCAAAGAAGTGCAGGACAAAATGCAAAAATATAGTACAAAAACAAAAAGAAGAAAATGTCTTATCTGTTAGCAGGAGATGCAGACACGACACAGCAGGCTACAAGGGAAACAGGAATCAAGGATAGAGACCAGAACAATTGATCACCGGCAACCCTGATGGGAAGGTGACTCCCTTATATAAGACCAGTCAGTAACACCTGATTCCCAGTCCTCACAATCTTCACTGAACAGACCAGTACCGCTTGTAAAAACCAGTGGGAGTCTCTGCTCAGAACTCATCTCAAACCCATTCACAACAGTACCCCCCCCTTGAGGAGGGGTCACCGAACCCTCATTTGAGCAACCAGGTCGGTCAGGATGAGTTCTCATACGCACGGATGAGTCTCCTAGCATGGATGTCCGAAGCAAACACCCAAGAATTGTCTTCCTGACCATAACCTCTCCACTTAACCAAATACTGGAGTTTCCGTCTAGAAAAACGAGAATCTAATATTTTCTCAACCACATACTCCAGATTGCCCTCAACCAAAACAGGGTCAGGAGGCACAGCAGCAGGAACCACTGGCTCAACAAACCTCTTCAACAAGGACTTGTGGAACACGTTATGGATCTTAAATGTCCCTGGAAGAAGCAAACGAAAAGAAACAGGATTAAGAATCTCAATGATCTTATAAGGTCCAATGAACCTAGGCTTAAATTTAGGAGATGCTACTCTCATAGGAATATTCTTTGAGGACAACCAGACCAAGTCCCCCACTTTAAACCGAGGACCTTCAGTCCTATGCCGGTTAGCAAACCGCTGGGCCTTCTCCTGAGAGAGGGACAACCTCTCCACTACCTGGTCCCAAATCTGTTGCATACGCTCCACAACAGAGTCAACACCTGGACAGACAGAAGCCTCCGTCTGTCCTGAAGAAAATCGAGGGTGAAACCCAGAATTACAGAAAAACGGAGACATCAAAGTGGCAGAGCTAGCCCTATTATTAAGAGCAAACTCAGCCAAAGGTAAAAAAGAGACCCAGTCATCCTGATCAGCAGACACAAAGCATCTAAGATAAGTCTCCAATGTCTGGTTTATTCTCTCAGTTTGACCATTGGTCTGAGGATGAAATGCCGAGGAGAAAGACAATTGAACACCCAGTTTAGAACAAAAAGTCCTCCAAAATCTGGAAACAAACTGGACTCCTCTGTCAGACACAATGTTCTCAGGAATGGCGTGTAAACGAACCACGTGCTGAAGGAACAACGGCACCAATTCAGAGGAGGAAGGCAACTTAGGTAATGGCACAAGATGTATCATTTTGGAAAACCTATCACAAATTACCCAGATGGTGGTCATTCTCTGAGAAACAGGAAGGTCGGAAATGAAATCCATAGAGATATGGGTCCATGGTCTCTTGGGCACAGGCAATGGCATCAACAAACCACTAAAGCGAGAGCAAGGCTTGGAGCGAGAGCAAGTCCCGCAGGACTGCACAAATTCCCTGACATCACGAGACAAGGTAGGCCACCAAAAGGACCGACTAACCAAGTCTCTGGTACCAAAAATTCCGGGATGCCCAGCCAATGCGGAACAATGAATCTCAGACATCACACTCTTTTTCCACTGGTCCGGGACAAACAATTTTCCAACAGGGCAGCACTCGGGCCTATCCTCCTGACACCCCTCCAGAGCAAGTCTCAAATTGGGCGAGATGGCGGAAAGAACTACACCCTCTTTCAAAATAACAGAAGGATCAGATAACTCAGGAGAGTCCGCAAGGAAACTCCTCGAGAGGGCAACCGCCTTAACATTCTTAGTGCCAGGAAGAAAGGAAACCACAAAATTAAAACGTGTGAAAAACAAGGCCCACCTGGCCTGTCTAGGATTGAGTCGCTTGGCAGATTCCAGATAAACCAGATTCTTATGGTCCGTAAGGACCACCACCTGATGTTTGGCTCCCTCCAGCCAATGTCTCCACTCTTCAAAAGCCCACTTCATGGCCAATAACTCCAAAGCCTGAAAAAATGCATCAACATCACTCAAAACAGGATCCCCAGGTGTCAGGGAAAAAGCCCAATCCTGAGGATCGCCGCGCAGGAGAGAGATGATAATTTGAACCTGCTGCGCTGCGTTCCCTGAGGACTTAGATTTTAAGGTAAAAAACAATTTACAATTATTTTTGAAATTCTGAAACTTAGCTCGATCCCCCAAAAACAAATCTGGCATGGGGATCCTAGGTTCCACAACAGGCAGCCTAGCAAGATATGCAGCAATACTCTGAACCTCAGTGGCAAGCTGATCCACACGGCCAGACAACTGTGCAAACTCCATTGAGAGAAAAGATCCTCCCCAGCACCCAGAGATACAGAGGGAAAAAAAAAATGCAACAAATAGAAAAATATCTCTGACAACTCTGACAACCTTTTTTCTTTCACAATATTTTTTCCCTTCTGTGAGTACCATACAATTTTCAATTTTTTTGGGCCGGTGATACTGTTATGTTTCGGTAGCTGAGGAGTGCAGGTAAAAAAGGCAATACACCAGAGCAGTTGGAATCTATGGGATTGCAGTACCCTGACTAACCACCACAACTAGAGGCAGCCGTGGAGCGTTCCTACGTTGGTCCTAGACGCCTCGTCACAGCCTGAGAAACTAACTACACCTAAAGATAGAAATAGGAAAGCTATCTGCCCCGGAGCAGAACCCAAAAGATAATAGAAAGCCCCCAAACATGTAATGGCGGTTAGACAAGATGAAATACTGACACAGAAAGAAAATAGTATGAGCAAACGCTGGGGCCCAAACTAACTAAATAGAAAAGGATAGGAAGGGTACTTACTGCAATCCCAGAAAACCCTGAAAAGCACCAACTCTACTAATTTCAAAATCACCTGAGATCACACGACCTCTACCACCTAAATTAGTTCTCTGGTGTAACAAAATCAAAACAGCAGCCACTGAAAAAACTGGAAAAAGCAAAAGTACAAACATCAGTGGCTGAACAAAACTGAGAGGGCAAAAGCCCCCGAAGGGGACCCAGAAGGCCCCCAAAGAAGTGCAGGACAAAATGCAAAAATATAGTACAAAAACAAAAAGAAGAAAATGTCTTATCTGTTAGCAGG
>JARQOD010000002.1:80824829-80917319 GCA_033576555.1 Oophaga sylvatica | reverse complement strand
GGCTGTGTCTGCTTCTGTGGATATCAGAGTCCGGTAGTACTTTCTGTGTGACAGTGGTTGTGACTTCTCACAACCATTCCAGGTGAGCAATTCCTTAAGTTTTTTTTTTTTGCAGTGTTACCACAGGAAAAACACTATTTTTTTTTTTTTTTTTCCTTTCTTTCTCTTTTTTGTCTGCTGTAACTCTGGATATTCGATGTCTGGTTGAAACTTTCTGTGATGATAATGGTTGTGACTTTCCCAACCATTCCAGGGGGAGCAGTTCCCTAATTTTTTTTTTCTCTCTGCAGTTTTTGCCACAGGTGAACACTATTGTTTTTTTTTTCTCCTCTTTCCAGTAATCCTGTCTTAAAAGATCTGGAAATGGAGGCCCGCATAAAGGAATTTTGCGGAGTGACTGATAATATCCTTGCAGATTTGCAGAATATAAAGACCGTTTTACAAATCTACAGGACCTCAATAATCACAATTTGAAAGTGGTTGGACAGACTACCCAGGATTTGCGAGCCAGGATTGAGGTTCTAGGGGGCGAGTCCGGCTCCTGCCGTAGCCCCCGAGTGCTGGATTCCCAATTTGCCCCCTTTTCGTTTTGGCGGTGAACGTGAGAAATTCAGGGGATTTATTAATCAATGAAATCTTTTTTTTTCTGCACATGCTTCACAATTTCCCACTGAACGATCTAAGGTGCTTACTATAATTATGTTGCTTACCAACAAGGATTTAATGTGGGCAAACCCTTGATTGAGCTGAGGATGATTGTTTGAATCACCTTGATGATTTTATTTCGCCATGGGGCAGGTGTTTGATGACCCCAATCGGGGTTTGCAACAGCTGAAGCAGCCATGTTAGCTTTGCGCCAAGGTAAGCACTCGGTAGCTGAATATGCCTTGGATTTCAGGAGATGGGCCCTTGATACCACCTGGGACAGTTCCGCCAAAAAATCTATTTTTCGAAAGGGGTTATCTCCACTGATTAAGGATGAACTTGCTCGTGCCGACCCTCCCACTGCGTTAGGTGACTTTATTAACTACTGCATCCGTATTGATACTCGTCTGACTGAACGCAGGCAAGAGAGATGGTTCGAAAGCAATCGTACTAACCTTTTCCTACCTTCCTCTCCAGCTAAGGAACCTTTGAGTAGGATTACACGGGAACCTGAACCTGAACCCATGCAGGTAGACTCTTTACAACGACGGGTTAGTGATGCACGCAAGGAACATCGTTTTAAGGAGAATCTATGTTTCTATTGTGGTAAGTCAGGGCACTTCATTATAAACTGCCCCAGCCGTTCTCGTAAGACTACTGCAGCACTCATTCATTGTGAGTGTTGCGAGAGGGGATCTGTCAGGTCCGAGCCTCAGGCTCCAGAGAGATCTGCAGCAACAGATCTTGATTTCTCGGACTTAAACTCCGTTACCTCTGAGGACGTTGACTGTGTAAACGCTGCCATTTTTCAAGTTTCCTCAGCGGTGTCCCAGCTGAGTTGTAAGAAAAACAATTCTCATTGCTTTCTTTCCATCAAACTCTGGGTTGACTCAGCTTGGGTGTCTAGCTCTGCTATGATCGACTCAGGGGCAAGTGGAAATTTTATGGATGTCTCCTTTGCTCTGAAACAGGGAATACGTTCAGTGAAGAAGGCTACTCCAGTACAGATGGAAACTGTGGATGGCTCCCTGCTGACCTCTGGACCAGTGGATCAGGAAACAGAGCCTTTGAGGGTTCTTATGGGTAAAGATCATCAAGAGAAACTGTCCTTTATGCTTATCTCTTCTCCCCACTTTCCCATTATTCTAGGGCTACCATGGCTGCAGGCTCAGAATCCTACCATTAACTGGGAGACCAAGGAATTACACTTTCCAGAGAAACAGATGAGTCCAAAAGTTTCAGCTTGCTCTGTTCCTAAAGGAATCATGTCAGTCCCTGAACTACCAGCTGTATACCAGGACTATGTGGATTTATGTGACAAGAAGAACGCTGACCAGCTTCCTCCTCACCGTCCATATGATTGTCCAATTGAATTATTGCCTGGAGCAGAGATACCTTTTGGTAAGATCTACCCCCTGGCGGGGCCCGAGCTAAAGGCTTTAAAGGATTACATAGATGAAAATCTAGCCAAGGGCTTCATACGCCCCTCTTCATCTCCTGCAGGTGCACCCATCTTCTTTGTAAAGAAGAAAGATGGATCTCTGAGACCATGCGTAGACTATAGGGAACTCAATAAGGTTACTATTAGAAACCGTTATCCATTGCCTTTAATCCCTGAGTTATTGGAGAGAGTGCGACATGCCAAAATTTTTTCTAAACTAGATCTTCGTGGGGCCTATAACTTAGTCCGTATTAGACCTGGGGATGAATGGAAGACTGCATTCAGGTCACGCTATGGACACTTTGAATATCTAGTTATGCCTTTTGGTCTGAGTACCGCCCCAGCCACTTTCCAACACTTGGTGAATGACATCTTCAGGGATCTCCTAGATACATTCGTGGTAATTTATTTGGATGATATTCTAATTTTTTCTAACTCCACAGAGGAACATCATGGACATGTGAGAATGGTCTTGGAACGTCTAAGACAAAATCATCTTTACATCAAACTTGAAAAGTGTGAATTCCATAGGACCGAAATTCAATTTCTGGGGTATGTACTGTCTACACAAGGAATTAGTATGGATGGAAGCAAAACCCAAGCCATCAAGGATTGGCCAAGTCCTAGAAATGTGAAGGAGGTACAGCGCTTCATCGGGTTTGCCAACTTCTATAGACGTTTCATTAGAAATTTCTCTGAGGTAGTGTCACCTATCACTCAACTTACCCGGAAAGAGTCTAGGTTTTCCTGGACTCCCCAAGCCCAGGAAGCATTTTCCCGTCTAAAAGATAAATTTACCACTGCACCTATCCTAGTACATCCCAACCCCGAGCTTGCCTTCATAATAGAGGTGGATGCTTCAGACTGTGCCGTTGGAGCTATACTCTCTCAGAGAACAGGTGAGAAGAATGTCTTGCATCCCTGTGCCTTCTTTTCCCAGCAGTTGTCTTCGGCTGAGAGGAACTACGATGTGGGCAATAGAGAGTTGTTGGCCATTATTGCCGCCTTCAAAGAATGGAGACACCTTCTTCAGGGAGCTGCACAGCAAATAGTCGTCCTGACAGACCATCGTAACCTTGAGTTTATCAGGTCGGCTAAGTGCCTGACTCCTCGCCAGGCTCGCTGGAATCTTTTCTTAAACCAATTTAATTTTATCATCTCTTATAGACCAGGATCGCGCAATGGAAAGGCTGATGCACTCTCTAGGATTTACTCAGCAGAGACACGTCCAATTACTCCTCCTAAGACTATTCTTCCTGACTCTAGATTCCTAGGAGTAATTCATAATCAAGACCTACTTAAGGACATCAAGGAAGCATACCATGCGGATTCCTTTTTGGCACAACCCCCAAGGGACGTAAGTCTTGTCTTTAAGAATGGTGTGTGGATTCAGGGACAACGTCTGTATATTCCTGAAACAGTCAGATTAAGAGTATTGCAACTCATTCACGATTCCAAGATAGCTGGGCATAGAGGAATTCTAAAGACACAGGAATTTCTTTCTCGTTTCTTTTGGTGGCCCACTTGCAGGAAGGATGTTTTGAATTATGTCACTTCATGTGAGGTCTGTGCAAGATGCAAAACACCTCGCTCCTCACCAACTGGTCTGTTACAGCCTCTTCCCACCCCGTCCCGCCCGTGGGGATCCATTTCTATGGACTTCATTGTGGAGTTACCAACCTCTCAGGGGAAGAACACCATTCTAGTGGTGGTTGACCGTCTAACAAAGGCAGCTCATTTTATCCCTTGTGTCGGCTTACCCACTGCAAAACAGACATCAGATTTGATGATTAAAGATGTGTTTCGCTTACATGGAGTACCGGATGAGGTTATTTCGGATCGAGGGGTGCAATTCACTTCTAGGTTTTGGCAAAATTTCTGTGCAGCATTGGACATTAAAGTAAACCTTTCTTCTGCTTTTCATCCCCAGACTAATGGACAGACCGAACGAACCAATCAAACCCTGGAGCAGTATCTCCGCTGCTTTATCTGCCACCTACAGGATGATTGGGTGGATCTACTTCCATTAGCTGAGTTCTCGTATAACAACTCTCAGAGTGCCTCCACTAAACAGTCTCCTTTTTACTCTAATCTAGGTTATCATCCTAACATTCTACCACGATTTCCCATAGAAACGCCTTTACCAGCAGTGGCTGAAAGAATCACGTCTTTACAGAAGAATATGGATCTTCTAAAGGAAAATCTGGAATCGGCTCAAGAAAGGTACAAGAAAGCAGCAGATAAATTTTGTAAACCTGCACCAGCTTTCAAGGTAGGAGACTTGGTCTGGCTGTCAACCAGAAATCTTAAGTTAAGGATTCCATCGTCTAAGTTGGGACATAAGTACATTGGACCCTATAAAATCAGTAAAATTATAAGTGCCGTTGCTTGTCGTCTTCAACTGCCCAGAACTATGAGAATCCACCCTGTCTTTCATGTATCCCTACTAAAGGCTGCGACACCCAATACGTTTCCTGGACGTTCCTCTCCTTGCCCTGACCCAGTGCTAGTCGATGGTCAGGAAGAATTTGTGGTGGAAAGGATTTTAGATTCCAGGTTGTATAGAAATCAGTTACAATATTTGATTAAATGGCAGGGCTACCCAGTGGAGGACAACTCATGGGAACCGGTCAATAACGTTAATGCTCCTCGCTTGCTCCGTCAGTTTCATCAGAGGTACCCACACAAGCCTGGTCTGAGGTCATCCGGAGGTTGTCCTTAAGGGGGGAGTAATGTAAGGTTCTATGTATATATTCCTGAAACTCAGTTTGTTCGTCAGCCATTTTACTTTCTGTCTTGCTGCAGCTATCTTGCCCTCAGTCAAAATGGAGTTTCCAGCTTGCATGTTCCCGCCCTGATTCTCTCCTTTGCTTCTTAAGCAGCCACAGCTGAGCAATCAGTGCTTCAAAATCTAGCCTGCAGTGAACCTGTGACTTGACTCCTGTAAGCCTTGGACCTTGTACTCCAGCTATTCCTACTGAGGAACTCTGAAGCACTTGTGGACTCTGAACCCTGCTCTTTGAAAGACCCACGTTTGCATTGACTTACGGTAACAGAGAAGAAGATCCTGAATCTGTATTGGAGAGTGATTGCTGAGCTTGGATTACTCTGGCCTGCTGTGTCTCCTGTTTCTGTGTCTGCAAACTGTGTGACTATTTCTGCCAACTTGTATGAAGTAATACAGGACTTTTCTATATCAAACCTGTGACTCCTGTGTTTTCATCGCACCCAAGCACAAGACGCTATATGAACTGTACTACATACATTACATCACACCTCACCACCTGTGCACTTGATCCCATCCCTTCCCACCTGCTCCTCAACCTCACTAACATGCTCATCCCAGCCCTAACCCATCTCTTCAACCTATCGCTATCTTCTGGTACCTTTCCCTCTGCCTTCAAACATGCCACCATCACACCCATCCTCAAAAAAAACAAACCTTGATCCAACTGCTATGCCCAGCTCTCTCCTAATATCATTGCTCCCGCTAGCTTCTAAACTCCTTGAGCAGCATGTCCACGCTCAACTTTCCTCCCACCTCTCATCTAACTTTCTCCTTGACAACCTCCAATCTGGCTTCCGCCCCACCACTCCACTGAAACTGCCCTGACCAAAATTACTAATGACTTACTCACAGCCAAAGCTAACAGACAGTTCTCCATCCTCCTCCTCCTTGACCTGTCCTCTGCCTTCGACACAGTCGACCACTGCCTACTGCTACAGAGTCTTTCTTCCCTTGGCATCAAAGACCTTGCCCTGTCCTGGATCGCCACTTACCTTTCCGACCGCACATTTAGCGTTTCCCACTCCCACACTACCTCCTCATCCCGCCCTCTCTCTGTTGGAGTCCCTCAAGGCTCTGTCCCTTGGCCCCTACTTTTTTCCATCTATACCCTTGGCCTAGGACAACTCATAAAGTCCCATGGCTTCCAGTACCACCTGTATGCAGACGACACTCAGATCTACCTCTCTGGCCCAGATGTCACCTCTCTGCTGTCCAGAATCCCGGAGTGTCTATCAGCCATATCCTCCTTCTTCACCTCTCGCTTCCTAAAACTCAATGTAGACAAAACTGAACTCATCATCTTTCCTCCATCTCACGTATCTTCCCTACCCGATCTATCTATTATGGTAAATGGCATCACGCTCTCTCCCGCACCTGAAATCCGCTGCCTCGGAGTAACTCTCGACTCTGCCCTGTCCTTTAAACCACACATCCAAACTCTTGCCACCTCCTGTCGCCTCCAACTTAAAAACATTTCCAGAATCCGTCCCTTCCTCAGCCCTCAATCTACTAGAACTCTTGAGCATGCCTTCATCATCTCCCGCCTTGATTACTGCAACACCCTTCTCTGTGGCCTCCCCGTCAACTCTCTTGCACCACTCCAGTCTGTCCTCAACTCTGCTGCCCAAATAATCCACCCTCCCCTCGCTACTCCCCTGCTTCTCCCCTCTGCAAATCCCTCCACTGGCTCCCAATTCCCCAACGAATCCAGTTCAAACTACTAACACTGACCTACAAAGCCGTCCACAACCTGTCCCCTCCTTATATCTCTGAACTAATCTCCCAATATCTTCCTTCATGTAATCTTCGATCCTCCCAAGACCTCCTACTATCATCCACAACCGCCTCCAAGATTTCTCCCGAATATCTCCCATCCTCTGGAATTCCACGCCTCAACATGTCCGATTATCCACCACCCTTGGATCCTTCAGACGGAACCTGAAAACCCATCTCTTCAGGAAAGCCTACAGCCTGCAATAACCATTCTGCTGCCTCGCCACCACCCGAGCTTCCGCTTCGCCACCACCATCCTAGCTGCCGCCTCGCCACCACCACCAGAGCTGCCGCCACGCCACCACCACCCTAGCTGCCGCCTCGCCACCACCACCCGAGGTGCCACCTCACCACCACCACCAGAGTTGCCGCCTCGCCACAACCACCCGAGCTGCTTCCTCGCCACCATCACCCGAGCTGCCGCCTCACCACCACCACCAGAGCTGCCGCCTTGCCACCACCCTAGCTGCCGCCTCGCCACCACCACCTGAGCTGCCGCCTCGCCACCACCACCAGAGTTGTCACCTTGCCACCACCACCAGAGCGGCCGCCACACCACCATCACCAGAGCTGCCGCCTCGCCGCTGCCACCACCACTAGAGCTGCCGCACCCCGACCTTCTGTTTCTTCCCCATTATCCCGCAGAATGTAAGTCCGCAAGGACAGGGTCCTCTCCCCTCTGTACCAGTCTGTCATTGTAAATTTGTTTACTGTAAAAGATATCTATAACTTTGTATGTAAACCCTTCTCATGTACAGCACCATGGAATTAATGGTGCTATATAAATAAATAATAATAAAAATAATAATAATAATAATAAAAACAAAAATTTCTCAATTGTCACCTGCTTAACCCAGCAGGAAGTACGGCGGCGTCTAAAAATCACTAAAATTGACAAATCCCCGGGCCCGGATGGGATACACCCCGAGTACTGCAGGAATTAAGTACAGTCATAGATAGACCATTATTTTTAATCTTTAAAGATTCCATAATAACGGGGTCTGTACCACAGGACTGGCGTATAGCAAATGTGGTGCCAATATTCAAAAAGGGGACAAAAAACTGAACCTGGAAATTATAGGCCAGTGAGCTTAATATCAACTGTGGGTAAAATCCTGGAGGGTTTTTTAGGGATACTATAAGAAAAATAACCTCATGACCCAGTATCAGCATGGGTTTACGAGGGACCGTTCTTGTCAGACTAATCTGATAAACTTTTATGAAGAGGTAAGTTCCGGACTGGACCAAGGGAACGCAGGAACGCAGTGGACGTGGTGTACATGGACTTCTCAAAAGCTTTTGATACGGTGCCACACAAAAGGTTGATACATAAAATGATTAACAATGGGGATAGGGGAAAATATGTGTAAGTGGGTTAAGAGCTGGCTCAGGGAAAGGAAACAAAGAGTGTTTATTAATGGAGCACACTCGGACTGGGTCACGGTTAGCAGTGGGTTACCACAGGGGTCAGTATTGGGCCGCCTCTCTTTATCATATTTATTAATGACCTTGTAGGGGGCATACAGAGTAGTATTTCAATATTTGCAGATGACACTAAACTCTGCAGGGTAATCAATACAGAGGAGGACAATTTTGTATTACAGGAGGATTTATGTAAACTTGAAGCTTGGGCTGATAAATGGCAAATGAGCTTTAATGGGGATAAATGTAAGGTCATGCACTTGGGTAGAACAAACAAGATGTATAATTATGTGCTTAATTGTAAAACAATGGGCAAAACTGTCACTGAAAAAGACCTGGGTGTATGGGTGGACGACAAACTCACATTTAGTGGCCAGTGTCAGGCAGCTGCTGCAAAGGCAAATAAAATAATGGGATGCATTAAAAGAGGCATAGATGCTCATGAGGAGAACATAATTTTACCTCTATACAAGTCACTGGTGCGACCACACTTAGAATACTGTGTGCAGTTCTGGTCTCCGGTGTATAAGAAAGACATAGCTGAACTGGAGCGGGTGCAGAGAAGAGCGACCAAGGTTATTAGAGAACTGGGGGGTCTGCAATACCAAGACAGGTTATTACACTTTGGATTATTTAGTTTGGAAAACGAAGGCTTAGGGGTGATCTTATTACAATCTATAAATATATGAGGGGACAGTACAGAGACCTTTCTAATAATCTGTTTACTCTTAGACCTGTGATGGGGATAAGGGAGCATCCTCTACGTCTGGAGGAAAGAAGGTTTAGTCATAATCACAGATGCAGATTCTTTACTGTAAGAGCAGTGAGACTATGGAACTCTCTGCCGTCTAATGTTGTAATGAGTGATTCCCTACTAAAATTTAAGTCGGCAAGGAATTTTTTTCCCCAATGTGAAGCTTACTGTTTGCCACATGGTTTTTTTTTTGTCTTCCTCTGGATCAACATGTTAGGGCAGGTTAGGATAGGATACGGGTTGAACTAGATGGACTTAAAGTCTTCCTTCAACCTTAATAACTATGTTACTATGTAATGTCAGAAAGTTTAGAGGACCTGATTAAACACCTAGTGCAAGCCCAGCAACAGCACCAGCTACAACAGAAACCGCTGGCACAGCAGAAGTAAAGTAAACTGCTTATACAACAGCTGCAGCAGCAACAACAGCTGGAACAACAGGAGTCAAATAAGCTGTTTATGTAACATGTGGCGCTTCCCACGGCTGTGGGGCGTCGGGACATGGCATAGCTTGCCTAGCTAGCCAATGCTCCCACGCCGCCAGTCCACGACGACGTGAGGCATGGGTCCCAGATGGTAAGAGAATGTGGACCCACTGGACCACGGAGGGAGACCCGGGCCTGCCCGGACTAGGGAAGGGCAGCGACCGGGATCCGTGGCAGCTGAGCATGTGGGCAAGGTGGCGACCTGCAGGACTAGACAACACCGCACAACTTCAGGTAAGAAGAAACATAAAGTTTACTTAAAGAAACAAAGTAAATAAACATAACATAAGACCGGGCTCCCGATTCCGCACATCAGAGAAGGGTAACACAACTCAGGATCACAGACGAGTGCTGGAGGACATCACGGGTAGATGCAGTCCAGGGTTATCTGGCACAGGCATACTTGGACGGCCTCTCTCTCAGGCCTTAGGCGTAGCACAGGCTCAGCAGGAGAACATCAGACACCGACCTCAGACAGACTTCAGACGATGGCGGGGTCATCACGGGTTGATGAAGTCCAGAATCATCTGGCACGGGCATACTAGTATGGCCACACTCTCAGGCCTCGGGCGTAGCACAGGCTCAGCAGGAGAACATCAGACACCGGCCCAGGACGAACGTCAGACGATGGCGGGGTCATCACGGGTTGATGAAGTCCAGGGTCATCTGGCACGGGCATACTAGGACGGCCTCTCTCTCAGGCCTCAGGCGTAGCACAGGCTCAGCAGGAGAACATCAGACACCGACCCAGGACAGACGTCATCACAGGGTAGACCAAGGAGGAACCGGCAGGACAGGCAGGTTGTCACGGCTAGTGACCAGGGCAATCTCTGGGACAGGCAGGTTGTCACGGCAAGTGACCAGGGCAGGCAGGTTGTCACGGCAAGTGACCAGGCAGGCAGGTTGTCACGGCAAGTGACCAGGGCAGGCAGGTTGTCACGGCAAGTGACCAGGGCAGGCAGGTTGTCACGGCAAGTGACCAGGCAGGCAGGTTGTCACGGCAAGTGACCAGGCAGTCTCTGGGACAGGCAGGTTGTCACGAAAAGTGACCAGGGCAGTCTCTGGGACAGGCAGGTTGTCACGGCAAGTGACCAGGCAGTCTCTGGGACAGGCAGGTTGTCACAGTAAGTGACCAGGGCAGTCTCTGGGACAGGCAGGTTGTCACGGCAAGTGACCAGGCAGTCTCTGGGACAGGCAGGTTGTCACGGCAAGTGACCAGGCAGTCTCTGGGACAGGCAGGTTGTCACAGTAAGTGACCAGGCAGTCTCTAGACAGGCAGCTTGTCACGGTAAGTGACCAGGCAGGCTCTAGACAGGCAGGTATATACGACCTGATATGGTGGAGCCTCCAGGTAGGCTGCAGTCGGATGGCAGATGATCGCTCCCAGGTGAGCAGGCAAAAGCCGGGGATCTCTGCAGATGATGTCCGAACTTCCGGATGGAACTGCAGTCGGATGGCAGATGATCGCTCCCAGGTGAGCAGGCAAGAGCCGGGGATCTCTGCAGATGATGTCCGAACTTCCGGATGGAGCTGCAGTCGGATGGCAGACAGGCAAGCCGACAGGTAACAGGCAGGAAACTGGAATCAGGAGCTGATGGCTGAAACAGAGTTAGACTGCACAAGAACAACAGGGACAGGGATTGGATCTCAGGGAGTCAGGAACACGGACAGGAACATGGATTGGATCTCAGGGAGTCAGGAACACGGATTGGGTCTCAGGGAGTCAGGAACACGGACAGGAACATGGATTGGATCACAGGAACACGGACTGGAACACAGGCCTCGGACTCCGGACATCTGGCAATGATCGGCAGGATCCGGACATCAGGCAGGAAGGATAGGATCCGGACATCTGGAAGTGGTCGTCGGACATCGGACATCAGGCCATGGTCATCAGGCATAGGATCCGGACATCTGGCAGCGACCTGAAAAGGAACCCCAGCGGTCTGGTGCAAGCGCCGCCAGGCTCAACGGGAGCTGGCCGGGGATTGCACAGAGGCTGAGCACAGAGTAACAGAAACTCAGCACACACCGGACTCCTCCTTCCAAGATGAACTCAGGTTATATAGCAAGGATTCACAGTCACTGGCACAGGGTTCTGGACACAGCAGGATTTCAGGAACATAACACAGAGGACACAGTTCAGAAAGTCAGGTACAGGATGCGATCCAAGATCAGGGGTTCAGGTAATTAGACACAGCAGGAACAGGCCTGGATATACAGCCTCCAGGAACGGCGATCTGGGTAATCAGCCCCCAGCATAGGCGGAAACACAAGACACAATTCAGACATTCAGGTACCGGGTTTGATCCAGGATCAGGGAACAAGACACAACAGGAACAGGGAATCAGCTCTCCAGAGCTGATCAACTTCAGAGCAGGAGCTGAACACACAACCACATACGGCTAGGTTCAGGGATTCAGTATGGATTCAATGCGAAGCTCTGGCAACGCCCACTAGGGCTGGGGAACTTTATATATGAGCTGCTTCACAGCGATAGGCTGGAGCAGTAACTCTAGTAAACACCCAATCCACATAAAAGCAGGACAGGTGTGGGCCGCGCCCCCTATGCAGAGCCAGACAGCACAACACAGAGGGAACCCAACAATGGCTGCTGCCAACCACGCAGTAAGTCATGCACCACTGCAGAGGACTTTTCAAGCTACGGACGGCTTTCACAGCAAGTCAGGAACCGCACATGCGGGCGGTCATGCAAAGCAGCGGAGCCACTCACGCAAGTACGGGTACGCAGCAGAGCCGGGAACTGAGCAGCATCCATATAGGTAACAGACAACAGTATCCCAGCTGGTTAGGGGGAAAGGAGCAAAAGGGTTAATGCAAAAAACATGCAAAGTAACGCTGGAAAACAAAGTACAGACAATACCAGCGTTACAGTATCCCCCTCCTCAGGCCCCCTCTTCTGAAGACCCAAGTAAAAAAAAAATTCCCCAGAAAAATTCACTTGGGTTTGGCGGTAAGTCCCATAGTTCACAATATGGCAGCAGAGTTAATAGCTCGAAAAGTCCGAACCGCTGACCAAGCGGGGAATCGAGCCATCTAGTCCACTTACCCTGTGGGGACCAAGTAGTCTAGTTCACACATCAGGTGGAGCTTGGAGAAAGTCCTGCAGACCGCACATGCTCAGCGGAGTCCATGGCCAGAGCTTACTGTGGCGCTTCCCACGGCTGTGGGGCGTCGGGACATGGCATAGCTTGCCTAGCTAGCCAATGCTCCCACGCCGCCAGTCCACGACGACGTGAGGCATGGGTCCCAGATGGTAAGAGAATGTGGACCCACTGGACCACGGAGGGAGACCCGGGCCTGCCCGGACTAGGGAAGGGCAGCGACCGGGATCCGTGGCAGCTGAGCATGTGGGCAAGGTGGCGACCTGCAGGACTAGACAACACCGCACAACTTCAGGTAAGAAGAAACATAAAGTTTACTTAAAGAAACAAAGTAAATAAACATAACATAAGACCGGGCTCCCGATTCCGCACATCAGAGAAGGGTACACAACTCAGGATCACAGACGAGTGCTGGAGGACATCACGGGTAGATGCAGTCCAGGGTTATCTGGCACAGGCATACTTGGACGGCCTCTCTCTCAGGCCTTAGGCGTAGCACAGGCTCAGCAGGAGAACATCAGACACCGACCTCAGACAGACTTCAGATGATGGCGGGGTCATCACGGGTTGATGAAGTCCAGAATCATCTGGCACGGGCATACTAGTATGGCCACACTCTCAGGCCTCGGGCGTAGCACAGGCTCAGCAGGAGAACATCAGACACCGGCCCAGGACGAACGTCAGACGATGGCGGGGTCATCACGGGTTGATGAAGTCCAGGGTCATCTGGCACGGGCATACTAGGACGGCCTCTCTCTCAGGCCTCAGGCGTAGCACAGGCTCAGCAGGAGAACATCAGACACCGACCCAGGACAGACGTCATCACAGGGTAGACCAAGGAGGAACCGGCAGGACAGGCAGGTTGTCACGGCTAGTGACCAGGGCAATCTCTGGGACAGGCAGGTTGTCACGGCAAGTGACCAGGGCAGGCAGGTTGTCACGGCAAGTGACCAGGCAGGCAGGTTGTCACGGCAAGTGACCAGGGCAGGCAGGTTGTCACGGCAAGTGACCAGGGCAGGCAGGTTGTCACGGCAAGTGACCAGGCAGGCAGGTTGTCACGGCAAGTGACCAGGCAGTCTCTGGGACAGGCAGGTTGTCACGGAAAGTGACCAGGGCAGTCTCTGGGACAGGCAGGTTGTCACGGCAAGTGACCAGGCAGTCTCTGGGACAGGCAGGTTGTCACAGTAAGTGACCAGGGCAGTCTCTGGGACAGGCAGGTTGTCACGGCAAGTGACCAGGCAGTCTCTGGGACAGGCAGGTTGTCACGGCAAGTGACCAGGCAGTCTCTGGGACAGGCAGGTTGTCACAGTAAGTGACCAGGCAGTCTCTAGACAGGCAGCTTGTCACGGTAAGTGACCAGGCAGGCTCTAGACAGGCAGGTATATACGACCTGATATGGTGGAGCCTCCAGGTAGGCTGCAGTCGGATGGCAGATGATCGCTCCCAGGTGAGCAGGCAAAAGCCGGGGATCTCTGCAGATGATGTCCGAACTTCCGGATGGAACTGCAGTCGGATGGCAGATGATCGCTCCCAGGTGAGCAGGCAAGAGCCGGGGATCTCTGCAGATGATGTCCGAACTTCCGGATGGAGCTGCAGTCGGATGGCAGACAGGCAAGCCGACAGGTAACAGGCAGGAAACTGGAATCAGGAGCTGATGGCTGAAACAGAGTTAGACTGCACAAGAACAACAGGGACAGGGATTGGATCTCAGGGAGTCAGGAACACGGACAGGAACATGGATTGGATCTCAGGGAGTCAGGAACACGGATTGGGTCTCAGGGAGTCAGGAACACGGACAGGAACATGGATTGGATCACAGGAACACAGACTGGAACACAGGCCTCGGACTCCGGACATCTGGCAATGATCGGCAGGATCCGGACATCAGGCAGGAAGGATAGGATCCGGACATCTGGAAGTGGTCGTCGGACATCGGACATCAGGCCATGGTCATCAGGCATAGGATCCGGACATCTGGCAGCGACCTGAAAAGGAACCCCAGCGGTCTGGTGCAAGCGCCGCCAGGCTCAACGGGAGCTGGCCGGGGATTGCACAGAGGCTGAGCACAGAGTAACAGAAACTCAGCACACACCGGACTCCTCCTTCCAAGATGAACTCAGGTTATATAGCAAGGATTCACAGTCACTGGCACAGGGTTCTGGACACAGCAGGATTTCAGGAACATAACACAGAGGACACAGTTCAGAAAGTCAGGTACAGGATGCGATCCAAGATCAGGGGTTCAGGTAATTAGACACAGCAGGAACAGGCCTGGATATACAGCCTCCAGGAACGGCGATCTGGGTAATCAGCCCCCAGCATAGGCGGAAACACAAGACACAATTCAGACATTCAGGTACCGGGTTTGATCCAGGATCAGGGAACAAGACACAACAGGAACAGGGAATCAGCTCTCCAGAGCTGATCAACTTCAGAGCAGGAGCTGAACACACAACCACATACGGCTAGGTTCAGGGATTCAGTATGGATTCAATGCGAAGCTCTGGCAACGCCCACTAGGGCTGGGGAACTTTATATATGAGCTGCTTCACAGCGATAGGCTGGAGCAGTAACTCTAGTAAACACCCAATCCACATAAAAGCAGGACAGGTGTGGGCCGCGCCCCCTATGCAGAGCCAGACAGCACAACACAGAGGGAACCCAACAATGGCTGCTGCCAACCACGCAGTAAGTCATGCACCACTGCAGAGGACTTTTCAAGCTACGGACGGCTTTCACAGCAAGTCAGGAACCGCACATGCGGGCGGTCATGCAAAGCAGCGGAGCCACTCACGCAAGTACGGGTACGCAGCAGAGCCGGGAACTGAGCAGCATCCATATAGGTAACAGACAACAGTATCCCAGCTGGTTAGGGGGAAAGGAGCAAAAGGGTTAATGCAAAAAACATGCAAAGTAACGCTGGAAAACAAAGTACAGACAATACCAGCGTTACATAACAGCTCCAGCAACAGAACCGAAAACAGCAGCAGATTGAATTATTCACAGAGGCGGTTTGTGGCACGGCCGCAGCTCCGACTCCAAGGTCAAATGATGATTTTTCTATCCGAAGGCGGTGTCTTCAGATCCTCTACACATCTTGGTACATCAGACGCGATGTAATGACGTCATTGCGCCTGCAGGATGCTGGATATAATTGAAAGTGCGACCCTGCCCGGCATCACGGGCCAACTATACTCAGGGGACCCACTTTACGTCGCAGGCCAAATATACTCACCCTGTGGGCCTGATTTGGCCCACGAGCCAAAGTTTGACATATGTGCAATAGATGGAGGGTGTTGGACATGGCCCATTCACATGCCTTGGATGGCCATCGAGGTGTCCACATAACCCAAGAACTTATCAGGCGCAGGTAATATTGGCCCGGATGTCACTGGGAAATCCTAAGGTATTGCAAGTCCTGTCCCATCTGCCAGTTAACTGCTGCCACCTCTCACTTCCGAAATCCCTTTGTGCCGCTACTCAACAAGGCATGGCAAAAAAGGGACCTCGCTGAAACTCCATGTTTGTTGGTTAAGCCAGAAGGGGACTCTGAAGACATCACTATAGCTGACATGCTGTTGAAGGCCTAAAAACAGCAATGTCGGGAATTGTTGCAGCAGATTTGCCAGTGCATACAGATGTCATAGAACATGAGGTTCTGATGGAACCCCATGTGCGGGTGAATTCAAAGCCCTACCGAGTTCCAAAGGCCAGCCGAGAACTGATCTGTAAGGAAGTAAAGCGTAAGCTAAATCTCAGTCATTGAGGAATCTAAGAGCAGATGGTCTAACCTGATTGTCCTTGTTCCAAAACCTGATGGAGAATGAAGATTCTGTAATGATTATCGGAAGGTGAACAAAGTCTCCAATTTCGACACATATCTGATGCTGTGGGTCAATGAGCTGATCAAGAGACTTGGCCGGCAAGGTACATTACAATGGGATATTACCAAATCCCCATGTCATAAGAAGCCAAAGAGAAAACGACTTTCTTTACGCCCGACGGTTGCTTCCAATATGTCCCGATGCCGTTCAGACTACAGGGGGCTCTGGCCACCTTCCAGAGCGCAATCGACCAGATCCTCACACCCATAAGAATTTCGCTGCAGCATACCTGTACGATATCGTAATCTTCAGCCCAGATTGGGGAAGTCATCTGGGAAAGGTCCAGGCAGTGTTTGATGCTCTAAGGAAGGCGACGTTCTCTAAAAATAAAAAAAGTGCCATGGGGAAAGCAGAGGCCAAATACCTTGGATATGTAGTAGGTAGAGGCGAAATCAAACCCCAGATCAATAAAGTGGATGCAATCCAGAACTGGCCAAAACTACTCTAAAAAAAAAAACAAGTTAGGGCCTTTCTGTGAATTGTGGGGTACTACAAGAGGTTCATTCCAAACTTTGCCATGGTGCCCGCACCCCTGACTGACGTCCTTAAGGGGACTAAATCAGTCATGGCCAAATGGAACTGAACTGAAAGTAGCTCTCTGTAAGCAGCCAGTCCTGATTGCCCCCAACTTTAAGAAGGAATTTGTACTTCAAACGGACGCATAAGAATTTGAATTAGGAGCTGTGGAGACACGGGGGTCAGTGGGTGCTCTAGTCAGCTAGCCGAAAATGCATTGACCAGGGATCATTCCACTGAACGCCCGCTCTCCTTTTACCATGGGCGTAACGATGGTCAGACAACACAGGGTGAGGATAAAACAGTGTGGCAATACTTTATTGAACCACATAACACATAGAACAGTCCCAGCAAAATATCCAAGATTGTGCACATTAGAGTCTCACTCTTCCGCTGACTTGCCGGGATTAGAGCAGATGTGACTTCAGAGCTTTTAGTACTGACTACCCCACCTGTGGCATGTCCAGAGAGGAGGTAACTACAAGCTTAGGAAGATGACAGTCCATTGAGGTACAAGGTCAGTTGACCAAAGGGTCACAACCTGGCTTCTCTGAACATCTCCATGGAGCCAGGTGACTGGCGGGTCCCAATCCTGGCCCCCACAAACATATCCATTGGGCTCAGGCAGCCGGTGGGTCAAAATCTTGACTACCCAAATGTATCCATGGTTCAGTGATGGTCAATAGAAACAAGCTTTATTCTTCCAGCCTGTAGAATGACAAATCTGTGTCCCTTGTGATGGAGCCATGATGTCTTGGCTGCTGTCCTGTAGATTGGTTCTTTTGGATGTCGTGGCTGAATCTCTGTCTGATGTTCCAAAAACTCTTTTTATAGCTACATTGATTAAAAAACATAAGGGTTACTTGGTGGTATATGATACGACAACACATGGTACACTCTCAATGAGAAAGTGGTTGCAATAAATTCTTTATTTATTATTATATAGTGCTTGACAACTTTATCACAATTTACAAAGGGATCTTATGTGTCATGACTCAGGACGTGGTTGTTATAGCTCTGTCCTGGTCAGGTCAGGGTTAAGGGAGTTTGCCTCTTTCTGGTTCTGGGGCGGCTATTTAATGCTGGTAGTTCCTGGGTTCAGTGTAGGTGATACTTCCGTGTACTCGGTTAGAGGAAGCTGACCCAGGTTACTCATCTGTAATTGTTGTGCCTCTGTGCGTGTGAGCTTTGCTGTGTATGACCCGTGATGTCCCCTGACTTCTGCCTCTGTTTTCTGCTTGGTACTGTTTTGTCCTTCCTGGTTCTCTGACCCCCTCGGCTTGTCTCTGTTTACTCTTTTATCTTGCCCCTGGGTACCTCGCTCTCGGCTGGCTTCTGACCCTCGGCTTACTACTGACTACGTTATTGTTTTTGCTCGGTACTCCGGGCTCTCGGCTTGTCCCCGTCCTCACGCGCGGTGGCTCAGCCTCCCATCATCTCTCCTGCGATCATATGACTTCTTAATCTCATGTCCTGTGCACACTGCATGCCTTAAGCCCCCGTCTCACATAGCGATATCGCTAGCGAGATCGCTGCTGAGTCACTAGTTTTGTGACGCAGCAGCGAGCTCACCAGCGATATCGCTGTGTGTGACATTCAGCGACGATCAGCCCCCCTGCTGGGTATCGCTGATCGTCGCTGAAAGGCCAGGACATTTTTTGATCGCTGGTCTCCCGCTGACAGGCACGCATCGCTGCGTGTGACAGGCGGGAGACCAGCGATCCGCTGGTAACCAAGGTACACAGAGGGCTTCCAAGCGCGGGGCTGTGCCTAGAAACCCGCTGTGTACCTTGGATACCAGCTCCCCGAAGCAGGGAGCTGGTAACCAAGGTACACAGCGGGTTTCCAGGCACCGCACAGCGCCTGGAAACCCGATGTGTACCTTGGTTACCAGCTCCCTGCATCAGGGCGCTGGTATCCAAGGTATACTGCGGGTAACTAAGCGATGTTACCCGCAGTGTCGCTTGTACTGATCGCTGCCTGAGCTGCCTGTTTGGCAGCTCAGCAGCGATAATGTAGCGATACACCAGCGATCCTGATCGTTGTCGGGATCGCTGGTGTATCGCTATTAGGGTTGAGCATTCCGATACCGAAACCCGGTTTCGATACCTGAAATCCAATGTAAGTCTATGGGAACAAAATATCGAAAGTAAAAATATTCCGATATTTTGTTCCCATAGACTTACATTGGATTTCAGGTATCGGAACCGGGTTTCGGTATCGGAATGCTCAACCCTAATCGCTATGTGAGACCAGCCTTAAATCCTTATATTCCCTGCGCGCGGACATGTGCCCCCTGCTAGCGCTCCCTAGGCTTTTCTCAATGACACTACATGGTGTCATTACATTATGTAGGGAGAATAGTGATGTCTATGGGATACCATTCCTTGTTCTTATCATTTTGATAAAAATATAATATCCTAAATAAATGGAGTTTTGGATGTGATTAATTTATTTACATGAAATTAAAGACCTAATTATATATATATTCATTTTCCTTCTTTCCTATTGAATATTACCAAGCTTTTTATACAAATTTACAAGTGTATTCCCCTTTTTATGGTATGTAATGGCAATTTATACTAGATGGGCATTTCCTGAAGGAAATACATGGTGCTTGAACAGCGCTGCCAGCTTTACAGCAGTGTATCAGGTGTCGACTGTCAGAAAGTAAAGTTAGAATATGAATGTTGTGTATAGCGATGGCACAACCTGGGATGGGTTGTATATTGCCCCTTGGTGGCCACTTTGATGTGCGGGGCCCCTTGTTAGCGACTTTGGCCCCTTGGTAGCCATTTTGGCATGCAAGAATCCTTGGTAGTGTAAGCTTTTCAGGGGATATAGCTCTGGGATCGCCGTCCGGGTAGACGGAGTGGCACGGAAACAGTTCATTCACAGACAGCAGTTCTGGTAAAAAACTGGCCGCAACCAGTTTTATTAAAGTCCACAGCAAACAGAACATAATCAAAACCAAATCATAAACATAAGACCTGGGCTTGTCCAGCCACTAATTACACTTAGATAGATTTCCCTTTCTATCCGGGTCCAGACTCTAACAGCCTGTGCCCAAAACAACACATATGTTCAGTAGTTACCAGCGTGGAGTTTCACAGAGTCTCCTCCTTGTGTCTGAAGGCACCTTCAACGTCCAGACTTGAGAGAGCTCCCCTCCTATTCAGCAGCTATCCGCATGGATTCTCACAGAGACTACTCCTGTGTCCGGGGTACATTGAGCACCCAGACTGAGACAGCTCATACTCCTGGAGACTGCTTCTTGTGCCTGGACTCCTTGTCCAGACTAAGCGAGCTCCCCTCCTATTCAGCAGCTATCCACATGGATTCTCACAGAGACTACTCCTGTGTCCTGGGTACATCGAGCACCCAGACTGAGACAGCTCATACTCCTGGAGACTGCTTCTTGTGCCTGGACTCCTTGTCCAGACTAAGCGAGCTCCCTGTCTGTATTCCCAGACGCCTACTTCTGGTTTCCTAATTATCACCTGAGTGGCCACAGGTTTGAGCTGCAAGCGTGTACTTGAATGGATGGTGTAATGACCTTTCTCCACCACTAGTTTTACAAAGGCACACATTTCCCTTATACCAGTCAGCAAAGTACCTAGGTGAAATGTACACCCCATTCAATACACATACCCTCACTGTCTCACATATCCCCTCCCTCTTCTCCAGACCGGAGGGCTGGTCATCCAGACCGGAGGGCTGGTCAGCAATCCAAAAGAGACAGTGAACTCCGGACCAGTCATGGCCATCATCAACTTCATCTTCACTACCGTCCATTTACCTTCCAAGGCCACTAGCATCCACACAGGATCCAGTCTCTGACCTTTCAGGCAGTCAGGCTTCACTCGGCCTCACATAAACGGTGTCCCCCACACCAGGGGAACAGGAAACAGGCCCGACGCCTATCACTGACACACCTGTCTCCAATTAAGCAGGGTTTATATACCCTTACACACACCTACACACGGGACCTGAGCTGATGTCATAGTCATGTGTTCAGACTTGTGTGTGTGTAAAAGGACCTGTGTGATGTCACAGTCATGTGACTAGTCAGCTGGGGGAAGGAACATGGACAGTCAAACACACACACTGAGCCATTAAATGAATGCCAGCCAAGGGCTGCATTACATATTCCCCCCCTTTTTCAAACTTGTAGGGTTGAACACAAAATACATCCAATCACATCAACCCACAGTTCACACAGAGACCATGTACTTTTCCATTGCTCTGTTCAGCCCCCCGGAATATTAGTCAATGACATTCGCTCATTCCTTAGGGACCTACCGTCTGTCATTGTCACAGACTTCGTCCAGTCACATTTCTGGGTCGTAACCTTGTCAGGTCTCCCCTTCGCTCCCAGCGGTCAATCGTAACCTTGTCAGGTCTCGCCTGGGTATCTAAGGTCCGGTTAGACTTCGTACTGTCCCGTACTCTATCGGGTCGTCTGTGTGGGCCTCTCAAACCTGAGTTACTGGAGGTCTCACTACCTCTAAACCCACGCCCACTACCCTCAGGACGTCTTGAAAATCCCTAACTTCAGCCTTAGCTGTTCTGTTATTTAGGGGGCCCTTTCTCTGTCGGGTCTCACTATTCTTAGACGGCTGCCATCTTCTGCTGCTCAGATGATGCTGTCTATCTACTCGCTGTCTAGCGAGATTCAATTGTTCTACCTCTCGCAGGTAGGTCACACGGTACGCCACCAGCATGCGCACATATTCCAGACTTTCTTCCGTTCCTATAGCGTAGAATGACACCATGCCGTCTTCATCTGGTATCCAGTCCCGACGATCACGTGGACTGCTTACTTTCACCACACCAGACCTCTTCACCATCATCTGCATGGCTCGGCCATTTCTCCCAATCAGCTTTCTCACCAGAACATGAGGCACCCGGATGACCTTTTCCCGCAGACTGTGAGCATTTCTCATAAGCTTCAGTTGTCTAACGGCTTGTTCTGTCTTCAACCGGAGAAACCGCTTTGTGCGAATACATTGCCAGTGCATGTCACTTAGGATTGCCACCCTCTTCACTGTAACTTCGGTCGTGGACAAGACCACCAGCTGTTTAGCTCCTGAGGTCGAGTACACCTTACAGGCTCCCACGGCCTTCCTAAACGCTTCATGCACAGACTCACGGGTGCATTCTTCTCTCAAGTCCTCGGGTACATCTACGAGGCACTTGTACCGACACGTTTCGGTCTCACCAGTGGTTTCCAGACGATCAATCAGCTCAGGGTTCAGGGACAACTGACTTTCAGCTTCTTCCCCCTTTACACTTCTTCTGAGCTGACTCACAGCTACAAATTCGTGAATTTCCGTCCTGACCACTTCCATTTCACATTTATCTTCCGTTACCACCCTCTTAGCTCTCCTCAGGTCTATCTTCTCCTGGCAAAAGGGAGCGAGTGCAACGTGTTTGCCCTTTTCTTTCACCAAGGAGGCCTTGTTCACCGAGTGACACTGTATCAGGCGACTTTTAAGCCCGAGAACTGCTTCCTCTAGTTCCGCCATTCGCCTCTCAGCTGCCCGTCTCTGAAGCTTCTCTTGCGTCCACTGGGCTTGTAACCACTCCTTGAGCTCCTTGATCTCGGCTCCGACATCCACCGAATCATCCGAACTCACATCACTCGAGGAAGTATCTGCTTTACACCTCTCATCTCCAGTGGCTAACTCCTGGCCCTGGTCTGTAGCTTCTCTGATGGACTCCTCCATCTTTTCCCGCTCAGCTTCCATCTGTCTGAGCTTTTCCTTAAGGCACATCTCCGCCTTCTGGAGAGTATCACAGGACATCTGTAGCTCCTTCACCTGAGCTTCCAGACCTAGGGTCTTTCTGCGCAGATCACCATTTTCATCACGGGTGTCCTGCAGAGTGGTCTCAACCACCTGGCGCATTTGCTCTGCATCCATCTTATCCTCTTCTAGTTTTTCTTTGACCCTGAGGAGATCCACATAATCTCTCTTCATCTGTTGCAGTTCCCTACTGTGTTCACCACACTCCTTCTTGGAGTCACACAGCTCCTGGTTGAGCTGTTTGCGCAGTCGTTCTAGGATTTGTTCACTTCCAGAAACTCCATCCTGCAGCGCCTCCTTCTCACGCTTCAACTGCAAAACCTCTTCCTTGATTTTGCGGCGGTCCTCTTTAATGGCGTGGAACATCTCTTTCCACAGGGTAACTTCCTCGTTTCTTCCTTCTAGAACTCGCTGGTCTGAGGACACGTCCTCCAGGTTTTCACATAATTGCAGCATGTCACTCTGATACTGCAGCCGAATAGGTTCCAGCTCTTGGCCATGACTGGCCCCCTCCTCTTCTACCTCTAAAGGAGAATCCACACTTGAAGCATAGGCAGACAGTACTACATTCTCTTTATTTTCATTTTCAGCGAGTACTACCGGAACAACCTTTTTGTGTCCCTTGCGCCGTCGACGACGAGAGGGGGACTCTCTTCCCTCGTCTAGCCTCTCCTGACTGAACTCACTTTTTACTTTCATAGTGTCCCAGTCAGCTACGGGGTCTGTGTCACTCCCCATGGTGTTGTGGACTAACAGGTCACCTCCCACTTTGACGTCACCCCCTTCTACTGGAGCTACCCCGTTATCAACGGTCACATTGTCATTTATAGGAGGTACCAACCCACCACCAGTAACAATTTTCAGTTTTCCACACTCTACACTCTTGTGAAAATCCGCCCCTTTTTAAGACTCCGCCCCCTTTTTAACAACCACACCGGCAGGGTAATTTTTACACAAAAAATCAGCAGTAGTCTTAGGACTCAGTTCACAACATCTCTTACCACCTCCCCGGGCACTCTGTGACAACACTGGCACCCCCGGAGAGTCCATAGAATGGTCCACTGCCGCCATTCTATACGGTGCCCACAGCTCCCGCACCATGTCCAGTTGCATGTCCAGTAGACATTTCTCAAATATGCGGTCCGACTCGTCAGACCCATTCGTTGCTCCGTTCACAGCCATCGCGGAGCACTGTTCACACCAGAACTTCACCGCTTTCCCTTGAAAAAATCTTTGTGGCCCCGCCGAGCCACAGCAAAACTGGATTTGAGTGCGACGACAATCTTCGTAACCCCCACCGAGTCACAGCAAGATGCCTTCGTGACCCCACTGAGTCACAGCAAGATGCTTGTATCCACACTCGTCGTCCATGCTGTCAGACTTCTCTGTCTCAACAACGGCAGTCTTCACTCAAGACATACACACTCCACAGTCTTTTCCACAGAAAATTCAGCTCTGCTGTGCAGACACTTTTTTTTTTTTTTTTCTCTGAAACTCTATTAGGGCCACTGTCTCTTTAAGACTGCTCCAACAGACTTTTTCCTTTGCTGCTGCACACTCCACAGTCTTTTCCACAACAAGTTCAGCTTTGCTGTGCAGACACACTTTCTTTTTTTTTTTTTCTTTTGCAAACTCTATTGGGGCTACTGTCTCTTTAAGACTGCTCCAACAGACGTTTCTTTTGCTGACACACTTTTTTTTTTCTCTGCTGCTGCTTCAACAGACTTCACCTTTATTGCTGTCTCTCGCCACTGTGCTGCACGCACATTCTAGCACCAATTGTAAGCTTTTCAGGGGATATAGCTCTGGGATCGCCGTCCGGGTAGACGGAGTGGCACGGAAACAGTTCATTCACAGACAGCAGTTCTGGTAAAAACTGGCCGCAACCAGTTTTATTAAAGTCCACAGCAAACAGAACATAATCAAAACCAAATCATAAACATAAGACCTGGGCTTGTCCAGCCACTAATTACACTTAGATAGATTTCCCTTTCTATCCGGGTCCAGACTCTAACAGCCTGTGCCCAAAACAACACATATGTTCAGTAGTTACCAGCGTGGAGTTTCACAGAGTCTCCTCCTTGTGTCTGAAGGCACCTTCAACGTCCAGACTTGAGAGAGCTCCCCTCCTATTCAGCAGCTATCCGCATGGATTCTCACAGAGACTACTCCTGTGTCCGGGGTACATCGAGCACCCAGACTGAGACAGCTCATACTCCTGGAGACTGCTTCTTGTGCCTGGACTCCTTGTCCAGACTAAGCGAGCTCCCCTCCTATTCAGCAGCTATCCGCATGGATTCTCACAGAGACTACTCCTGTGTCCGGGGTACATCGAGCACCCAGACTGAGACAGCTCATACTCATGGAGACTGCTTCTTGTGCCTGGACTCCTTGTCCAGACTAAGCGAGCTCCCTGTCTGTATTCCCAGACGCCTACTTCTGGTTTCCTAATTATCACCTGAGTGGCCACAGGTTTGAGCTGCAAGCGTGTACTTGAATGGATGGTGTAATGACCTTTCTCCACCACTAGTTTTACAAAGGCACACATTTCCCTTATACCAGTCAGCAAAGTACCTAGGTGAAATGTACACCCCATTCAATACACATACCCTCACTGTCTCACAGTAGCCACTTAGGTGCACACAGCCACTCGGTAGCCACTTTGGCCACTTGGTAGCCACTTTGGCACATTCGTCACCTCAGTAGCCACTTTGGCCTCTTGGTAGCCACTTTAGCACATTCGGCACCTCTGTACCACTTTGGCCACTTGGTAGCCACTTTGGCATATTCAGCACCTTGGTAGCCACTTTGGCTGCTTTGTAGCCACTTTGGCACATTCGGCACCTCAGTAGCCACTTTGGCCACTTGGTAGCCATTTTGGCCACTTGGTAGCCACTTTGGCACATTCGGTACCTTGGTAGCCACTTTGGCCACTTGGTAGCCACTTTGGCACATTCTGCACCACGGTAGCCACTTTGGCCACTTGGTAGCCACTTTGGCACATTCGACACCTCTGTAGCCACTTTGGCCACTTGTTAGCCACTTTGGCACATTCGGCCTCTCGGTTGCCACTTTGGCCACTTGGTAGCCACTTTGGTCACTTGGTAGCCTCTTTGGCACATTCGGCACCTCGGTAGCCACTTTGGCCACTTGGTAGCCACTTTGGCACATTGGTAGCCACTTTGGCACATACAGCACCTTGGTAGCCACTTTGGCCACTTGGTAGCCACTTTGGCACATTGGTAGCCACTTTGGCACATTCGGCACCTCGGTAGCCACTTTGGCCACTTGGTAGCCACTTTGGCACATTGGTAGCCACTTTGGCCACTTTTTAGCCACTTTGGCACATTCGGCACCTCGGTAGCCACTTTGGCCACTTGGTAGCCACTTTAGCCATGTTGACACATGCTGTCACTTTGCCTCAGGGGCCAATTTGGTGCTCCGGGCCCCTCAGGGGCCACTTTGGCACACTGAGCTTCTAAAGCCACTTTGGCATCCGTGGGGCTTTTCAGAAGCCATTGGCGCGCTGCCTGTGGCCCCGTGTGCTGCCTGGGGCCCCTGTGTGCTGCCTGGGGCCCTGTGCTGCGCCTTTAAGATCTTGAATCAGCGATCTGTCAGCTTCTATTAGTTGATATGGGTCATGTGAGGAAGCTGCATTTGCATAGCTGCCATCTTTGTAAGGTCACTGCACCTGCGCTGTGGCTTCAATCCATGTCAGTTGGGGGTCATAGAAAGGTCGCCATTAATTCCTATGAGAAATTTTTTGCCTAAAATGCGATTTTTTATAAAAACTAAAAATCGGATCGACTCCAAAAATACATAGCACACCTGTCCCCACAGAGGGCTTCGAAACGCCGCCTGAACGGGGTCTCTGCGCCGAGCGGTTCGGGCCGCATTAATTGCAGAAAACGCGGAGAAGAAGAAGAAGAAGAAGAAAATATAAGAAATCGGATTACAATATGTTGCTTGAACCTAGAGGTTCAAGCACCATAAATATTCCAAGGGGATGTATCTTACAGTTCTCGTATACATAATTTAGAGGCGTAGCTATTATTGTTTTTTCATGTGAAAGAATAAAGGATTTATTGTCACCGCCTTCTCATTGAGAGTGTACCATGTGTTGTATCATATACCACCATTTAACCCTTATGTTTTTTTAATCAATGTATTAATAAAGATATTTAAATTGTTTAAAAAAAAACTTCTCCAGTTTTTTTGATAGGATAGTTTTGGTAATTTTGGAGACATCGTTTAGTGAATTGACCTACTGTATGTATTGGATATTTATCTTTTTACAGTTAACAAGTGTCCTTCAATCCAGAATTCACAGGTAAAGGGGAAGAATGGTCATAAGACCAACTCGCATTGTTTGATTATGTAATCTATTTGCACAGGTTTTCCTCCTCTGTTTTTCAAGTCAGCAAACTGGCTGGCCTGGACAATGTGTAATCAACATATCAGCAAACATCATTGTTCAGTGACCCTGTATCACCAGTCACCCAGGATAAGAGCACAATATGATACAACAAATTGTCATCTACAAGTTAATATTCGTTCGCTGCTTCCAAAATGCTGTGAAGGCAGGTGAATCGGCATGTGTTCACTGAACATCCAATACATTGTATTTATGTAATTTCTGCAGTCTGGAAAGATGCGCTGCAGTGTCCGTCTCCACGGGGGATCTGTATCACTGGACCTGCAGGGGCCCTGACCTGATGGGGTTCCCCGACCGTCCGGACCAGGCCGGGGACATAGAGGTCCTGGACTGGGCCGAATACGACGACAGTTGGCGGAAGAGTGGGACCGGCATGGTAAGGAGGAGCAGGCCCGCCGTGAGGAGCATCACCAGAGGAATCTCGCGGATAAACAGCGAACCCGGCAAAGCGCAGGTACGTGGCGGGATCCCCTGAGAATGGGAGAGGTGCTGGAGTTTCGACTCAAGGGGGGCTGGGGCTTTATCAAAGAGCCTAAACTCCTGGCGGAGGTTTTTGTAAACAGGCGTGATGTGGAGTCACACCTGCGAGAGGGCCACCCGGACCGGGATCTGTACCCGGGTGACCTAGTCACCTACACCAGGCACTGGGGTATAAAAGGGTGGTATGCCCTTAATGTCCACCACTGCAACCCTGCCACCGCTGAGCAGGGAGCTGCCAGCAGGAACCTGTCACAGCCAATTAAAACCCACCAGGCTGAAGCCCCACCTCCCTCCTCAACCAGGTTGAGGAAAAGACCAGGTACCGCGGAATGTGGTACAAAGACTGACATTGCGGGACATAACCTGATAATCTGTGTTCCCCGGCGACACCAAGTGTCTGTTGCTCCAAATGTGCATGATGTTCCCGCACTCCCAGTGGAATGTCAAGTGGTACCCGGTACCCCTGCGGTGCAATAGAAAATGCTAATTATATTTGACTGTACAAAGTTTTAATTATGTCTTAAACAGATAGACAGTTGACCCGGACGGGTTGTTGCCCAGTTGGGCTTGTTTCGATCAAGTTCTACAAGTTTTATAAAAACATTGTGGCCATGAACTATGCTGGCCCAAACTTTCTTTTGTAAATAGTTTGCACTAGAAGTTCAAGTCTAGTAGCGAACCACCTAGCAACGGTTGCTACGTAGAAACACCCCGGATGGGGTCTGCACGGAGGAGAAACCAAATGTAAATATAGTAGAATTTTTGTATTTTTTTTGTATTTTTATACTTTTGTATTTTTTGTACTTTTGAAAGAAAAGAATTGTGTTCTATCTTAGTAGTGAACCTGAGAATTGGCGGTTGTTACCAAGATCATTTTTCAACTAGGTTACTGTTGTTATGCAACGTTTAAGAAGAAGTGCCTCCTGTTGTGAATGGGCTTGAGATGAGTTCTGAGCAGAGGCTCCCTCTGGTGGTTACAAGCGGTACTGGTCTGTCCAGTGAAGATTGTGAAGATTGTGAGGATTGGGAATCAGGTGTTACTGACTGGTCTTATATAAGGGAGTCACCTTCCCATCAGGGTTGCCGGTGATCAATTGTTCTGGTCTCTATCCTTGATTCCTGTTTCCCTTGTAGCCTGCTGTGTCGTGTCTGCATCTCCTGCTAACAGATAAGACATTTTCTTCTTTTTGTTTTTGTGCTTGATTTTTGCATTTTGTCCTGCACTTCTGTGGGGGCCTTCAGGGTCCCCTCCGGGGGCTTTTGCCCTCTCAGTTTAGTTCAGCCACTGATGTTTGTACTTTTGCTTTTTCCAGTTTTTTCAGTGGCTGCTGTTTTGATTTTGTTACACCAGAGAACTAATTTAGGTGGTAGAGGTCGTGTGATCTCAGGTGTTTTTGAAATTAGTAGAGTTGGTGCTTTTCAGGGTTTTCTGGGATTGCAGTAAGTACCCTTCCTATCCTTTTCTATTTAGTTAGTTTGGGCCCCAACGTTTGCTCATACTATTTTCTGTCTGTGTCAGTATTTCTTCTTGTCTAACCGCCATTACATGTTTGGGGGCTTTCTATTATCTTTGGGGTTCTGCTCCGGGGCAGATAGCTTTCCTATATCTATCTTTAGGTGTAGTTAGTTTCTCAGGCTGTGACGAGGCGTCTAGGACCAACGTAGGAACGCTCCACGGCTGCCTCTAGTTGTTGTGGTTAGTCAGGGTACTGCAATCTCATAAATTCCAACTGCTCTGGTGTATTGCCTTTTTTGCCTGCACTCCTCAGCTACCGAAACATAACAGTATCACCGGCCTAAAATTTAAAATTGTATGGTACTCACAGAAGGGAAAAAATTTGTGAAAGAAAAAACGGTTGTCAGAGTTGTCAGAGATATTTTTCTGTTTGTTGCATTTTTTTTTTTTCCCTCTGTATCTCTGGGTGCTGGGGAGGATTTTTTCTCTCAATGGAGTTTGCACAGTTGTCTGGCCGTGTGGATCAGTTTGCCACTGAAGTTCGGAGTATTGCTACCTATCTTCCTAGGTTGCCTGTTGTGGAACCTAGGATTCCCATGCCAGATTTGTTTTTAGGGGATCGAGCTAAGTTTCAGAATTTCAAAAATAATTGTAAATTGTTTTTTGCCTTAAAATCTAAGTCCTCAGGGAACGCAGCGCAGCAGGTTCAAATTGTCATCTCTCTCCTGCGCGGCGATCCTCAGGATTGGGCTTTTTCCCTGACACCTGGGGATCCTGTTTTGAGTGATGTTGATGCATTTTTTAAGGCTTTGGGGTTATTGTACGATGAGCCTAATGTCACTGATCAAGCTGAAAAAGCCTTGTTGGCATTAAATCAGGGGCTTGATGACGCTGAGTTATACTGTCAGAGATTCCGTAGGTGGGCAGTCCTGACCAAGTGGAATGACGACGCTTTGGCGGCCCTTTTTCGGAAGGGTCTGTCAGATAATGTAAAGGATGTTATGGTGGGATTCCCTGTCCCCTCTGGTCTCAATGATTCTATGTCATTAGCGATTCAAATTGACAGACGTTTGCGTGAGCGGAGAAGTATGCATGGAATAGTGTTGCCTTGTGAACCTGCTTTTGAATCCATGCAGTGTGATAGAGTGGTGTCTGGGGCACAGCGTCATGAGTTTCGAAAGCGCAATGGGTTATGTTTCTACTGTGGTGATGCCTCTCATGCTATTTCAGTCTGCCCTAAGCGGGGAAGACGTTTTGCACGCTCAGTTGTTGTAATGTATGGTGTACAGTTCATATTGCGTCTTGTGCTTGGGTGCCAGGAAAACACATGAGACACAGGTTTGATATAGAAGGACTTGTATTACTTCATACAAGTGGCAAAAATGGTCACACAGTTTGCAGGTACAGAAGCAGGAGACACAGCAGGCCAGAGTAACTTAAGCTCAGCAATAACTCTCCACAACAGGTTCAGGATCTCTTCTCTGTTACCGTAATTCCATGCAAACGTGGATTTATCAAATAGCAGGTTTTCAGAGTCCACAAGTGTTCCAAAGTTCCTCAGTAGGAAATAGCTGGAGTACAAAGTCCAAGGTTTTCCAGGAGTCAGGTCACAGGCTCACTGCAGGCTTGATTCTGAAGCACTGATTGCTCAGCTGAGGCTGCTTAAGAAGCAAGAGGGAGAGAATCAGGGCGGGAACATGAAAGCTGGAAACTCCATATTGACTGAGGGCAAGATAGCTGCAGCAAGACAGAAAGCAAAATGGCCGACGGAAAAACTGAGTTTCAAGAAACATGTACAAAGAACCTTACATTACTCCCCCCTTAGGGACAACCTCCGGATGACCTCAGACCAGGCTTGTCTGGGTACCTCTGATGAAACTGGTGAAGCAAGCGAGGAGCATTAACGTTATTGACTGGTTCCCATGAGTTGTCCTCCACTGGGTAGCCCTGCCATTTAATCAAATATTGTAACTGATTTCTGTACAACCTGGAATCTAGAATCCTTTCCACCACAAATTCTTCCTGACCATCGACTAGCACTGGGTCAGGGCAAGGAGAAGAACGTCCAGGAAACGTATTGGGTGTTGCAGCCTTTAGTAGGGATACATGAAAGACAGGGTGGATTCTCATAGTTCTGGGCAGTTGAAGACGACAAGCAACGGCACTTATAATTTTACTGATTTTATAGGGTCCAATGTACTTATGTCCCAACTTAGACGATGGAATCCTTAACTTAAGATTTCTGGTTGACAGCCAGACCAAGTCTCCTACCTTGAAAGCTGGTGCAGGTTTACGAAATTTATCTGCTGCTTTCTTGTACCTTTCCTGAGCCAATTCCAGATTTTCCTTTAGAAGATCCATATTCTTTTGTAAAGACATGATTCTTTCAGCCACTGCTGGCAAGGGCGTTTCTATGGGAAATCGAGGAAGAATGTTAGGATGATAACCTAAATTGGAGTAAAAAGGAGACTGCTTAGTGGAGGCGCTCTGAGAGTTGTTATAAGAGAACTCAGCCAGTGGAAGTAGATCCACCCAATCATCCTGTAGGTGGCAGATAAAGCAGCGGAGATACTGCTCCAGGGTCTGATTGGTTCGTTCTGTCTGTCCATTAGTCTGGGGATGAAAAGCAGAAGAAAGGTTTACTTTAATGTCCAATGCGGCACAGAAATTTTGCCAAAACCTTGAAGTGAATTGCACCCCTCGATCCGAAATAACCTCATCCGGTACTCCATGTAAGCGAAACACATTCTTAATCATCAAATCTGATGTCTGTTTTGCAGTGGGAAAGCCGACACAAGGGATAAAATGAGCTGCCTTTGTTAAACGATCAACCACCACTAGAATGGTGTTCTTCCCCTGAGAGGTTGGTAACTCCACAATGAAGTCCATAGAAATGGATCCCCACGGGCGGGACGGGGTGGGAAGGGGTTGCAACAGACCAGTTGGTGAGGAGCGAGGTGTTTTGCATCTTGCACAGACTTCACATGAAGTGACATAGTTTAAAACATCTTTCCTGTAAGTGGGCCACCAAAAGAAACGAGAAAGAAATTCCTGTGTCTTTAGAATTCCTCTATGCCCAGCTATCTTGGAATTGTGGATGAGTTGCAATACTCTCAATCTGACTGTTTCAGGTATATACAGACGTTGTCCCTGAATCCACACACCATTCTTAAAGACAAGACTTACGTCCCTTGGGGGTTGTGCCAACAAGAAATCTGCATGGTATGATTCCTTGATGTCCTTAAGTAGGTCTTGATTATGAATCACTCCCAGGAATCTAGAGTCAGGAAGAATAGTCTTAGGAGGAGTAAGTGGACGGGTCTCTGCTGAATGAATCCTAGAGAGTGCATCAGCCTTTCCATTGCGCAATCCTGGCCTATAAGAAATTACAAAATTAAATTGGTTTAGGAAAAGATTCCAGCGAGCATGGCGAGGAGTCAGGCACTTAGCCGACCTGATAAATTCAAGGTTACGATGGTCTGTCAGGACGACTATTTGCTGTGCAGCTCCCTGAAGAAGGTGTCTCCATTCTTTGAAGGCGGCAATAATGGCCAACAACTCTCTATTGCCCACATCGTAGTTCCTCTCAGCCGAAGACAACTGCTGGGAAAAGAAGGCACAGGGATGCAAGACATTCTTCTCACCTGTTCTCTGAGAGAGTATAGCTCCAACGGCACAGTCTGAAGCATCCACCTCTATTATGAAGGCAAGCTCGGGGTTGGGATGTACTAAGATAGGTGCGGTGGTAAATTTATCCTTTAGACGGGAAAATGCTTCCTGGGCTTGGGGGGTCCAGGAGAACCTAGACTCTTTCCGGGTAAGTTGGGTGATAGGTGACACTACCTCAGAGAAATTCCTAATGAAACGTCTATAGAAGTTGGCAAACCCGATGAAGCGCTGCACCTCCTTCACATTTCTAGGAATTGGCCAATCCTTGATGGCTTGGGTCTTGCTTCCATCCATACTAATTCCTTGTGTAGACAGTACATACCCCAGAAATTGAATTTCGGTCCTATGGAATTCACACTTTTCAAGTTTGATGTAAAGATGGTTTTGTCTTAGGCATTCTAAGACCATTCTCACAAGTCCATGATGTTCCTCTGTGGAGTTAGAAAAAATTAGAATATCATCCAAATAAATCACCACGAATGTATCTAGGAGATCCCTGAAGATGTCATTCACCAAGTGTTGGAAAGTGGCTGGGGCGGTACTCAGACCAAAAGGCATAACTAGATATTCAAAGTGTCCATAGCGTGACCTGAATGCAGTCTTCCATTCATCCCCAGGTCTAATACGGACCAAGTTATAGGCCCCACGGAGATCCAGTTTAGAGAAAATTTTGGCATGCCGCACTCTCTCCAATAACTCAGGGATTAAAGGCAATGGATAACGGTTTCTAATAGTAACCTTATTGAGTTCCCTATAGTCTACGCAGGGTCTCAGAGATCCATCTTTCTTCTTCACAAAGAAGATGGGTGCACCTGCAGGAGATGAAGAGGGGCGTATGAAGCCCTTGGCTAGATTTTCGTCTATGTAATCCTTTAAAGCCTTTAGCTCGGGCCCCGCCAGGGGGTAGATCTTACCAAAAGGTATCTCTGCTCCAGGCAATAATTCTATTGGACAATCATATGGACGGTGAGGAGGAAGCTGGTCAGCGTTCTTCTTGTCACATAAATCCACATAGTCCTGGTATACAGCTGGTAGTTCAGGGACTGACATGGTTCCTTTAGGAACAGAGCAAGCTGAAACTTCTGGACTCATCTGTTTCTCTGGAAAGTGTAATTCCTTGGTCTCCCAGTTAATGGTAGGGTTCTGAGCCTGCAGCCATGGTAGCCCTAGAATAATGGGAAAGTGGGGAGAAGAGATAAGCATAAAGGACAGTTTCTCTTGATGATCTTTACCCATAAGGACCCTCAAAGGCTCCGTTTCCTGATCCACTGGTCCAGAGGTCAGCAGGGAGCCATCCACAGTCTCCATCTGTACTGGAGTAGCCTTCTTCACTGAACGTATCCCCTGTTTCAGAGCAAAGGAGATATCCATAAAATTTCCACTTGCCCCTGAGTCGATCATAGCAGAGCTAGACACCCAGACTGAGTCAACCCAGAGTTTGATGGAAAGGAAGCAATGAGAATTGTTTTTCTTACAACTCAGCTGGGACACCGCTGAGGAAACTTGAAAAATTGCAGCGTTTACACAGTCATCGTCCTCAGAAGTGACGGAGTTTAAGTCCGAGAAATCAATATCTGTTGCTGCAGATCTCTCTGGAGCCTGAGGCTCGGACCTGACAGATCTCCTCTCGCAACACTCACAGTGAATGACTGCTGCAGTAGTCTTACGAGAACGGCTGGGGCAGTTTATAATGAAGTGCCCTGACTTACCACAGTAGAAACATAGATTTTCCTTTAAACGATGTTCTTTGCGTGCATCACTAACCCGTCTTTGTAAAGAGTCCACCTGCATGAGTTCAGGTTCAGGTTCCCGTGTGATCCTACTCAAAGGTTCCTTAGCTGGGGAGGAAGGTAGGAAAAGGTTAGTGCGATTACTTTCGAACCATCTCTCTTGCCTGCGTTCAGTCAGACGAGCATCAATACGGATGCAGTAGTTAATAAAGTCACCTAACGCAGTGGGAGGGTCGGCACGAGCAAGTTCATCCTTAATCAGTGGAGACAACCCTTTTCGAAAAATAGATTTTTTGGCGGAACTGTCCCAAGTGGTATCGAGGGCCCATCTCCTGAAATCCAAGGCATATTCGGCTACTGAGCGCTTACCTTGGCGCAAAGTTAACATGGCTGCTTCAGCTGTTGCACCTCGATTGGGGTCATCAAACACCTGCCCCATGGCTGAAATGAAAGCATCAAGATGATCCAAACATTCATCCTCAGTCTCAATCAGAGGGTTTGCCCACATCAAAGCCTTGTTGGTAAGCAACATGATTATAGTAAGCACTTTAGATCGTTCAGTGGGAAATTGTGAAGCATGTGCAGAAAAAAAAAGATTGCATTGGTTAATAAATCCCCTGAATTTCTCACGTTCACCGCCAAAATGAAAAGGGGGTAATTTGGGAATCCCAGAACTCGGGGTTATGGCAGGAGCCTGGACTCGTTCCTCTAGAACCTCAATCCTGGCTCGTAAATCCTGGGTAGTTTGTCCAAACACTTGCAAATTGTGATTAGTGAGGTCCTGTAGGTTTGCAAAACGGGTCTTTATAGTCTGTATATCTGCAAGGATTGTATCAGTCACTCCGCAAAGCTCCTTTATGCGAGCCTCCATCTTCCAGATCTTTTAAGACAGGAGTACTGGAAGGAGAAAAAAAAAAAAAAAAACAATAGTGTTTACCTGTGGTAACACTGCAGAGTAAAATTAAGGGAATTGCTCACCTGGAATGGTTGTGAGAAGTCACAACCACTGTCATCACAGAAAGTATAACCGGACATCTGATATCCACAGTCACAGCAGACACAGCCTTCCCAGACCCAGCAGACACTAACGTTTGGCTTCAGAATCTTGTAATGTATGGTGTACAGTTCATATAGCGTCTTGTGCTTGGGTGCGAGGAAAACACATGAGACACAGGTTTGATATAGAAGGACTTGTATTACTTCATACAAGTGGCAAAAATGGTCACACAGTTTGCAGGTACAGAAGCAGGAGACACAGCAGGCCAGAGTAACTTAAGCTCAGCAATAACTCTCCACAACAGGTTCAGGATGTCATGTGTGCATCGCCACGAAGATCGTCGCGGTTGCACATTCTGACTTCTCACAGCTGAGTTGCTGTTTCTTTGTGTTTGGCAGTTAGGGAGTTAATTCTGTCTGTGCTCAGTTCTGGGACTGGGTGCAGTTTCTCCCGGCTGCAATTAATTATTTGTTGATTGGTTTCCTTTAAATCTCTGGTTGTCTGTTTGGGAGTTGCCAGTGAAATTCTTCATGCAGACCACAGATAGGATTGTATCTGTATAGACTTAAGTTAAAGAGCTCCTTAGTTGTTTTAAGCTCACCTAGCTTAGAGTTTAATATCCCAGATCATTTGTGTTCCTTCTGTGTTTGAGTGTGTATGCAAGTCTGTGTTTTCTCCAGTCTGTCTTATATTTCTAATCTGTGTATTTAGCAGAGATCAGCCCATATCCCTTTGGTGGTAATCAGAATCCTTCTTAGGATTGATTACAGGGTTCAGGGACTGATAGGAGACAGGGTTAGGCTGGAGACTTGGACCTCTGAACCATTATCAGTACCTCCAAGGTGAGGGATTAGTTAGGACCCCAGTTTAGGGTCAGGTTAGACCCCCGGTCCTCTTCTTTCCTGTGACAGTGTATCAAGTCCTCAAGATTAATCCTGAGTTCAACGGATATCGTGTCAGGTAAATCTATTCTATATTTACATGCTGATGTTGCTAATCTATATGTTGTATAGAGTGTTGTTCTTTTAAGAATAGTTTACTGACATCGTACACATATCATAAGACCGCGTGACACAGGATCTCTTCTCTGTTACCGTAATTCCATGCAAACGTGGATTTATCAAATAGCAGGTTTCCAGAGTCCACAAGTGTTCCAAAGTTCCTCAGTAGGAAATAGCTGGAGTACAAAGTCCAAGGTTTTCCAGGAGTCAGGTCACAGGCTCACTGCAGGCTTGATTCTGAAGCACTGATTGCTCAGCTGAGGCTGCTTAAGAAGCAAGAGGAGAGAATCAGGGCGGGAACATGAAAGCTGGAAACTCCATATTGACTGAGGGCAAGATAGCTGCAGCAAGACAGAAAGCAAAATGGCAGACGGAAAAACTGAGTTTCAAGAAACATGTACAAAGAACCTTACAGTTGTCTTGGGTAGTGTTCAGACTAAGTTTTTATTAACTGTCACTCTGATATGCTCTCTGTCCTCATTTTCTGCTCAGGCTTTCGTTGATTCTGGAGCAGCTATTAACCTGATGGATTATGATTTTGCTAAACGTTGTGGGTTTCCCTTGATACCCCTACAGAAGTCTATTCCCCTACTGGGGATCGATTCTACCCCTTTGGCTGAGAATAAACCTCAGTTCTTACTCAGGTGATAATGAGGGTTGAACCTGATCATCAAGAGTGCTGCAAATTTTTGGTTCTGTATAATCTGCATGATATTATCGTACTGGGTTTTCCTTGGTTACAGTCTCATAATCCTGTTTTGGATTGGAAATCTGTGTCTGTAACCAGTTGGGGCTGCCAATGTGTTAATACCAACAATCCTGTTTTTTTCTGCCTCCCCCCAGGCTCAGGATGTTCCTGACTTTTTGATTGATTTTTCTGATGTATTTAGCGAAAGTAAATCTGCATCCTTGCCTCCCCATAGGAGCTATGACTGCGCTATTAAATTAGTGCCTGGTAGTAAATTCCCTAAAGGTCGCCTTTTTAACTTGTCTGTACCTGAACATGACGCTATGCGGTCTTATATCAAGGAGTCATTGGAGAAGGGTCATATCAGACCATCCTCTTCACCCTTGGGTGCCGGTTTTTTCTTTGTGGCCAAAAAGGATGGTTCGTTAAGGCCGTGTATTGATTATCGTCTTTTGAACAATATTACTGTGAAATATCAATACCCGTTACCCTTGATTTCTGACCTGTTTTCCAGGGTGAAAAGTGCCACTTGGTTTACCAAGCTTGACCTCAGGGGGGCATATAACCTTATTCGCATTAAGCACGGGGATGAATGGAAGACGGCATTCAATACCCCGGAGGGGCATTTTGAGTACCTTGTGATGCCCTTTGGGCTCACTAATGCTCCTTCTGTCTTCCAGTCCTTCATGAATGACATTTTCAGGGATTTTGTGGATAAATTTCTGATTGTTTATTTGGATGATATCTTGATTTTTTCTAATGACTGGGACTCTCATGTGAAACATGTTCGAACTGTATTCCAGATTTTGAGAGAGAATGCTCTGTATGTGAAGGGATCAAAGTGTCTTTTTGGCGTACAGAGGATCTTATTTCTGGGATTCATTTTGTCCCCATCTGTTATTGAAATGGACCCGGTCAAGGTTCAGGCCATCTGTGATTGGGTCCAACCTACTTCATTAAAGGCTCTTCAAAGATTTTTGGGTTTTGCCAATTTTTATCGTAAATTTATTGGTAATTTCTCGGTTATTGTTAAACCATTAACTGATTTGACCAAAAAGGGTTCTGATGTGGTGAATTGGCCTCCTGAGGCAGTCTCTGCATTTCAGGAACTTAAGCAGAGATTCACTTCTGCTCCTGTTCTACGGCAGCCTGATGTTTCTCTGCCATTTCAGGTGGAGGTTGATGCCTCTGAAATTGGGGCAGGTGCCGTTTTGTCCCAAAAAGATCCAGAGACCTCTAAAAGTAACCCTTGTGCCTTTTTCTCTCGAAAATTTTCTCCTACTGAACGTAATTATGACGTGGGTAATCGGGAGTTATTGGCCATGAAGTGGGCTTTTGAAGAGTGGAGACATTGGCTGGAGGGAGCCAAACATCAGGTGGTGGTCCTTACTGACCATAAGAATCTGGTTTATCTGGAATCTGCCAAGCGACTCAATCCTAGACAGGCCAGGTGGGCCTTGTTTTTCACACGTTTTAATTTTGTGGTTTCCTTTCTTCCTGGCACTAAGAATGTTAAGGCGGATGCTCTCTCGAGGAGCTTCCTTGCGGACTCTCCTGAGTTATCTGATCCTTCTGTTATTTTGAAAGAGGGTGTAGTTCTTTCCGCCATCTCACCTAATTTGAGACTTGCTCTGGAGGGGTGTCAGGAGGATAGGCCCGAGCGCTGCCCTGTTGGAAAATTGTTTGTCCCGGACCAGTGGAAAAAGAGTGTGATGTCTGAGATTCATTGTTCCGCGTTGGCTGGGCATCCCGGAATTTTTGGTACCAGAGACTTGGTTAGTCGGTCCTTTTGGTGGCCTACCTTGTCTCGTGATGTCAGGGAATTTGTGCAGTCCTGCGGGACTTGCTCTCGCTCCAAGCCTTGCTCTCGCTCTAGTGGTTTGTTGATGCCATTGCCTGTGCCCAAGAGACCATGGACCCATATCTCTATGGATTTCATTTCCGACCTTCCTGTTTCTCAGAGAATGACCGCCATCTGGGTGATTTGTGATAGGTTTTCCAAGATGATACATCTTGTGCCATTACCTAAGTTGCCTTCCTCTCTGAATTGGTGCCGTTGTTCCTTCAGCACGTGGTTCGTTTACACGGCATTCCTGAGAACATAGTGTCTGACAGAGGAGTCCAGTTTGTTTCCAGATTTTGGAGGACTTTTTGTTCTAAACTGGGTGTTCAATTGTCTTTCTCATCGGCATTTCATCCTCAGACCAATGGTCAAACTGAGAGAACAAACCAGACATTGGAGACTTATCTAAGATGCTTTGTGTCTGCTGATCAGGATGACTGGGTCTCTTTTTTGCCTTTGGCTGAGTTTGCTCTTAATAATAGGGCTAGCTCTGCCACTTTGATGTCTCCGTTTTTCTGTAATTCTGGGTTTCACCCTCGATTTTCTTCAGGACAGACGGAGGCTTCTGTCTGTCCAGGTGTTGACTCTGTTGTGGAGCGTATGCAACAGATTTGGGACCAGGTAGTGGAGAGGTTGTCCCTCTCTCAGGAGAGGGCCCAGCGGTTTGCTAACCGGCATAGGACTGATGGTCCTCGGTTTAAAGTAGGGGACTTGGTCTGGTTGTCCTCAAAAAATATTCCTATGAGAGTAGCATCTCCTAAATTTAAGTCTAGGTTCATTGGACCTTATAAGATCATGGAGATTCTTAATCCTGTTTCTTTTCGTTTGCTTCTTCCAGGGACATTTAAGATCCATAACGTGTTCCACAAGTCCTTGTTGAAGAGGTTTGTTGAGCCAGTGGTTCCTGCTGCTGTGCCTCCTGACCCTGTTTTGGTTGAGGGCAATCTGGAGTATGTGGTTGAGAAAATATTAGATTCTCGTTTTTCTAGACGGAAACTCCAGTATTTGGTTAAGTGGAGAGGTTATGGTCAGGAAGACAATTCTTGGGTGTTTGCTTCGGACATCCATGCTAGGAGACTCATCCATGCGTACCATAGAACTCATCCTGACCGACCTGGTTGCTCAAATGAGGGTTCGGTGACCCCTCCTCAAGGGGGGGGTACTGTTGTGAATGGGCTTATGATGAGTTCTGAGCAGAGGCTCCCTCTGGTGGTTACAAGCGGTACTGGTTTGTCCAGTGAAGATTGTGAAGATTGTGAGGATTGGGAATCAGGTGTTACTGACTGGTCTTATATAAGGGAGTCACCTTCCCATCAGGGTTGCCGGTGATCAATTGTTCTGGTCTCTATCCTTGATTCCTGTTTCCCTTGTAGCCTGCTGTGTCGTGTCTGCATCTCCTGCTAACAGATAAGACATTTTCTTCTTTTTGTTTTTGTGCTTGATTTTTGCATTTTGTCCTGCACTTCTGTGGGGGCCTTCAGGGTCCCCTCTGGGGGCTTTTGCCCTCTCAGTTTAGTTCAGCCACTGATGTTTGTACTTTTGCTTTTTCCAGTTTTTTCAGTGGCTGCTGTTTTGATTTTGTTACACCAGAGAACTAATTTAGGTGGTAGAGGTCGTGTGATCTCAGGTGTTTTTGAAATTAGTAGAGTTGGTGCTTTTCAGGGTTTTCTGGGATTGCAGTAAGTACCCTTCCTATCCTTTTCTATTTAGTTAGTTTGGGCCCCAACGTTTGCTCATACTATTTTCTGTCTGTGTCAGTATTTCTTCTTGTCTAACCGCCATTACATGTTTGGGGGCTTTCTATTATCTTTGGGGTTCTGCTCCGGGGCAGATAGCTTTCCTATATCTATCTTTAGGTGTAGTTAGTTTCTCAGGCTGTGACGAGGCGTCTAGGACCAACGTAGGAACGCCAGGCTGCCTCTAGTTGTTGTGGTTAGTCAGGGTACTGCAATCTCATAAATTCCAACTGCTCTGGTGTATTGCCTTTTTTGCCTGCACTCCTCAGCTACCGAAACATAACAGCCTCCTATCTAGGGAAGTTGAGTTTGAGATTATGTTGATAATGCGCATTATATAAAATTTTTTGTATGTTTCCATAACATCTGTTATGCTTTATTCCAGCCCGCGGACGTGCTGTGTTTAACAGGGGGAAATGTGGCGCCCCTGAGGGTTCAGTCGCCACAGAGGTGTTGCACCTCATCCAGAGGTGTGACACCCCATTCCCAGGTAAGGAGGGAGCACCACCTGGGACTCTAACACCTGCACCCAACACACACTAGAACAGCTGGGCACCCTGGACGGACCCTACGGGAGGATGGTCTCATCCCAGTCTGAGATAGGAAAGGGTGTATGGGTGGGTGGAGTAGGTAGCAAGGAGGAGTGAAGCTTGAGGAAGCAGTAGGCAGGATTAGAGAGTCCTGAGGAGGAAGAGGAAAGAGTAGGAGTCGAACGTGTATTGAGCAGCTCCCAGTGAGGGGAGGCTGCAGAGAAAGTGGAGTCTGGATATAGACTCAGAAGGGACTAGAAGCTGGAAGATCTCAGTCCAGGAGTGGAAAGAAGAAGTAGAGAGTGTAGAGAAAGAAGCAGAAAGAAAGATAAGCTTCTGGAGAGAGAGAGGGGAAGAAGTCCTAGGGATACGGAGAGAGCAGAAGCCATTCGTTGGTCCGGTCTGTTGGCAGAGGGACTAGGTCGCAAGAGGGAACTCGACCCCTAGACTAGTGAAAGAACCTCATGATTCAGCTAGCAAGTTGACTGCTGTGATAACTTAGGGATCACAGTCATTAATCACCATTATCTTCTCTGAGAGGCAGTTATATAGGATCAAGAGGAACACAGAAATAAGTCGTTGTCCTAGAGGATTCGCAGCCGCTGATCTGAGACACTGTTGGTGAAGGTGCTGTAGGATAGAAGGAGTAGAAAATCAGCACAGGGAGACGGCCGGAGAAAGAGACACAAACATCTAGAAAGGAGTCCTGGAAAGGTGCATCCCAATCTACCTGGGGGTTTGCTGAGCCCCTCGCCTGGAGGACACAGTGCCAGGCGGGCATCGGTATTGTACATATCAGAACTGTGAGTAAAGCTTTGGAAACTGCACTCGCTGACTGTTTCTCAGTTTCTTCCTGCGTCACCTATTGCACTCAGCTACATCTCCCAGTGTGGAGCCCCAGCTGCGCTAGGATTCCCACATCTCCTGGAAGGGTGCACTAAAAGATTTATCCACTAGAGGTCCTAATGCATCCACACACCTTCACCCATCCCCTAAGACCACCAGAGGGAGCCGGATAGGCATATAAAAGGAGGGTGAAGATAGGAAGAGAGTTCAGATTAGAGAGTTCTGCTGAGTGCAGTTCAGTTCAGTTCAGTTTAGTGGAGTCTAGTAGAGTGGAGTCTAGTCCAGTCCAGTCTAGCCAGAGCTAGGACAAGACAAGTCTGCAGAGCAGAGTGGAGTTTGCAGTGAGGGACTCCATAGCTCAAGTTGAGAGCCAGGAGCGTGCCGACGCTCTGAGAGCGGCAGAAGAGGCAGCCCACCAACTGCCAGTGTGTGTAATTGTGTGAGGGCCCGAGTAGGCCGAAGGCAAGTGGAAAGAGTAGTAAAAGGAGGCAGAGGAGCCTTACCAGCTCACCTCAACAAGTATTTACCGGACGCCGGGGTCTGAGCCTATAGGGATCTCCACGACCCATTAGGAGAACACCGGAGTTCCTGGAGGACTACAGGTCCCAGGAGCACCACAGAGCTGATACGTAACCGGGCCAGGAGGACGGAGTCCGGCAAGCAGTGCACTGCAAGCAGGGACTGTGTACTTCAAGAAAAGGTCCAACCACAAGGTCAGCCAGGTGTAGGACGGAGACTAAGTTAGGCCCAGCTACATGCAGGCCAGGAGTTCATACAGAAAGGCAAGGAACAGGAGGCCACACACCTACTCAGTGGGAGAATCTGGATGTGCACCCTTCACCCTACAGTGCTCCGGGATGTGCCTGCAACATCTTCAGTAAAGGTACCAAAGTGACTTGTGTGTGTGTCCATCTTCTTACCCCTTAACTGCCGGGTTCCCCTTCGTCCTGCATCCCTCCACATCTACCTGCCCTGAAGGACTCAGCCTCACCTGTGGGAGGCCTAACATCTAGCTGCACAACACCAACCCTTCAGTGGGTCTGCACAGCAGCGCTGGTCACCCTGACCAGGTACTACAGGTGGCGTCACGAATCATCCTATAAACATTTATTCCCTGTAAATATCCCCCATTAAGGGTGAGCGCCCAGGGCCACAGACTGAGCTGTGTTGCCGTGACATCCCCCATAGGAGTTAATGGGCTCCGATCCGAGTACCCCCACGGCCCTGGAGGGCGGCTCACCAGCACCATTACCACCTTTCACTATAGCTACCTGCCCTGGGATCCCATAGTCTCACCCGTGGGAGACTGTACCAACTCTGCTGCATCTCACCATCTATCCCAGAGGATCTGCATCGCAGCGCTGGTCACCATTGACCAGATACCACAGGTGGCGTCATGAAGACCTACACTACAAACTCTATTCATTCCCCTGTAAATAATTCCCCTTTCATTGGACGCCCAGGGCCACGGACCAGGTCACTGCCGCTGTGACACATCCCCTCAATACACCGGCCTGGTACCGAGTATCCCACTGCCCTGGCGGGCGACCCAGATCCGCAGCGACTATGGACGTATCGTGGATATGGGGTTTGTAGAAATCCCTTCCACTACGCTGTAACATCTGACCGCTGCATATATACACAGCGGTGATCTAAAATTAATAGATCCCACAAAACGGTATAAAATTACACAATATTCTTTATTATTATTACACATGAAAAATACATGAAAAAGGCACAAAAGCACAATTATAAGAGGGACACTAGGCCATAGGAAAATACTCAACAGCAGCCCTGAGAATATATAATTGTTGGTTCTGTCAAATTAGCCAACAAGTGCTTAGAGGAAACATTACATCCTTACCATCACTGATTATGTACACATTTTGTAGCAAACATAACATGAATTCATGTTAAGAGGTCAGAGCCCTGAAGAGACAGATCACTCCGCACTACACCAAGGGACAGATCCATGAGCCAGCAGCTGATGTGTGACCTATGGAGGACGCAGCGCCATCATCAGTAACGATGTGGATAAGGAGCCTGCCTATTCCGCCTCTGCATCAGCAGTGCAGCCATCCCAGGACACGCATCCTGCTAGTCCGGCACCAGCTGATCATAGACCGCCCCTGCGAGCAGCAGCACGGTGTGCGCACTCAGGACCACTGCGCGCCTGTCTCCTAGCAACCAGAACTGCTGTCAAAAGGTCACTGGGCTGAAAAGAGGGAGGGAGACGTCAGGCCACGCCCAGTCTGTTCTGCTGGGCCTAAGCCAGCACGTAGCGTCAGGGGGAACCTCTGCGTCCTGCGCCGTGACGTCACGGGATCTCCTAGAAGCTGAGAAGTGCGCTGTGTGGTGCGCGCGCCGCCTCCCTCCTGTCTCTCCATGACCCGCAGTGGACGAGTGCGACACAAGCCGCGGTGACCGGACGCAGCGGCTTCAACTCTGCTGCCCGGAGCTTTCACAGGTGGAGAGAGATGGAGGTGCGGGAGAACCGAGACTAGGAGTGCAGGCAGCGGTGCGGGAGCTGTGAGCGGAGCCAGGGACAGCACGGTGAGTACACAGGGGCTTGTATCTGACAGCTCGGCATACAGTGTATAATGTGCGGGTGTGGGGGGATACAGTGTATAATGTGCGGGTTTAGAGCGATACAGTGTATAATGTGCGGGTGTGGGGGATACAGTGTATAATGTGCGGGTGTAGAGCGATACAGTGTATAATGTGCGGGTGTAGAGCGGATACAGTGTATAATGTGCGGGTTGGGGGATACAGTGTATAATGTCGGGTTTAGAGGGATACAGTGTATAATGTGCGGGTGTAGAGCGATACAGTGTATAATGTGCGGGTGTGGGGGGATACAGTGTATAATGTGCGGGTGTGGGGGGATACAGTGTATAATGTGCGGGTTTAGAGGGATACAGTGTATAATGTGCGGGTGTAGAGCGATACAGTGTATAATGTGCGGGTGTGGGGGGATACAGTGTATAATGTGCGGGTGTGGGGGGATACAGTGTATAATGTGCGGGTGTGGGGGGATACAGTGTATAATGTGCGGGTTTAGAGGGATACAGTGTATAATGTGCGGGTGTGGGGGGATACAGTGTATAATGTGCGGGTGTGGGGGGATACAGTGTATAATGTGCGGGTGTTGGGGGATACAGTGTATAATGTGCGGGTGTAGGGATACAGTGTATAATGTGCGGTGTGGGGATACAGTGTATAATGTGCGGGGTGAGCGATACAGTGTATAATGTGCGGGTGTGGGGGATACAGTGTATAATGTGCGGGTGTGGGGGATACAGTGTATAATGTGCCGGTGTAGGGGGATACAGTGTATAATGTGCCGGTGTAGGGGATACAGTGTATAATGTGCGGGTGTGGGGGATACAGTGTATAATGTGCAGGTGTAGGGGGATACAGTGTATAATGTGCGGTGTGGGGGGATACAGTGTATAATGTGCAGGTGTAGGGGGATACAGTGTATAATGTGCCGGTGGGGGGATACAGTGTATAATGTGCAGGTGTGGGGGATACAGTGTATAATGTGCCGGTGTAGGGGATACAGTGTATAATGTGCAGGTGTAGGGGATACAGTGTATAAGTGCCGGTATGGGGGGATACAGTGTATAATGTGCCGGTGTAGGGGGATACAGTGTATAATGTGCCGTGTAGGGGCATACAGTGTATAATGTGCCAGTGTGGGGGGATACAGTGTATAATGTGCCGGTGTGGGGGATACAGTGTATAATGTGCCGGTGTGGGGGGATACAGTGTATAATGTGCAGGTGTAGGGGCATACAGTGTATAATGTGCCGTGTAGGGGATACAGTGTATAATGTGCCGTGTAGGGGATCAGTGTATAATGTGCCAGTGTGGGGGGATGCAGTGTATAATGTGCCAGTGTGGGGGGATGCAGTGTATAATGTGCCGTGTAGGGGTATACAGTGTATATTGTGCCAGTGTGGGGGATACAGTGTATAATGTGCCGGTGTGGGGGGATACAGTGTATAATGTGCCGGTGTAGGGGGATACAGTGTATAATGTGCCGTGTGGGGGGATACAGTGTATAATGTGCCGGTGTGGGGGGATACAGTGTATAATGTGCCGTGTAGGGGGATACAGTGTATAATGTGCCGTGTAGGGGGATACAGTGTATATTGTGCCAGTGTGGGGGGATGCAGTGTATAATGTGCAGGTTTAGGGGATACAGTGTATAATGTGCGGGTGTAGGGGGATACAGTGTATGTGCCGGTGTGGGGGGATTCAGTGTATAATGTGCCGGTGTGGGGGGATACAGTGTATAATGTGCCGGTGTAGGGGGTTATAGTGTATAATGTGCCGGTGTAGGGGGTTATAGTGTATAATGTGCCGGTGTAGGGGATACAGTGTATAATTTGCCGGTGTAGGGGGATACAGTGTATAATGTGCCGGTGTAGGGGATACACGCGTGTATAATGTGCCGGTGTAGGGGGATACACCCGGTGTATAATGTGCCGGTGTAGGGGGATACACCCGGTGTATAATGTGCCGGTGTAGGGGGATACACCCGGTGTATAATGTGGGTGTGGGGGACGCGTGTATAATGTGCCGTTGTGGGGGACGCGGTGTATAATGTGCCGTTGTGGGGGACGCGGTGTATAATGTGCCGTTGTGGGGGGACGCGGTGTATAATGTGCCGTTGTGGGGGACGCGTGTATAATGTGTCGGTGTGGGGGGACGCGGTGTATAATGTGCCGTTGTGGGGGGATGCGGTGTATAATGTGTCGGTGTATAATGTGCCGGTGTGGGGGGACGCGGTGTATAATGTGCCGGTGTGGGGGATGCGTGTATAATGTGCCGGTGTGGGGGATGCGGTGTACAATGTGCCGGTGTAGTGGGATGCGGTGTATAATGTGTCGGTGTAGTGGGATGCGGTGTATAATGTGCCGGTGTAGGGGGATACGGTGTATAATGTGCCGGTGTGGGGGGACGCGCGGTGTACAATGTGCCGGTGTGGGGGGATATAGCACGCTGTGGGCTGCTGGATGTGTTCTGCTCTCACCACTGTACTGCACAGCGTGGGTAGTCCGGGCTGTCGGTATCTGTTTTACACCTGATGTGGAGACTTCTCTTGTCGATCTGTCAGGAGCTCAGTGTAAAGTTCACTGCTGATTTGTGTTGTTTTCCTGTTCTTTATACATTGTGACCTCTTATTACCTGCTGCACTGTAATATATGGGGTGGACAGACCAGGGGGCTACAGACCTGGGGGGCTTCTGTTGTAGCTCACCTTTGTTAGTAAACATCACTCCTTTTTATTATTGTTTGTTCTTCCGTCCTATTTACATTGTTGCTGCCGTATCACGTAATGATGGACTGATGCTTTACTGTTGGCAGCTCTGACAGTGACAGCTGTTAGTCACCTAGAAGGTTGCACAAGTGACATTCAGCCCGGTCTTTATTTGTAAAAAGTGACAACTGTAATAAAATAAGAAATACAAAAGTCAAATAAGACTACAAGGCCCTCCGATCGGATCACCCCGCCTGACTGAGCAGACATGGACGGTGTGTATGAAAATATATATGTAAAGCGTCTCACATGTTTGTGTTTGTGCATGGCAGTGGTTGCAGTCAGAAAAGGCTACATTTCAAAGTAAGGCCACATTCAGACATCCGTTGTACAAGAAAAACAGACCGATTGGTTTGGTCCAACCAAGGGTGGTCTGAGTGTCTCTCCACCTTCTCCTAATTCATGAAAATTGGACTGCACTTGGATGGCATCAGAGTCCAGTCCAATTTTTTGACAGACCTATAGACTTGCATTGCAGCTTTTGATCTGACGCTTGGATCAAAATCGTACGTCTGTCCACAAAAAAACCATGGTCGTGTAAATGGCCCCATAGACTACCACAGGTACACGGATAGCACTCGTAGGTGAAAAATTCACGTGTGAATGAGCCCTCATGAAGATGAGTAATAATGGGAACCTGTCTTGTGAAAAAATACTATTAACCTGTAGATATGGAGTTAATCAGCAGGTTAATAGCATTCTGAATCTGCCGGCACTGAGAGCCCCGCTGCCAGGAGGAAATTCACTTTATTCCTCCCGGCAGCATTCTGATTTGTCATGGGGCCGGCGCTGGTCCTGTCACCGGTCTTTGTATAGAGAGCGGTGGCTGTAACCTCACCCACAGCACTGACTGACAGCGGCTCAGCATTACGGTCGGCTGTCACTCAGAGCCAGGGGTTCGGCTACAGCCGCCACGCTATGCACTGAGCAGTGACTGAAACCTGAACACTGCCGAGAGGAATAAAGTTAATTTCCTCCTGGCAGCGGGGCTCTAAGTGCGGATGCCGGGCAGGTTCAGAATGCTAATAACCTGCAGATTAACTTCATATCTGTAGGTTAATAGCGTGTTTCATGTGACAGGTTCTCTTTAAAAATGTCAAAAGCCTTCCCTCATTGATTGAATTACAGAATGACGTGGAGACTGACAGTAAGGCGGATCATTGGTGGAGAGGGAGCAATGATGAAATCTGCATGTAGTAATCTAAAATTGTCATCCGGACCTTATCGAAGCCTCGTTGACAACTCGTATGTTCAGAGCAGATGTGTGTAGTTAATGTGTCTAACAACTGCTGAAAGTATTAAAAAAAAAAAAAAAAAAAAACTTTAGGAATTAAGCAATTTTTTTTTTGAGTTGGGGAGCTTCATTGTAACGTCAGAGGGTGGTTTACCTTTAGACTGTTTTACTTTACAGATATTGTGTTTCATTATAAATCTTTGTGTTGCCAAATATTTCCAGTCTTTTTCTTGCGTGTTCCGGAGTCCTTCCCTTGGTAGATGATTTCTCTTTTGAGGACTCTTTGTATCTCCTAGTATTCAGGTTGGGAAGGAGGGAAGGATGCTACCACACAATTATCAGAGAGCCGTTCCATACGGTCTGTCAGAGATTGAAATGAGTTTGTTGTATTTTTCATGCATATGTAACATTATTTGTGTATGGTCCTAAGCCGCTCTATAATATTTATATTTCAGTGGCATATTGATCATAGATGAATTTGGTGTGGGGGGGGGCATCAAGAGGAAACATTTTTTTTATAAAAAATTATATATATATATTTTTTTTGTTCGTTTGATAGCCAGCAGATGAGTGAGGGTCCCTCATCGATCGCTCAAAAACCCCTGAGAAGAGTGCAGCTCAGGAGGTAGGAGCGCGCGCACACAGTGCAGCATACGGATTCAGTACAGAGCCCAAAGCTCAGGAGGAGGTCCGGACACCGGGACCCTGTGCAAGAACAATATACGGGCCCTTTGCAGTCCAATAGCTCATCATAACGCACCCCTTTTTGTGTCTGTAACAGAAGTTGCTTTAGAGATGGACTTGGACCCCCTCACCTCAGGAACTTGCAAGTGGGCGTACTATGGACCACTTCCCCTTGCGTGGTAGTCGCCACGGATGCCAGCACGTGGGGGTGGGGAGCCCACCTAGAACGGAGAATTCTCCAAGGCAGATGGCCAAAGAACATCAGCTGCAGATCCTCCAACTACAGAGAATTGTACGCAGTATGGGATTCCCTAAGACGAAACCGGACAGAGCTGAAAAACCAACACGTCAGGATACTATCAGACAAGGTAACAACAGTCTCATTCCTGAGGCACCAGGGAGGTCCCAGACATCGGGCACTACAGGACCTGGCAGGAAGAATATTTTCCTGGGCAGAGAACACAGTCCTCTCCGTAACCGCAGTACACCTCGAAGGTTCCCAGAACGTTGTAGTGGATTACCTGAGCAGGCAGAGGATCTGCCCAACCGAGTGGGAGCTGAACCAGGAGATATTCCAGTACCTGTGTCATCACTGGGGGACTCCCCGAATAGACCTGTTCGCAACCAGAAAGAACTTAAAGGTACCCAGGTTCTACTCTCTGAACTCTTTAGACGTGCCAGAGACGGTCGAGATGGGACGAGCCCCTCTCCTACGCCTTTCCACCGTTGGCACTCATCCCAGCCATTCTCAGGAAGATCAAGGAAGATCGGGCGAAGGTGATTTTGGTCGTTCCATACTGGCTGAAGAGGAGCTGGTTCCCTCTGCTAGGGAACATGATAGTAGAAGATCCGATCGAGCTTCCCCTGAGGACAGACTTTATCCACCAGGGTCCAGTCTTCCACCAGAATCCAGGAAGACTCCACCTTTCAGCTTGGATCCTGAGGGACATCCTGAAGGCTAAGGGTTTGTCAGACCAGGTCATATCTACTATCCAGGCCAGCAGGAAATCGGTGACCTTTGCAATTTATTACAAAATTTGGAAGAGGTTCTGCTTGGAAGGTGGCAGGTCCGACTTCGTAGCAGGCGTCCCCGACGTCCCAAAGATCTTAGACTTCCTCCAGGTGGGGTTCAATAAGGGTCTTAGGACCAGCACCTTAAAGGTCCAAATTTCGGCTCTGAGCACTTACTTTGACTACCCCCTGGCCTCACACCCATGGATAGTAAGATTTGTAACAGCAGTTCAAAGACTGCGCCCTACAATCAGGCATTTCTCCCCTCCCTGGAATCTAAACTTGGTCCTCAGGTCCCTTTGCAAAGATCCCTATGTCCCTAGGGAAGAGATGCCCATCGCGACCCGCACATGGAAAACCGCATTATTAGTGGCTATTACCACGGCTAAGAGGCTGGGTGAGATTCAGGCCCTGTCCACTAGAGACCCGTATCTTCAGATCAGGGAAGACTGTATAGTCTTAAGACTAGACCCCGCATTCATACCCAAGGTAGCCTCCAGCCAGAACCTTAATCAGGAGATTGTGTTACCATCCTTTTGCAAGAATCCTTCAAATAGAAAAGGAGCGGACCCTCCTCTCTCTGGACGTTAGACGGGCAGTTATCAACTATCTAGAGGACACTCGTAGCTGGCGTAAAGACCCTAACCTGTTCATCCTTTTTGGGGGGAAAAACAAGGGGGGAAAAAAGCTTCTAAAGCATTCATCGCAAGATGGTTTTCCACTGTAATTTTCAACGTCTACCAATCAGAAGGCGTCTGCCCTCCTGAGGGCTTAAAGGCCCACTCAACCAGGGCGATATCAGCTTCCTGGGCTGAGAGAGCAGGCGCCACGGTAGAACAGATCTGCAGGGCTGCAACCTGGGCCAGGGTTGACACGTTTTGTAGGCACTACAAACTAGACGTACTATCTGGCCAGCAGACCGCTTTCTGTAGAAAGGTGCTCTAGGCAGTAATCCCTCCCTGACGAGGTACTTTGGTATTCTCCATGGTGCTGTCAGGAGCGATGTCCTGGAAAATAGGTATTAGACCTACCGGTAATTATGTTTCCAGGAGTCCATCCTGACAGCACGGTTAGTTCCCCACCCCCATTAGGGATAACGTCATGTGCTGTAATACAGGGGTCGACAAAGTTGTTCAGAATCTAGGAGCCAGCCAAAAAATTTAGGAGCCAGAATTTTTTTTTAACAAACTTGATTTTTAATTTAACAAAAAAACATTACAAACATTATAAACATTTAACTTCTAAAGATAATAAATATTATATTTTGATATATTAGATTTCATAGTTAGCCTTATTTATAATGCACCCCCATAGGCAGCCTTATTTATAATGCACCCCCATAGGCAGTCTTATTTATAATGCACCCCATAGGCAGCCTTATTTATAATGCACCCCATAGGCAGTCTTATTTATAATGCACCCCCATAGGCAGCCTTATTTATAATGCACCCCCATAGGCAGTCTTATTTATAATGCACCCCCATAGGCAGTCTTATTTATAATGCACCCCCATAGGCAGTCTTATTTATAATGCACCCCCATAGGCAGCCTTATTTATAATGCACCCCCATAGGCAGCCTTATTTATATTGCACCCCCATAGGCAGCCTTATTTATAATGCACCCCCATAGGCAGCCTTATTTATATTGCACCCCCATAGGCAGCCTTATTTATAATGCACCCCATAGGCAGCCTTATTTATAATGCACCCCATAGGCAGTCTTACTTATAATGCACCCCCATAGGCAGCCTCTCTATTATAATGCACTCCCCCATAGGCAGCCTCTCTATTATAATGCACTCCCCCATAGGCAGCCTTATTTATAATGCACCCCCATAGGCAGCCTTATTTATAATGCACCCCCATAGGCAGCCTTATTTATAATGCACCCCATAGGTAGCCTTATTTATAATGCAACCCCATAGGTAGCCTTATTTATAATGCACCCCATAGGCAGTCTTATATATAATGCACCCCCATAGGAGCCTTATTATAATGCACCCCATAGGCAGCCTTATTTATAATGTACCCCCATATGGAGCCTCTGCTCTGTAATATAATGCAGCCCCCTTTACAAAAATAAATCCTGTACTCACCTCTCTTGCTCCCGGCTCCTGCGCTGCTCACTGCTCTCCCTCTCAGCGTCTGACTGCCGGCGCCGGGCAGTGACGTCATCGCGCCCTCTGTCAGACGCTGAGAGGGGGATTATGGGAGAGAAGGAGCACTCGCTCCTTCTCTCTCAATGCGGTCAGCTGTATCGGCTGGATGCCGATACAGCTGACCCTCCAATGACGGGCGGGGGGCCTACTACTGGCGCCGGGCCCCCTACTGCCTGCTCAGGCCCCATTGCGGCTGGCGGCAGAGCAGGGAGAGCGATTCTCCCTGCTCTGCCGCATAATGTAACTGTATCAGTGCGCTGTGCATGCCGATACAGTTACAGTAGCGTTGCTCCGGGTGGGCCCCCTCCGAGCGCGGGGCCCGGGGCCACGGCCCCCTCTGCCCCCCCCGGTAGCTACGCTACTGCCCGGGCGCCAGGCATGATTTTCTAGGCGCCACTGGCGCCCGGGTTTGTCGAACCCTGCTGTAATATGATATTGTCAATAAAGCTGTTATTTGCATTATCCATGATGTGATACTTGTTAAAACACTGAGGGAAAAGGGGTGGGGTGGGCCCTTTTAACCTCTCGTGTGCTTTCCTGTTTCAGTAAGGAGGAGGAGGACGTCCTCCATGGTGCTGTCAGGATGGACTGCTGGAAACATAATTACCGGTAGGAATACCTATTTGTTAGGTGAGGTTCTCAATATACAGATATTTTGTCTAATTTTATTCATTTCAGACATTTCACAATTGTGGAAGAGTTTTCTGCAATTCTGCCCCAGTGGAGTATAAAATCTGCCTTCTTTTTGACATGCAATATTTTAAAGCTTATTGAAAGTCGGACGACATATTGCTCAGTGGAAGCAGACAAAAAGTAATCCTTCAGTACGCATGTAATGAATCAAACTTCGGGATGCTGAAGCGTTGCTCAGTGATCGCTTCCTGCTGGAGGCGCTGTTACAGTTTCTTGTTGCCCTAATGACACATAATTGACATTATCACACAGCTTTGTCGCTGACCGATTCACTCCCTACAATTTACATATATTTCATGTAACTAGATTAAAAATGAATGTAGGAAAGAAACGGCAGACTGCAATGTCCACATCCTGTAAATTATCACCAACTGTCTGCTGAGATAAACCGGTGTGGTCGGCCTTTATCAGACTGGTGATGACATTTTGTTTTAAAAGGAGAACTGCCAAAAATTGTATAGAAAGACCCTTTAGAGTTGCATAGTGGAATATTTTTCTTAATCGGTCACAGGATTGACTCATTCAGGCCGTCTTCATCCCTATGGCTGTTACCATTCGTATCAGTGTCCACGTGTAAATGGCCATTAATGACTGCAGGTATTTGTGTAGATGGGACAATATCCTATGGTGACGCTGAACTTCTGGTCCATAGACCATGCTTTTAGGCTAAAGAGACTCATGTCTGCACATGATGGTGCAGAGTTATCAATACTTTCTAAGACCTCATTCAGGCTTCCGAAAAATCAGGCATAGCAGTTGTACCTGCCGTGATTTTTCATAGTCCACAGAAAATTCCGAAGACGTGTCCAATTTTGATCCAAGGGTCGGATCACAATCGTCAAAGCAAGGCTGTGTGTCCATGAAAAACTCCGACTGCACTCTGATGCAAAGAATGCATTTTTCTCATACATCGTGTTTGATTTTGGACTACCAAATCTTTTTTGTTCTCTGCGAGATATGCCGCTGTCAAAGGAGTCTGGTAGTACCTCTCCTCTGTATGGAGGAGTCAGGGGGGGGGGGAGGAGCTGCTGGATTAACCATCATACGACCACCTGTTATCTATTGTGTATGGGCCCCTTAGACTAGACCATTTCATATCTCTGCCGTATCTGTTTAGTCTACATTTACACCATTTTTATTTGCAACAGAAATGTACAGCACAATATGGCTTACGGTGTTGCACATAATAACATGCCTATTCCCCTTTTCAGTGAGGCCACACTCCTATGTCAGACAAGGTGCAGAATGATTTTTTGGTCCTTATTACGCCAATATTCTGACACCTTTTATGTAGCTTTTATAATTTCTCCCCCAATATCTGCTGTTAACTAGATGACCAGATGATCTTGGTGATTTCCATATAAAAGGGGTTGTCCTACAAGTCACAATCAACCCTTTAACGAGTCTTGCAATATGACTTAGGATAAAAGCCAAATCCTAAGTCATATTGCAAGACTCGTTAAAGGGTTCACTGTGACTTGTAGGATCGCTACTTCCAACAGGTGGCGCTATACAGTTCAAGTCCTCTTTTTCTCTGAAGAGGCAATTTGCATATCCTTTTAGTTTTTCTTTTTTTTGTTTTTTTTGCTGACACTTGGTCCACAGAAAGAAAGCTGACATGGACTATAATGGGTATATGTTATGTCTGTGAAATACATTGATAAAACATGTATGAGAACTTCAAGGGACAGCTTCTTATAGCTGACAGATAACTTCTTTTTAGCACATGGTGTGCCTGCTATTTACTTATTGACAATGGTATTTTATGGGCAACATATCCCATTGTACGATGGTAGATCCTCCAGTGTAGGCATAAAACAATTAGTAAATAGGAGCCCAACAAATCTTATTTTTCCTTAGCCTTTTTAATGTGAAATGGAAGCTTGTGACTGCATGTGATATCTGACCAGCAACACAAGCGCTGTGTGGATAGGGCCTTACAAATTCACTGTTGGAGTCTGATGACCGTTCTGCTGAGTGAACACTTCAGAGAAAAATCCACACAAAAAACGGGCAGCCTCTACAAGTTATTCCATAAATAGATGTTGTGGATTTGCCTTTGATTTGACCCTTTGCGTTGCAAGCTGTGATTCTAAAATCTTCATTACAGGTTAATTTGTGCGCTGATTTTGCTGTTATATTTTTACTCTGCGTGTGGATGATATTTGATAGAATCTCCTCCACTTTAGCTTGGAGAATATGCACAGCGTGGCCTCACCACGTCTTCATTATTACACTTTGTTTTTTTTTTTTTTTTACATTTTTGGCTTTAAGGATTAAAATATTAGATGGATATTTTATTTTTGCTTTGACCTTGGTAGTCAGTCACTTACCGGCCGGATTCACAGTGCGCCATGCACAGCCAAACAACAAGCTCCATGTTTGCTCAGCTTAGAACATTTGGTGTTTACTTTTCCGTCCCCGTTCGCCCACTCGTGCCTTCACAAGTGGTCCGTGTAGATGTAACCTTGGATCTTACCTGTGCACCTGCGTATGATATGAACAGTTTGGCAGCAACTTGTCATGTGGGCGCCAACGCATTACTGCAGCTTTAACTGTAGGAAATGATATGTAGGAGTCAGTGTTTTGGGATCCATGCGGTGCAAGCTGTTGGCATTGCAGTAAGTCCACTTGTCTGCTCTTCTTTTTCTTTTAGATCGGTGCATAGTGACATTCCTCTGGACTGCAGCTGATTGTCTGATATCCTGCATATGGTCAAGGGCTCAGACACCCCTTTAAAACCTGATCTCATTATTGATTTTATTATTAAACATTTAGAGGCAGACTAAACATCAGCTCTGCAAAAGGGTATCTTCTTGAATGAAGTAATAACATATTGATAGGATATACCGTTGCTCTATTATTTATTATGCGTTGCTGATATAGCACCATCATATTCTGCAGCGCTTTACAGTCCTCATCATCACTGTCCCCATTGGGGCTCACAATCTAGTATCCCTATCAGTATGTCTTTGGAGTGTGGGCGGAAACCGGAAAACCCGGAGAAACCCACACAAACACGGGGGGAACATATAAACTCCTTACAGATGTCGTCCTTGCTGGGATTTGAGCCCAAGACCCCAACATTGCAAAGCAACAGTGCTAACCACTGAGCCACTCTGATAAGTAAAGGTTTGATTTCTACCCCCTTTTACCCCTCTTAATAATGCAAGAGTCGTAGGACTCGGCGGCGTAACTACCGGGCCCAGAGGGTCATTGGCCTGCTGACGCCAGCAGTTGAAGTGGCCTACGGTGCACAGACAAATCGGGTCCGTGTGCCACAATACACGCTGTTGGCCAGCAGCTGACGTCTGCATGCACGTGACGTCACATGCTTCTGTTGCTGCTGAAGTCAGCTGCCGGCTTCACAAGAGGACACGCAGGAGCGAAGGGAAGGTGAGTATTTATTTTTTTAAAGGGTCCATACTAGTACATGGATGACTATAGGTGTGCATTATATTTTATGGATAACTATGGGGTGCATTATATTATATCGATGACAGGGTGCATTATTATTATATGGATGACTGTGGGGGTGCATTATATTATATGGATGACTGTGGGGGTGCATTATATTATATGGATGACTGTGGTGGTGCATTATATTATATGGATGACTGTGAGGGTGCGTTATATTATATGGATGACGGGGTGCATTATATTATATGGATGACGGGGTGCATTATATTATATGGATGACTGTGAGGGTGCATTATATTATATGGAGGACTGTAAGGGTGCCTTATATTATATGGATGACTGTAAGGGTGCGTTATATGGATGATGGGGTGCATTATATTATATGGATGACTGTGAGGGTGCATTATATTATATGGAGGACTGTAAGGGTGCCTTATATTATATGGATGACTGTAAGGGTGCGTTATATGGATAATGGGGTGCATTATATTATATGGATGACTGGGGTCCATTATATTATATGGATGACTGAGATGCGCAGTATATCATATGGAGGACTATGAGGGGTGCATTATACTTCTTCTATGGAGCACTATGACTTCTATGTACGGTATGTATCGTGAGTATAATGGTTTATTTTCTTGTATACACTAAAGAATGGCAGAATGAGGGGCATATACCAGGATAATGGACATATAGGAGACTGGGCGATATATGTTCCAGGAAGAGGGCGCATGTATATATAGAATTTATTCAAAATGGGGGCCGGTCCAGATCTTGCATCGGGGTCCATCAGACACTATTTACGCCACTGGTAGGACTGATTTAGCAATGCCTCACTTTCACTAGTGTTTTCTTTACACCAAGTGGTCGGGAAATCCATAAGCCAGATCCTTACTGATCATAAAGTGATGGTATAGCCTAGTACTATGTCATCACTTTATCTGGTAGGATTAACCAGTTAATCCATTGGTGCTGTCTGATGTACAGTGACAGTATAGGGGGGCTAAGAAGCTAGCTCCATGCACCGCTGGAGTCAGCTCTGTTATAGATCAGAGCTAAATCTGATATTGGTCGTTTAAAGGAAAGCAACTAACAGAAAATGACCTGTTTAAATCAGGTTTTCAGGTTACATGAAGGAAAAAAAAAGAAACAGTGACAATTTTTTTAATCTCACAATCGTTATTTAAAAATAAAATACATACAAATTGAAATCTTACAATTTTCACACTGGCCACTGGGGTCTTCTTTTTATTTTATTTTATCTTTCATTTTTTATTTTTTTAAAGAAGACTTTCCTATCCTTTTTGGAAGAGTTTACAGAAGTTTTATTTTAAGAGGCAGGATTATAATGACATGTAACACCTCCAATACTCACAATAGTTGATATCACACCTGCCCCTGCCCCCCTCTCTGCATATTGATCTTTACACAGGCTCATGACACACTGAAAGGGGTAAAGGGGTGTCCGAACTGGGATTCTCAAAGGAAGTGTCTGCAAACAGGAAGTAAAAATGAAAATAAAGCAGTTATATAGTGTAGTGAGGAAAGATTGGTAAAGTATATTTAAAGTGTTTTGAAAAAAATGACAAAAAAATAGGCATTTAGGATTAAAGTTAATTTGTGTTTCAGACCATCCCTTTAATGAAAGATGGGGTCGGGATCTGACCAAACTGCGATGTACATGTGTTATTTCCTTAAACAAAAGGAAGCTGTGTCATTCTCAAAACTTTTGGCCATGACTGTACAAATATTAATTTTTACAAGGTCTACTGCTTCACTTTTTCTAATGGCAATTTGCATATACTCCAGAATGTTATAAAGAGTGATCAGCTTAACAGCAATTACTTGCAAAGTCAATATTTGGCTAGAAAATGAACTTTATCCCCCAAAACACATTTCAACATCATTGCAGCCCTGCCTTAAAATGACCAGCTAACCTCTTTTCAGTGATTGCTCCATTAACACAGGTGTGGGTGTTGATGAGGACATGGCTGGAGATCAATCTGTCATGATTAAGTAAGAATGACACCACTGGACACTTTATAAGGAGGCTGGTGCTTGGCATCATTGTTTCTCTTCTGTTAACTATGGTTATCTCTAAAGAAACACGTGCAGTCATCATTGCAATGCACAAAAATGGCCTAACAGGGAAGAGTATCGCAGCTAGAAAGATTGCACCTCAGTCAACAATCTATCGCATCATCAAGAACTTCAAGGAGAGAGGTTCCATTGTTGCCAAAAAGGCCAGGGCGCCCAAGAAAGACCAGCAAGCGCCAGGACCGTCTCTTAAAAGTGTTTCAGTGTGGGATCGGGCTACCAGCAGTGCAGAGCTTGCTCAGGAATGGCAGCAGGCAGGTGTGAGTGCATCTGCACGCACTGTGAGGCGGAGACTCTTGGAGCAAGGCCTGGTCTCAAGGAGGGCAGCAAAGAAGCCACTTCTCTCTAGAAAAAACATCATGGACAGACTGATATTCTGCAAAAGGTACAGGCAGTGGACTGCTGAGGACTGGGGTAAAGTTATTTTCTCTGATGAATCCCCTTTTCGATTGTTTGGGACATCAGGAAAACGCCTCATTCGGAGAAGACAAGGTGAGCGCTACCACCAGTCTTGTCTCATGCCAACTGTTAAGCATCCTGAAACCATTCATGTGTGGGGTTGCTTCTCAGCCAAGGGAATCGGCTCTCTCACAGTCTTGCCTAAAAACACAGCCATGAATAAAGAATGGTACCAGAATGTCCTCCAAGAGCAACTTCTCCCAACCCTCCAAGAGCAGTTTGGCGATCAACAATGCCTTTTCCAGCATGATGGAGCACCTTGCCATAAAGCAAAGGTGATAACTAAATGGCTCCGGGAACAAAACATAGAGATTTTGGGTCCATGGCCTGGAAACTCCCCAGATCTTAATCCCATTGAGAACTTGTGGTCAATCATCAAGAGACGGGTGGACAAACAAAAACCTAAAAATTCTGACAAAATGAAAGCATTGATTGTGCAAGAATGGACTGCTATCAGTCAGGATTTGGTCCAGAAGTTGATTGAGAGCATGCCAGGGAGAATTGCAGAGGTCCTGAAGAAGAAGGGTCAACACTGCAGATATTGACTTGCTGCATTAACTCATTCTAACTGTCAATATAATCTTTTGTTACTCATATGTTTGCAATTATTATATTTCTGTCTGTGATAAAAACATCTGTCAAACACACATAAAAACCAGAGGGCAGCAGATCATGTGAAAATATAATATTTGTGTCATTCTCAAAACTTTTGACCATGACTGTAGACTAACAACGAAAAAGCCCTATTTTTTTCCATTTTTAAAACAGATCGTGCTATGTAAAAAAAAAAAAAAAAAAAAAAAAAAAAAATTGCAAATATAATACATTTAAAACAAAACCTGATTTAAAAGGTAATTTTCTGAGAACTTACGGTACCTCTTTAATTTAAGAAAATGAAAACCATACCAAAATGAACAATTTTCATGTTCGTAACAATTCGGGCTATAAAAATATCATATTTGGTTATGCCGCAGTAAAAATAATAATACAGAAAGTTGTGCTAGATTAAAAATTACAACTCGCCACACAAAATAAAAGTCTAAACCCTGCTCTATACCCTGTGTCAGTGGTCCCCATATATCCTGTCAGTGGTCCCCATATACGGTACCCTGTGTCAGTGGTCCCCATGTATCCTGTGTCAGTGGTCCCCAACCTTTGCGACTTTGAGAGCCACATTCATCTCCTGCCCCCCTCACAGTAGCAACACCTAGAGACCCTATTAGTGGTTAATGACAGCCAAAGCTTTTCTGCAGTAATCACCCTGAAGCAGTATACCAAGATCCAGGGTTCCCACATTACCCCCATTCTGTATTCTCGCAGCACATTGTTGCATCCAGCGTCAAACACCTCCTCTGAGAGTTGGTATAATCCTGACGCCAACGTACCATACTTAAATTATTTTTAAACCCATAAGGGTGCTTTCACATTGCATTCTTTGTCCCCATCGGAGCATACGTCCGGAATTTTCCGCAAAACGGGTCCGGACACATGCGCCGACGGGGCCAATAGACTGCAATGGTGACGGCAGAGCGAACGTGCTCTTTGCCGTGCACTGTTTTCAAGAGTGTAGACCTACTGGAGGCGGACACTCCTGAAAAAAGTGCACAGCAGAGCGCCCGTTCTCTTTGCCGTCGCCATTACAGTCCATTGGCCCCGTTGGTGCATGCATCCGGACCCCATTTTGCAGGGGATTTTGGTCATATGTCCCAACAGGGACACAGAACGCAATGTGAAAGCTCCCGAGGACCAGTATATGTGCATCCAGATCTGCTTTTCTGCAGGGCTACTCACAAAATGCCCCATTTGAGATGTGCTCCTCATACCAATTTGCTAGACGTGGAGCTAATGCATCAAGCTGGCAGACAGCCGTGAGACACACACATCATGGGAGCACAAGCCATATGTGGCTCCCGAGTTACAGGTTGGGGTCCCCTACCCTAATGTAATATATACACCCTACTGCATTCCGTCTGTATTGTATGTGTATTTATACTATATCCAATTGCCGTAGAACATGATTAGTCTGTGTAGTCAGTGAGGAGGAGCCGGTAATAATTGTCAGGGCTGCTGTTCTGGTGCTTTTTGTACTGGTGCTGGGGCTGCTGTTCTGGTGCTTTGTTGTACTGGTGCTGGGGCTGCTGTTCTGGTGCTTTGTTGTACTGGTGCTGGGGCTGCTGTTCTGGTGCTTTGTTGTACTGGTGCTGGGGCTGCTGTTCTGGTGCTTTGTTGTACTGGTGCTGGGGCTGCTGTTCTGGTGCTTTGTTGTACTGGTGCTGGGGCTGCTGTTCTGGTGCTTTGTTGTACTGGTGCTGGGGCTGCTGTTCTGGTGCTTTGTTGTACTGGTGCTGGGGCTGCTGTTCTGGTGCTTTGTTGTACTGGTGCTGGGGCTGCTGTTCTGGTGCTTTGTTGTACTGGTGCTGGGGCTGCTGTTCTGGTGCTTTGTTGTACTGGTGCTGGGGCTGCTGTTCTGGTGCTTTGTTGTACTGGTGCTGGGGCTGCTGTTCTGGTGCTTTGTTACTTCTATTCCCTGTATCAATGACCCCACCTGCAGCAGTTTCCTTGACCGGATATTATACTGATGCTGTGTGTGTTGCTGCACAGGGAAGGTTGGGTTTACGTACTGTTACAGGGGGAGTACTCGCTGTTGGTGTGCAGAAAAGCACAAGGGATGATGGGAAATGTAGTCAGAAGGGAGCAAAAGAATCTAAAGAGGAAATGATGGCTGTGACAGCAGAGAGCACAGGAAAAGTATGTGGTGTTACTTATTTTATCTAAGCATAATGTCACTGAGTTAGAATAGTGGACAACCTCTTTAAGATGGGATTTAATTAGTCATAGGGTATTTTTAAAGGGGTTCTCTCATCAAGACAACCACTTTTAAAGATTGGCAATCTGACCTGTATAGTTATTTCATTTTTTTTCGTATACATGCACGTTTTTCTAAGAACAGTATCATCTGTCCTAAGGAATACAGGAGGGGAATACGTTGTGTCCTGTCCTGCTTAAGTTTCCACGTCTGCCTCCCTGTTTTATTATAGGCCTCTCATTTAGGAGCAGACACTTTAGTTCAGAGGCTGCTTGGCCTGTCTTATTATCCTGCCAAAGAAAATGACATGCCAGTAATCATGGCGCCCACATCAACAGAACTGTGCTATAAACACGGCCCTGTGACAGGCCGGACCTACCTAGGTGGTTAGAGCAATCTGGCAGAATAGCAGACACTTGGCTCATTTATGTAGATTGAATAGTGTAAATAAGTGTTTTCCTCCATGTCTAGAGCGCAGAAGCTGCAGGAAATTCTAGTCAGATTCATGAAAATGTTGAGCTCCCTCCTGATATGTTCAGATATCTAAGGCCGGGCTTCATCCTCATGTCGGGGCTTGCTTGTGAAGCTTTGGAGATTTAGATGATAATGTAATGATTCCGAGTCACTTTGTGCCCAGTCTGACATTTTCATCCATATTGACCTATTTGGGGTGGTCTGTATTTTGGAGCCCACCTCATAGAGGTGGATACGGCCTCCTCAGCTACTGCAGCATCCTCCTCTCTGGCCTCCCAGCTACCACGCTAGCAGTTCTCCAGTCTATCCTTGACTCCCCTGGCCAATTATTTCTCCTCTCCCCTCTGCCTATCCTTTCACTGGTTTCCAATTCTGCAGCAGATCCAGATTAAACTACTAACACTGACCTACAAGGCCGTCCATTAACTATTTCCTCCATACGTCTCCCGATATCTTCCCAAAAGTAATCTCCAGTCCTCACAAGACCCCCTCCTCTGTCCTCTTACATTCATCACCCAGTCGCCTCCAAGATTTTTCCTGAACATCCCCATCCTCCGAAATTCAGTGCTTCATCATGTCCAATTGTCTGCCACAACTGAAACTTTCAGACCCAACCTGAAAACTCATGTCTTCAGGAAACCCTACAGCCTGCAATAACCTCACTACCACAAGAGCTGTCCCACCCCACCTCCCTGACCTACTGTCTCATTCCCCAATGTCCTGCAGACTGTGAACCCATGAGGGCTCCTGCCCCTCTTTGTATATGCGTTATATGTATATAAACCCTCTTCACATGTACAGCACCATGGGATTGCTAGTATTTTGAAAAAAATCTGTTTTTTTTTTTTTGTTTGTTTGTTTTTTTACTATTCATTGGTAGAAGAAGTTTGAAAGTTTTTTTTTTTTTTTTGTATATTTTTTTTTCTGCATAGGAAGAATGTCTGCCACACTGATGGCAAAAATGGACAAATAAACCAAAAATGGATCTTGCACAGAGTCCTGTTCTTCATCTTTTTCACAGGAAAAAAAAACAAACCGGACATCTAAATAAGATATTCCAGTTTTTTGAACTGAGATGCTGCATATTCTTCACGATCTGAGGACTTTTGCTGTGTCTATATTTACACACATAGCACTCCATGGTTTTGTTTGGGTGTGCCCTCTTTAAAGGAGCACTGCAGTTATTTTTTCTTTCTATCGATCTGGGTGGCCATAGTTATTCTGTGCACAGCGCATGTACTAAAATATTTACTGATTGTGGTCGTCTTCTCGTTGTAAGTCAATGAGGGTGTATGCTCGCTCACACTGGCATATATTATGGAGGAGTGCAATGCAAGAAATTCTCGCATCGCACTCTGACCAGTGTTATTCAGTGTGGCAGAGCCGATCTGCGAGCTTTCTTTTCTTTTTTTCTCATGCCAATTCGGCACGAGAAAAAAATCGTAGCGCAGCGTATCTCGCACGGCGCACCATTATTCAAGTCGGTGTGTGCGTGCAAAATATCGGGCGTCATCCGAGTGCTGTCCGATATACGCTGAGACAGGCAATGCAGTAGATGGAGAGATTAATCCCTCCTTCTCCTCACCTGTGATCTGATTCTCGCATGTGAGTGGATTGGATCAGGACACTCGCCTCACACTTGCAGCAGAGTTCCTGCCAAGTGTCCTTCACATATCGCATCGGATGCTGTACGCTTTTGTGACCCTGGCCTTAATGTGAGCATCATAGAATTGCATCAAGTAAGTGACTTTTGATCCACACAAGACAACTGTGTGAACCAGCTAGTCAGAGCGGCACTCGCCAATGCGGAAGAGGACCGGAACATCGCTGGGAACGGGAGAAGTCAGCAATCTGTAAGTAATTTGGTGCACGTACACTGCACATAGTTATGGTTAAGGCGGTAGATGATAAAACCAAATCTTCAGAGGACTCCCTAAATTATGGGTAGTACATCCCAAGGTATCTGAATAAACCTAATCCCACCACTGATCAGCTGAGCAAAACACTAGTTCAGCAGGTGATTGGGCCTAAAACTATTGTCAGTAACGCCTCTCTTGTGTAAACGTGATCTGCGCCCGACCAGGTGCATACTGTATGGGGATTACTCAGTCCCCATACAGTCTGTATCAGTCCATGGTGAAGGGCTTTAAATGAGCACCGATTAACTTTATATATCACCAATTGGTGCTGATTATAGGCGGAAGTATGTCCAATATACCATTTTCCTGCAGTTCAAGAAAATTTGTGAGATTTCATGATGTCCCTTATAGCAGGGGTCGACAAAGTTGTTCAGAATCTAGGAGCCAGCCAAAAAATTTAGGAGCCAGAATTTTTTTTTCATTTCATCATCATGGTCTCCCCATCATCATGGCCTGCCCATCATCATCAATGCCTGCCCATCATCATCATCGCCTCCTCATCATATCATCCCTCCCCATCATCATCAATGCCTGTCTGTATCTACAGCATCTCAACTGGCTCCCATCGGTACCCTGTAACGATACAGTTGTTGGGCACCCATGGTAATAATGACAGTCAGGGGACTGCTGAAGGTCCCTGTCACTGCCATCTTGGTACTCTGAAGTTATACTATAGGTTGAGCTTCAAAGGAGACAGCGATTTACACTATATACTGCAATGCCATGTTATACAATGACAGAATTGCGTTTTTGTTTTTTCACCACTCCATCCTACATTAAATGTTTTTGCCGCCTCTTTGATGCATTTTAGGGTAAATGAATGGTGTTCTACAAAACTACAACTTGTCACACTCCAAAAATAAAATAAAATAAAAAAAATTCAGAAAAGCCATGTTACTTCAATGGTGAATTAAAGTTATGTCTCTTGGAAGAAGAGGAGTAAAAAAAAAGCAACTAGCTTCAAAATAAAAAAAAATACCCAGTCCTGAAGGAGTTTCAGGTTTTTGTATGACTTATCAGTAACTTGCTGAGAGTTATTATGTCTTTTGCAACCTCTCAGCTCTCAGCTCCCAGTTACTGAGTTTTCCACCAGGTCATGTTCCTTCCTCTGAATTTTAAGTGATAAAATTATCAAGTAAAACAGCAGCACTCCAGGCACAGGATTACTAGATCTGTCTTCTTGTTTTCTGTGTGTTTGCAGTTAATGTTCCACACTGGCAGGCATTATACAGATCTTGTGCTCTATACATATGGTGTGTGTGCGTTTTCTGTTAGGTCGCATATAGATGTCAGTGTTATCCACATATGCAAAAAAAACAAAAAGGGACGTATGCAGTCAGTGTCGTTGGGTCTGCGTTGCTGTCGGCGTCTTTGGATTTGTGTGCCGTCAGCAGTTTTGGGTCTGTGTTGCCATCGGCAGTTATGGGTCTGCGTTGCCGTCGGCAGTTTTGGGTCTGCGTTGCCGTCGGCAGTTTTGGGTCTGCGTCGCGTTGGCAGTTTTGGGTCTGCGTGCCGTTGGCAGTTTTGGTCTGCGTTGCCGTTGGCAGTTTTTGGGTCTGCGTTGCGTCGGCAGTTTTGGGTCTGCGTTGCCGTCGGCGTTTTGGGTTCTGCGTTGCCGTCGGCAGTTTTGGGTCTGCGTTGCCGTCGGCAGTTTTGGGTCTGCGTTGCCGTCGGCAGTTTTGGGTCTGCGTTGCCGTCGGCAGTTTTTTGGGTCTGCGTTGCCGTCGGCAGTTTTGGGTCTGCGTTGCCGTCGGCAGTTTTGGGTCTGCGTTGCCGTCGGCAGTTTTGGGTCTGCGTTGCCGTCGGCAGTTTTGGGTCATGCGTGGATGGATGACTAAATAAATTACAAAGTTTCTTCTCTCCTTTTTAATCATTTTAATCACGGACAGCCCTCGGTGGACCCATAGATTTGTATTGCCACTTTTCATCCATGCTGTTGGGGGGGGGGTGGGGAAGAAAATGAACATTTGAGTAGCAGCATAGATTATAATGGGTACATGTGTATCCATGAAAATCGCATAACACGGACGTCTGAATGAGACAGTAGAGGCGAGCATAATGTAACCATGTGCTGCCATCCTCAGATGTTATGTCCTGTAACCAAAGACCCTATGTAATCTGCAATTTAGTGTGACATTACATTTGCAGAACTTATCGTAATTTGTAGTGGGATTTGGATGGCGGTCGCATGCAATTTAGCACACAGATTAAAAAATGGATGAAAACTGGATGTGGCCCACTAATAAACATTGGTCTTTTTTTTTCCCCATTTTGTGTGCAAGAAAAAATAAACTGACGTGTGAATAAATACTTAAGTGTACAGTCCTCTCAAAGGCAGGTTATTTCTAGAACAGGAGGTAGACCCTCCACTTCTATCATTGGGGTCATAGAGGATCAGACAGTCTAAAGTCAGTGTATCCCGTAAAAAAAAAAAAAAAGTCTCCCAACTTCAGCCAGCTTATTTCTGGCACACGGACACCGGTTTTATCATTGCCTTAAAATTTGCGTCTGGTACAACATCCAGTTGGGTCTTGGTAGTGTAAATGACACCGCGCCACACACACAGTCACTGTGCGCCTTGTCCTGAGGGAGGCTCTGCATCGCCCTCCAGCTTCCCTGACGTATTTTGGGTGTTTCTGGAAAGTCTTCTTTCTGTTTGTGCTCTTACTACCAGGACTGTATTTGCCCGTGGAGAGTTTTGGCTCCATTCTTGTTTACATCTTCATCACTGATCTGCATTTTTCATGCGTTTTTTTTTGCGATGCGCTGATATTTTTTTTAACTACGGTACTTATTGACACAAACTACTACAAATATACAGCGCCAGATGCCAGTGCTGTGCATTTATATCACTGGATCGCAGAGATACAGGAATTACTACTCACTCTGTAATTGGCAAATGTTTGATCCTTGTGATGCATTCATCAATAGCAATTGTAGCATTACAGAGGGCCATAATATTCGTCTGAAGTGTTGTCATGGACTATAACAATAATAAAAAAAAAAAAACATGGTCTGAAGACCATAATGACCCGCATCCTTAAGCTTTTAAAGGGGATACTATGGACAAGATGGAAGACTGAAGAAGAGAACATCCACTAGGTAACCATAGTGCTTTCTGGCAAGTTCTCCTTTAAGAACTTTGGCATCGTGCGTGAACTTTGTTTATAGTTTGTGAGAGTGATAACACATAAGTTTACTTACAAACGGTGTATACAGGAGTAGTAACATAGTTATTAAGGTTGAAGGAAGACTTTAAGTCCATCTAGTTCAACCCATATCCTATCCTAACCTGCCCTAACATGTTGATCCAGAGGAAGGCAAAAAAAACCAAGTGGCAAACAGTAAGCTTCACATTGGGGAAAAAAATTCCTTCCCGACTCCACATACGGCAATCAGACTAGATCCCTGGATCAACGCAATAGATGGGAAACTAGTGTATATAACCTGTAATATTATACTTTTCAAGAAAGGCATCCAGTCCCTTCTTAAATTTTAGTAGGGAATCACTCATTACAACATTAGACGGCAGAGAGTTCCATAGTCTCACTGCTCTTACAGTAAAGAATCTGCATCTGTGATTATGACTAAACTTTCTTTCCTCCAGACATAGAGGATGCCCCTAGTCCCCAGTAGGAAAGCTTGACTGCCCCCATACTACTGCTATTCTTATTGGTATTGTTATCGGCCTTCAGCTTGACCCTGAGCCATGGCTACTTGCTGGATGAATGCTCTGTAGGAAGATCGATCTTGTGCAAGCCTAGATGGGTCCACCAGGGTCTTCTTTTTTTCCGTTATCTTGATTTTATCAAGCCATTGGGTTGCTGATCTTCCTCATCGCCTTGTTCCTTCTATTCTTTCGACCATGATATCCTTCTCCAGTGATTGGTCTCTTCGTATGATGTTTCCAAAGTAGGCAAGTTGTAGCTTTGTGATGCTTGCTTCGAGTGACATGTCTGGCTTGATTTTGTTCCAACCAAAATTCATTTGTTTGTTCTTCTTGTCATCAATGGTATTGATAGCATCCTTCTCCAGCACCACATTTCGAAGGCATTAATTCTTCTGTCTTGTTTCTTTATCGTCCTGGTCTCGCATCCATATGTTACGATAGAAAAGACCTGACTATGTACGAGCCATGTCTTCCTAGCCAGTGAAACGTTCCTCGATTTAAAGACCTTGTCCAATGACTTATTTTTTGATTTGCCTATAGCTATTCTCCTATTGACGTCATGTGTATTAACTGCATCTCGAGTGAACATTGATCCAAGTAGGTTAAAGACCTTTACAACTTCAGTTCGTCGCCGTGCTCCTCAAATGTGTCCTGGTCGTTCCTAGCAGTAGTCAATATATTTGTTTTCCTTGTATTGCGTAGGAGTCCCGTGTTCGAGCTTTCCATCTTGACACTCATTGCTGTCAATGTTGTATCGTCTGCATATTTAAGATTGTTGATATTTTGTCCAGCAATTTCGATTCCTTCTTTTTCGGCGAACCCAGCGTTCCTGAAAATGGCTTCTGCATGTAAATTGAAGAGAAATAGTGACCAGATTTAGCCTTGTCTGATGCCTCGCTCTACTTTGAACAATGCTGTGTCGCCGCGTTCCGTTTGGATTGTTGCTTCCTGGTCTATGTAATGGTTCCTAATGAGACTGATGACATGGTTCAGCATACCCGCATCCCTCATTGGATTCCAAAGTTTCTGGTGATCAACAAAGTTGAAGGCTCCGTTGTAGTTGATGAAGCAAAAATATATCTTGATTTCTTTGGCATTTTCCATCTAATGTTAGCAATTACATTTCTTACTCTGTCTTTTCTGAATCCTGCTTGTTCCCCCGGCAGCTCTTTGTCAAAGTAAGGCTGTAGTCGTCTGTGTAGGATCTTCAGTAGTATTTTCCTGACATGGGGTATGAGCATAATAGTCCTATAGTTTCCACAGTCAGTAGCATTTCCCTTCAGAAAAGGAATAAAAACGGATCTTGTCCAGTCCTTAGGCCATATACCAGTTTTCCACATCTTACTATTGTCACCGAATAGCAAATAATAAATGCAAGAAAACTTAAATGATCACCAACTTGAGCACTATATATCTCAACTAGAGGCGTTAAAACATCACTTTTTAATTAGCATACCTAAAACAACTTAACAAAAAGTGTACATACACGTAAACAAATACACAATTATGGCCAACACAGAACTGCTTGTCTGGTACCAACTGGAGGAGTATCAGATGATCCTAGTAAGACTCTGGTGTTTCCCTACCTTGGCACCCTACATCTGCACAGATGGCACCCCCACTTACCATCGACTCTCCCTATGTAGCCCAATAAGGCCCTATGGAAGAGGGAGAGAAGATAAACAGACCGCAGAATAAAGGACAGTAATGGGGTTTGGGCTATACCTTGGACACTCAAAATTTGAGATAAGGACTTCATGATTCAGGATGTGCTAGTATACTACTGAGCCACAACAGGGCGCATGCAAAAAAGCAAGTCCATATAGGAATTACTGTAAATAATAGAAGTCAGTAATCTAAATATATTAAACTGTAGCAATTGCACCTATTCCCGATTATTATAACGTGCTAAATACCGCCCAGTACCAACATCCTCCAATAGATGACTGACATTTCTTTTCCGGTAAAGGTGGATGGACTTCGTTCCCCCCCCGGTACATAATAGACTCTGTGAACGATTATTGAGCAAAGTGTATAATAATCTTTCTACATTAATGAAAACAGAGTGTCTCCTGATGAAACCATTGGAGTTGAAACGCGTCGAGAAATAGCTACTTGGATGATATTAGCTTTAGTGGGTTTTATATATATATATATACTTAGGCTCTATTGGAGGATGTTGGAACTGGGCACTATTTAGAACCTTATAATATGGGGAATAGCTGCATTTATTACAGTGATGGACTGTTGATTTGTTGTACAAAAGTCAATGCATTTCGCCTCGTTTATTTCAAGTCCAAAGTTTCCAACAACACTTCTGTCACGACTCTGGATGACTCGGGACCAGGGGCTCCTTCCTGTCTCTAACACTAGAAGGCGCCCTAGTTCGCCCTGGTCCCTGGATGACAACTGAAGGTGAAGATTACGGGGCCACGTGCCTTGCCTTATCGTCTGAATCCACCCTCCACCTGTACCATTCCTCCACCCAGGGAAGAGTGGAGTAACAGTGCACTGTAGTACACCAACCAGATGAACAAGGTAACATGAACAAGGAAAACAGAAAATATCAGGCATACAAGTATATCCACTCACATATAACAGAGGAATGCATCGGGGAGTGGAGGATGGGCTAAAACCAAAGTAGGAGAAGAAAGGGAATTATCACACTCGCTAGACCAACAACAGTCACACATAAGTCCACCAAGCGCCTCCTCTTATAACCAACAACTACTATTCTCCCAACCATTCAACATAAGCTAGCTCTGATGAAGTGAGTCAGTTAGGACCCAGATTATATAAGGGATAGGAGTGGCTAACCGTGCTCATCTGAGCGCTCTAGCTCCCAGAGCTCTCAACATGGCCGATTAATGTTCCATGTTTACCACAGCCTGCATTGGCATTCAAGTCTCCCATAATGAGTAAGTCTTGTTTTGGCGTCTTGTTGATTTTTTTTTTTTTTTTCTTGAACCTGATTGTAGAATAGTTCAAGGTCCTCCTCCTTAGTTTCTGTTATTGGTGAGTAGACTTGTATAACTGTGACATGAATTGGCGCTCCTTGTAGCCATATCGAGATGTGTCCATCACTGACTTGAACGTATTTTAGGACCGTGTCGGCTAATCTTCAGTTGAGATTAAAAGAACAGTTTCTTTTTCAGTTATCATTGCTAGAATAGTAGTCGATATTCGTTTAACTGGAAATGTGCGGATTGAGTCCATTTTCAGATTGAGTCTGAGTAAGTCGAGTCCTGTTCTGTCCCTTTCAGCTTTGACAATGTCGAGTTTGCCTTGGTTAATGGTTCCACATTAGACTAAAGTTTTAGCAAACACTGAAGCTTCTGCATCTGATTTGGCTCTGCTTACTAGTTCAAGCAGTCGTTTGACCACCTGTATGTGATTTGAATACTTGATGTCATGTGTGCCGACTAGATTTTCATTGCTTCTCTCAATTTTCTATGCAAATCTCATACTAGTGGCCATGTGACTGACTGGTAAGCGGAGCTGAATTATAACAGTGTGTAGGAGCTGTGGAACTTGAAATGTTTCCCCAGGACTGGACAACCCTTTTAACCCCTTAATGACCGCCGATACGCCTTTTAACGGCGGCAATTAAGGGTACTTATGCCTCAGCGCCGTTAAAAAGCATATAAAAAGTGTATAGCGCCCCCTGGAGTCTGAATTTCTCCAGGGTCTCTGCTACATCCTACAAAAAAATTGTTTCCAATATTGTGCTGCTGTAAAGTTGACATGTGGGAAATGTTATTTATTAACTAGTTTGTGTGACACCACTCTCTGATTTAAGGGTACAAAAAATTAAAAGTTTGAAAATTACAAAATTTAACATTTTTGCCAAATTTCCATTTTCTTTTCATAAATAAACGCACGTTATATCGAAGAGATTTTAGCACTAACATGAAGTACAATATGTCAGGAAAAAACATTTCCAGAATCAGTGGGATACGATGAAGCGTTCCAGAGCTATACTTATAAAGTGACAGTGGTTAGAATTGTAAAAATAGGCCCGGTCATTAAGTACCAAATTGGCTCTTTCAGCAGCAGATGGAAGGAAGGGAGACACATTCATTACCAGTGGGTAGGCGGAGCCCACGCAGGATAGAACACCTCAGATTAAAAAGAGTGTTGACCGGCCCCTCCAGCTTGGGCTCCTCCTACTCCAGCTCTCCAGTCTAAAATTTGAGGTCACAGAGGATAGTCGCTGCTGAAGCAGCTCCTCAGAAGATTTTTTATTTTTATCGGACAGAGACTTGGGCCCCAGTGGTCTTGAGGTCTCAGGGGTCTCAGCGCTGCTGGACCCCCACCTCTCCCTTGGGGGATCTGTATTACCCTGTAAGGTAGTCCCTGCAGAACCCTGCCGGCCCTGGGGGATGAGGATTGCTTCCCTTGCGGGGACGCAAACCGCGCTTCTGGGGTCACTGCGTTCCCCGCCCTGGGGGGGAAGCTATGGGCACAGCGCCACAAACCCCTGGGGGTCCCTGTGGCGCTCAGCTGGGTGAGTACTCTGCATTTTTTAATGTATGTGAGTGCTTCAGCGGCTGTTGCGGCAGCCGCTGCTACATGTATCATGTCGGTGACTAGTGTCTTTTTGTCCGCAGGTGGATGCCTGCAGGACATGGGAGCGGGGCAGGAGCGGAGAGCGGAGGAGTTCGCGCGCATTTTTTTGAACGCGCTTTCCCGGTCTTCTCGGGCAGGAAGCGCTCTAAGCGCGCGTTCTTTCCTGCCTCTTCTCTTCCGGCTCCTCTAGCGCGGCGGCCATTACTGACAGCCTCCTCGGGCTTCTCTCTCCGCTCCCCCCGACTGACCAAAGGAAAAGGACACTGCACCGCGGCCAGCTGGGTGAGTCGCTTCTACCTCTCAGGGCAGAAGTTTGACCCCTTCACCCCCACAGCGCAGATGCCACACTGAACGCCCCCGCTAACGATCAAATAACGACGCATGCTAATGCGATCGTTTTTTGTGATCGTTTTAATGTCGCTAGTAGCTGCCACTCTGGCGATCTCATTAACGATGCATAAGTGGTTAGCGATCTCTTTAACGACTTTGGCGGTCATTGCGATGTACAAAACAGCGCAATATTTTAGCGATCTCGTTGGCGTTCTTGTTTTAGTGTGGCATACCCTTGAGGTACTGCAGCTGCTACCTCATAAGAGGCACCTGGGGCTCGCACACCCTTTTCATTAACAAGGGTTGTGGGGAGTCTGCGGCATTAACCCCTTCTTAGGCGGTTAACCCTTAATTGGGGGACAGCTGGGGTAGCTCTCTCTTTAAGAGCTTTAACCCTTCAGCGTTCGTTTCTTCTTTAAGAAACCACACTGTCCTAGTTACTGACAGGTTTAACCTGCCATATACTGTGTGAGGACATGTCAGATGCGGACCGTCTCTCAGATCCGCTACAGGATCAGTCTCGTGTATCTGACACGCAGACCTCGACGGCGTCAGGCGCAGCGGTCAGAGTTTTCAGTGATGTCAAAATGGAGGCCCTCGCTCGTTCTATTGATGGCCTGTCTGACCTTCTAGGTTATTGGGTGTCAGCTAGATCCTCTCAGAGGAAGCGACACAGGCCGGTGCCTTCATTCCCGCGCAGCGACTTGGAGATCTCGGGCATGGAGGGTTCCCTTCAAGCTCAGATGGGGAGGTGTCCTATTCGGATAAGGAGGATCGGCAGGGACTCTCTGCTTCTCTTTTGGGCCGTACAGAGGCTTTTATTGGAGCCATGAGGGAGGCGTTAGTTACCGGAGGAGGTAACTAGACGTCCTAGTAAGTCGGCCCGGATGTTTTCAGGAGTCGCATAGGTCGCGATCCGCATTACCATCTCTGGATGAGCTTAATGGGGCAGTGGAGAAGGAACGCCTGTGTCCAGATAAGTGTTTCCAGCTGTATCCGTTTACGATGGAATTGGTTGATAATTGGATTCCTTCTCCTGAAGTGGATGTCCCTTTATCCCAGCTTAGCAAGTCCTCATTACTTCCTGTTAAAAGGGAAGGCGAGTTTGCAGGATCCGCTGGACAGAAAAACGGAGATGGCGGCGAAATCCATCTACGAGGCCGCGGGTCATGGATTCAGAGCATGTGTGCTTGTAAAGCTTCTCTAAGCTGGTTAGACCGTCTACGGACGGCGTGGCAAGATAGATCCCCTCTATCCGAGGTAGATGGGCTTTTTAAGTTGGAGGATGCAGCCCGATATGACAGTGATGCAGGTTTGGATACTGCGTCACTGCTGTCCAGGGCGCAATCCTCGGCAATCACAGTCAGGAGAGCACTGTGGCTTAGACAGTGGACCGGAGACGCGGTTTCCAAGCAAGGTTTGCTATCCTTAGCTTACAAGGGTGGTCAGCTATTTGGATCTGACCTCACGGAGCTGATTGCCAAGGCAAAGGCAAAAGAAACGACTTTACCGCAGCGAAGAGCTGTGACTTCTGCGTCTGGCAGGCATAGTGCCGGTAGTAGTCGGCGGTCCTTTCGGTCCAGGGGACGGTTCGGTCAGCCCTCTTGGGGATCGGGTCGTCCCTCTTTTTTCGGGAAAAAAGAACGCTCAGAAATCCCGTACTCCTGGAGACAGAGCTTCCGCTAAGACAAGCGGGAAGCTGACAAAAAGCCCGCTAAGGCGGACTGACGCCAGGGTCTCACTCGAGGGCTCTCGAGTGGGAGGTCACCTGCTCCAATTCGAACCGACTTGGGCTGGCCGCGTGTCGGACACCTGGGTGACGCGGGTTGTGTCGGCAGGCTACTTCATAGAGTTTCTTTCTCGACTCCCAGACAGTTTTTGCCACTCTCGCATTCCGTCAGAGCCCGAGCTGTTTGCCGCTCTACTGCGGGAGGTCGATTCCCTTCTGCAGAAGGGTGTGGTGGTACCGGTTCCGCCGGAGGACCGGGGAAAAGGGTTTTATTCCAACCTCTTTGTGTCCCAAAAAGGAGGACAAATTTCGCCCCATTCTGGATCTCAAAAGATTGAATTGGCATGTCCGCACCCGGAAATTCCGCATGGAGTCACTTCGCTCCGTTGTGGCGGCCCTGTCGCAGAACGATTTTTTGGTGTCAATCGACATTCGGGACGCTTATTTGCATGTTCCCATCGGAAGGGCCCACCAACGCTTTCTTCGTTTTGCCATAGGCCAGGACCATTACCAGTTTGTGGCCCTGCCATTCGGGTTGGCCTCAGCACCCAGAGTTTTTACGAAAATTCTGGCACCTCTCATGGCGATTCTGCGAAGACAGGGGATTACGATTCTTCCTTATCTGGACGACCTTTTGATTGTGGCGTCCTCAAAGGAGGAGGCGGTGACGGCTCGCAATCTATCCCTTCAGCTCCTGGAGGACTTCGGGTGGCTGGTCAATTGGGAGAAGTCGTCTCTGGAACTGTCACAGTCAATCCTGTTTTTTGGGAATACATTTCGACACGGTACGAGCAGGGTGTCTCTGCCTCCAGACAAGCAAGCGAGTCTTTTTTGACATGTAATGAAATCTTCGACAGCAGTGTCCCTTCGAAGGTGTATGCGCCTTCTGGGTTTGATGGTGGCGTCGATGGAGGCAATTCCGTTTGCCCAATTTCATTCCAGGGCTCTCCAAATGCTCATTTTGAACCGTTGGGATCGATCGCAGTTTTCACTGGATTGCAGTGTCATCATCTCCCACAGGGTGCGAGAGTCTCTAGGATGGTGGTTACGTCCGGAAGTGTTATCCCTGGGGAAGTCCTTCCTCCCTCCGAGGTGGTCGATCATAACCACCAATGCCAGCCTGACGGGCTGGGGGGGTGTCTGGAACGATCTCTGGATTCAGGGAGTATGGTCGTCAGAAGTGTCTGTCCTGCCGATCAACATCCTGGAATTGAGGGCAATTTTCCTTTGCCTCCGACACTGGACGGTCCCTTTAAGCGGTCTACCAGTCCGAGTGCAGACAGGCAACGCGACGGCGGTCGCGTATATCAACCATCAAGGTGGGACGAGGAGCTTCAGGCTCATGATGGAGGTGTCTCGGATCCTAGTATGGGCCGAGGCCAGGGTTCCAGCCATCTCTGCGATTCACATTCCAGGAGTTCAGAATATCACAGTGGACTTCCTCAGTCACGAAAAGATGGATCCCGGAGAATGGAGTCTTCATCCGGAGATTTTTGCACTGCTGTTCTCCCCTTGGGGGACTCCCCAAGTGGATTTGATGGCATCCAGGTTCAATGCCAAGTTACCGACGTTCATGTCCAGGTACAAGGACCCGAAGGCTGTGGCGGTGGATGCTCTGGTGGCTCCTTGGGTCCAATTCGAGCTAATCTATGTGTTTCCGCCGATATCCTTACTTCCTCTGGTGTTGCGTCGGATCAGACTGGAGAGAGTCCCGGCTATGTTGATAGCCCCAGATTGGCCAAGGAGTACGTGGTTCTCAACGCTGGTGTCGCTTCTGGCAGCGCCTCCACTTCCACTCCCTCTTCGCCCGGACCTGTTAACCCAAGGGCCCATTCGTCACCCGGACCTGAAGTCTCTGCGTTTGACGGCGTGGCTCTTGAGACCGAAATCTTGACCCGTCAAGGTTTTTCAGCCGAAGTCTTTGCCACTCTGAGAGCGGCCAGAGGTCCGGCTACTACTAGGATTTATCACAAGTCTTGGGAGGCCTTCTTTTCGTGGTGTTCGGGTTCTTCAAGAAACCCGAGGATTTTCTCCATTCCCAATTTGTTGGCCTTTTTTTGCAGTACGGGCTGGACAAGGGTTTGGCAGTTAGCACTCTGAAGGGTCATGTTTCTGCTCTGTCCTTGCTGTTTCGGAAGGCTATCGCCTCGCATAGGGACGTACGTTCCTTTTTTCGCGGAGTAACCCGTCAGTTTCCACCGCGGAAGGCGCTTGTGTCTCCTTGGCGGCTCAATCTTGTTTTGGAGGCTCTTCAGCATGGGCCTTTTGAGCCTATGGTCTCTGTTAGCCTTTCTTTGCTTTCTTGGAAGGTTGCCTTCCTAGTGGCGGTCACTTCTTTGAGAAGGGTTTCTGAGTTGGCGGCTTTTTTCTTGCTCGCCTCCTTTTTCTGGAGTTCCACCAGGATCGCGTAGTGCTTCGCACTCGGGGCGACTTTCTAACTAAGGTGGTGTCACAATTCCATGTTAACCAGGATATTGTGTTGCCCTCGCTCTGACCGGAGCCGAGGAATACGAAGGAACGGACCCTGCACACATTGGATTTAGTGCGGGTTTTGAAGTTCTATTTGTCTATTACTCAAAGTTTTCGGAAGTCGGATTCTCTGTTCGTGATTCCGGCAGGTCGTCGACGTGGGCAACAAGCTTCCAAGGATTCTATAGCTCGTTGGATTCGGTCGGCCATTTTAGAGGCTTACCGACTTAAGGGCGAACCTGCCCGATTAAGATTCGAGCTCACTCCACGAGGGCTGTGGGTTCATTGTGGGCCTTTTCATCAAGGGGCCTCGGCAGCTCAGCTCTGCCGGGTGGCGACCTGGCATTCCGTCCACACATTTACAAAATTTTATAAGGTGGACGTCAGTGTTTCCACTGATGCGGCCTTAGGACGTAGGGTCCTGCAGGCGGCTGTAGTTTAAAGTTCTTGTGAACTTGTATTTAGCGCTAGTTGCGCATTTATTTAAGTTGTTGGGAATCTGCCTCTGTTGGATTTTTGCCCACCCTTAATTTCTGGACTGCTTTGGGACGTCCCACTGGTAATGAATGTGTCTCACTTCCTTCCATCTGCTGCTGAAAGACGGATTTTGGTAAGACCTTACCTGTAAAATCCTTTTCAGCGAAGGAAGGAAGGGAGACACAGATCCCTCCCATGGCAGAAGTGTGTTGTTGTGTTTTCAGATGCGGCGTGACCCTTCTCTGATAGCGATTATCTGGGCTGAGGTCGGCGCGCTAAGGCTCTTTTCCAGCATTGCCAGCTCATCGCAGTGGTCAGGTTCAGTGAGTAGTACCTGGGACTGTGTGGTTTTTTCTGTTATATGCATAACCTGTCTTCTTGTTTTTTCTCTGAAGTCCTTCAGAAGGGGTTATGTTGCTACGCTGGTGATATTTGCTCTTCCTTAGCTTGTGTACGGACTGGAGAGCTGGAGTAGGAGGAGCCCAAGCTGGAGGGGCCGGTCAACACTCTTTTTAATCTGAGGTGTTCTATCCTGTGTGGGCTCCGCCTACCCACTGGTAATGAATGTGTCTCCCTTCCTTCCTTCGCTGAAAAGGATTTTACAGGTAAGGTCTTACCAAAATCCGTCTTTCACTAAGGGGTTAAGTTGATGGTATAAATGGAAAATTTCTCAAGTGGCACAGCATTCTTTTTGTCAGTAAATTTAAAGCTGAGCCACTGCCTTTTGCTCAAGAAATTGGATCTTGCGCAAGTAGTTCTTTACTTAGCAGCAGAACAATTGAGGAAATGCGTTCTTACACTTGACAGAGGCGGGTTTGACACATTACGTAACCGAGAAGCATCTTTTGACATACATGGTGCAGATATCATAGATGTGAGTGAGTCACCAGCTTGAATTAAAATTATCAGTCTTATGTTCCGGATTTAATTTTTAACATATTAGATCTCCAACAGCATTTTTAGAGGGAAATGTGGTAAAATTAACAGCAATCAAAACATCATATGTACACCAAAATTGTCACACAGCTCCATCAATGGAAAAATAAAGTTTGGGGTCTCAGAGAATGGTGTCACATCAAATATATTACATATAGAATTGTTTTTTCTTAAATTTTTATTTCTTTTATTCACTAAAATACTACTACTAATAAAAAAACAATAATAGTTTGTCATCGCCATTACTGTATTCGATGGAAGAATCATGATTATTTTTGCTGCACAATAAGGGTATGTTTCCACTTAGCGGAAACACTCAGGATTAGCTGCGGATTGAACCCTGTGTCCTACCGCAGCGTTTAATCCGCTGCTGCCAGATGTTCCTGCATAATGGAGGGGATTTTATGAAATCCCGTCTCCACTATGCGTCCGATTACACGGGTGACACACCCGCGAAACCGGACATGCGGCCCGTCTTTTCAGAACACAGCATGTCCTTGTCCATTTACCTTGCGGCGATGGAGCGTCGACGCAAGGTAAATAACAGAGTCCTATGTAGCGCTGCGGCGATTCCAGATGTGTTTCAATGAATACATCCGGAATCACTGCGCGTTCAGAAGGGGCGGGGCTTTGGGCGCAGCGGGGTTTTCGCTCCGTCCAAAACGCCACTCTGCGCTATGTGGAAACGTAGCCTAAATGAAAAACTGCCATTGATTAGTTTTTACAGCATTTTTGTTTCACCCTATTTGGAATTGTGCAGTAGAAAACTATAACTCCCTTGCAATGTCAACAGGAATATTAAAAAGTTATGGCTACTGGAAGAAGGGGAGGAAAAGGTAAGGCACAGGTCCAGAAGAAGTTAAAGACAACCTGTCAGCACGATTTTGTCCCTCCACCTGCTTCCAGCCTCCTTTGTTTGCAATCTCTGCAGTGACCTGTCATTCACAGATTGTGATTTCCCCAGCCCCTTCCCTGCCTCCAAACAGTGAGAAAAAAGACCCGTGTACAGTCCGGCCCCTGTGCACCCAAATCTAATTAGCATATAACTTCAAATTGGCGATTAATGAAGAAACACAAAACTAATTTCTTCACCAAAGGCATCAATGTAATCAGTATTACAGCGTCATTGCAGCTGTAAGTCCAAATGCTGGTGCACAATTACCCCAGAGAAATGAAGCGATCCTTAATAATAATAATAATAATAATAATAAAATATAATAATATATTCTTTTATTAATGTTAAAAACCGATATACAAGAAAAAAAAAATCCATAAAAAAGCAGAGTGCCTCACAGGGGAGACGCTATAAACTCCTTATTAAGTAAAGCAAGGAAATGTATTCCTAAACAGTTGATGTACTATGAGGTAGATATTGTAATTATAAATCAATGAAGCATGCAAATGTGCAGGCATAAAAAATAAAGTTAGTAATGATGACCGTTATCAGTGATAAGTCAGCAAGTATAATGTCTATTTCAAATCACAAGGATTCTATAAATTCCTACAGTGCAATACACCTTAAAATTATTTTTGCACCTCGGACCAATAAAGTGATACACAGACCAAACTCTCTTAATGCCATAACCAACAAAAAGTTAACATCCTCCAAAAGGGGAAGAAAGAAGTCCTGCTGTACAATAATTTATATATGTGAGTGTGCATATGTGTATCTTAAGCTGATGCCTAGCTGTGAGGAGAGAGAGCACATATACATAGCAACCATTTAATACGTATATAGCAGGGAAGGAATTCACCTCAAAAGTATTGGAGTGGCGTCTCCTCACCCCGACGCGCATTTCTCTGCTGGCTTCTTCTGGCTACAATATAGTTATTGTAGCCAGAAGTAGGAGCGGTTATCTGACAGGTGGTGCAGGACCTACAATAATTAAAGATATTCCGGTAATCTCCTGGTCAATAGAACCTATGTAATACTCTCTCCTGACTTTTCTCTACCCCTAGATGTCCCACCAAAACATGCGAATAGGCCAAGTCTAAAACCCTCTGCTGGTAGGATCCTGGAACTAACAGCTGCTCTACTATCTCTACTCCCCTCAGTTTGGTCATCCGATACAACTCGCCATTACTGCAAAAATGAGGGAACCTGGTGTCAACCCCCAGATTTTAAGCAACCCCATTACATACAGTAACATTATGAAATGCCCCCTTTTAGTATAAGGTCTCGAAGTTGAGCAGTCCCAAAGTTCTCTTCGGGCACCTCTAAGTCAGAGAAGCTGGGCTCCTCTGTCACTGTCTCGTCCTTCTCTCCAGTGAGGACACATAGCGGAAACTCCTCCATCTTTAATTTTGACGGAGCCTCTTCCAGAGGGGCCTGGCTTTTGACCAGGACACTCTGTACAGCTCCCTTTTGCCACAAGTTCCAAAACAGAGAAAAATCCTGCTCCAGAATGACAGGATGCATTAAATTTTTTACTACCCCAACCTCATGGGACGTGGTACCACAGTCTGATCCCGTGGTCACTCTGGCTACACGGTAGTCCTTGCATCTCCGTGTATACAGCAGACACCTACAAACTTGTTAGGGATTAACAGGTGGGGCAGTATAGCATTGATTAGGGTCACTAGACTTCCAGAGTCCAAAAGTTTCAGAACTTTACCCCATTGATGGACACGGTACGTGACAGCGGCCCCTCACCGGGTTGACAGTCCACACTGCAGGCCGGATAGGCCATAATAGGAGCAGCGCCTGCCTAGGCTGCAATCCATGGGTTCAGGGGACATATGACACCAGGCGGCTACGTGTCCAGGATTTTGACACCGCCAACAGACCACGTCCTTCATAACAGCCTTAGGGGACCCCTCAGCAGGATTGGGATGCCCCCCATTTGTGTGTCTAGCCACCGTACATGGTGAGCCCACCCCTATTTGGGTACCTCTTTGGGTATCCCAGTACTGGGAAGTAGCTATGTCTGGTTTCCCGAGGGATTTCTCAACAACCTGTTATCTTTCAACCAGACCATCCAGGTCGTCCGCATTCTGAGAAGGGAGTGGATGAACCTGTCCATCACCACATGCTCGACCATCTGGGCAGGATTGGGAGTCAAGTCACTAGCTGCAGCCACTTTTGGACCAGGTGCAACAAATCAAACATTTGTGAGCGAGGGGGTTTGTCACCAGCATACGCCCAGCAGTGGACTCGCTGAGCTCTCAGACATTGTTACACCCAAGCGTGCCAGGATTTCAGTTTTTAATTTGACGTATTCTTTTGCATCCTTGAGGTCTATGTGATAATACCCCTTTTGAGGTTTCCTTGACAGATATGTTGCCAACACCTCCGCCCACTGCTCTGGCGGAAGTTTCTCCCGTTCAGCCACCCTCTCGCAAATAGTCAAAAAGGCTTCCACATCATCCCCGTGGTCATTTTCTTCATGGCTCGTCTTACCGTTTTCCAGACGTACAAATCATTACCTGAAAATGAGGAGACCGCCGGGGCCTCACACAAACAGCCTCTGCGAGGTGCTCCATTTGCCGTGTTGACGCCTCCTGCTGCTGTTGAAGTTGCTGTGCTAACAGCTTATTCGTTTCCTGCTGCGCCAATTGCTGCTGTTGACTGGCGAGTTGGTGTTGTTGTTGTACCTGGACGAGATGCTTCACAAGCTCCTCCATGCTGCCGGACGTCTTGTGCTGGATGGTGGAATTTACCCAGGACATGCAGTTGTCCACAGCTGCTATGCGTGTTCCTGGAACACTGCCCGCATTCAAAACACTGCGTGTGAGGGGTTGATTCACTTGGCTGCTTGCAAAGGTAGATTCAGGAACGCCTCTTGAGGTAAATCACAGCATAAACTTTAGTACAACAGAGCATAAAGCACAAAAGAGTCCTTTCCCTGCAGGATTCACCCACAGATCCCACACAATGTCCTCAGCTCCTCCTGGAGCCACGTGGGAGTTTCTCCTCTCACAACACACACACTGACTCTCAAGACTAACTATTTAAGCCAGACCATGTGATGATCACCTGACCTTGACATCATCCCAGGTCCTGTCAGTACACATGTCGGTGTTGGCTCTGCAGGTGGAGATATGGTGAGCACCCTCCCACCTGCTCTATGGGTGCCTACATAAAACTAGCCCATGTGTTCAACTTTAATTTAACCCTCTCAACACAGTGTGCTGGAGGAAAAATATCCTGATTTCACATTACTGATGCCAATATGCCCAGTGACACATCTCCCCTCATACGCTGTGCCAGTGACACGGTCACAATATATATATTAGACACCAAGATTTCCCTATAGGATGGGATAGGTAGAAAGTAAAAAAAACTCAAATAACATGAACACCAAAACCCCAACTGGTTGATTAGAGCAAACGGGGGATCATAGAGTATATTAGACTAAGTAAATAATTTTTATTAACATACAATGACATATATATAAAAAGCAAACAGAGTATCACTAAGCAGGATTTTGTTGGGGATCCATGTGAAAAGATGCACTGCCAAAGCACACATATAAATCTAGGCAATAATTTAAGTAATAAATATATAACAGCACTATATCATAAAAAATAATGCACACTAAAACACAAAATTTGCTCTGGCCAGCCGCACCATTAACCCAATGCAGGGAAATGTTCTCATGTGAGGGAGAGGATGCCAGAACTTAATAAAGTGCAAGAGGTAATAGCAGAATGAAGTGTAACAGTGTTGCAATATAGTAAGGTGCTTGTAGTGGGCTAGTACTTACTAGTGTGAATTAGTAAAAAGGATCCCCAGCCTGCCGCCCCGACGCTCGTTTCGCTGCAACTTCGTCATACATGGGGGTGCATGTTATAATATGAACTTAGCTTACCGGGGGCAGTGACGGTGGTGCAGAGCGTTGCTTTGGTGCCAGGATGATCATAAGAGCAACGACCCTGCCTCCTGTGACCCGCTCCACTGCAACCACCCTCCCAGGTAAGCTACCATTAAAACTGACTAGAAGCCGCACCACCATTTTATTCAAAACCTTTTTGTTCTCTTTTTTGCACCCAGGGTACTATTTCTTTCTTTGCGCACATTATAAATGCTGATACCCGAATGAATCTTCTGTATGGATTTATTTATAACGTAGAACTGAAAAAATAAAGCATGTAGTTTACATCAGCAGTGGTCCTGAGGCTGATACTCACCAGAAAGCATGCTTTTCAGCCTCTTCATGGAGTAATGAATATGATCAGGACATAAAGATCCTAAAAGAGGGAACCCATTCCAGGATATGCATTATGTGTTCTTCTGTTTGTTTAAAAAAAAAAAAAAAAAAAAAAAGCCTCAATGTCTTATGTGAAAGTGGAGCTTTAAGCCCTACCTGTGTAGTCGCTGCAGCCAAAACAAACATCTTATATCCTGTTTCTCCAGGGCTCCTATCATTGAACTTTAATCTTTAAATGTCTCTCTTATTTGTCTTTTCTTGATGACCAGCAATAAAAGTCCTGCTGGTCTATGAGGAAGTCAGTAAAATACCATGCTAATCCTTCTCATAATCTGGTAATGCCAGCCATACAGTGCCCTGCCCTTTGTCTTAAGGGCCCGTCTCACATAGCGATATCGCTACCGAGATCGGTGCTGAGTCACTAGTTTTGTGACGCAGCACCGAGCTCACCAGCGATATCGCTGTGTGTGACATTCAGCGACGATCAGCCCCCCTGCCGGGTATCGCTGATCGTCGCTGAAATGTCAGGACTTTTTTTTGATCGCTGGTCTCCCGCTGACAGGCACGCATCACTGCGTGTGACAGGCGGGAGACCAGCGATCCGCTGGTAACCAAGGTACACAGCGGGTTGCCAGGCGCGGGCTGTGCCTGGAAACCCGCTGTGTACCTTGGATACCAGCGCCCTGATGCAGGGAGCTGGTATCCAAGGTAAACAGCGGGTTTCCAGGCACCGCGCAGCGATGTTACCCGCAGTGTCGCTGTCCCAGATCGCTGCCTGAGCTGCCTGTTTGGCAGCTCAGCAGCGATCATGTAGCGATACACCAGCGCGATCCTGACAAGTGCATATCGTTGTCAGGATCGCTGGTGTATCGTTATGTGATGACCCAGCCTTTATACTTAACTGCCGCTGTCATATGTTATCGGCGCCACTCCAGTCGTCTTCTGCAGATTGTGAGCTCCCGGTTCGCTCCAGTGTTTGCTTGGCAAGTCGGAAGTCCTTACTCAATGTCAGTCTATAAAAGCCAGAATGAGACCCTCATAGACTTGCACTGAGAGCTTGTGACCGTTACCTCTAACCTCCAATCAGGCAGAAGTGGGGCCTCAAGATGGCGAAGTGGGACCGGAGCAGCACCAGGATCTGCTCAAGATGGCAGGTGATGAGTATAAGACGAGGGTCAGGGAACTTTAAATTAGTGACACCACTCCATGCTTTAAATGGGCCAAAATTTTTAAGTAATGAAGAAGTGTACACTACAATCACATTAAAATAAATGTTAAGATATCGACTACATTCTGCGTATAGTTTGGACAACGACTTTAGGACTCCCCCTTATATATGCACACTAAGCTCGGCTGAAGGCTGCCATCCACATTAGATAGCTGGGAGCTGAGCAATCTTTTGGTTGACAGCTTTCTCAGAGACTCACCAATACACAGGGATCCTCAGCTCGCCCAAGATCTCCTGTATTCTTTATGGGAGTGCTAATACCAGACTCCACGAGCCATTGGTTATCTGCATGAAGAACTTATGGATTGGTGGATGATTGGTGGATGGCGTTCAGCAGGCTGGATCCTATTCTCCCCAACACCATCTGTGGGAGAACAAATATTAGACTGTTGGCCTATCCTGCTGATATCTGAGGCTTTACTTACTTTAGTCTAATGTGTATGGTGGCCTTGAGAGTTTTTGTTTTTCACGGCAAGAGGAAACTAAGCTATTGCCAGAAAGCTTTAGCATCTGTTTTTCCTCAAGGGTTATCTGAAGGATCAGCCATTTAAATTTGATATGCCCAAGTCAACATTGGATGTTTTAGACAACATTGATATGTATGGGGGGAATAACTATGCATATCTGTACACAGGATATCTTTATTCTGCTTGTACAGCACCATCATATTCTGCAGCACTTTACGGACATCATCATCCCTGTCCTCATTGAGGGCCACAGTCTAATTTTCCTCTCTGTATGTCTTTGGATTGTTGGCGGAAACTGGAGTATCCGTACGAAACGCAAACATGGGGAGAACATAGAAACTCCTTGCAGATATCGTCCTTGGGTGAGACTTATACACAGGCCTCCAGTGCTGCAAAATAAGTGCTAACCACTGAGCCACCATTCTTGCACTGATACTGGTAAGAAAGCAGAGTACAGTGCTCCTGCATGCCCATAGAGTATTAATGATCGGTGATAGAGTGCACGCATTGCCGCTTCATTCTGCTGATGTGGGTAAGTGATGACTGTTTCCTACAGTAAACCCTCTTTAATTCCTGTAGAAACTACGTTCTCAAGGTACATGTTCCCCTAAGTATAGGACACTAGTGTCACCTGCTCTGTCCGAACGTAAAACACGACATGTGAATTCTGTAACCTTTGGGATAGTTTTGTTTCCGATATTTTGGTCTGAAATCCAAAGCATGTCAATCTATACTCATTATGTTGGCTCGTATTTCACCCTTCGCAATGGAGTGGGTGAAACCTGCCGAAAATCTGCACATTTTTTCACATCAATATCCGCCATCGTATTGACTTCTGCACATTTCACTGCAGTTTTGACGCTGTGAAAATTCCACAGAGCATATACCTATATCCTTGGATTAGATTCCTACAGCATATACCATATGGGATCATATCCTTGGATTAGATTCCTAGAGCATATACCATATGGGAGCATATCCTTTGATTAGATTCCTTGAGTATATACCATATGGGATCATATCCTTGGATTAGATTCCTAGAGTATATACCATATGGGTTATCCTTGGATTAGATTCCTACAGCATAAACCACATGGGAGCATGTCCTTGGATTAGATTCATACAGTGTATACCATATGGGAGAATATCCTTGGATTAGATTCCCAGAGCATATACCATATGGGAGCATATCCTTGGTTTAGATTTCCTACAGCATAAACCACATAGAGCATGGTTCTTGGATTAGATTCCTACAGTGTATACCATATGGGGAGCTATCCTTGGGATTAGATTCCTAGAGCATATACCATATGGGAGATATCCTTGGATTAGATTTCTACAAGATAAACCACTGGGAGCATTTTCCTTGGATTAGATTCCGAGAGCAATTACCCCATGGGAGCATATCCTTGGATTAGATTCCCAGAGCGTAACCTATGGGAGCATTTCCTTGGATTAGATTTGGATAAATTTTTTAGATTTTTTTGATAAAAAAAGGGGTTTTGTAAAAATTTTTTCCGTTTAAAATAAAAAAAATCCAAATTGTCCCCCCCTTCCAAAAGGGGGTTTTCCGGGTTTTCCTCCAAAAAAACCACGGGGAAATCCGGGTTTTTCCCGGGGAAAAATTGGGCATTTTTTGGGTTTGTTTCACTTAACCTACACCCCCGGAAGATTAAAAGCTACCAAAAGGGATACCGGGAAAAACCAAGGGAAAAAATGGGACAAATATTTAAAAGGGTTAAACCAAGGGAGAGTTTTTTTTAAACAAAGCGAAAAAGGGAATTCCTTGGAAAAACCCCTTAAAAAAAGGGGCCCCCTTTTAAACCACACTATACCCCCCCTTGGTAGACCCCAAAGGAACCCAAAAGGGGGGCTTTGTTTGTTTTTAAAAAACCCAGGAGAACCTGGATTATTTCCCTCAGTAAACCCGGGGGGAAAACCCTTATTTTTTTAAATTTTTTGGGGCTGTTTTTTTTTTTTCCTAACGTTTAAAGGGGGGAATTTCCTTTTGTTTCAAAGGTAAACATTACGCCTTTTTGTTCCAGCTTCAAGGGGGAAAAATCCGGTTTAAAACTAAAAAACCCGGGGTAATACCCTTGGATTATTCCCTTAGATATCCAAAAAGGAAAACCCTTATTGTTTACAAAAAAAATTGGTTGGGGAGCAAATTTAATTAGTTTAAGCGAACCCCGGGGTTCCTTTTTTACAGAGTGTTACTAGGGGGAAAATTTATTTTTAAGCAAAACCCAATTTGGGCATTTTTTGAAAATTCAAAAAAAAAAAACCACTGGGTTTTAAATTTTTTAGGGGGATTTTTTTTTTTCCCTACTTTATGGAAACCCTACAGCATTCCCATTGGGGACTATTTTAAAGTTTTAGAGCTTAACCTTGGGGAGTTCCCCGGTTAAAAACCCTTAAAAAAAAGGGACATTTTTTTAAAACCAAATCCCCAAGGGGTTCCCCGGATAACCCTAAGGGGGGAAAAATTTTTTTAAAGTTTGGTTTACAAAAAGTTCCATTTTCCAAAAAAAACCCATTGGGGGAAAAAATTTTTAAAGTTTTTCCACTTCTTTGGGGGTTTTTTGTTGATTTACAAAAACCTTGGGGCAATTTTTTTCCCCCAAAAAACCCAACAAAATTTGGGGAAATTTTTAGAAACAATAACAGGACTTGTCATTGGATTAGTTTCCCTTTCCGCATATACCATAGGGGAGCATATCCTTTGATTAATTTCTAGGCAAAACCTTTAGGGGGACTTTAATCCTTGGATTGGGAATTCCTAAAAAGAAAAACCCCAAGGGAGCATTTTTTGGGTTTTAGTTCCTAGAGCATATTTTTCCTTTTGGCAATGCCCCCGAAGAGGGTCGGGGTTTGGGCCCCTTTTTCTGACTTCTCACGGGCTTTTTTTGCTGTTTTTTTTGTTTTTGGGCCCTTTTTGGGATTTAATTCTGTCTGTGCCATTTTTGGGGACTGGGTTTCAGTTTCCCGGCTCCCAAATTTAAATTTAAATTTTGTTGTTTGGGTTTTCCCCTTTAAATTTTGGGTTTGTCTGTGTTGGGAGTTGCCATGAAATTCTTCATGCAGACCCAGTTTGGATTGTATCTGTATAGACTATTAAAGAGCTCCTTAGTTGTTTTAAGCTCCCCCTTTTTAGGTTTTTAAAAATCCCCGATCATTTATGTTCCTTTTGTGTTTGAGTGTGTATGCAAGTCTGTGGGTTTTTTCCAGTCTTCTAATATGCCCAAAACGTGTATTTTCAGAGATCACCCCTATTCCTTTTTGGGGGTAATCAGTAACCTTTTTAGGAATTTACAGGGTTCAGGGACTGATTGGAGAAAAGGTTAGGGGTGGAGACTTGGCCTCTGAACCATTAAACATACCCCCAAGGTGGGGATTAGTTTTGGACCAATTTAGGGTCAGGGTTTTTAAACCCCCGGGTTCCCCCCCTTTTTGTGACGTGTAAACAAGTCCCAAGAAAAACCCCGGTTCAAGGGGTAACGTGCAGGTAAATTATTCTATATTTTTCATGCGAAGTTGTAATTTTATGTTTTTTTGAGTGGGTTTTTCTTTTAAGAATTGTTTTCTGCATTTTCACAAAATCATAAGACCGCGTGACATTTTCACTGGGCCCCTAAAAAAATCTCCAGTTTCCATGGATCCGTAGCCCGGGTGGTCTGCAGTTGCAGGGATTATTTCCTGGGCTGACGGACATTAAGTCCAAAAATTTTGTTCCCCCCGGGGCAAAAACCCGATTTGAACCTTAAAAATAGCTTTTCCCGGACAGGTTTAAATGGTTGGGGGAGACAAAAAAATTTTTTTTTCCAGGGGGCATTAAATTTTTTTTTGGGCTTGCCTGCCATCGGGATAAACAAGAAATTTTTCGTTTTTTTAAACGGGGGGCCCCTAATTGGTTTTTTCCCCCGCCCCTTACTCTTTGTCGTTTTTTCTCCCCCTTTTGGAAATTGATGACCCAAGGGCCCTGGGAGACAAAAACAGTAAACCAGGGTGTGGGGGGTTTTTCTTCGGTTCCTAATGGGCCCAGTTAGTAAAAATTTTAAACCTTTTTTTTTTTTGGGTTTTTAAAAAAAAAAAACCCCAAATTTTCCTTTGGGGCAGTAAAATTGGACCCGTAGGGGGGGTTAAATCCCCCCCCTGTTTTCCCAAACTACAGGCCCGGTTTTTGGAGCCCCCCTGTTTTCAGGGCCTGCGTTGGGGGGCTTTTTGGGGGGTTGGGGTGCCGAGACAAAAGGAGTTTTTTGGGGAAAAGGGGGAATTTTTTGGGGGTTCCCCCGGGTTTAAAAAGCCCCGGGGAAAAATTTTTCCCGGGGTGGGGGAAAAAGGGATTTTTTCCTTTGTTTTTCCCATTTTTTTTGGGTTTGGGGGGTTTTGGGAGGGGGAAAAATTTTTTCGCCTTTTTGGGGGCCCGGGGGAAGGTTCCCGTTTTCCACCGGATGTTTGGGGAGGGAAAAACCATCCTTTTTCCAGGGGCCCGGTTTTGAATGTTGTAATTAATTCAAAATTCCTTTTAGGGGAAAAAATTAAATATTTTTTAAAAAGGGGGTTTGGGGGTCCCACCCAGGGGGATCGGGGAAACAAAACCCCGGGGAAATTTGGCCCAGAAAAAAGGGGGAGTTTAAAAAAAGTTAACCTTCCCAAGCTCAGGTTTTTTTTTTTGCCCCTTTTTTGGAGGTTTTGGGGGGTTTTCTAGGGGGGGGGGTTTCCCCCCCCCCGGGATCCTCTAAATTTATTTCCTTTTGGGGGGAATAAACGGTTAAAATAAATTTTGGGGGGCAGCTTGGGGGAAATTTCGGAAAGTCGGGGAAAGGGAAAGGGGCCTTTTTTTCCCCGTGCCGCGGGGTTCTTTTGAAAAAAAAGGGGGCCACCCCCTTTGGATTTCCCGTTTTCCGGAAAGGAAACCCCTACCACCCCTTTTTTTTTTTAAAAATTTTTGGGAAAGGTTCCTTTGGTCCAGGGGGGGTTTCTTTTTAAAAAAGGGGGGAGGGGGGGGCTTTTTCGGGGGGGCCCTTAGAAACCGTACCCGGGACATTTGCACAGCGATTCAAGTTAATAAAGTTCTGGGGGGTGTTTGGGTCAAATTTTAATGAATTTTTTCTCCCGCCCCCAAAGGGGGGGGGGGGGTTTTTTTTTTTGGGGGAAAAAACCTTTCATCCCAAAAAAAGGGTTTTCCCCCGGGGGAACTTCAGGGGTTTTTTGGGGGGGTTTTCCGGGTTTCCGAGGCCCCAAAAATTAACTTTGTGGCCCCCAAGGACAAAGGGCCTTTTCATTTTGGGGTTTGAATCTCCCGGAAATTTTTGGAATTTCTCGTTGTCCCCACGCAGAAAAAAAAGGGGGTTTTTTTAAAGGGGGCCGCACCCCCAAAGCCCCCAAAAAAGTTTTGTTGAAACCCGCCATACCAGTGCTCCACCCGTTCTTTGGGAAGGGGGGTTTTTAAAGGGGGTTTTTTTTGGCCCAGGGCCGGGGGAAAAAGGTCTTTTTTTTTTTTTTAAAAAATTTTTTCCCCCAAAGGAATTTGCGGTTTAAATTTTTCCTTAAATTGGGTTTTTTAAAAATGGCTTTTTTTGGGGGGGCCCCCCCCGGGGACCTTTTTTTAAAAAACCCCCTTGTTTTTTTGGAAAACGACTCTAATTCCCAAAACCTGGTTTGTTTTTTCCATTTAAATTTTTTCCTTGCCCGGACAAAAATTTGGCATGTTTTCCCAGTTTCCCCGGGAAAAAATGGGCCCCCCCCTTTTGGGGGGGGGGATTTGATTTTTCGGGTTTTTTTGGCTGGGGCCCCCCCCGGCCCAGGGAATGTTTCCCAAAAATCAATTTCAAAAGGTTTTTACCCAATTACTGACCCCCGGGGGGCCTTTAACCCCTTTCCCCTTTTTTGGGGTTTTTAAAAAGATTTTTAAGGGGGTCCTGGTTTGTCGCCTGCCCCTCCCCCCTTTTGGGCCCCCCTTTTCCCTTGCCCCGGAGCGCCCAAGGGTCAGTCATGTTTCACAGGATTTCCCGCCGTCGGGAATCAACGGTTTTTTTGGAATTCAGTAAGAGGCCATTTATGCCCCTTCCCCCCGAAAAACTTGGAGGTTTTAAAGGGTTTTGGCCAGGGTTGTTCAAAAGGGGTTCAATGGGGTTTTTGTGTCCTTTTGGGGGGCCCAAATTTTTTTTCGGGGTTTTTAATTGTTTTTCCCGGCTTTTTCCCCGGGGACCAAGGGTTTTAAAGACCCAAAAACCAAGTTACCGTTTTTTGCCAGAAAGGAAAGGCTTTTTCCTTTGGCAGTTTTGTTTTAAAAAAAGGGCACATACTGGTGCCCGTTTTTTTTTTGGGTTTTCCCCTTTTAACCCCGGGGGGGCCCCCGGGGGGCCGGGGGGGACTTTTTCCCGTTGCCTTTGGGGAGGGTTATTAATTCGGGTGGGGGGGAATTTAAAAACGATGGCTGTGGAGGGGGGTTTAGACAATTTGAACTCGGTTTTTTCCCGAATTAAAATTAAAGCCCAAAAGGGGCCCAGTTTTAAAAGGGCCCCCCTTTTTTTTTGGGCTTGCCCCCCCCCCCCTTTTTAAAAACCCTTTTTTTAAAAAGGGGAAAAAGGGTTGGCAAAAATCATTTCCCTCCCGGTTTTTTAAGGGTACTTGGAGTTTCTTTTCCAAAGAATTACCCCTTTTTCCCCCTTGCTTGGTGCTTGGGGGGTTTTCCGGGGGGGGGGGGGGGCCGTTGACTTAAGCTCTTTTGGGGCCCCTTCCAAAATTCCCCCGGGCAAACTTGAGGCCCGGGGCCCCTTGGGGGGTTTCTTTTTTGATTCCACAGATCGGGGTTCCACTGTTTTTAAACCCTAAGTGTTTCTTTTTTAGTTGGGGAAACTTCGGAAAAGGGTCGGGAGGGGGTTTTCCCCCCTTTTAAATTTTTTTTTTTTTCCCCAAAAAATTTTTTTTTTGTTGGTTTTGGGAGCGTAAATTTTGCAACCACGAAAAGGATTTTTTTAAAATGGGCCCTTTTTTAACTCCCCCTTTTTAAGGGGGAAATTCCCGATATTTAGCCCTTTTCGGTTTGGGGTATTTTGGTTTTTCCCAGTTTTTTTTTTAAAGTCAATTTTTTTAGCTGGATCGCCCAATTCCTTTGGTGGTTC